>CM018046.1:24272055-24942055 GCA_008638375.1 Nyssa sinensis
ATTTTTTTTATTTTTTTTATTTTTATTTTGTTAGTTTGGATAATTTGGATTTTGATGCAGGTTTATTTAGCATGAAAAAAGAGCTGAAAATTACAACTACGGCTGATTCACCATGAAACTAGGGAAGTTCCTTTCATTTCTTCAATCTTTCTCACTTTTGAATTACAATGAGGACATTGTTTAGTTTAAGTTTGGGGGTGTAAACTCCTATAGTTATTTTGTCTTCTTGATTATTGGTTATAAGTCTTGAGTTGTTGGATTCTCTTACCAAACATGTATTTGAGTATGATTGAACTCTCTATGACTCTGAAATTTGTGATTGAGGATGGGACTGTGAAAAATTTTCAAAAAATTTCTTTTATGTCAAGCAAAGTTTTGTGGGTTCTTTGATTTAAATCTTTGTCCTTGAACATAATTGAGCACATAGTCATTTTTTTTCTCCATCCTAGTTTGCTTATGAAGAGAAGGAGTTGAATTAACTGGGTCACGGAGGTTCAATCTTGCTTTGCTCTAGAATCCGTTGATGAATCCTTGAGGCGAAATCCTAGCTGACGCCAAATATTAGAGAAATGATCTAGGCAATTTTTTTTTTTTCATAACCAAAAAGCCTTCCTAGCCATCCTAGTTACCATGCCATCATTGCATAATGTATTTCCATAGTCAACCCCCTTGAGTCTTATGATACATAAGCCTTTATTTGTTCTTTTAACTACATAAACCATTCTTGCTCTAAGCCTGAAAAATCATGAATTTACATTTTACAGTTTGAGAAGATACTTTGGTGGAAATTTAGATTTAAAGAGACTGTTTGATCAAAGTGTGAAGAGAAAAGAAAAAAAAGTGAACGAAAAAAAAAAGAAGAAAAAAAAATGGTATTTTTTGCTGGGTTTGTCTTTTATGCAGAGGTGATTTATCCATTATGGCAGAAAAAAAAATAGAGTATGAGCATATTGTCAAGAAAGAGTTATGGTTTGAATCCTGTGGAATTCTATTATATTGTTCTTTCCACTAAGTATTTTCCTAGTTTGCTTTGATTTTCTATATCCATTTCTTTCTTATCCCTCACCTTATGGCCTGTCATTACAACCTAATTAAAAACCTTTTGATCTCTAATTTTGGTGTTGACTACATTAGTGGAGAGGATTTCTGAAAATTGGACTTATGGGGTTAAGCTTTGAAAGAATTCCTCTGGTTTCAGTTGTTCTAATTTTATCAGAGTTTGCAAGTGGTTTGGAGTTAAATTGACTATATCACACACACTCAAGGTCTTAGCTTTTGGTTGAAGTAAACGCTTAACTCTTGCTTGACAAATTGCTAAATTTTTGATTGATTTTCCTGCTATCTTTGATGTTAAAAGAGTAAGGCACTAGTGATGAAATCTAATTTCAAATCATGGCTTAGTGAGTGATGAGATTTTTCAATGGGGTCTAGTTGATATGGTCTATATTGTTTATTTTATTTTCTTTTTGTTTGAGGACAAACAAAGTTTTAAGTTTAGGGGTGTTTGATGACTTGCATAATTTATGATATTTTATCACTCCTTAACTTTAAACTTTAGTCTAATTTTATTTATTTTCTGGTTGATTTTAGGCTTCATTGTCATCATTTAAATTTTATTTCAAATTTGAAGAAATTGAAGATCCTAATTTTAGCAACGCATCGTCTATGGACTTATCTCTTATTCAATGAAGAGGCACTTTGTAAATTATGGGCTCAATTCATGACTACTTGGGCCGACCAACCTGATAATTAGGCCCGTGAGTTCCTCTCCACAATGGCTGATCTGAAGTGTTTACAAGCCATCCAACCAAAACCTTGAAAAAGAAAAAAAAGAAAGAAAAGAAAGAAAAGAAAAAGGCACTGAAGAGGGGTTGCGTTTAAAAGAGGTGTCTAGGGCTTAAGGGAATTGGAAGTTAAAAGAAGGGTCCTGGTGGAGGAAACGAAGAAAAGAAAAAAAAAAACACGTGCGGCATAGGAGATCGAGAGCTGCGGCTTAGAGATCAAAAAGGAAGACGGTTGAGGAGAAAAAAAAAAAAGAAAAAAAGGAGAAAGAGAGGTGCGGCTTAGAAGAAGAAGTGGCGCAAAGAAGGCAGCAGTAGCTAGGGCGGCGCACGGGCTTAGAAAGAAAAAAAAAAAACAAAGCAAAAGGGGCTGCGCAGTTTGGGAAAGCTGCGGCTTGTGACTTGCGTCACGGCTTGGGCAGAGAGCAAAAAAACAATGTTTTAAAACCCGAACCGAACCGGCCGGTTCAACGGGTTGAACCGTCAACCGATTTATAAAATGGTCCGGTTTAACCTATAAAACTGCTTATAGTTCAAAACTGTTCTAAAAATACAAAACCATTAAAATTGGCCAGTCGGACCGTCGAACCAGGTGACCCGGTACTAGGTCACTGGTTCACACCGGTTAAATATAAAAGGCATCAACTGCGGCTAAATGAATCTTTTATAAACTTCCTTATCTTTTGGTCTTTCATTCTTCAAACGATGTGGGAGAGTAAGAACTCGAAGTGTGCTGTTATAATCATACTACTCCTGAAGCTTTTTAGATGTAAGCGATATGGGACCAATGTCTTTGCTCAAACCTTTTCCTAGTTGGTTCAAATTTCTTGTAAGAGTTAATTTCATCAAAAAAATTATTACATATTATGCATTCAATTTTTTTAATCCTTATTATGTTAGAAATCTATAGGTAGCTAAATTATTAAAATGATCCTTTTACACGTCTTCAGCTCTCATTCATCAGAATTCTTAGTCTATTTTGGATTTGGATTCAAAACTCTCAATTTTTCTATTTGTAAATCATTTTACAAATTTGCATTTTTGCTTTCCTTTGCCATTCATAATTTATTATATAGTATTTAGAATTTTATTTCATATTTTAAATAATTTTATATATTATTAATATTATAATAAATATAATTATGATATCACGGTTCGATTTCGGTTGACCCAATGGTTGAACCGGTGACCGGTGACCCGATTATTTTTCCGGTTCGTTGAACGGTCTGGGTTTTAAAACATTGCAAAAAAGAGAGAGGCGTGACGTCTGGGAAGCAAAAAGGAGAAAAAAGAAAAGCAAAGAGAAGAAGGCGGCTGCGCAAGAAAAAAAGAAAAGGCTGTGCAAGAAAGCATAGGAAAAGAAGAGTAAACAAAAGCAGCGGCTGGGACTTGAAGGACACTGCTGCAGCAGAAAGAGAATATTCTTTTCTAAAGTTCTTTTTCTTCCATTCCTCTCAAAAAAATATCTTGAATTCGTTTATATTGAATTTAATTTTTAGCATGAACTAAATTCTTTTTCTTCTAGGAAAACGATGTAGTCTAGTCTTGAACTATGCTTTCTTTTCTATGCTAATTTGAAGTAATTCTTTTTCATGTTTGTCTGATTTATTCTGAGCTTATTGCTTCTAATTAAC
The DNA here is from genome assembly GCA_008638375.1 of Nyssa sinensis. Lineage (NCBI taxonomy): Eukaryota > Viridiplantae > Streptophyta > Magnoliopsida > Cornales > Nyssaceae > Nyssa > Nyssa sinensis. The sequence continues at coordinate 24,275,471 of CM018046.1, forward strand.
TAGCCACTAATTAGATGATTTTAATCCTGTGATTTGCTGTCGAAATAGGGAATGATAGGATGGATCTTGGATATTTTTGGCATAGGTGAATATAGAGATCGAAACACTTATATGAGCCTATGTAGTATTAAAAATCATTGGTCTTATTTCATTCTTGCTTTATTAATTTGCATACTCTTGTGTAAAATGATGAACAAGAATAGTTTCCAATTGACTGTCGAAAGAGGTTTTTGGATGATTTGGAGATTTGCTAACAAACATAGAGTATTAAATTCAATTAGTTAGATAAGTAAAGCATAGTGAGGGATTAGGTGAAATTGATTTCCTGGAATTTTTCTCTCCCATTAATTTGATTTTCAAACAACAACTTTCTTTAACTTTAAGTATTCTCTTTAAGTTGATTTTATTTTAAATTGCAATTACAAGAATCTTAGTGACTTTTCTAAATAAAGTTGAGATTAGCATAATTTTTGTTTTTTTCAAAAGTAAGATACCAATCCTTGAGGAAGATACTCTACTCATCACTTTACTATAAAACTAAGATACTGTGCTCTTGCAATTTTGCACCGATCATCTATCTTCGGAAGGGGGAAGTTGTCTTTAGGGCAGGCTTTGTCGAGGTCTGTGTAGTCAACGTAGACCGTCCATTTACTATTTTTCTTCTTGACAAGAACGGTATTGGCGAGCCATTCTGGATAGAATACCTCCCTTATCATTTCAGCATCCAACAACCTCTGCACTTCTTCGTTAATAATCTGGTGTCGCTCTGGGGCAAACGTCCTCCTTTTCTGTCTCACAAGAGGGTGGTCAGGATCTGTCATTAGCTTGTGGGTGGTAAGGCCGGGATCTATCCCCTCCATATCTTTAGTTTTCCAAGCAAACATCGAGAGGTTTCTTTTCAAGAATTCTACCATCTCTTCTTGTTCAGAAGGTGATAGGTCCGAGCCGACCTACAAATATCACCCTCCTCCGTCGAGGCTGACGAGCACTTTGACAAGATCCTTCATTGGCTTAGCTCTGTTGTCCTGCCCACTAGGGCTTAGTGGTTCATCGATTTTGGAGGGTATTCCTTGTTCTCATGAAGGTTGGAAAGGTCTGAGCTCCCACCTTCATGAGAATGTTGTAATTGTTATTTAGGAGCCTTTTCTCTTAAAGCCAGAGTATGGCATTCTCGAGCAGTTGGCTGGCACCTTCTGATGGAATAAACTGTATTGTTGTGCACATACTTCAGGCATTGGTGGAGGGTCGAGGTGAACACTCCCATTTTATTAAGCCAGGCCCTTCCAATGATGATATTATAAAGGGACTTGGAATCTAGAACCAGGTATCATGAGATTACAGTCTTCTGTCCGTCCCCCTCTCCAGCTGTTGTGGGAAGGTCAATTCTCCCTAGTGGGGTGCTGAGGTTCCCATCGAACCCAACCATTACTGTGGTGGTGGGTTTGACGTCATTGGAGTTAAGCTTCATGAGCTTGAGAGGCTAGTAGAATAGTACGTTAGCAGAGCTCCCTGTATCAACTAAAACCCTTCTGATCTCAAAATTAGAAATTTTGAGTGAGATAACGACGGCGTCATTGTGGGGACAGTGCACCCCTGCTAGATCTTGGTCCAAAAACTAGATCTCAGGAACTGGCTTTAGCCTTTTCTCGACAGCTGATATCTAGAAGATGGTGGGAGTAGTTCTAGCCTCTCGAGCATCACGTTTTCTTGCTCTGTTGGACATCCTCGTGATTGGGCTATCAGCGTGGAGGACAAAGATGACCTGATTGTTCTGTTATTATGGCTCATTCCGTCCATCCCTCTATTTAGGCCTTGGTTCTTTCCTTCTTTGTTGTGGCTTGTCATAGCGAGGGTTCTGCCTCCCATCTTATCTAAAAAATTCCCGTAACCGTCCTGTCTTGATGAGTTGTTCAATCTCCTGTTTAAGAGCTCTGCATTCATCGGTAGTATGCCCATGGTCCTTGTGGAAATCGCAATACTTATTCTGGTCCCGGGTATCGGGATTGCTCTTTAGTGGCTCAAGCCACTTCAGATTTTCACATGCTTGGACCTGCCGAAGTATGTGAGTTAAGGAGGCACTCAGGGGAGTGTATGCACTGTTCCTTCCAATACTAGTGCTACCAAGTGCTCTGGATGCCGTCCTTTTATCGAGACTTCTGACCCTCTTTTAGTTGCTTTGGAGTCTTTCTTTTGATCATCTTTCTGGGCCTGTTATTTTATCTTCTGAGATGAGGTCCTTGCTTCCTCCAAATTTATATACTTTTTGGCCAACTCTGTCACGCCCCGAATTTCCACAAACCCGGGGAGTGAGTGAAATGAAATAAGAAAAGTAAAGGAAGGCAGCAGCAGACGCGGCATAGGGCACGGGCGCGCGGCTCGCAGGCGCTCACGGGGACGGGCGGTAGGGGGACTGGCATGGCCCTGGGCTGCAGGACCTGATTTTCTACATTTTTACTGTTCATGGCTGCAACCTATTTTTCCTATTTCTAAATTTTTACTATAGTGGTTACGGCTAAATTTATCTAGTTTTGGCCTATTTCCTCAAGGCTTTTAACTCCCACTTTGTGGCACTTTTTCCACTTATTCATGGGCATTTTACACACCTAATGACTCTTTTAATTTCACAAAATTTTGACATACTTTCCTTTATTTTCTAAGCATTTTTTCACCTAATATTTTGCAATACCTCATATGTATAAAAATGTCACAAACCACCCTCACTCTGTGGCCACAATTTCATAGAATTAAAATGTACATCGCCTAATTATATAATCCATCATGCATACACCTACACTTGAACATAAAAATTACAAACTTCATATTCATTACAATATACAAGGTCATTTCTATTCTTTTCATAACACACAAACTTTTTACAATACCATTTCATATGGTTTAGGGCTTATGCCCTTGTACAACATCAAAATATGCCCTAAGGGCCAAAAATCCTCCGTAGTACATGTCTTCTCTGTTCTTCAAGACTTCATCAAGTCTCAAACACCAGGAGCGTCATCTGTAATATGATATCCCACAAGGGGTTTGCACAACCGCTGGTATGACACAATGCTAATGCAAGAAACAAAATTAAGGCATGGCATGTGCAAGTGTACATTTATATCTACATGCCTTCCAATTCATTAATACAATGCAATGGCAATATGTGTGACACACCCATGCAACATTATGCCACATCCATGTCTCATTCACGGATTGCTCCCGTTGGGTCAGAGTACCAATGCAATGGCCAATTTTGGGTTTTTCACCATAGGATCTATACCTTCATAATGTAAAGCACCAAGTGCTCAACCCACACTATGTTTTCAAAAGATTCACCATATGCCAATATTCTTTGATTTCACCATGCAATAATGCAATCTCAATGAAGTATTCCATCAAACACATGGTATATGCCTTAAACAATGCAATGTACTTAAAACAACCATAACTTTTATATCAAAAAACTTTGCCTACATGAACCTAACATGTAATCCCATCAAATTCATATGTAACACATTACATGTTCCCAACCTTAACAATTTCTCAAAGATCATAAAATACATAAAGCACCAACACATGGAATAAATCATAACTCCCAAACCACAAGAGTTTCCCTACATGAACATAAGCTAGAATACAATGAATTAAACATATAGTCATGGTTCATGTTTATCACTTTACCAAATTTTCAAAGAATAACAAAGAACACACAAGTACATATACAATCAACTCTAGGTTTTTCAAAGCAACTATATCCTAAGTGATTTTCTAACATTAAATAAACATATAAATCATTCAATCAACATGTAAATCACTCCTAAACTTAATCCTATTCCTTACTTAGCAAAATATCATACCTAAAATGGTTTTTCTTAAACCGAGGAAATTGTGTTCGTTGTGCAGTCAAACCAATCAGTGAGAATATAGCTCTTGTTGAGAGGAACAACTTCCTAGAATGAATCTTTGTGAAAATCCAAGCTTGGAAGTGTGTTTTGGAAGCTTGAATGTTGGAAAACCTAGGTTTTCTCTCCCCTCTCTCTCCCTGTGCATATTCTGCTCTTCTCCAGACCAAAATATGATTTTTTTTTTTTACTCTAAGGGTTGTATTTATAGTCAAGGGGCAAAATGACCTTTTCGCCCTTAATGAATACGGGCCCCATTACACTACAACCCGTCCCGAAACGCCTCAATTCGAAATTTTTCTTTAACCAAAGTTCTTAAAATTATTTCAAATGAAAATTTTTAAAAAATAAATTTTTGCCTGTGGCCGGGTTTGGCTGGATCCACCCGGGATGCCCTTTTGGTTCAATTTTTGAAACTATCTCCGAACAGGTTCAAATTTTTATAGGAGGTTTATTTTAATATTCTAAGTATATTTCTCTTCTATGATAGACTCAAAATATGCTTCTAAATATGACTTATGCTTAAATGATGAATGTAAATGCCCTACCGGCAAAACTGCGCATGAATAGTGCCTTACCGGCAAAAATGAAAAATTTACCCTCATTTTTCAGATCTCTACATCCTTCCACCCATAAATAAATTTCATCCCAAAATTTAGAAATATACCTCTTTGACAAAATTTAGAAGAATCAATACAAAATACGTTGTAACATGGAAACGTACAGCCTTACCTATGGATCTTTCACATCTTCCTTTGCCAGGCGATGTAGAATGCATTACCCTCTCCCCCCAAAGGAACCTTGTCCACTTGGGCGGGCATGCAGCGGCGTGCAGACATCTCCACACTCCCTGCTACGGTGTGGTTCTGATCCCATCTGTAATATCCCGACCTGGGATATGGCACATAGACCAAGGTAGACCGGTCGAGTACACGTAAATCGAGATAAGTCGAGCCAAGTAGTGTAATACCCGAACGTAAGTTCCGAAAAAGTTTATATGATTTCATTTTATCCAAGAAGGTTAAATAATAATACCGAGCTTTAATCAAGCAATGAACATACTATCAGAGAAAAACCGAGACCGGTTCAGACCAAGAGTAGTAGACCCCAAGATATATCAAATTATTTTAATAAGTAATCTACCGTGACGAGTACGATTACCGAGGTAATCAGCAAAAATTATAATCTTAGAAAATTATGAGATTAAGAAAAGCCAAGTACAAATACATAGAGCCAATGAAAATAATACCCGATATATATACGAAGCATCACAATAAATATTATACAGTAATTGGCACGTAGTTCGAGACAGATAGCGAGAGTTATAAATGAAGTAATTTCGATATTAAAAATATACGAGAAGTAGTTTTGAGTAACCCTGAGTGTTCAGGAATACCCCACAAGTAAACCCGAGCAACCCTGAAATATGCCTCGTAATGCGTGCATGCACCTATTTCCATGCATGCATACATATACGTATACACGTAGCCAGTCCAATATTAGTGTATGTATACGGCATCAAAAACCAATATGTATGTGTATAATGAGTATATATATATATATATACACGTATAAAATATGTATTTTACATGTGTATATACATAGTATGACATATATATATATATATATATATAAATGATAAAATGAAAAGAAAGAAAGCATGCCAAGGGCATGCATGTAAGGAACAGTATGTGTAACAATGTATACGTGTGTGTGTGGTGTGTGTGTTATATGTATATATATGTATATATGATAAATATATATATATATATATAAGATATTCTACAAGAAAAGAAAAGAAAAAGAAAGAAAAGAAAAGAAAGGGAAGCAAGGAAGGGGGCTGCCAAGCAGGTCTGCACAGTGTGTGTGTGTGTTAGTTGGGCAATGTGTGTGTGTGTAGTGCATGTAATATAATATATATATATATATATATATATATATATATATACACACACACAAGTCTCCCAAGCCATAAATGCAAAGTTACATTTGGCAGAGAGAAATCAGAACCTAGGTCAAAGAAAGGGGCTGTAGATGGGGAGAAACCGAGAAAAAAAGAGAGAGAGAGAGAGAGAGAGAGAGAGAAAGAGAGAGAGAGAGAGAGAGAGGTCGGTTGTATTTTATCTATGTATATGTGGGTTGTGTAAAGTGGAAAACAGAGAGATTTGAGGGTCGTGAACACTGTTTAAGGGTTGGAAAAATTGTTGAGAAAAATCAGAAGTGAATCGGAAGTGGAACAGAAGAGAGAAGAGGAAGCCTACACCAGGAAAGCCAAAAATAAAAGTAAGTGGGCTATTTCTGTTTTATACTCTTAAAGCATGAAATGTTGAGTTTAAGAGTAGGATCTTAATCAGCATGGAACTAGGATCATTTAGTAAGAAAAATCACTTAAAATGGTTCTAAAATCAGTGAATAAACCCTAGTTACAGGTCTTGGTGAATAATTGGCAAGTTGAGATTTAATGCTTTAAACTTCCTTTGAACAATAGGAAAATAATTCCCTAAGGTGCAGAAATCACTTAGAACAAGATAGGAGTCAAAACAGTGACAAACCGAGCATGAAATTGAAAAATTGCAGGTCACCGGAGTTGCGGATTTGCCCAGTTTCGTGAGGTTTTAGTACAATAAATTGGAAACGAACATTTGAAATGAAATCTACACTAAAAATATAAGAAAATAGCATTTCAAAAGCGTTGAAAACTAACAAAATTCCGGTCGCCGTCGCCGGAGAAGAGAACTGTTCATGCCGGAACCCTACCGGAGTTCCACCAGAAAAATGGGGAAGAAGGGTCCTGTTTGGGGTTCGGGTATCGGGTCATGGGTTCGGGTTCGGGTCAGGACCTGACCGAAATAAAAACGGGTAAGTGAAATGGCACAATTTTGTTTAAGTTTAAAAAGTTTTAAAATCAAATTGGGAGTGTTTGGTTGCATGTGTAAGAAATTAAAATTCAAATTGAAATCAGAATAGGGATATCCTATCCCTGTTCTATCACTGTGCACAGTTTGGTTATTCTTATTTAGAATAAGATTTTCAGAAATTACAATTTAACCTAAGAAGTTACGGAATTTACAAACTGACCCCCCAACTGTTAATTATTATGATTTGACCCCCAGAATAAAATATTAATATATTTAATTAATTTAAAATAATAAAAAATTATGAAAATGCCCCTAAGTCAAAAAGAAGTCAAACGGACTCCGATTAGAATGAATGAATAGTGAAATCTTATTACTTCGAGCATTCTGGACTCATCCATGGGGTCCAATTTACAAAAAAAGGTCCCGAGAAGTGAGAACCATAAATGCATAAATGACCATTTTACCCTTTCCAGTAACGATGTCCAAATTAAACGTATGAATAGTATATTTCAACTATCTCAGACATTCTAAGACCAATGGTGAGGTCCATTTAGCGAGACGAGGTCCCAAAAAATAAAAGAGCCGTAAAAGTGCAAAATGACCATTTTGCCCTTTTTAGTACAGAAGTCCAAATTGAATTCCGCGAAAGCCCAAATCGACTTTGTTCGACATTCCGGATTCAATAGTAAAGTCTATTCTCGTAAAAGAGATGAAAATAATAAAGAGGAATAAAATTTATTGAATAGCATGAATTAAACAGATATATATATATATAGACTGAGATTGGTTTCCTGAATCATAGGAATACCCAGATACAAGAAGAAGACGGTTTGACCTTCTAGACAGATACAGTAAAAAGGTAAGTAATCTCTTATCTCTGCTCATGTTACATTCCAAGCCATGTCAATAGTTTTTCCTATATCACTTATTGCACTCTATACATACCAGAACGTTTATCAAGTCCACATTGATATTGTTTTATCTTGTGGAAAGTATTTATTGACTGTTGTATATCTTGATCATGATTTCTGTACGCTCTGTACATAGGCCTCAAGGGGCAAGATCTCAGCAGCCCTGTTTATATTGGCCTGTTAAGGCAACAGTTTCTTTCGCTGCTGAGATAGTGTTATTGCATTTACTGTTCATTGGATTTAGCATGATCTTGATATATTATATTGTAGCCAGATTTGTGCTCCGTCACATCTCCATCTAATGCTAGTTATGACCTTCGGGTCTAGATTTCAAACAGATTATTATTATACAGTGTACATAGAGCCGTATTCAAACAGCCCGTAGCGGATCTGAATACGAGCTCAGAGCAGTATTCATACAGCCGAACGAAACTAAATATTCATACAGCCCGAATGGGAACTGAATATTTATACAGCCAACTGGAACTGAATATGAGCTCAGGGGGTAGCCGGGCCCCAGCCGAGTGCATCAAACAGTTTTGATATTACTATCATTTATTGATTATCATGGCTTGATCATATTATATCATTATGAATGATCATGAGATTTCACAGCTTTTATTTGAGTGCGTATGATTGTAGTCAGACATATTTCAGTGCTTTATCATTTGAGTTCTATCATTTGATATTGAGTTCTATAATCATTGACTGGCTAGCACATCAGCATTTATCCCAGTTCTTTTATGGATAATGCTTTCTATATTCATGTACATATGGCAGAGCAAAGGAAAATTACTTATTGAGCTTTCATTAGCTCACCCCAAACTTACCACCCCTTTCAGGAAAGGAAGCTGTAGAAGAGCGGTAGCAGTAACAGTAGCAGTCAACTAGATAGCAGTGGACATTTCTTTTGAAGTTGTAAGTGTAATACTTAGTACAGACAGTCTTATAGCTCTCCCATGTTATCCACGTCTTGGGGATGAATAGTTGTATTAAGAAATTTTATATTCTTCATTTTGTAAACATTATATATATCACATGCAGCTTTTAAATTAATTAATTTAGCATTTTAGTTGTTGCATGTTAGTAGCACTGATTGTATTGCAAGTTGAGACCCTTGGTTCGACAAGCAGTGTCGGACCGGGCATCGCGACACGAGATCCGCATAGGGTGGGGTCTCGGGTCGTGACACCATCTGTAATGACCCACTCCACATGGCACAACGTATAATGAAGTTCTCAAACATGTTGGCTTATCAATGCCAATTTTCCAAATCCATCCAAGCATCATAACCCACCTCAATAACGTAACATAATAATAATAATAATAATAATAATAATAATAATAATAATAAAAATTCTCAACGCTCACAAGGATACCTCAAAGTCTCTTACACATGTGATGACCATCCAACTAACCTCAAACCAAGCTATGCAATCATCTAGTAATTCATCACAATGTCATCAATATATCTCTTGTACTTTAATGTAATTCAATGATCCAGTATTCTCCAAGTACTATAATCATCCACAAGGCATCAACAACGTAATCTTAAAGTAAAGTCATCATCATCCACCTCAGTCTATATATAACTAAGACTAAATGTTATGCATTAATAAAGACTAGCCTATTAATTTCAGCCATACATGTATCAATGGGTATCCCAATGTAGACAATGTAGTCTATGTATTCCAAATATGAAGCCAAAGGCAATACATCAAGGTTTAAAAATCTAAAACATCAGAGAAGGTAAAAAAGAAATATATCAATTCCATCCAAGGTTATTCTAACTCATCATCATTCTAGTCAATATATTAAATAAAGCCTCATACCAATTGAGACTTTATTTTATATATATACACAGAGTTTAAACATACTCTCCAATTTCAACTATGAATATATATATATATATATATATATATATATATATATCAATCCTTTCACACATACATATAGACATGTTTAAACATACTTTCCTACATGCATTAATACCAAATCCATCTGCAAAGACCACCACAAGTTGATCTAAATAAGGGCTAAAGATGCGATGCATCAAGTCCATAAATGCCACCAGGGCATTCGTCACATCGAATGGCATAACTACAACTCATAATGTCCATAACGAGTGCGAAAAGCTGTCTTCGCCACATCTTCCTCCCATACTCCCAACTAATGGTACCGCAATCTAAGATCGATTCTCGAGAAACATCTCGAACCCCTAAGCTGGTCAAACAAGTCATCTACCCTCAATAACGGTTACTTATTCTCGATAACAACCCTGTTCAATCTCCTATAATTCATACACAACATAATGTCCCATCCTTCTTCTTCACGAACAATGTCGAAGCATCTCACAATGTAGTACTAGGACAAGTAAAACCCTTACCCTATAAATCAGTCAACTGCTCCTACAGCTCTCTCTCAACTCAGCTAGAGCCATACGGTAAGGTGGAAAGGAAATAGGCATAGTGCCTGGGATAAGCTCTATCGTGAACTCTATCTCCCGTCTCAGCAGTAGACTAATCAAATCATCCGAAATGACATCTGGAAACTCATCCACTACTGGCGGTAACATGCTCTCTATAGTCCCATTCCTATTTGCTATCAAACTAGCCAACAAATAGCTATGGCCTCCCCAACTCCTCGAGTCACACAAATGTGGCACTAAGAAATCTCCACGATCCCCTGTGAATTAAAAGCTATCTCTATTCAGGAGTACACACAGTCACTCTCCCCCTGTAGCAATCTATACTTGCCCAGAAAGTAAACAACCAATTTATCCCCAATATAATATCAAAACCAAACATGTCAAGCAGAATGAAGTCAAAATAAATGATGCGATCAGCTATCTGTATCGAGCAATCTCTACAGATCCTCGTCAAAGTCACACTACCCCCAACCGGGGTGTCAACATGCAATAGTGGATCCAACCGATCTATTTCTAACCTTAAGCAACACATATAACATGTTATGAAACACTTGCCTAGTCAACACTTATATAACTCAAGTCAACCATCCCCATCCATTGTTTACAATAATAAAAAATAACACCGAGTTCTAACACAACCTTTCGCAAGAAAAAAATTCATTTAAGCAATACAATATACACATGCTCCAGTTATCACTCAACCCTAGGTGAAATGCTATCCAAAAGGATTACATCTTTCCATAAGAGAGTTTAACACAAGGATATCTCTAAAATTTTAGGTAAAAATACCATGAGCATCTACTGTCCAGTCCATACACAGGAATCTTCACAAGTCTTAATTTTTATTTTAGCATTCTAAGATCCTAAGTGCCTTTTAAATTTACGGTTTACTACCTTATTAGAATTTGTTCATTTAAAATTTTATAATTCTTTCATTATTTCTTACTTTCATAGTTAGGTAATAACCCTTCATGTATCATAACTCCTTTTGTTACTGGCAGATAGGGTGACATCCATCAACTGTAACGTAAGACTTGAGACCAATACAGTCTGTATAGATAACATAGTCCTAGCACTATAACCCATGAATATCGATTACTAATGTCACGACCCGAAACCCACCCTATGCTGATCTCGTATCGTGGGGCCGACCCAATGGCCGTCCCTACTTTTTCCATTCCTTTACCAATGATAACAGTAAATAATATAACCATGACATTAAAGTGCGGAAGCTTTATTACAATTATTGTTCAAAGACTAAACTTCAAACTAACAATAAACTGATCCTAAACCACTCTTAGGTGGTGAGTACATGGGAGAGACTTCATTCATTACTCTTATGCTCCTCAACTGTCTCCTTAAGCTCCTGATCTTCTACTATGGTTCTGTAACATTCTCACTTGAAAAATTTAGTAAGGGGTGAGCTACAAACTCAGTAAGTAGAAGTCTATCCCCAATACGGGTGGAGATGACATAAATGAATACAAGTCAAAGTAACATGATAGCCAGTCATGATAACAATTCCAGTCAACTGTAAAATGCCACAATGGCCAATGAGCGACAAGGTACAATAACAGTCAAGAGTAACCAATGAATGACAACGTACAATAACCGTCAAGAGTAACAGTGTAGCATGAATATAGAATAGGCTCGATGAACACAATCAACATAAATACTGCCACAATGAAACGGTCACAGTCAAGTCCAATGAATCAAACCAATCAACATAGAACAATATCAATTAACATGGATGATGCCTTTACTCTGTTCAGGGTTTGGCAGACCCTCGGTCTTTTGGGGCCCGGCATACCCCCATTAACATAAATGCATATAAAATGCCCATTTTCCTTAATGCGTAAAAACGCCATAATTGCCATATGTCCTTTTTGACCCGTAGGTCCCATAAATTGACCCGTAGGTCCCAGTCAATCAGATAGCATCAGATAGGTAATGTGGCTGAGCACAAAACCCGGCACTTAACATAAATTAAGATTCTATAGTATTCCATATGAATGTACAAAACATGGAACATCATAACATAACATACAATAAATGGATATCAATGAAATGAATCAATCATGCAACATCAACCAATAGGCACCCACCAGGTAGAGCAATATCCATGGTGGGAAACAATGACAGTGAGTACATATAAGAGTACAAGATTGGCAGTAATAGAAAGAACGTGGCTTGGAAACCACGTATCAAAGATAGGAATCCACTTACCTCATCAACGTCTTAATATCCCGTGACTTTCTCCTTTCCTTTTGACTTGCCTATAAATCAATAAACACGTTTCAGCTTTCATATCATTTACCGAATTTATGCCTCGTTACTCTAAATACCTCCCTTACTAATTTATGTTTTACGATTTCCATTTTAAACTTAATTTACCTAAGGGCAACATGGTCATTTACGTGTCTCTAATTTTTGGGTTCTGTTTTCATAATTTGGACTCCACCGTTGAGTCCAGTAGGTTTGGATTAATAAAAATTCACTATTTACTTAACTAAATCGGAGTCCGTTTGACTCACCTTCGACGTAGGGGTATTTTGGTCATTTTGACATTCTACGGGTATTTTATTTTTTCGGGACTCCGTCTCGTAAAATGGACCTCACCATTAAATTCAGTGGGTCCAAAATAGTAAGTTTTCATTATTCATTCTACTAATTTACGCGTCGAAATTAAATTTGAAATTTATTCATTTAAACCATTTATTTACATTAATTAATCTAGCTAATACATATTAGTATTTGAGGCCAAACAGACCACATGTGCCTTGATGGCATAGTGGCTAAGCTTCTCACCCTTTCCCCTTTGGTCACAGGTTCAATTCGCTGCCCATACCATTTTTTTCATTTTCTGTTAATACATTTTTCATTTTTTTTTTCATTTCCTGTTCAAGTTTAAGCCAACCATTGGATAGCTCTCCTTTCTAACCAAACACTATCTAAACTCGAATTTAAAAATTTACCCATGAAGTATACAAGTGTTGGGCAGTCATCTGAATGGGTGGGTCGGGTCAGACCCGACCCGGTTTGGCCAAAATAAAATCACAAAACCCCCAGCCGCACAGCACCATCTCCAGCGTGCTGGTTATCTTCTCCGTCAACGGCGACCTGCCGACGACGGATTTTCTTGCATTTTTCAGTGGGGTTCACACCTACAGGTCATGGGCAACTCAAATCTGTCCTCGGGTTTCCAATCGGAGTGGCGGAGCACTCCCAAAATAGCGAAAACCGTCACTGCACAAGGGCTGTGCGGTTTTCGGCAGCCCCCTTTTTCTTCCATTTTTCTCACCTTTTCTCTACTGTTTCAACACCAATTAATCCCTACAATGTTCCTACAACTTATACACATAAATCCAAAGCATTCAAATTAATTTTCATGGATCAAAATCACAAAAACAGATTTTTAATCTTTCCCTGAAATTCCTGTTTTCCGGTTGGGTTTTCTTAACTTCATTTGCAATACAACCCCATTTACATGTTTTAGGAGATTCCAAAAATCACATTCATGCTTCAAATAAAAATAACAAAAATCACAGAAGTTGATCCATCTCACCGTTCCAACGTACGCAGTCCCAATTTCCCTGCCCGTTTCACTCTTCTTCGTTGTTTCCGCTTCTGTTTGGTTCTAAAACCCCTTCTCTTCTGTTCTGGATTAATATACTATACTCATATACCAACTGAGAAATGTAAAGCAACCCAGAAATTGAATTATAGAGAGAAGATATCAACTTCCTGAACTTCCTCTCTCGCCGTCCGTTCCCCAAACTCTTGCGAGAATTTCCACTCCAGAGGCTGTGGTGGCCCTGCCGTAGCCGCAACCCATCACCACAATCGTTCATTATTTCCAACGACCTTCCCAACCAAATTGACACACAAAATCCTCCAAAGACCGTAACTCAATGCCTCAACCATCAATACAATCCAGCCATCTTATAGAGGTAACCCAAAACTGTCACCACCACCATCGCCGCTTGAGCTACTTTCTTTCTTCTCTGTTTTGTTTTTTTTTTCTTGTTTCTAACGCTTGGCTGTACTGCTTGAATTGGAAACCGTCCCCCTCTTTTTATTTCTCCTCCTTTCTTTCTCTCTCTCTCTCTCTCTCTCCCTTTCCTCTTCCTGCGCATAACCCCCGAATTTCCTCTCTTTTAATAGTCCACCGTTATACATATCTTCATTTAGTTTTCCAGCCCTATGTTGTTTACTGCTATATACCTATACATATACATCTAGATATATACACATGTTCACTCATATTCCTTATATCCATATACCTCATTATTTTTCTTTATTTATATATATATATATATATATATATATATTCCTTGTTATTATTTATTATTATTCGTATTATTATTACTATTATTATTATTATTATTATTATTATTATTATTATTATTATTATATATTTTTATGTTTATTTTCATATTCGTTAATGGCTTGCTCGATATAGCCCGTCACAGTCTGTATATTCGAAAACATTTAAATTTTCACAACCGTCCATTCCTTTCGATATCAATGACATAAAGCCCTATCGACTCAGGTTTACTTGGCTTGCTCGGCTATATTTTAGGTCGGGGTATTACAACTAACCTAGCATACATATATAAAATCAACAAGCCACAATCAACAGCTAACAGGTAGCCTATCACATAAGCATGCAAGTATGCAATCCATCCTAAGAACACATATATACATATGGGAACACAACCGACTAGGTATATAATTAGGTCCATGGCCTATCTCATAAATAACTAGGCATACGACCTATCCCATAAAACGTACGGTTTATCATGTAGACATGAGTTTCTAATCTTAATCAACCATCATATCAAATAATCACATACTCCCAGTGAATCGAAAAAATCGAGTATAGTGCATACCTATGCACACCAATGCAACACGTGCACATAAAACATACCACCCAAACTAGCCCAAATAACTTAAGGTCTAAACTTCTTCTACTGTTACAAGGCATTAGATCCTAAATCATACGTCAATCGGGGCTACCAAGGTTGATAGAGGTTCGAGAACTAAAGTTCTTCCTCTCTCTCAACCTACTCTACCTCAACCCAGTGTTTTGGATGATATCCTATATTAGGAACAAGTATTATTTCAAAATTTAGCTTTTTCTCATCTAATGTGTTTCACATCCTATGGCATTCTTCTATAATGCTACTCGCTATCATAAAGGCAAAATAAGTATCATCTATCACACATGTAAACATATACCAAATCACATATGGTCATGCCAAGTTATCAAGCAAACATGCATTATAGTATACATCATAGCATAACGTACATCACATATTATGTCATCACATACCAAGTCATCACACGGTCATGCCAATATACATATTACACATATCATGCATCTCACTGTAGCAAATCATATAATCATGCCCCATAGTATAATATAAACTACCACATAATCATACAAATCATGCTTCAAGTATAGATAATCACATCACACACAATGTCTCATCACATGCTACCGACAGTTCATACTAAGTCACAAGCTTTCCTCAAGGGTCCCATGGTATTCAACAACACCTATCATCGCCAAATATTCTCAAACTAGAACTCTAATACCAAGCTGTCAAAATCAACACATTTCACAAGGTTTACACAAATTTCATATCATACGTCATAGTCTCATTGTGTTCAACAACACCCCACGACCCCTAAGTATTCGAACCTATGCTCTGATACCACGTTGTCACACCTTGAATTTTCACAAACCCGGGGAGTGAGTGAAATGAAATAAGAAAAGTAAAGGAAAGTTCATTAAGGCGAATTCAATTAATTATGCATTTCTTCCCCCATGTTTCTCCAAAATTTTAAGTGAAAACTTGCCATTTAACTCAACTAAAATGGTCCCCTAATGTTGCTCAAGTCTCTCTCCCAATTAATATTTAAAATAGTTTAAATCATATTCAAAAGTGGCTCCAAAATAGTCTCAAAACATTTCCAAAAATGCCTTAAGATAATGGCCTAAATGGGCCCCAAAATGCCCTAAAGCATAGTCCAAGTATGGGTCAAGAATCCCACCAAATATTGTCTAAGGAAGGGGGCCAAACATAGCCCATGTAAGTGGCCAAACATGGCCCAAAAAGGTTACCAAAAATAGCCCAAAAAGGTGGCCAAACATGGCCCAATATGGTGCCCAAACATATTCCAAAAAGGTGCCCAAACAGGACTCAAAAAGGTGGCCAAATGGTGGTGTCAAGGGGGGTGTCAGGCTGGGTGCCATGACAAGGTAGCAGCAGCACACGTGGGAGTACAGGAGGGCAGCAGCAGGCGCGGCATGGCGCGCTGTAGGCTTACGGGGGCGCAGGGAAGCGCGGTAGGGGGGCTGGCATGGCCCTGGGCTACAAGACCTGATTTTCGGCATTTTTACTGTTCATGGCTACAACCTATTTTTCCTATTTTTGAATTTTTACTGTAGCGGCTGCGGCTAAATTTCTCTAGTTTTTGCCTATTTCCTCAAGGCTTTTAACTCCCACTTTGTGGCATTTTTTCCCACTTATTCATGAGCATTTTACACACCTAATGGCTCTTTTAATTTCACAAAATTTTGACATGCTTTCCTTTATTTTCTAAGCATTTTCCCATCTAATATTTTGCAATACCTCATATGTACAAACATGTCACAACCCACCCTCACTCGGTGGCCACAATTTCATAGAATTTAAATGTACATCGCCTATTTATACAATCCATCATGCATACACCTACACTTGAATTAAAAAATCACAAACTTCATACTCATTACAATATACAAGGTCATTTCCATTCTTTTCATAGCACACAAATTTTTTACAATACCATTTCATATGGTTTAGGGCTTATGCCCTTGTACAACATCAAAATATGCCCCAAGGGCCAAAAATCCTCTGTGGTCCATGTCTCCTCTGTTCTTCAAGACTTCATCAAGTCTCAAACACCAGGAGTGTCATCTGTAATATGATATCCCACAAGGGGCAACACAATCGCTGGTATGACAAAATGCTAATGTAAGGAACAAAATTAAGGCATGGCATGTGCAAGTGTACATTTATATCCACATGTCTTTCAATTCATTAATACAATGCAATGGCAATATGCGTGACACACCCATGCAACTCAATGCCACACCCATGTCTCATTCATGAATCACTCCCGTTAGGTCAGAATACCAATGTCTCATTCACGGATTGCTCCTGTTGGGTCAGAGTACCAATGCAATGGCCAATTTTGGATTTTTCACCACAAGATCTACACCCTCATAATGCAAAGCACCAAGTGCTCAACCCATACTATGTTTTCAAAGGATTCACCATATGCCAATATGCTTTGATTTCACTATGCAATAATGCAATCTTAATGAAGTATTCCATCAAACACATGGTATATGCCTTAAACAATGCAATGTACTTAAAGCAACCATAACTTTTATATCACAAAACTTTGCCTACATGAACCTAACATGTAATCCTATCAATTTCACATATAACACATTACATGTTCATAACCTTAACAATTTCTCAAAGATCATAAAATACATAAAGCACCAACACATGGAATAAATCATAACTCTCAAACCACAAGAGTTTCTCTACATGAACATAAGCTAGAATACAATGAATTAAACATATAATCATGGTTCATGTTTATCACTTTACCAAATTCTCAAAGAGTAACAAAGAACACACAAGTACATAAACAATCAACTCTAGGTTTTTTAAAGAAACTATATCCTAAGTGATTTTTTAACATCAAATAAACATATGAATCATTCAATCAACATGTAAATCACTCCTAAACTTAATCTTATTCCTTACTTAGCAAAATATCATACCTAAAATGATTTTTCTCACACCAAGGAAGTTGTGTTCATTGTGCAACCGAACTAATCAATGAGAATATAGTTCTTATTGAGAGGAATAACTTCCTAGAAGGAACCTTTGTGAAAATCCAAGCCTAGAAGTATGTTTTGGAAGCTTGAATGTTGGAAAACCTAGGTTTTCTCTTCCCCTCTCTCTCCCTGAGCGTATTCTGGTCTTCTTCAGACCAAAATATGATTTTTTTTTTTTACTCTAAGGGTTGTATTTATAGTCAAGGGGCAAAGGCACAAAATGACCTTTTTGCCCTTAATGAATCCGGGCCCCGTTACATTACAACCCATCTCGAAACGCCTCAATTCGACATTTTGCTTTAACCAAAGTTCTTAAAATTATTTTCAATGAAAATTTTCAAAAACATAAATTTTTTCCTGTGGCTGGGTTTTGCTGGATCCACCCGGGCCACCGGGGATGCCTTTTTGGTCCAATTTTTGAAACTGTCTCTAAATAGACTCAAATTTTTATAAGAGGTGTATGTTAATATTCTAAGTATATTTTTCTTCTATGACACACTCAAAATATGCTTCTAAACATGACATATACTTAAATGATGCATGTAAATGCCCTACTAGCAAAACTGCGCATGAATAGTACCCTACTGACAAAAACGAAAAATTTACCCTCATTTTTTAGATCTCTACAAGCTCCATGAGTGCTACTATGTCAGCAGAGGTCAAGGCGGCAACCAGAAATCTTAGACTATAATCTATGATTTCTGTGGGTTCGGCATTGAAACGTGTGTTGTACTCCCGGAGTGACTCTCCTTTGGATTGCTTAATGTTAAGCAAGAACTCTGGCCCTTTCCTTAACCTCCTGCTGGTCATGAACCGGTCAAGGAAACACCTGTCACGCCCCGAATTCCAACGAACCCGTGGCGCGACTGACGAGACGAAAGGAAAATAAATTAATAAAGAAATAAAAGACAATCTAACGGATTCAACCAAAACTTACATTCATTTCCTTCAATGTACATCCATGTAAAACACAGTCAATAAAAACATTCCACATGTCATTCGGGCTTAAACCCGACATCACAAAATATGCCCTCATGGGCCAAGTATCCTCCTAAGCTCATATCTCCTCCACTTTGTAAGACTTCCTCAAGTCTCAAGTGCCGGGAGCGTCATCTGAAATGTTTGTCCCATGAATGGGTCAGCTCAACTGCTGGTACAATATAATGCTAATGCAAGAAACAAAATTAAGGGCGTGGCATGTGCAAGTGTACAGTTATATCTACATGGCATTCAACATCATGCATACAATATACTAGCAATAATCTACATGTCATCCAACTCATTAACATAATCTAAGGCGTGGCATGTGTAAGTGTACAATTATATCTCCATGCATAATTATAACCTACATGTCATCCCATTCATCCATACAATGCATTAACAAGATTTAAAACAATTATAACCTACATGTCATCCAATTCATCCATACAATGCATTAACAAGATTCATCACACATTCAGAAATTCATTAATGCAATGCAATAAAAGTATGCGTGACACAACCATGCAAACTCCATGTCTCACCCATGCCTCACTTTACGAACCTTTCCCGACGGCCTGAGCATCCAAGTATGTCTCACTTTACGGACCTTCCCCAACGGCCTGAGCATCCAGTATGTCTCACTTTACGGACCTTCCCCGACGGCCTGAGTAAGCCAGTATGTCTCACTTTACGGACCTTCCCCAACGGCCTGAGTATCCAAGTATGCACAATGCCAAATGCTCAACTCACGCCATATCCAAAGAATCACACTATGCCAATATACTCATGATTCCACCATGTCACAATGTAATCCCGATAAATCATCTTATCCCCACATGAAGCATGCTTTAAACAATGTTTCACACAATAACATTCCAATCACAAGATCTTTTCATCAAGGGTATATGCCAAGCACAATCCACTTAACACATGTTTTAAATCACGTATTACATAATCTCAACAATTCTCAAAATACAATCTACACATCCTGCTAACATATGCGATATACACATAGTCATGATCCACATTCATCACCAAACTTTCAACAAGATAACAAGGAGCACATAAGCATATGAACAATAAAACAAACATGTGAATCATCAAGTCAATATGGCAGTTATTCCTAAACTTAATTCTATTTCTTACTTAGCACAATATATCATACCTGACGGGTTGGTCTCAACCCTAAGAAGTAGTACTCGCAGTGTAGTGAACTAGCAGCGAGAATGTAGATGGTCAGACCGCTTTCTCTTTGCCTTTCAGTGTTCCTAAAACCATAAAATATAACTCAGTTGTTTTGCCACTTGAATTATGATATTCATCAAATTTTATGTCTTTATTTTATTGGTTTCTATTTTGCCAAATTGAACTCTACTGTTGAGTCCAGGACGTCGAAGAAAATAGATTTGGGCTTTCGCGAAATTTAATTTGGACATCCGAGCTAAAAATGGTAAAACAATCATTTTGCACTCTTTACGGGTCTTTTCACCTTGAGACCTCTTCTCACAAATCAGACTCCACGGTTGAGTCCGGAATGCTCGAAATAATAAAATTTCACTATCTGTTTACTTAATTCAGAGTTCGTTTGACTGCGTTTCAAATCAGGGACATTTTGGTAATTTTAAATGTTATCACGGGTCTTTTATTTTTTGGGACCCCGTCTCATAAAACGGACCTTACCATTGGTCTCAGAATGGTCGAGATAGTCAAAATACACTAATGACTTGTCCTATCTGGACTCCGGATTATTTTGTGACATTTAAATAATTTAATTTAATTAATTTAATTTAATATTTTATTCAGGGGGGTCAATCTATAATTATTAAAAGTCCTGGGGTCAAATTAGGATTTCCAAAAGTTGAGGGGTCAAATCAGAATTTCTGATTTGACTATTCTTAATCAGGACAGCCAAACAGTGGATGGCTTCTAAAACAGGGATAGGATATCCCTATTTCAAAATTTCAATCCCAATTCAATTTGCTGAACTCGCAGCCAAACACCCCCTATCCCTATTCCAACCCAACTTATGCGGCCCAAACCCAAAAGCCTAATACCCTTTAAACTTAATTCGGCCCAAACTCTTTTAAATCAATTAAGCCCAAATCAGTTAAAAAAAAAAAAGAAAACAGGCCCAAGCTCAGCCCAGGTCGCCCCCTTCATCCCTGCGACTTTCCGGCCATGTCTGGTTGTCTTCCCCGGTTGAATTCCGGCCATCTCGCCGAAAAACTTTATTATTTTCCATATTTTTAACCTCCAAAAATTCCTGTTTTTATACCAGATTGATCCTCAAGCATTGAGGGATCTACTAGGGTTGTTTTGAACCTCACCAACGCTCGGTTTCCGGTCTGCAACACCCAGATTCCGGCCACGCATGCCAGATTCCGGCGAGCTTCATTTTTTTTGTGATTTCACCACCGTTTTCGAACCCCAAGCTTTCCTATAGGTTTCTCACATCCCATAGCATCGTTTTCATAACTAAAAATCAAGGTTTCTGGCCTAAAACTTGTGAAACCCGATTATTGTTTTTGACCTGCAACCCCTCTGTTCTCCCTCGTTTCTAACTCATTTCAGTTGATTCCCTTTGTATTTTAACCTACATTTCATGCTTCACAAAACCCTCTATCCTAAAACAGTTATCATGCTTTAAAGAAAATGATACAGAGGTTGGCCAACTCACCTTTACTTCCCGGATTTTCTCAGGTGCAAGTCTCTCCTTCCTCTCTCTTCTAACCTCTGATTCTGGTTCCAAAATCTCTCTGCCTCGCAATCTCTTTCTCGCACAGCCTCACTCTCTTTCTTTCTGATTTTTCTTTTTCCTAGCCAACGTATACACTCCACTTATACACACCCAAGGCATGCACATCTCCTCACGCAACACCTAAAACCAGCCTCATTTTTTGACTTTTCCCACTGCTCAAGCCACTCTCCCTTCCTTCACATCAGCTTTGCATTAAATGAAAGTTGACCCATATATATATATATATATATATATATATATATATATATATATTATCACTCATACACACACACATACCCGTACACACTTACTGATATATATATATATATATATATATATATCATGTACACACATATATGCATATACACATACATAATTCCATCCATATATATATAAATATCTATACATAATACACTACATTACATATATCCACATACACTCCAAATAGATAGATGATTAAATAAATTAATTAATAAATAATAATAATAAACAATAAAAAAAAAATTTCATTCCTATAAAAATTCCAAGTCTTTACAACACCTGTTGAGCTCGTAGAAATTGATGACTGAATTCTGAGGAAGGTGGTAGAACCACTTCAAAATAGTGCCTTTGAGGTTGGTCACAAAAGTACGGCACATAAAGGCATTCGTGGCTCCATGTAGTGCCATGTTATGCTGATAGTGAGAAAGATGGTCCCCTAGGTCCCCAAGGTCCCCAATCCCATCATAGAGAGTGAACTTCGGGACAATAAATTTCTTTTGCCGCTCCTCGGCCATGATAGCAGGGGTAAATAGGGTGTGAACCTTCCGAGCAACTTTGCTAACTCATCTTGCTCTGTAGGGAGGTAAGCACCTTTAGTAATAGCGGTGTGGTCCATAGAGTCTGCTACCTCTTCTACCCTCTGTGGGCCCCTGGGCTGCACCGGTTGTTATTGATCTTGTTTAGCAGCCTCAGTCCCTATATAGATAGGACGATTATGTCCCATAGTATGGAGAAGATATCGATTTTCCTGAACTGGGGGAACCGGTGATTTTGGGGGCTGGAACTCATGCAGCGGTGGGTTAGCCCCTGAAGCTGCTGGAGTCGAAACCCTTGTAGTACTTTGGTAATGGACAATCGGGTTGAAAGCAAGTATTCCCCTATTGGCAGTGGTTGATGGTTGGGGGTCTCATCCCACGTGAGCGGCGCCTTGGGGGTGCACTGGTTGATCACTGGGAGTCTTAGCATGGGGTCTCTGTCCATAGTGACGGCAGGAGGCGGTACCCCCGAGCCAGCCGCGCTTGTAGGGGGATGAGTGGGGTTGCCCCAAGGACCCTGGGTAAGCAACTCTAAAGAGTTAGAGATGGCAAGGAGTTGCTCCTGCATCTGGTCTATTTGTCTCTGGACTCGATCGAGTTGCTGTTACATGGGATCAGACGCTTGTCCCCTTCCTTTTCCGGTAGGTTACCAGTTTGGAGGATTTTGAGAGTTCTTCCTTGGACGAAGATTGGGAGCCATGGTCTTTTAGTGAGAAAGACAACGGGTTCATTTTGCAAAGGAAGGAACTTTAGCAAGAAATGATTCATCACTTCCCACAGACAGCGCCAAACTGATGCTGTACTTTCTGATTGGCAGGGACTCCGCTCTCTATCGCCTGCTGAATATCAAAGGAAGGGACCAGAGGGCCACCGGGTTGGCTCGGGCGGTAGCCACTCTAATGATTAAGTCAGAAAATTGTAAAGAAAGACTAAAAATAAAAATAATTGAATGACTATCAATCAAATTGCGTACCTTAGGGTCCAATTTATAGGTTACAGATCCTCCTAAGTTGATTAGGATTCAACCTCGTGAAAATAGGGATTTGACTGTCATCAAAGAATGGCACTTACCATGTAAAACTCTGCGCTCCATAGGAAGTGGAAGCTATCCAGGGATGGCAGTTTCCTTGTCGCACATTCTTTCCTTATCTTTAGCTCGGTAGGGCATTTGAGGTAGAAATCAGTTCAGGAGTCACTTGTGTAAGTGCTCGGTACCTTCTAGGCTGAAGGTGAGCATAAAGGTCATGCGAGGTTCCCGACTAATGAGCTCTGGAGCCCATATAAGTAAGCTTGGTCTTGATAGATGGGCTCCATCTGTTATGTATGTACACGTGTCGCGCGGGGACTGGTCTGTCACTTTATGGTATATCACATCCTATTGACAAGAAAAATTTCTACATTAACATACATGACAAAGAAGGTCATAACACAAGCTGGTTCTTTTTACTTCTGTGAACTTGGACTACAAAAGGTAACCGGGTTCAATCTGATTGTTATTTCTTATATTTCTTTCATTGGTATCAGAGTCATAGGCTTGTGTTCGTTGATATATGTGTTGTATGCATGGGTATTTAACCTACACGGCCGATTTTTAAAAGATCATTATAAGAACACCTTTTGAACGATCCGCCATGATAGATGTGTTTTTATAAATCCAGTATGTAGCCCTTAAAATTTCATAACAATCCACTGTCAGATCAGTGAGAGATCTGAGTTTAAATTTCTAGTTTTTCAAAAAAAATACAACTTTAATATGAATTTTTGAGTTTTAATACAATTTGTAAAACCTTGATTATTATGCATGAAATTTATATCGAATTGTTCCTTGTCGCGAGAGCTTTCCAACGATATATGGAATACAATTTTTTGTTAAAAAATGAGTAAGATATAAGGTCCCAAAGTTTGACAGTAGCCATTGTCAAACCTTATTTTTGAAAAGATGGATTGTAGAGAAATACAACCCTTACTTTCGGTAGAGCGCGTGAATGATCTTTCGGGGCCTATTTTTTGACACCTCCGGAGAGTGGGCCTCACTCATTGAATTTGTTACCCCGTGATATATTTTTTATAATTTTTTCGCTTCTGAAAATTAGTTTAAATTAATTTTTATTATAAAAAAAAAGTGTCAAAACTATGTTTAAATGCTTTTTCAAAAATTTTAAAGAGCTATATTTGATATTAAAATTATATATCAGTATTTAGTATACTGTTAGGAGTCCAAATTATTTTTTGGTGAATTTTTTTTACCTATTTTTTATATTTTTGGGATTTTAAAAATTAGTTTTTTATCCCAAAATTGGTTAAAAATTTTAAAAAATTTAATTTAAATGTGAAAAATTCTTGGAAAGGCTCTAAAAATTATAAACAATTATATTATATGTGGATCATATTTTTAGAGTCATGTTTAGATCATTTTTAAATTAATTATCATATGGATAATAGTTTATTGCATTATTAGTGTGTTATATTGATTCTCATTAATTGTGAGACCTAAATACCCACTCCCATTATGGTGAGGTGTGGTAAAGACATCCATCAAGACCCATTATATTTTTATGCATGTGAATGTATGTTGTGATTAGATGAGTTTATTTAATTGATATTCTAGTACATGTGTTGTTGTGATGTATGGAATAACAAGATTAATTTTGTGATAAATGAGATATTGGTGCTGCATCCCCATTTATTTTATTACTTTTAGTAAATTGATGTAATAGGTTCATTCTACAATGTAATAAATTTTGAAAAGAGTTGTATTTATTTATGAAGCCTTGTAAGGGGATGTATTTTCGCTGCAAACTCATATGTCTATAAATTACATTGGCATGATGTACTAGAATGCCAATTGGGCTCAAGTAGAGTCCATGCACTTTAGAATATGTGCGTTGATTATTATTATTATGTGGATGAATTAAATTTATTTTAATTCAGAAATCATTGTATGGATGAATTAAATTTGTTTTAATTCAAAATTATTTTGCTCGAAATTATTTAAACATATACTTCTCTTTACATAAATGGGAGATGATTATCAACCTATCTTAATTTTCGATCTCATAGTGTATAATAGAATAATATTTTTAATTAAATTTCTGGTAGCAGAATAATATAATGAATGTATGCTTAAATGTCACCTTGCGCACTATGATAGTTGTGAAATAACCTAAATGAATGTAAATGCCGACTTGACTAACATAAATGTTTAGAATGACCACATCACATATAGCATATGTGTAGACATTGACCAATAGAAAACATAGTCCAATACCTTGAGATATGGAAGCCTGTCATAATTAATTAACTTGTTAAATGCGCTTTATTATGTAGAGCAACATATAAATAAATCTTATTGAAAAATTATTTGGATTAGTTCCATGACAATTATAGACTTGTCTTTAATGAGTAGCAAATTATTGCCATATAGTAACATGGCTCACATTTATTTTTTTAAAAAAAAAAATAACCTACATAACGCTACTTATTTAAATAAAAATATTTTCTAAATAGTGTGTCATCTTGAGACAAAAGGTTGAGCACCAAAAGGCGAACTCCTAAACTAACTTTATTGCTAAGGGTGGACCAAACAAGGCTTTTGGACTGATGTTTATAGAGAAGGAAAAGTTGCTAACTAGGGTAGAGCTAAGAAACTTGCGTCAAAAGTAGGCAAGAAAGTCGAGTGTCATAGGGGCATGCATGATAGATAATGAGATATAAAATGAGCTGCTATTCAAAAATAATAAGGATCATTTTGCTCATAGTTGTACTAAGTCAAAGTTGATCATTTTACTCAAAATATAGAAGAGATTAAGTAAAAGGCATAAAATGATGCATAAAAAGCGTGACTTTACAATGCTCATAATATTTTGTATATTATGCACAAGTGGTAGCATAAGAATTAATCGTCACAAGAGTGAACTAATTAACTCTTTTGAGTAACATATAGCCTTATGATAAAATAATTGGATATTGGTGTTTGACTAAACGTTTGGTCCACTTCCAATCCAATTGATTTTTGTCTGTTTCTCATCTTTATATATTAGTCTTTGGGACTGAATAAAACTATTTATTTTTTGTGAAATAATAGTTCAATGTAGATTGATTAGCTTGATCTACCCCATGTTAGAAGTAGCTTCATTATATTGAGTATAATAGTGGCTTTGTCTCATTGGATTATTTGAGAATTTTGGACTTATCTCTTTATGGCTTTCCATGATGTTATTTTTTAAACAATAACATAGACACATTGAACTAGATTGAATTGCTAGATTAGCTTGAGAATACCTATTGGAGTTACTCACAAAAATCATTCTATCAGTGTGTAAACCCTATTTGATTGGAAAGACTTGTAAGAAACCTTATTTGTAAGGTAGACCAGCTTCTTATCCACTAGAGTCAGTCCTAATAGCATATGCGAAGTCATGATGTTATGAAAATTGGGCACATAGTAGAACTTATTATTTTCTTACTTTATTACTCACGCTATGATTGCTCACCTAACTCAAGCATTAGTTGTTTTGAGCATTGCTATAAACATTAGTTGCTTAAAGCATTTGTCAAGAGGTTGAGTATCGAAAATGAAGAATTATGAAATTCTTCATACTAATTATAAACGAGAGTACTTGTTTGATTACTTCAAGACAATTAAGTGAGAAAAATAAGAAAATTGGAATTTGTTAAATACGGTTAGGTCGATGATGGCACAAATATGTTTTGTGTGACTTATATCCTTAACTAAGTGCCCTAATAGTCAATTCCTTTAAGATTGAAAATTGTGAAAAGCCTAATTTGAAGGGCTTATCACCTTTTGGGGTTTATGTGATTTGTTCACATTATTTATTATTTTTGTGAAAACTTGGCCTTAAGTTTTAAAAATGTTAGTTTTTTAAAATAATCTTTTTGAAAGTTTAAAGGGCCATTCAATTTTTAATTGAACAGCCCAAGGAATGACTAAATTGAGTTGTGCAATGAGAAAACTCTAAAGAATTTTTAACTTTGTGGGTTAATGAAATCTATGGAAGCCACACCATCTCTCGGCGAGGGTGGGAAATTGTTATCTCATTCTAGAATCACCGATGATATTTTGGATAGTGGGAGTGACTTGTTGTCTAGTGGGAGTGTACCATTAGTTGGAATTGTACCACTTGAGGAAGATTTTTAAGATCCTTAGTTTTGTAGAAATAAATGTAAAATCTTTTATCATCGTATTTGTGAGATTGAAAGGATAAATTTTAACTATTGTTCCACATATTTAAGTGAATATTGTTTCTTATATAGAGGTAAAGTTTTCTATGCTAATAGATGTATGAATGGCTACTATAAGTGATAAGTTGAGCTAAATTAGCAAAGAATCAAATTTGGAGAATGATTGATCTCCTTTTGTGTAGGATTGATTGACCAATGTTTTTGCCTTATCTTTTTTGAAAATGACCTATCTCAAAGGGAATATTGACTATGTAGAGAGATTCTCCCTAATGGTGAGAATTGTCTCCATCCACCTTATTCCAATAATTGTCGCACATGTTAGATCTTAGAAGTTTTCTAGATGGACTTAAACATGATTTCCTCTATGGAGAATAAGACGATGATTCTATGTGGATCAAGTGTTGGGCTTCAAGGTCAATGAACAAAGAACGCAAAGTATGTTTGCTCAAGTGTTCATTTGTGACCTAAAGATAGTCTATAAAACTTTAGGCTTTAAGGTTAATGAAAAAAGAGTGCAAAGTTTGCTTGCTCAAGTGTTCATTTGTAACCTATAGTCATCGCCGTGCGTCGCTAATAGTGGCCAAATGCTTCGTTGAAACAGTTTTGCGACGCACACATGGGCGTCGCTAACAACGTCGCAAATATTGGCGTCGCTAATAGTATTAGTGATGCACACATCCCTTTGTGTCGCTAAAGGTAACTATTATCGACGGTCACCGTGCGTTGCTAATAATTTTGATAATACGTGGCAAATACTATACATGAACGCAATGTGCGTCGCTAAAAGTTACTTTTAGCGACGCTCGGTGTGCATCATAAATGGTATATTTTAGCGACGCTCGCTTTGTGTGTCGCAAATGGTTTCCTTTAGCGACGCTCACTATGCGTCGCAAATGGTATCCTCTAGCGATGCTCACTGTGTGCGTCGCAAATGGTATCCTTTAGCGACTAATTTGAAGCGTCGCTATAAATTGATTTCTTAGACAAAATGTGTCGCTAAAAGTTTAATTTTTTTTTCCCATACGTGATTTGTTTTATTTGTTGGTTTATTCCTGTTTAAACCTGTAATAATTTTATCTTGATATACAGTAAAATCCAAACATTTTGAAATGAATATATATTGAAAATGAAAAATACATTCATATATATATATATATATGTATATATATATATATATATTATAGTAATTAATTAGTTACATTTGTCTCAAAAAATGTACAATTTAAGAATAAATACAAAAATAAAAAATTGTCTCGAAAAATGTAACTACGGATGTCGAAAAAAAAAAACAGATAAAAATAGTCAGTCCCGATACAAGACCTAGAGACCCCGGTGTAATAATCCCGATCAATCTGAAATAAAGATCATTTAATATATATTAGAACATTTATTAAATATATATGAAAGTGAATATATTATTTTTTTTCCAAGCATAAATAGTAAGAACGGCATAAAGTAGCATAAGTTGCAAACCACTAATCCGAACTGATTGTCCTAAGTTTTTGATGGTCTATTTTGTCATTTGTGAGGTGTGTGATGGGGTATCGAGATAGTTAGGCGGATATCCGGTATTTTGGTCCATGAAAACCCCAAAACCCGCCTTTTCGGAGCAAAAACTTGCATAAGCTTCAAATCATTAATCCAAATCGAGTGCCATAAGTTCGTGCAAGTCTATTTTATCATTTTTGAGGTGTGTGATGGAGTTTCGTGGTAGTTAGGCCGATATCCGGTGTTTTGGTCCGTCAAAACCCAAAAATAGGCCTTTTTGGAGCAAAAACTTGCATAAGTTTCAAACCGGTGATCCAAACCGAGTGCCGTAAGTTCATGCAAGTCTATTTTATCATTTTTGAGGTGTGTGATGGGTTTCGTGGTAATTAGGCTGATATTCGGTGTTTTGGTCCGTCAAAACCCAAAAATAGGCATTTTCAGAGCAGAAACTTGCATAAGTTTCAAACCGGTGATCCAAACCGAGTGCTATAAGTTCTTGCAAGTATATTTTATCATTTGTGAGGTGTGTGATGGAGTTTCGTGGTAGTTAGGCCGATATCCGGTGTTTTGGTCCATCAAAACCCGAAAATGTGCCTTTTTGGAGCAGAAACTTACAATTATTTCAAACCGGTGATACGAACCGAGTGCCATAAGTTCGTGCAAGTATATTTTATCATTTTTGAGGTGTGTGATGGGGTTTCATGGTAGTTAGGCCGATATCCAATGTTTTGGTCCGTCAAAACCCGAAAATGGGTCTTTTCGAGCAGAAACTTCCATAAGTTTCAAACCGGTGATCTGAACCAAGTGTCGTATGTTCGTGCAAGTCTATTTTATCATTTTTGAGGTGTGTCATGGGGTTTCATGGTAGTTAGGCTGATATCCGGTATTTTGGTCTGTCAAAACCCGAAAATGGGCCTTTTCAGAGAAAAAACTTGTATAAGTTTCGAACCGGTGATCTGAACCGAGTGTTGTAAGTTCGTGCAAGTCTATTTTATCATTTGTGAGGTACGTGATGAGGTTTCATGGTAGTTAGGCCGATATCCGATGTTTTGGTCCGTCAAAACCCAAAAATATGCCTTTTTGGAGCAGAAACTTGCATAAGTTTCAAACCAGTGATCCGAATCGAGTGCTGTAAGTTTTTGTAAGTATATATTATCATTTTTGAGGTGTGTGATGGAGTTTCATGGTAGTTAGGTCGATATCCAGTGTTTTGGTCCGTCAAAACCCAAAAATAGGCCTTTTGGAGCAGAAACTTGCATAAGTTTCAAACTGATGATCCAAACCGAGTGTCGTAAGTTTGTGCAAGTCTATTTTATCACTTTTGAGGTGTTTTATGGAGTTTCATGGTATTTAGGCCGATATCCGGTGTTTTGGTTCGTCAAAACCCAAAAATGGGCCTTTTGGAGCAAAAACTTACATAAGTTTCAAACCGGTGATCCGAACCGAGTGCCGTAAGTTCGTGCAAGTTTATTTTATCATTTGTGAGGTGTGTGATGGGGTTTCATGGTAGTTAGGCCGATATCCGGTGTTTTGGTCTGTCAAAACCCGAAAATGGGCCTTTTCGGAGTAAAAACTTGTATAAGTTTCAAACCGGTGATCCGAACCGAGTGTTGTAAGTTCGTGCAAGCCTATTTTATCATTTTTGAGGTATGTGATGGAGTTTCATGATAGTTTGGCCGATATCCGATGTGTTGGTCCGTCAAAACCCAAAAATGTGCCTTTTGGAGCAGAAACTTGCATAAGTTTCAAACCGGTGATCTGAATCAAGTTCTATAAGTTTGTGTAAGTATATATTATCATTTTTTAGGTGTATGATGGAGTTTCATGGTATTTAGGCCGATATCCAGTGTTTTGGTCCGTCAAAACCCAAAAATGGACCTTTTCAGAGCAGAAACTTGCATAAGTTTCAAACTGGTAATCCGAACAGAGTGCTGTAAGTTTGTGCAAGTCTATTTTATCATTTTTGTGGTGTGTGATAGATTTTCATGGTATTTAGGCTGATATCCAATGTCTTGGTCCGTCAAAACCCAAAAATGGGCCTTTTGGAGCAGAAACTTGCATAAGTTTCAAACCGGTGATCCGAACTGACTGCTGTAAGTTCGTGCAAGTCTATTTTATCATTTTTGAGGTGTGTGATGGAGTTTCGTGGTAGTTAGGCCGATATCCAGTGTTTTGGTCCATCAAAACCCAAAAATGGGACTTTTTGGAGCAGAAACTTGCATAAGTTTCAAACCGGTGATCCGAACCGAGTGTCGTAAGTTCGTGCAAGTCTATTTTATCATTTGTGAGGTGTGTGATGGAGTTTTGTGGTAGTTAGGCCAATATCCGGTGTTTTGGTTTGGTAAAACCCGAAAATGGACCTTTTTGGAGCAGAACTTGCATAAGTTTCAAACCGGTTATCCGAACCGAGTGCTGTAAGTTCGTGAAAGTCTATTTTATTATTTGAAGACCATCAATAATTAAGTTTGTGCAACTATATTTTTTTATGTTTACATAACATTTTCTATAAATAATAAATCCACCAAAGTATATAATTTTTAAAACTTACCAAGGTTGAGCGGAGCCACCCTGCTGGCTGAGCATCGTTTGCACAAGAGCCTCTAGCTGGGTATATCGCTCCTCGAGTGCCGTCACCTTCTGCCATAGCTCTGCATTCTCTCGTTGAACTACCTCAGTGGCTGCGTGTGCCCTAGCATCACTCTCGATGGTAGAGAACGATGTCGTCGGCGCCATCCTAGTCCTTAAGCCACGCACATAGTCGCACCTCTTGCCCAGAACAGTCTCCCGTATCTAGTCATCGGAAGGCGGATCCTGACCCTCAGTTGTCGGCTGAGCACGCAGTTGGACCATCTCCTCCTATAAAAACATAAATATATGTTACTACTTTTATAACTTTAGATTAATATTAAATTAGTAATACTGTGGCAAGTTACATAAAAACTTACATAAAGCCGTTGTGCTTCAGGCCCAGTCCAACCCTTCTTGGGGTTATAGTGCGTCCTGTGCCACAAATCAATGGGGCTGGGTAGTATACCGGTGTCCTGGTCTCGTTGGAGCAAATAAATAGTAGCTTGTGAAGATTGATTTCATGAATAGATTATACAATAAGAACTTGATACATTTATTAACTTACCATATCATGCCTATACTGTACAAAAGAACGTGATCCACCACAATGGGTCACCTTTTGATTTCTTCTGCTCTTGCTATTTTTCTTGCTTAGTTCCTACACTTGGCCAGAAAAAAGAAGGTTAGTATAAATTATAATGATTTATCAGACAACAAAAGTAATTTTGACAATTTTTACCTGGAATGCATCACTAGCGAACTGGTTGCACAGTAACATCCAATCCTCCACCGTAACCCCCCTATAGGGTCTATCGTAGGGCTCTCTACCAGCTGACACCTCTGCCTCGTAGTGCATGTGGAGCCGGTGTCGATAGTCCCTGAAACGGACTCCCAAGTAACGGTCCACTGCCTTCGCTACGTGAGGCAGGTGGAGATCGATGTCAAACTTCTCCTGTAAAGCATGTCATTGTCAAAACATTATAGCATTAGATATGTTAAGATTTAGTTCAACACAATAATAAAAGACATATCAGGATGCACATGAATATCCCGTCGCTCCTCCTCAGTGACGATACTCTAATCACTAATATAGAGTGGGGCGCGTAGTCAGCAAATGATGCCGACCTCTGTGGTGAACTGTTGTGCCCACGCACCAACGAGCTTCAGCAAGCCCTCAGGTAGCTCAATCCGAAGTCGCGAGCCCCCTACTGCCTCCATCTGAGCCTGCAAACTCCGATTCTTCGACCTACCACGCCCTCGTCTAGAGGTTGTGGCTGAATCTTTAGAAAAAATAAAATAGAAACAATTAGTACCATATTTACATAATCATTAATACAAAGTGAAACTATGCATACCATCAATGGCAGGATCATTAGACCCTACAAAGGAAGGGGAAGTAGTCGATGGGTCCGCCGGGGCTGTGCGTCTACGTGAGCTTGGTCCAACCATATATAAAAGAAAGTTTAAAATTGAATATCCATTACATCATAAAATTGACAATCCATTACATCATAAAATCGAAAATCCATTACACTTGATCCTAACACATGTAACACCTATTACAATTATTCATCTGAATCTGTATCATCATCTGAAATTTAATTTTCTTCATTCTCGGTACAATACTCTAACAATGTCTCATCATCAAAATCACTTTCCTCGTTATCATCATCATTAATGAACGGTGCATCCCTCGGATCTAATTGTGTGGTATTGGTGACGTCGGAAGCTACCAAATGATCTGGTTCTACATCAGTTCTATTCAACCGATACGAACTAACATCTTCCTGATCATGCCGGATAACACCATCCTGGGCAGTTTGAGACTCTTCTTGTAGTGCCTCCTCAATCCTCTCTAACTCTTCATCTCCCTCGCCAACTTCTAGGACATCATAAATATTTCTAGTTTTTATTTTTTGGACAACATGCCAACCACCTCTTATTTTGTGTCCTTCAAATAGAAAACTTATTTTTCAACCGATGCCAAAACATACAGATCATCTTTAAATGCCGTATGTAATGTATTAACACTTATGAAGTGGTTATCAATCTGCATTCCAGTCTTCTTATTACTTCATCCCACCAATCACATTTAAAAATATACACAGAATGACCGTAGCAATAATGTAACTGTATGATGTCTTGTAAAACACCATAGTACTCTACAGTTTGTCCTGCATCACCATCTCCCTGAACAAGGACTCCGCTATTTTGTGTTCGCCGACTGACCTCATGTTCTCTCATGTGAAATCGAACACCATCAACAATTAAACCGGTGTAACGGGATATCCTTTTATCAGGACCACATGCCAAGGAATATAATTGATCGTACGCCTCAGGAGATTGTTGGTGGCGTAATAGCTTCATCTATTAATTCAATAGAAATTCAAAATTAATTGAATACAAATGCATAAAGTAATACAATTACAATTAATTGAAACCTTGTCTTACACGTTCTCCGAACCACTTTGGAAACAAATTTTGTTGTCTTTGCTCTAGATCAGAACTTGATACATGTTCTCTTTGAAGCTCGATCGTATGTTCACTGTATAAGATGAGATATGTTATATGTAACTTACATTTGTGTACTAACGTAGTATTGCAATGATTTTGATAAACTTACTTAAAATATGGCAATGTCTCATTGCAGTTGTTGAGCACGGTGTAGTGGAATTTTTTCAACTCTTAAGGATGACACCATTCATATATACGAGCACCTATTGGCCGCATATTCTGATTAAACACCGCAAGGCCAGTTCGTTGCTGTCGTGGACCACTATCCGAATTTTGCTCTTGACGATTAAACCTTGTCTCAATATCTTCAAGATGCATAAAGTAGAATGTGAGACATTCAGCATCAACGTAAGCCTCAGCAATTGACCCTTCCGGTCGTTCTTTGTTACGCACATATTGCTTCAATGTGTACAAATATCTATTTTAATAATTAATCAGTTATACATTAAAATAGTTAGGATGGATAGATAACAAAATTCATAAAATTAAATGTACATTTCTATTGGATACATCTAATGGTATTGGATAGGTCCGCCAATTTTTGCCTCATGAGGCAAAAGCACATCTAGGTGGACTATTACATCAAAGAAAGCTGGAGGAAAAATCTTTTCCAACTTGTAGAGGATCACGACAACATCTCTTTCGAGCTTTTCTAGTACTTCCAAATTCAACGTCTTCGCACATAATTCTCTAAAGAAGCAGCCTAGCTCAGTCAATGCAGTTGATATATCATCGCTGAGATATCCACGTAGTGCAACCGGAAGAAGTCATTGTAAAAGGACATGGCAGTCATGACTCTTCAATCTGGATATTTTCTCATCTATAACATTTACACACCGAGATATATTCGATGCGTATCCATCTGGAAACTTCACCGATTTAAACCACTTGCAAATCCTCATTCACTCTGCAGATGATAACGTATACTATACAGGAGGCACGATATATTTATCACCGCTACATATTAGGTGCAGCTCTTTCCGTATTCCCAGCTCCTACAAGTCCAACCGAGCTTTAATAGTATCCTTCATCTTCCCTTTAATGTTCATTAAAGTTTCCAGCACATTATCACAGATGTTCTTCTCGATGTGCATAACATCCAAATTCTGCCTCAACTTAAGGGTCTCCCAGTATGGCCAATCAAAAAATATGCTCTTCTTCGTCCAATTTAACTCCACATTAGTACGCTTCCTCTTCTTAGTACCCGGTATCTTCCCAAACCTCACTGGTTGGATGAGTGCCAATTGCACCAACACGTCTTTGCCAGACAACAATGGAGGTGATAATCTGCGCTCAATTTTTCCATCAAACAAATGCTTTTGCCGATTTTGCCAGCCATGTGATGGCAGTAAAAAACGATGATGGCATATGTAGCATATTTTCTTTCCATTGGACAAATGTAGGGAACATGCATCCTTATTGTAAATCGAACATGCCAGATACCCCTTAGTGCTCCACCCAAACAAGTTCCCGTATGCTGGAAAGTCATTTATGGT
Organism: Nyssa sinensis; assembly: GCA_008638375.1. Lineage (NCBI taxonomy): Eukaryota > Viridiplantae > Streptophyta > Magnoliopsida > Cornales > Nyssaceae > Nyssa > Nyssa sinensis. The sequence goes on from CM018046.1 coordinate 24,311,256, forward strand.
CTACAGTAACGCTGCATGTAATTGAAATGTCTCATTCTTAGAGACGTCGTATGCCTCCACTCCCACCTCCCACAATTCTTTTAACTCATCCACTAAAGAATGCAAGTATACATCAATTTCATTACTAGGAGACTTCGGCCCTAGAATAAGCAACGACATGAAGATAAATGGTTCTTTTATACATTTCCACGGTGGCAAGTTATATGGCACAAAAAACATCGACCACATACTGTAGGCATTACTCATGTCACTAAACAGATTGAAACCGTCGCTAGCCAGCCCAAGTCGTACGTTACGCGCCTCATTTGCAAACCATTCGTGATTTGTATCAAACTCAGCCCGAGTTTGAGAATCTGTCGGATGCCTACATATATTTTTCTCAGTAACACGCTTCTTCTTATGCCACTGCATATCTTTTGCCGTCTTCTGAGACATGTACAACCTTTGTAGCCTAGGTTTTAAGGAAAAATATCTCAGCACCTTGTGCGGAATTGTCTTGCTCTTTCCTTCATTTAACTTGTACTTGGGTTCGTGGCACACTGTACACTCCTTACATTGTTTAGTCTCCTTCCAAAATAAACATGCAATCATTTTTGCAAACATGTATGGGAATATACCCGAGGCCCAAATCTCTTAATATTCTTTTTGCCTCCTAATATGATCTCGAAAGGGTCTCCCCAATAGGAAGCGTTGCTTTAATCAATTCAATCACCATATTAAATGATTTGTTACTCCATCGATTGATGGTCTTAATATGAAGGAGTTTCACGATAAAGTCCAGCTTCGAAAACTTATCACAACCCGGATATAACGGCTGCCTTGCTTCCCTCAACAAGGACTCAAACACTTTCGATTGTCCCATGTCACTCATGTGACTACTCGCCCTAGTTGTAGCCCCTTGCAAGTCTGCCAGCATTTGTGGCAAGCCTTCGTAACTAACCCCAACATTATCACCAAAGTCATCATCGTCGTCTTCTTCTTCATCCTCAAATACCACTCGTACATCACGGTGTTCCCCATGAAATTCCCAACACATATACCTCTTGTCCATCCCATGTTGAAGCAAGTGCTCTTTGACCTCATCTATGTGCATATAATCCATATTATTGCACCTCCTACATAGACATCTTATCCTATTTCTCCTATCTACAAATGCACGAGCAAACTCAATGAAATCTTTGATCCCCTTCACATACCCTGGCAAATACGTGCCCCTCAAGTCCATCCAACTCTTATCCATTTTCGTCTACCTAATACAAGTCAAAAATGATACTCATTATAAATATGAAACATGAATCCTAGCACCTCCAACTTCTCTCTAAAGGGTAAGGTGGTCCTATCCTATTCGTGAATGCACAATCTACATTACAATCAGCAGCAAATCAAATGCTTGGTTCCACTCGGACAAAATTTCGGCAGCATCTCCCCACGATTTTCCAAGTATACGAGATAGATGTTAGCACACCTAAATATATACCTAGAGAACAATAGGAGACCATGCTAAAATTTTGTCATAGTGGAATATTCAAGCATGAGAAGCTATTGATTGCAATGCAAATTTATGCATTCCCGAACTGTCCTCTCTGGACAATTCAAGAATCGATTTTCATACACACAAGCCCAATCACGAATAAATTTTGCGACAAGATTCACATGTGATAAAAATGACTCCCGAATAGGGCTAAGCTTACATGAATGCAATTGCTAACTACAAAACAATCACCATAATTTTTTTTTGCACGAAGTAATCCCTAAAAAAAAAAATTAGGCCACGCTCACAGCGGCCCTGCTAAAAAAGTGCATCAGCACCCAATATAGGAGAAAAGAGAACTAGAAACTCTTCTAGCCAAAACTGATCTGATCCAATACCTACATAGGGTGTGAGTTTTCGAACTGACTAGTAAGGTAACATGCTTCCAGATGAAATTGACAGCAAATAAAAAAACAAAAAAAAGGAGGTTCTATGTGATATTTTTCTTTAACGAGGTAGTAGACTATGCATATCAAATACATTAAAAAGAAGACAGAGAGAGAAAAAAAATCATCTTGAATTGCATATCAAATACAAAATCATTTCTTGGAATCTTTGTTTGCTCTGTTTGATTCTTAATTACAAACCATGGAAGAATATCATTTTCTCTTGTTGTAATAGGATCAAATTAAGTGATTTTATTTTCCTTGCCAATATATAATTTCTTTTCCTAAGAACCAAAAAGTATTGTTAAAAAATTGCAATGGAGTCAGTTTTAATACTATTAAAACCAATAGGTGGGGCCATATCACTTCATGCCATTTATGAGCTGTGGTAGCTGATAGAGTATTAAATATCTAAGTTATACTTAATTTTTTTAATAGTTTAAATTTTTAAATGAGTTGATAATTTAACATAACATATATATATATATATGAGTGTTAATTATAATTGATATAAGTATTGATCGACCCACTCACAAATCTGGTATCAGGGTTAATTATATTTGATACAATATTGAAAATGTATTAAAGTATTAAATTTTTATTTTTATTTTTGTGATACAATTTTTTTTGTTAAGTATAATTTGAAATATGTTAATAGGTCAAGTCCATTATAAATGTCTAAATTTAATAGTTTTTAAGTATTTATTAACTGTTTATCCAAAAAATCAATTCTTTAACTTGAACGAGGGTACACAGCAACCTCAACTGGTTTTAGCTCACAATCTATTCCTGCTCACCCACCCAGACGTCGAAGACATCGAGAAAGTCCGCCTCCGTGAAGAGGTCTTCACCTAGGTCAAAGACGACAGTAACCACTGCCAACAATATAGTGAAACCATGAAGATTTTTTTCTCCCCCTTCGTCTTTATATATTTTTTTGGGGGCTTTTTTTTTTTTGTACATTGTATTGGTGCAAATATGGCTCCGCTATATGAAACCCTAGCCGCCAAATCAGTTTTGGATATGGATCAATCCATTTTGGATTAGATAGTGTGAAGGCCATGCTTTTGTATATATATATATATATATATATATATATATATATTTCATTTTAAAAAAATTGCCCCAGTTCTCTGTTATAGTTTTCCCATCTCCTGATTTAAACACCCAAGCTTATTATTGTACATGGAAACACAATGAATCCGCAAAACCAAATTATTTACCAAACTTGAATCCAAATCAAACAAGTGAAACAAAGACGGCATAAAAAAAAAAAAAAAAAAAAAAAAAATTGGAGAGAGAGATGGAGACAGAGAAGGAGTTACCGTCAATTGGAGTCGTTGCTGGAAGTCACCGTCGCCGGAACGTGCTCGCTGCCGTCAATGAACCGTCTAAGAGAGAGAGAGAGAGAGAGAGAGAGAGAAAAAAAAATGGCACAGCCTTCTGATCGAATGAGATCTGTGTAGGATATGGGAGAAATATTACAGAGTTATTAGCGACGCTCACTGCGCGTCGCTAATACATTTTTACACGTCGCCAAAGGTATACCAAACGCTGTCGTTTTACTTGTCACACTATTAGCGACGGACGGATGTGCGTCGCTAATACTCTGTAACTTTTAGCGACGCACCTAACTATTTTTACGTCGCTAAACGGTGCGGGCCATTTTTTTTTACGCAGAAAAATATTTTCCGTCACTTTTAGCGATGTACATCATGTGCATTGTGAATAATAGCTTTAAGCGACAAACTTTTGGGCGTCGCTAAAACTATACATTTTTGTAGTGTTTAGGTTGAAATGGTTTTCTCGTTTCCTGAAGTTTTCGAGTTATGAGCTATTAATCCATCTTGTGTGTCACTGAATTACTGCCTTTTTGTCAAGGCACGGCTCAACAAAAAATGCATAGGGTGTTAAATTCTGGATCTATTTTAAGATAGGTTTCGAGTTTTGCAACACGACAAATCCCTCTATATTTACTTTCTTATGCTAGGGAAGGATGTTATTTTCTTTCCCTTTTCAAAATACTTGGGACATATGAGACAACACATTGTTTTATGGGTGTAACAGAATAGTTCAAAACAACTACAAATATTGAATATATAGCTCAGCAATTAGCATATGAGAATACGCGTAAACTGTTGACCCTTTTTTCTTATTCCTTTTCACTTCTCTCATTTATTTTATTTTTTCTCTCTATGGAAAGAGAACAAGAATTGGAAGAAATATATGAATCAATTTTGATTATTATTAATGTGTAAGATTTTATAGTTATTGGAAACTGTGACCATATGCAGGATGTATGCATGCCTGTAATGGATGGACTTCAAGCTATGAGATTCATTCGTTCTTTTGAGGAAACTGGCAATTGGGATGCTGCAGTGAATGCTGGAATTGAGCAGCATATGCCTCCTTCAGATTCATCACTAAATGGTCAAGAATTTCAATTGTCTACGAAGAGGATCCCAATCATCGCGGTAAGCACTTTAACTCTTGTTGCCGCTTGAAATGGTGCTCCATAACTTTCTTTCGTCTATAAACTTTCCCATCTTTGCCTTTGGTATTTTCCTTGTACTCAACAAAACAAACCGTTGTATTTTAATCACTTGCGCATGCTAAATCAAATCACTCTCTGTTCGACTGTATCTATGGTCATTTATCTCATTAAATCAAAGGCCATATTTCTTTTTCTTGCAGCCTAGTCTTGACCTGCTTTACACCTACATTTTCCAATGGCGAAAGAAACCCTTTCCTATTTTACGTTGCATCCATGTACTGTTACGGTGCCTTGCTTCCCACAAATGCCTTAGCTAACCTTTGCTCAATTATAGTGTACCTAAGGATGATGTAACATCAGGCTTCTAGGGAACACCCTAGCATTACAATGCAAATTGGTGTGACAACTGTTTTATGCTAGCATTAGATAACAGAGTTTTTTTTTCCCTTTTCTTCAACTTCCCTCTCTCTCTCTCTCTCTCTCTCTCTCTCTCTCTCTCTCTCTCTCTCTTCTCTATCTGCTGCGCATTCTTAATTATAACAAACCTAATGAGGATGTTGGTTTATATGCTAGTTGAATCAGGCTTGAACAATTGGAAGGTGACATCCATTTTGCGTCTGTCTTGGGGAACGGCATAATATCTGGTACTGTAGAGATTTGAAAAAAATAATAATAATAAAGTAAAATATTTAAACCGATTAACCAAGTGCTAGGATAAATCCATAGGATTGATACGAATTATAAATTTATATTAAAAAAAATATATACATATATATATACATATGTCCGTGAAATTTATAAAGGAAGTTATTGAAAAAAAAAATATATATATATATATAGCAAGTGAGTGTCGGCAGCCTTGGGGAGTGTGGCATGTACATGTAATGTGTGGTGTGTGTTTGAGTGTAAAGGGAAATTAAGGAGAAACCAAGAGAGAGAGATGGGGAAACAAAACAGGGGAGGCAAGTCGCGTGAAAGAGAGAAGAAAAGAGGGAAAGAAAAAGAAAAGGGAAAAGAGAGGAAGGAAAGGGGGTGAGCCGCATGACCGGAGCAGAAACGGTGGTGGTCGCGAGGGGGGAATCGAGGCTAGGGCGCGACGAATTTGCGATGGGTTTTGGATTGCGATTGGGGTTGTGTGTTGTGGATTGGATGAGGTTGCGGTGTGTTGGTTTGGGGGTTTCATCATCGGAATTGTGATAGGGGTGCGATGACGGTGCTGCCGCAAACGGTGTAGGGAATTTTGTTGGTTCGGTTGATTCACGAAGCAGGGACGCCACCGATTAAATCGTGGCAAGCGGAGCTGCGGCAATATGCGTATATGTTGGTGTGTATAGTGGCGTAGAGATGGATAGAGACCAGAGGGAGCGTTGGAGAGATTAAATCAAAGGCAAATGTTGAGGCGTGAGAGAGGGATCTGATGTGGTGATTTCGGTGTAACAGGGAGGATTCTGATACGGCTTGGAGTTGTGTATCGTAGAAACGGTGCACAGCTGTGTAAATCTGGTTGACAGTGGTGGATAGGTTGCTATTCCTTCTTTTCCGTTTTGGTTGCTGTGATGAATTGGAGTTATTCTGATTTCCTGAGGTTTTCGGAAGACGTTGGTTGGATTGGATTGAAAGTTGAGCAATGGAGTTTTGGATTAGATGGTGATTGAAGTGTGTGTTTGTGTAACGTTGGAGCAGAGGGGATTTTGATGCGGCTGTAGTTGTGGTGCAAAGAAGCTCAAATCCAGGATGGTCATGACATTGTCTAAGATGGGAAAATATGAGAGATTTGGGTTTTGATGAGTTGTTTAAATTGGGGAGAAGGAGAGTGATGCTACAGCAAATCCTTATATATATGTGGGCTGTTCAGGTAGGCACAGTGCAGCAGAAATATTATAGATAAATACATGTGTGTGGGTAACATTATAGCAGCAGAAAAAGAGGGAATGAAGGGAGAGTAGCCGACTGCGAGATAGAAAAGAAATTGGGGCAGATCTGGGGAAGAATTGATGGAGGCAGTGGCAGTAGGTATATATATATATATATATATATATATATATATATATTCGTGTGTTTATGTGATGCGTTACAAGGGCTGAATCATGTTGGATGTGTGGGTCGTTGGAGAGTCGATTTGGTTCAGTAAGGTTGTGGTATTCCTCTGTTCTGCCGTTTCCAATTGAGAACAGAGGTGGATTAGTGGCTGCGTTGCGATTTTTGAATAGTTATGGGAGAGTTGTAGAAGCAGTAGCGGTGAGATACCTGCAGCTGTGAGACTATTAAGGTTTTGTGATTTGGACAGTGTGTGGGTGTTACGGTTTTGGGTGATAGTTCAGGTGTAGATCGGGACATTGCGATTCAAGTTGGGGATATGTTAGACTTGTGGCTTGAATTGAGGAACTTGATGAAATTGGAGCAGGCTAATAGAAGCAGCAGAGCTGCTGTCCAGCGATGGAGGTTGGGAACCTGTGACTGTCGAATGTTGTGATTTCTATGATGAATTGGAGGAAGGGAAAGTTCTTCAATATCTGATGGATGGGATGATAAGATGGATGGGATGATAAAAGGATAGAATCTGTCAAGATCATCATCTGCTTGAGGGAAAAAGGCTGAAGAAGCTGATGAAACTAGATTTAAAATGGCAGGACGACTCGATCAACCTGCCGGTGTGTTTTCTTCAACTTCCGAACCGTGGACCAAAGATGAACTTGGTTGATTGGATTGCATAGTGGACACAGCTTAGTAGGGTTGAGATAACCCGATCAGGTATGGTACTTTACTAAGTAAGGAATAGAATTAACTTAGGATTGATATGCATATTGATTGAATGCTTTTGTGCTTATCTGCAGATAGAAGATCACGTAGGACTTAATTGCTTCCTTGAGTTGATTGTTTATATGTTTCCGTGCTCTTTATGATTATTGGGGAGTTGTGATTTACTTCCTGAGTTATTATCATATGTGATTTATATTTTAAACGGTTCGTTGATATTGTGACATGTGGATTTGTGTTAAGTGTTGAGATTGATTGAGTATGACACGTAGCATTGTGGATGAAGTCTTGTGATTCGATCTTCATTGTGATGCATTATTTAAAGTATGTTGCATATGCTTATGAAAGTGACGTTTCATTTAAACTGTACTATTGCATGATGAAATCATGGCATATTGGCATAGGGTGATTTCTTGAAAGCATAGTGTGGGTCAGCACGAGGTGCTTTGCATTATGAGGGTGCAGATCCTATGGTGAAAAACCCAAAATTGGCCATTGCATTGGTACTTCGATGCCATCGGGGAGTACCCGTAAATGAGACATGGGTGTGGCATAGAGTTATGCATGGGTGTGTCACGCATATTACCTGTGCATTGTGTTGATGAATTTGTGAACGTGATGTAGGATTTTATATAGATGTAGTTTGTACATTGCCATTATATTGTATGTATGATTAGGGAGGCATGTAAATATACATGTACACTTGCACATGCCACGTCTTAATTTTGTTCCTTGCATTAGTATTATACCATACCAGCATGTTGGCGCTGACCCATTCGTGGGAACCATATTTCAGATGACACTCCCGACACCTGAGACTTGAGGAAGTCTAGCCGAGTGGAGGAGACTTGACTGTAGAAGGATATTTGGCCCGAGAGGCATGTTTTGTGATGTACGGGCTTAAGCCCAATGACATATATGTTGTATCATGGTTGTATATTTTCGGATTGTATAATTAGGCGATGTATATTTAACTTTAATAAGATTGTGGCCATCGAGTGAGGATGGATTGTGATGTATTTATATATATATATATATATATATATATTTTGTATTGTGATTATCAGGGGGAAAAAGGCTCGAAAAACAAAGGAGATTCTGCCGAAATTTTTTTATAAACCGGAAATGTATGTGTATTGACAGAGATATACGGATGTATAGTTATGTTAGTGGAATAGGTTAGTATCTAAATCTATAGATTAGTTAAATGGTTATGTATTTATTTATTCTTCTTTTTATTAGATTGTCTTTTCATTTATTTTCTTCTCTTTATTTCGCTTTAGTCGCGTCCCCGGGTTCGGTCGGGAATTCGGGGCGTGACAGGTACCAACCATGTATTGTGTCATTTGACGATGATTTTTAGTTTCTAGAACTGATCCTATGCGTTGAGAGTTAAACTGTCCCTTCTAAACATTCAAATTTTCCTATAAATCACACAGTTAAGATTAACTGATTATGCTGTTTTTCATCTCAATCCTTAACTGTAACATAAAATCTTTGCTTTATTACAAATTGCTTGCAACTACCTGCAAGGATTCATTTTGCTGGTTTGACAAACAGCTTAATTTCTTAGCATTGGTCATGTTTTATCTTCACCTCAATACGGACACATAAATTATTAATTATCTGAAGTTACACAATCGAATCATTCATAATAAGTTGTCATATTTAAACAGTAGTCTTTATGTCAGTCCTAAAAAATTCACAGGTTCATGCAGAAACAAAAAATAGTAGTAGTAGTAGTAATAGTTATTGTTATTATAAATCATATGTACTTTTTATACTTCTATTTCATATAATAGTGTGCATATGTATGTACCATGTTTACACTTACAGAACAAGTTGTGAATGCAGATGACAGCGAATGCATTGGCAGAGAGTGCAGATGAGTGCTTTGCAAATGGTATGGATTCAATTGTCTCAATGCCTGTTAATTTTCCAAAGTTAAAACAGTGTCTTGAACAGTATCTATCGTGAAATCTCCTATAAAGTTTGCTTATGTATAAAAGATGAACGTGTGTTTGGAAATTTTTGTCATCAATACATCATGGTGTTCTTGCAATTAGTGCCTCCGTCTAAATGTCTATATTAATGTCATTACTATCTATTTTTCCTCCAAGAACTTTTTCCACCGTTTGTTCTCCTAAAGGTCAGATAAATCTCTACATGCTGTTAAGGGTATGAAAGATCAGACAGAGAAGTTATCTCGAGAAAATGCTGCAATGAGAGGTAAGTGGATGTTGTACAAATATTATAAGTAAATAAATAAGAAACAATATTACAAAGTTGCGGCTGTAATTCATCTTATATTGTACCCGGATCTCATTCCTTTAATAGAAAAAAGAAAGAAAGAGAAAGTAAAATAATTCACAAAAAATAATAATAAAAATAAATTTTGATGCTTTAATACCATTTTTTCATTGGAGGCATTCAGAGATTACATGGGAAAAAATAAGTAACGGGAGATGTCATCACAGCTCAAAATGCAAAAATTCACTTATATAAAATTAGGGCAGAAACAAAAAAACTAAGCTTTTTTTAAATGCTTGTGAGAAAAAGTAGTCTCATTTCAGTGCAATATAAAAAGAGATAGACTCATTCAATTTTCATGTGACTTCTAAATATCCACAAAAAAATTTTGATTTTTCCCCCCAAAAAATTTATTAACTAAATCACAACCCATCAATTTTTGTATTGCATTATAATGAATCTATGTAAACTGTGCACTTATTCCATAGATTTTACAAAATGACATCATTTGCATATCTTATCAGTTATCACCCCTTTAGGTATATATAATTCTATCCTTTTGCAATCACTTGTCATATGTTATATTATGACTGTAAAGTTTCAAATATTATGGAAAAGTATATTCCAGTTTTTCATTTCCATGGGACATTTGGATGCCTCTATACTTATTCGCAATCTTTTGGGTAAGTCTGCAATGCATATTAGTTCAATTCCCATAACCCATATTGGGGCGCGCACACAATTTTTAGTCACAAAAATTTGCAGTAATGGAGAGGAAGACACTTGTATTGGGCCAATTAAATAAGTAATTAGTATGTAGATACATAATTCACATTTTCTTTATAGTGGGATATCACCACCGCACACTTTTTCTGATGGAAAAGTTGTTCATTTCCAAATAATAACTTGCCCCAAGTATGATTTACGCAGAATTCAATTTGAAATTCAGGTGGACATATTCTCATTCACCAGTCTTATCTGTTCTGTTAAATGAATTTATCATTGTATATATAGTGAACAGTGAGATTCTATGCAACTCAACTCTTGAGTCCTAATTATTCTACTGGCACATATATATGACAACAAACAATCAAGTGAAGGCTCAATGTACCGAGAGGACTATCATTTTGTTTCCTAAAATTGCTTCAATGGCAGGATTTAATAGAAGTCTAGAAATATAGATTTATGGAGGGAATTTGTGTTTGGAGAAGGATCTGATTATTAAGGGTAGGTTAACAAATGTACTTTCATCTTCTCACATACTATTTTTTAGGTATTCTTGCCATAAAGTTTGCCTATTGCTCATCCTTGTTCTTGTCTATTATTTGTTGGTAGGGCACTAAATATGTATCATTTAGATATAAGTCATGTGTAGAAGCGTATTTTGAGTATGTCATAGAAGAGAAATATGCTTAGAATGTTAAAACACACCTCTTGTGAGAATTTAAGCCTAATCGGAGATAGTTTGAAAAATGGACCATAAAAAGTATCTCGGGTAATGACATGAAATTTTTTTTTTTATATACCAATTTTTTTTATTTTTTTATTATTATTATTATTAATATTATGTTGATGTGCATGTATATGTGTGTGTGATGTGTTATATGTATGCATGTGTGTGTTATGGTTTAAGTGTGTATGTATAAAGATAGTTATATATATATATATATGTCTATCAGGTTGGGCAACCGGGTGTGTGTGAGTGTGAAATAATATATGCATATATATATATATATATATGAAAAGCAAAAATGTCAACCTTGCATTAAATGCAAGGCTGACCTAGAAGTGAAAGGACGTAGAGAGATGGGGGGGAAGAGAGAGAAATAGGAGGCTGTAGCAGACTGTATGAAATGATGTATGTGTGTCTCTAGGTGTGCATTGGAAGTGTCCGTTGGATTTGAGAAGGGTAAGGAGGGGCTGTAGCTGGCCTAGACGGTGAGAGGGAGAATGTATATATATATAAGAGTTCATTTTGGTTAGAGAGAAAAGAGAAATAGAAGTGAGTTCGAGTAGAGAGAGAGAGAGTAGTGTAGAGAGAGAAAGTGAAGAAAGGAAGAGAAGGAAGAGGAAGAGGGGTTACAGACAGCCCTCACTCACCTTGGAATCATTGGAAAGAAGCTAGAAGTAAGCAAGAGAGAGAGGAAGCACCAGTTGGAGGTGAAACATCACTAACCCATTTGTATTTCTCTCTAGAATATATGTGTATATATGTACTGTTTAAATTTCTTAAATACATGCATGGCATCTAGAATGTATGAGGCTTAACTGAGGTATGAAAACCAAGCCTAAACCAAACCCAGAATGCCTAACCGTGAAGGGACCTCCATGGACGGCCACCTTGAAGCTCAGATCCTAGAGTTTTAGGCGTTAAAACCTTATTAAAACGATGGGGGATTGTTGGGGCGAGATGCAGGGAACTTTTAAAAAAATAAATAGTCCAAAACAGTGATGAAATCATTGAAAATGAGCCTCACCGGAAAACTGGCATGCACAGCCGGAAATAGGGATGGGTGTCGGTGAAACCATTGAGTTGAAGGCTAAAATACACTCTAATTTATTGCTTAAGGTTCCATAATTATTTTGGTATAAAAATGATAAAGTTTGGACGTAAAATAGGAGAGAAATAGGGGGAGAAAAGTGGCGGTCTCCGGCGACTTGGCCGGAGAAGAAGACCGGCACATGTCCGAAAAATCGAGGGCGCAAGTGGGGGTTCGGTTGGGCCGTTTCCTGTTGGGCCACTGGGCTAGGTTTGTTTAATTTTAAAAAGGGTTGGGCTGATGGGTTGTTTTAAATATAAATGGCCTTTGGGCCTGTTTAATCTTAAAAGGGAAATCGGGCCTGTTTGGCCCAACGATTCAAAAGAAAAAGAAAAGAAAATAAAAAAGGGGGTTTGCGGCTGCAGAGGTTTGAACCTGCGTGGGGCGCGTGGGGCTGAGGCGCGTGAACCATTTGGACAGGACAATCCCGTGGTCATTTATTGCGCTGAATAGATATATATGTAATACTTGATTTCTATTTTATGAATTAAATATATTTAATTAAATTAAATGCTCTAAAATGGTCCGACACCCAAATGAGGCAAGCCTTATATGTTTTCTAACTATTTTGGACCTACTAAGACCAACGGTGAGATCTGTGACATGATACAAGGTCCCAAAAAATAAAAGACCCGTGGAACCCTTAAAAATTACCAAAATGCCCCTGAGTTAGAAACTAGTCAAACAAACCCCGATTTAAATAAACAAATAGTGAAATCTTATTATGTCGAACATTTTAGACTCAACTGTGGAGTCTGATTTACGAGGAGAGGTCTCGAGAAATGGGAAACCGTGGAAGTACAAAATGACCGTTTTGCCCTTTTAGCCCGAACGTCCAAATTAAATTTCGCAAAGGCCTAAACCTATTTTCTTCGACGTTCTGGACCCAATGGTAGAGTTTATTTTAGCAAAATGGAAACCAATAAAATAAAGACATAAAATTTGATGAATAGCATAAATTCAAATGACAATAGACTGAGTTGTAATTTATACTTTTAGGGACACTGACAGGACAAGAGAGGGCGATCTGGCCTCCTACATTTTCATTGACTAGTTCAGTTACGCATCATGCACGATCTTCTAGGGTTGAGACCAACCCGTCAGGTATGGTGTTTTGCTAATGTTAGAAATGAAGTTAAGTTAGGAATATTTTGTGAATGACTGGAATGACTTATGTGTTTATTTGGAATGTGTATACCTGATAACTTGGAGTTGATTGTTCACATGCTTATGTGCTACTTGCATTTTTTTTTAGGATTTAGTGAAGTGAAGGATATGAACTGGGACAAGCGTTTAAATTGATTACGTGAGATATGCATACCTGTGGAATTAGCTGGTGATTTATTTATATTATTGTCTCGAGCATGCTATATTGTTGAAACCATGTTTCATTGATATTGCATTGGCATATTGGCATATGATGAATCCTTTGAGAACATGGTGTGAGTTGAGCACGTGGTGCTTTGCATTATGAGGGTGCAGATCCTGTGGTGAAAAACCCAAAATTGGCCATTGCATTGGTACTCTGAGCCATCGGGGAGAGGCCCGTAAATGAGACATGGGTGTGGCATTGAGTGCATGGGTGTGTCATGCACACTTTCATTGCATTGTACTTGGAAAGCATTTAGAGATAAATGTACACTTTGCACATGTCACGCCTTAGCTTTATTTCTTGCATTAGCATTTCATTATACCAGCAGTTGAACTGACCCATTCGTGGGACATATATTACAAATGAGGATGCCCCAGCTACTTGAGATTCGATGACACCTTGATAGGATGAAGCACTTGGTGTGTTTTGGCCTACGGGACTTATGTTTTGTGATGTAAGGGCTTAAGCCCGAATGACCTATGAACAATGTAGTTGTGAGATGTATTTTATGTTTCTATATGTATTGATGGGAAATGATGCATGTCTAGTCAATTCCGTTGAGATTACTCCTTACTTTATTTCCTTCTTGTCTTGTAGAAAATTTGTATATTGTGAAAAAAAATGGAAATGATATTGGTATAATGTAATGAATTGGGAGTCGATGATTCTTAAGTTTAAGTGTAGTTGTATATATGATGGATTATATAATTAGACGATGTACATTTAAATTCTGTGAGATTTGTGGCCATCGAGTGAGGATGGATTGTGACGTGTTTGTATATATTCATGATGTATTGTGATTATCAGGGGGAAAAAGGCTTGAAAAACAAAGGAGGTTCTGTCAAAATTTTCTGAAAAATTAAAGGATTGTCAAGTGAGTAAAACACCTTGTTTATTATGAAAACAAGGGGCAAGGCCCTATGGATTGTACAGAATAGGGAGTTCGGTTTGTGTTTGGAATGTCTTTGATTGTACTTTATTTCTTTATTATTTTATTTTCCCTTGTCTCGTTACTCGCGCCTCGGGTTCGCTGGAATTCGAGGCGTGACATATCAGGTGGACCCGGCCACACCCGCCCAAAGGCGAAAATAAATTTTTCAAAAAAATATCATTTAAAATAATTTTAAAAACTTTGGTTAAAACAGAATGTCGAATTGAGGCGTTTCGGGACAGGTTGTAGTGTAACGGGGTCCCGAACTCATTAAGGGCAAAATGGTCTTTTCACCCCAAGCCCCTTTACTATAAATAGGACCCCTTTGTGTTAAAATTATAGAATATTGGTCTAAGAAAACACAACAAGTCGTGCATGGAGGAAAAGGTGAAGAAAACCTAGGTTTTCCAACTTTCTACCTTGCAAAACTTATCTCTAGGGTTGAAATTTCACAAGGCTTCCTTCTATGAAGTTGTTCCCCATGTCAAGGGTTACATTCTTACCGATTGGTTCGATTGCACAGAGAACACAACTCCCTAGGGTTGAAAAAAATCCTTCTAGGTATGATATTTTGCTAAGTAAAGAATAGGGTTAAGTTTAGGGGTTTTTTATATGTTAATTGTAGACTTACATGCTTACTTATTGTTAGAAAACCACCTAGCATATAGTTACTTTGAAAACCTAGGGTTGGTACCTTATGTACTTATGTATTCTTTGAAAATTTGGTGAAGTGATGAACATGTAACTTAAATATATGTATAATTTATTGCATTCGAGCTTATGTTCATGGAGACAAAGTCTTATAGTTATGGTTGCCCAATGTATTGGTACTTTGTGTGTTTGTGTAATCTTTGAGAATTTGTTAAGTTTTGAATATATAACATGATTATATGTATAATTGATTAGATTATATGCTAAGTTTATGTCGACAAAGTTTTATGGTTTAAAAGTTATAGTTTGCTTTATGTATGATGCATTATTTAAGGCATACCCCATGTATTTGATAAATGTCTCATTGAAATTGCATAGAAAAATTAAGGCATCGTGGCATACGTGAATCTTTGGAACATGGCGTGTGTTGAGCACTTTGGTGCTTTGCATTATGAAAGTGTAGATCCTGTGGTGAAAAACCCAAAATCTGGCCAATGATTAGTACTCGATAATCTAACGAGAGTGCGCTCGTGAAACGAGACATATAAGTGGTACTCGCAAATCCAACAGGAGCGCGCCCGTGAAACGAGATATGTGTTGGGCATAGAGTTTGATGTGTGAGTCATGCATATTGTCATTATATTGCATTGATAAATTGGAAGACATATAGATTATAAATGTACACTTTGCACATGTCACGCTTTAACTTTGTTCTTTATATTAGTATTATTTCATTCAAGTCGTCGTGTTTACCCTTTATGGGATTACATATTACAGATGAGGTTCTCGGTACTTGAGACTTAATGAAGTTATTGGAGCACGAATGAGAAAATAGATTTTGAAGCATATTTGGCCTAAGGGCTACATTTTGTATGTATGAGCATAACCCCAAATAACTTGTGTTTAATTTAGAAAATGGTAGACTATAGGCCTTGGGCCATTTTGTAATGTAAGGGTTTAAACCCAAATGACAAATAGGGTATTTTTGTTTAATATGCATCACATGTATATGTTGAGAACAATAGGTGTATATTTAATTTCTATAAACTTGTGGCCATCGAATGAGGGTGGATTGTGCATATACTTAGACATATAAATTGTTGTACAATATTAGGTGAAAAATACTTAAAAACAAAGGAAACCATGTCAAAATTTTGTGAATTAAAAAGGGTTGTTAGGTGTGTAAAATGCCCATATATAAGTAGGAAAAGTACTAAAAAGTGAGGGTTAAAAATCTTGAGAAAGTAGGTTAAAAATTGAAAAAATCAACTCGCAGCACTTTGAAAAAAACTTCAGAAAAGGGAAAAATCAGGTTGCAGCAAATACACTATTACAACAGTGCAGCAGCAAGCAGCCCGAGCGCGCGAGGGTGCTGAGTGCCCTGAACGCCTACCGCTCGCCCACGCCGCGTGCCTGACTGCCCCTCCGCACGCGCGCCTACCACTGCGCCCCCTCATGCACGCCCAGCCTGACACCCCCCTTGACACCAGCCCTTAGCCACCATTTTAGGTCATGTTTGGCCACCATTTTGGACCATGTTTGGCCACCCTTTTGGGCTATGTTTAGCCACCCTATTGGGCCATGTTTGGTCAATCCTTAGGCCATGTTTGGCCACCCTTTTGGACCATGTTTGGCCACTCTTATGAGCCATGTTTGGCCATTTTCTTAGACTACCTTAGATAAGATTTTTGACCTATTCTTAGCCTATGTCTCAAGGCGTTTGAGACCCATTTAGGCCATTGTTTCAAGGCATATTTAGAGAGATTTTGGGGTTATCTTGGAGGCCATGCTTGAACATGACTTAGACTATTTTGACTATTGGTTGGGGAGGTATTTGATTGGTATTTAAAACCCATCTTGGGTGAGTTTAGTTAGCAAATTTTCATTTTTAATTTTGGAGAAACATGAAAAAATGAATGGGTAATCAACTAAATCTATTTAATTGTCTTTTATTTATTTTTCTTAATTCATTTCACTCAATCCCCGGGTTTATGAAAATTTGAAGCATGACATGAAAAAACAGCAAACAAATTGATCTACTGCTCTTTCTTTGTTAAACTTGACTTCCTGGCATCCAATTATAGAAGGGAGTTTTCACTTCTCAATTGTGTTATCATCTAATTATAATTGATAGATTTTTATTACTCTTGGCTTTGTGATCATCTTATTTTCCAAATCCTGTTTTTTATGCATTGATTGTGCTTGAAACAAACTCTAGGTTTAGTTTAATCTAAAACTGATAAAACAATTGTTGAAACAAAATCATATGAAGAGATAACAACAAATTATATATTATTTTTGAGTGAAGAAAAAAGTATATGATGATACCTATAAAGTATTATCCCAACTATATGGCTACAGGTAACAGGTTAGTCATCTTTGTTAAGGATCATATCAACTGCGTGTGTTGTCAAAGGCCAACTTGGCTTTTGGCAAATCATCTGTGATAAAAATGGATATATTGGGGTCTCTGAAAATTATTATACCGAGGGATATATCACATTATATATTGGTTGAAAACATGATGGATATTGGTTACAAATCATAGAATTTTTGAATGGGAATTTGGACATTAATTATATATTTATTTACAAAAATCATGTGTAAGCTTGATTTTCAACACTGCCTACTCAGTCTTGAGGTGAACTTGTAGTTTGAGGAGGCTCTCTACCACTGCGAGATTTTTCGCTAACTAGACAATTTTTTTTTTTAGCACATTTGGAACTTGCTGATTCTAGCTCTGCAAAAGGGTGTTTGTTGGCTTGTTACTGGATTCTTTAACTGCCACATTCTTGAGGCTCCATTTGGTTTGCAAATTAATTAGGGAGCCGAAAAGGAAATTCATTTTCCTCGTAATTTCTACTTACACGAAATTAAAAATTTTACAAAAAAAAGAAAGGGGGGGGGGGGGGCGCTGGGAATCCAAAAAAGAGAAATGGAAAATGATAAGTTAAAATTAAAATCTGTTCCTTTTCATCATATTTTCGTTTCCCTTCAGTTTTCTATGGTAATCAAACAAAACAAAGATAATTTCCTTCACTGTCTTTTCTTTTCATCACTAAGCACTTAATCTGCTTGCTCTCCTACTATTGCCATATCTTCTTTTCTCTAGTTTTCCTCCAAGAAAACTAAAAAAAAGTTATGGAAAAGTGCAATTTTGAGAAATATATTATTCAGAAAATGTAATGAGTTGGCCAAGAAGACCTTCATTTCCATCAGAATTAGAAGCTAGTTCTATATCAATATACAATTAAAGAAGGCAGTGCCATCAAGTCCAAGCTATGAGTAAACCAAGATATTAAGGATTTTCATCTACAAATTCTAAAGCACCTGGTCTATCTTGATTTGTTAAGGTAAAATTAGAATCTGTTCCTTTTCATCATATTTTCATTTCCCTTCAGTTTTCTATGGTAATCAAATAAAACAAAGATAATTTCCTTCACTGTCTTTTCTTTTCATCACTAAGCACTTAAACTGCTTGCTCTGCTACTAGTGCCATATCTTTTTTTCTCTAGTTTTCCTCCAAGAAAACTAAAATCTAGTTATAGAAAAGTGAAATTTTGAGAAATATATTATTCAGAAAATGTAATGAGTTGGCCAAGAAGAGCTTCATTTACATCAGAATTAGAAGCTACTTCTATATCAATATACAATTAAGGATTTTCATCTACAAATTCTAAAGCACCTGGTCTATCTTGATTTGGATTAGAAAGCTCAAGGGGTGGCACTATCTCTTGAGGGGTTTGTGCATTTGGAGGCGGCGAAAGGGTAGCTTGCTGATCTCGAAAGAAGTTGACATCTGAGTGGTTTGAAAAGCTTGATGGACTTGAAGTGCCATTAGTATTTGGAGAGGCATGGAGTGAAAAGCTTGATGTACTTGGTGGTGGGCAATTAGTAATATTGGGAGAAGGCTCCACTGCATGCATACTTTTACATCGCGATTCACTTTTCTTAAAAGTATGAGAGGAGAGGTCTTTTTGGTCGAAGTGTCTTGCCATCACTACAAATTTTCTCCATATTGAAACATTTGGATCAAAGCGGCTTAAGACATGCCTGTGCTCATAAAGGAATAAAGCTGTATATATGAGGAGAGCAGAAAATGAAGCAACTCCAGCAATGAGGAAGAGGCCCCAAAAACTCCGAACACCAAGACTATTGGAAGAAACCAAGCTGCTAGGATCTGGACAAGTGCTTTGTTTCCCAAACCAGGCTCTCCCAATATTTACCATTGTATCTCCCTCGGTCACATATAAGACTGCTCTCGAAACATCAAGTCCCAGAGGGGAGCCTTTTGGAAAGACCTGCAACATACAAAATATAATAAAATTTTCATGTACATGAGACAAATTAAGAGAGAGAGAGCGAGAGGGGTTAAAATTACATACAAAGCCAAACCCATCAGCCTTGTTTGTTGGTTCAACCATGGTATATTTTGAGCAGTATCTTCCAAGAAAAAGCTTTATGTAGGGGATTTCGTCAAAAGCAGCGGCGATACCACCATTTCCACTCCCTTTTGAGAGAAGTTCATCACATTCTTCTGGAGAGTTATAGGGCACAAGTTTGTGCTCATCGAACTTCTTCCGTTTTAAAAGTCCTTGAACAAAAGAACCGCCCTGGTAGCCCACATATTCCCCTTTATTTACAAGTTCATTTACATCAGTAACAGTTGGTTGGAGCTGTTGAACTGTTAACATGGATGTTAAACTTGCAGTATAGCTTTGAGTTAGTATGAGGACCACAAATACCCATATAATCACCACAAACCTAGCCAAGTTGCTCACCACTTTCTCCCCTATCAAAAGTCAAAACAAACAAGTGGTGAATCAACAATGGGAATTAGATATATATGATCCTTGAAATTAAAGTTTCTTTTTCCAGTTAAATAAAAACAAATTCCCTAAAAATATCCTCAAATTTACTCTCTGGTCATGATGCAAATGAAAGCGGGCCAGGGGAGAGAGAAAATTACTGTGCGCAAAAACCATAGTTGAGAAGGAAAACCAGAAGATCAAGCCCAGTTGATGTGAAGGAGGCCCCCTGAAATCTTCATTTATTCTATGTTCAAGGACCCAAATAACAAAACCAATGAAAACAAATGAACAAAAGCTTGTCACCCATAGCTCCCAAGTCAATGGCTTCAAGAACACCCATGCAGTTTTACTCTTATTGTCTTTGATTGGTGCAATCACCGATACACCAGACTCCGTGTATGGAAAAGTAAAGTCCACGTACTGTGTCCTGTTTGCAATAATAGTAATATCTCCTACCACTGCGTCGAATTTCTGTTCATCACAGAATTGAAATTAACAACATTTTTAACAATTAGTGAATGAATTCAAAATGCATTTGTTTTTGTCAATTTGAAAGCAAGTGTTTGTAAATTAGTGTTCAAACACACACACCACACAGTGAATATAAAGAGAATGAGTTTACCCCAAGAAACACTTGATACACCAACTCGTCGTAAGTACCGTTCATTTTGGCATGATCATCAGCAGTTGCAAATGGAATGTATTCATAAAGAACAACGTATGGTAATGCAGCCATTACAGCATCAAAGACATCTATGCAGTACCCTGCAACTGTTGTAGTGTTAGTGTCTGAATTCCATGTAGTCTTTACAAATTCACTAAAACCATCCTGAACTGGAACTCCTACTCTCAGCTTCTTCCCATTTGTCGGAATCATCCAACCCTTGGGTGGAGATGTAGAATCACCTGGCCATATAATAGCTCCCAGATTGGCCTTTGAATTGGTGGAATTCAATTCTCTTACAATTCCATTTGCTGCTGTCCAGAATCCAATCCCTCTTCCCCCATTACCAATCACATTAACTATCTGATAAGTTGATGATTGTAGCTGCCCGTCAATTATATGGAAATCTCCACTGAGGCCTCTAAAGGTGGTACTCAATAGTGATTGGAGAAGCTTTGGACCACTTAGAGATATTCCAAAACTTTCTAGTCTGTTGAATTTCCAGAAATATTTGCCTTTCCATAGCCGCCGATGCTTGTAGCCCCTACTTTCTCGATTGGCATGGCAAGTGCAGTGGCAGCATCATATGCCCACAATCCAAAAATGTTTAGTTCAGCACTAAGCTCAGTTGGATTATCTTGTTGGAACTTCCTTTTCCATCTAACTCTAAAATTTTCATGTTCTTTTGTTCTTGGAACATGAGGTTTGACACCCAATACCCCTTGCATTGAATCAATGATGGAAGCATCCAATGAACTCAAAAGATCAGTTATTCCGTAAGTTATGATCCAAACGTAGCCTTCACTCATCATTCCAACCTCTTTTGCTTTGGTGAAAAGCTTTGAGCTTAGAGAAGGTAACATATGAACAATGAAAACTCTAGTTTGCATAGTCATCAACTTGTAAAGCTCGGTGGCAATTTGATCATCTGTTGCAGATGGAGAAATGATACTCCGGTTGGGAATTCGAGTGTCAATCTCTTGCAAGGCATCACTCAAGAATGGAAAAATCCCCTCTCCCAACTCATTGTCAACATAGATGGATACAACTTCTCTCCATCCATAAGCTTGAATAATTGCACTTATGGCTTTTACTTGAGATGAATCATTATGGGTAGCTCGAATGAAATATGGACTCCGAATTGATGAGAGAGAAGGACTTGTTGCAGAAAATGAAATAATGGGCACTTGAGCTTCGCCTCCAAGATTTATTACAAAGTCAGCCTGCGTGGACGTTGCTGGCCCTATGATGGCTTCAACTTGGACATCTCTCAATAGGTCTAGGGCTGCATTAAGAAATCAAATTTGAGACTTTGTTTAGTTCATGAATTTCATAAAGAACAGAAAAATATAGTAAAATGAAATCATTTTTTCTATTTTGATTAACAAGAATAACATAGGGGAAATACAAGGTAGAAAAAAAGGCAAAATTCCTAATTTTACTTTCCATTTTCATTTTCTTTTTATTTTTCTTGATTTTCAAGCATTTTCGAAATAAACAGAACATAAAATAAAAGAGAGAAATTTTTTTTTTCTTTCTTCACTTTCTTTACTAAATCTATAAACCAAATAGAATCATTGTAATTCGAGAAAGAAATGAGATACTACTAACATTATCTTTAATTAAATGAAATAAAAATAATCCATTCGATCATTTGATTAATGCAGGATACTAGTGATTATAGTTGGGGTTGTACATGGGTCGGTCAGGTTGGAGTTGAATCGAAATTGACTCTGCTTAATCAGTCCTAAAAATTTAGATTTAGAACCGAATTATCAAACTTGTTAGAACCAATCCGAAAAAGGTTGGATTGAATTGGGTTGTAACTTCTCTTTTTTTGTGATACAATGTATACATATACATCAAGATCATATATATAGGGTTTTTAACACTTTTGTACTTTGTGGTTTACTAAAAATTTCATTCAAGGCCCTAGATTTTAAAAATGTATAATTAAGACTCAATTTAAAAATTGATTTTAATGAAGGCAAAAAGTGAACAACCGTTTTAAAAAAAAAAAAAAGACTTAAAAAAAAGACTTAATTATTGAAAGATTCTTTAAAACTAGTGTTTATAAATTAAAGTTAAAGAATAAATATTATAACTCAGAAGTCACTGAATTTTTAAATTTTTTAAATTTAAATTCAAAAATACTAACATCGCGATGTAATATTTTTTAATGTTTAAATTAACCCTTTCCTATTCAATTTCTCTCCCATCCTGGTCCCCCCTTGTCTCTCTCTCTCGCTCTCCCTCTCCCTCTCTCACTCGTGACCGAAAAGGTGCGAAGTTCTCTGTTGGCCAAAACCTCCAAACAAGAAGTCATGGGAGAATCAACTCAAGGTCTATTTTATCAATCACCTCACTAGCATCAACTTCCATCACTGTACTAGTCATGGCCACCAGCCATCACACGACAACCACTGTCTCAAACCCCATCACCACTAATAAGTCACCGGTCACGGTCACCGTCGGATGTTGCCATTGCCTCCACAATTGTTGTCCTTTAATGTGGTGTTTTGCCACCGTTAATGGTGGCAGTGACTGGAATTGCCAAATATTTTATAAACATTCTCATTAAAATTAGGGCTTTTTTAAAAAAATCTCTTTCAACCTCTGATTCTCAATCTAAGGGCATCTCCAGTAGTGAATTAAACTCATACCAAATTTAAATTTGAGTCAAAATATACAAAACAACCCTCCAACCCTAGACTCAAACCCATATATACCAAATCAGTTTTTACTCAAATTCAAACCCAAATCAGTGCACTACTATTCACAGAACCAAATTTCTAACGGCTATTTTTTTTCTCTACCTAGTCTCAACTCAGATAGAAAATGAAAGGAAAAGGCAAGGAAAAGAAATAGAAAGAAAATCAGGAAAAAGAAAACAGACCTGACAGGAAAAGGTGATGGCGGGAACGATCGGCGATGGCGAACGACAATGACGGTTGGCGATGAAGAACAGTGGTGACGGAGAGAGAAAGAATCCTGTCGTGCCGATGATCGAGGTAGTCTCTGAAAAAGGAAAGAGAATGATCGCTGAGAATTGAGGGGTTGGACTTGCACTAGCCAATGAATTGCTTCAGCAGAAACAGACCTTCGCGGCGTCCATGGCGTTTAAGAGATTGATGAAAATAGCGAACAAGCACTAATTCGTACTTCGTAGGGGAGTGAGGCCCCTGGTTTTCAATGCAACCCCGAGTCGTGAGATCCTGGAAGGATGGAGGGAATGTCGTGAGAGAGTGAGGGATGTAGTGGTGGGTTTGAGAAACAAATAAGCAGAGATGAGGGATGGATTGATGGAGAAGCAGAGATGAGGGATGGATTGATAGAGAAACAGAGAAGGTTTTTGCGTAAGAGATGGAGGGTTGCGGCGTGATAGAATGGTGAAAAGTGCGGCTGATGGATTAAATAGGTTTGACAAAACGGCAAAAAAGAGTAGGCATAGATAGTATACAGAACGGTAAGAAAATATGACAGGAAGAAAACTATAAAATAAATTTGACAGAATAGTAAAATCAATTTCAATTTTTTTCTCTATAAATTCTCATGAAGTTTTATCATTGTGTAGTATCAGTTTTTTTTTTGTATTTTGTAATATAACATAACTTGTATTTTTATTTCATAGCAGTAATATTTTCATTTTAATGTATGACTATACTGTGTCTCCGAGTTTAGAAGAAAGTCACGGAATAGAAATTATTTCTGAAGGACAAATTCAAAGTCGTGTTCATGGCAAAGCATTTAATATCATAGAAGACGAAGCATTGTGTAAAACTTGGTTGGCCGTCTTTCAAGATCCAATTGCTGGTAATAACCAGTCAATGAAAGTATTTTGGGAACGTGTTTTCACTTCTTTTTGTTCGTAGCCAAATGTTGAACAAAATAGAACTGGCGTTTCACTGAATCACCAATGGTAGACTATTCAAAATTCCGTTAACACATTTGCCGGGTTTTATGAACAAGTAAGCAAGAAACAACAAAGTGGAACTGGAGAAGCAGAGAACGTATTTTTTGTTTTTACCATCCTTCAGGTTTTAAAATTTTTACCTTTTATACAAGTTTAATTAATTATAACTATTTTATTTTCAAATTTATGAGGCCAAACGCATATTTCACGTGATTCAAAAAAAAACACTTCACATTTCATACTTGTTAGGAAATACTATGACGTAGTTGCAAATAGGATGAAATTTATACTTAAAGTAGTAAACAAAAAGTCAAAACTTCATCCTATTCGAGTCCCTCAAGTCCTTCTAGTCCTCAAACTCCGATATCTCTTGACTCTGATATTAACTTGGAACAACAATCTTCAAGAGATAAATCAAAGCGTCCAATTGGTATCAAGGCCGGAAAAAAACAACGGAAGAATAAAGATATCGATGAAGCTAGGTATGCTACTTTGGAATCCATACAAAATAATATATTTCAAGTGCTAACGAGTATGTCTTTTCGTCGTATTGAAAAATAAGATATGTTGGCTGCAGATCGCTAGAGAAAGATTGAAAATAGAAAAGCACAATTACAGATATTGACAATGATGAATGACAGAGAACAGAGATTTGAGGATCATAAAATAATGTCAATGGATATGACCAATTTAACTCCTATGCAAAGGTCTTATTATGAGGATCTCCAAAGAAAAATCATTGCTCGAAACTCCATGTAATGTTCAATGTACTGTCATTTTATTTTCAATGTTGCTTTTAATTAATGGTGGATTTTTTTTTCAATGCAATGTTATTTTATTTTCAATGTTTCTTTTAATTAATGTAATTTTTTTGTCAATGCAGTGTAATTTTATTTTCAGTGTTGCTTTTAATTAATTTAATGTTTTTTTTCAATGCAATGTTATTTTATTTTCAATGTTTCTTTTAATTAATATAATTTTTTTTTTGTCAATGCAATGTTATTTTATTTTCTATATTATTTTAAGATGTAATGCAATATGATTTGTGTTTTGAGTTACATTAAATACATATCATTAAAACACATAAAAAATACATTGAATTAAAAACAAGACAAAAATCTTTAAAAAAAAATATACATATCATTAAAAAAAAGTTACATTGAATCAAAAAAACACACACAAAAAGGTTACATCTTAAAAAAAAAAACACACAAAAAAATAGTTACATCTCTCCACAACATTGCCATAAATGTTCAATTAAGTCGTTGCGAAGGCTATGATGGACATTCTTATCTCTCATCTGTAAATGATGAGACAAAAATGATTCAAAGTCATTATTACGAGCCCAAGAAATAACTACAAATGTGTTATGTTCTGATGATGTTTCATAATCACAAATATTATAACTATCTCGCTCATTTTCAACTATCATATTGTGCATAATAATGCACGTCTTCATGATATCTCCTAGTGTGTTGGGATCCCAAAATCGTGTTGGTCCAACTACAATTGCAAAACGAGATTGAAACACCCCAAAAATCCGTTTAAAATCCTTTCTCACCGACTCTTACATCATAGCAAAATATTGTTTCTTTGCTCCTTGTGGAGAAGAAATTGTTTGAACCAATGTTGCCCATTGAGGATATATGCCATCAGCGAGATAATATCCCGTATTATAGGTGTGTCCATTGATAGAGTAATTAGTGTAGGGGGGCTCGTCCTTTAGTGATCTCAGAAAATAAAGGAGAACGATCCAAGACATTAAGATCATTGTGAGATCCTGGCATTCCAAAAAAAACATACCAAATCCACAAGTCATATGAAGCTACAGCTTCTAGAATAATAGTAGGTTTTTTTACATGACCACAATATTGACCTTGCCACGCTGTCGAACAATTCTTCCACTGCCAGCACATGCAATCCAAGCTTCCTAACATTCTCAGAAACCCACGAGCTTCCCCAACAGCAAGTAATCTAGCAATATAACATTCTAATAGCAGACGTCATCTTTTGAAAAGAAGATAATCCAAAAACTTTAGCTGCATCTATTTTCTGAAAAAAAAAAAAAATAAGGATTATGTATTTCAATAGCATTAAAAATACCCATAAATACCTCACGTGTCATTCAAAAGCGTCTTCGAAACATTAAAGGTAGGTAAACCGGATCTTCTGTAAAATAATCAGCGAATAGTCGATCATGACCCTTTTTTTCTCTTGCAAAAAATGTGTTTACGACCTATAACTGAACCACCATGTTTTTTTGGCCGTGCTACTTTTGTTTTTAGAATTTCTAACATTTTAACAGTATTCACTTGATGAAGAGTTACAAGTGATGCTATTTTTTCATCTTCTTCTTCATCATTATCAGAAGAAGATGATGAAGAAAATGAACTAAGCAAAAAAGTTTTAAAAAATTCATTCTGTTGAGAATGTTGAAGATGAGCTTTAGATGAAGAAGTATATTTATTTATAGAAAAAATTTGGAGGGAAAAAGATTTGGGAGGGAATGTTTTGAAGGGATGTAGGAAATATTTGGACAAAATTAATTGGAGGGAAATTTGAAGAAAATGGATGGAAATTAAAATAATAGAAAAAAAAAATAGGTGGGAAAATTTGGGAGGGAATGAAAATTAAGAGTGAAAGAGGTTTGGAAGGAAAAAAGAAGAAAGAAAATAATTTTTGAAGGGAAATGACATAAAGTAGCTTTTGGGATAAGGTAGGAATTTTTAAGAAAGACTTGAATAAAAACTTAAGTGACCATTGGAGAACATCAAACTCAAACTCACCTTTTACTCAAATCTTAAGTGAGATTTGGGTTTGAATTTGAGTCACCACTGACCTAAGCAGCACTAGAGTAATTGGTCTGATGGGGAACGGACTTTGCCATTTCATGCTTTATAGCCATAAAAAATTGTAGATCATGTCAATCAGATTTGCCAGAACCATTACAAGACACGAACCTCGCAAACATCATTTTTGATTCAAAGCTCAAAGAATGGGGATTCAGAAAGTCATCGCATGCATCACCATCACCTCCAACGCCACTGCTATTGGTGAGACTTGCAAAGAACGAGGTCAGGTAATTTGGGCTTTTCAAGTTAAAAATATTAGTACCACTCGTGTTTAAAAAATAATTCTCTCTTTCCAACCTAAACAAGTTGATCACATAATGTTTGTTAAAGTAGCAGCTAATGTTGGAAAAAAGAAGAAGAAATCTCATCTACCTCTTGATGTGAACCCAACCACCCTGCTTGATGTACCAAGGGGAACTAAATACTTTTCTATATCTTTTGTCCAATCCATTGGGTGTGGATGAATATGTAAGGGCATTTTCAGTGGTGACTCAAACCCATACCAAATTTAAATTTGAGTCAAAATACACAAAAATAATCCTCTAACCTTAAACTCAAACTCATACCAAATTAGTTTTTACTCAAATCCAAACCCAAATCAATGCACTACTGTTCACAGAACCAAATTTCTAACAACTATTTTTTTTCTCTACCTAGTCTCACCTCAGATGGAAAATGAAAGGAAAAGGCAAGGAAAAGAAATAGAAAGAAAATCAGGAAAACGAAAATAGACCTAGCGGGAATAGGTGATGAAGGGAACGATCAGCGATGGCAAACAGTAGTGATGGTCAACGATGGCGAACGGCAGTGACGGTCAGCCATGAAAAACGGTGGTGACGGAAAGATAATGACTCTTGCTGTGCAGATGATCGAGGTAGTCTCTGAAGAAGGAAATAAAAGGATCACTGAGAATGAAAGTTGGACTTGCACTGGCCAATGAATTGCTTCAATTGGTTCACCTTTGTGGCGTCCTTGGTGTAATAGCCCGACCCGGGATACGACATGTATACCGAGGCAAGTCGACTGAATAATGTAATGTGAGCTATTTGAGCTTTATATCGTGGTATTTCATAGAACCAAATGATTGAGGGATGTGAATGGTTTGTTTAGAATAACCAATGCCAGGCAATAACCGAGCACCCCAGGACCCAGCATTGAAATGCG
This sequence comes from Nyssa sinensis, assembly GCA_008638375.1. Classification (NCBI taxonomy): domain Eukaryota; kingdom Viridiplantae; phylum Streptophyta; class Magnoliopsida; order Cornales; family Nyssaceae; genus Nyssa; species Nyssa sinensis. Next base: position 24,339,572 of record CM018046.1, read on the forward strand.
TGCACATGTGCATTTCCATGCACATGCATATTTCATGGACGCGTAGCTTAATTAAAATAAGGGTATGCATACGCTATCGAAAATAGATTCATGTATGTATATGTGTGTATATATGTGCGTATAAATAATGCATGTAAATACATATATATGTATATATATACGGTATTTAGTATAAATGTATATATGTATATTTTATGCAAAAGGAAAAGTAAATGAAGAAGGAATGAGGAGGGCTGCATGTAATCAGTATATATGTGTCAAGTGTGAGGTGTACGTGTACTGTATGCAAGATGTGTGTGAAAATGGTGTGTGTTTTGGGTGTATGCCGACAGTGAGGGATATTTATATCCTCCCTCATGTGTGCTGTAATATATAATGTATTATATATATAATATCTCAAGCAAATGGTCAAAGAAAAGGGCTGAAGGGTGAAGAGAGAGAGAGAGAGAGAGAGAGAGAGAGAGAGAGAGAGAGAGAGAAATGAGGCGGTTTGTAGGTGTTGTATATATATATATATATATATATATATGCATACGTTGAGTTGAGAGGTTAGAAAAGGAAAGAGAAGAACTAGGAACTGAAGGGGAGAAGAAGAGATAGAGGTTGCTTCAAAACAGAGAGGTTCAAGAGGGTTGCTGAGAGAAAACTGAACTTTTCAGGTAAGTTATTTGGCTATTGTTTTTATGTTTTAGAAAATGAAGCTTAGAAGTATCTATAGGGTCTGAATCACCAAGAACTGAGGATTATTATGCAAAAAGAATCAGCCTAAATGATGTTGAAATGAGGTAGAAAGGATGAGTTACAGGTTATGGAAATAAAACCTATCCATGTTATTTTATGCTTTAAAACTTGTTTTAAGTTTAAGAAAATGATCCATATTAGTGCAGAAACTCGATTAAACTAATTTAGAATCAAAACAGTGAATATACAATCACGAAAATGAAAAATAAAACTTGACCGGAGAGTTGGCCGGAGTTGATAAACTCACTATTCGTGAAGTTAGAGAGGGTTATATGGGAAACCAAAGGTAGAATAGTGATCTTCATAGAAATTAGAAAAGAACAGCATTGAAAAGGGTGAAAAACAGACCAGAAAAGGGTGCCGTCGCCGGAGAAGATGACGGAACCCTAGCAAACCCTCACCAGAATATCAAAGAAGATGACCGGAATGTCAGGGGGGCATATCGGGTTAAGATGGAACTGGGTTTGGGGCGGATCGGGTCAGGACCCGACCGGAAATAAAAGGGGCAGTAATACTGTGTTGTTTTTATATTTAAATTTAAATGATATTTGGTTTGTTTGGTTGCAGGGATAGAAAATATGAAATTGGGTTTGGGGTTACCCAAACCGTGGATAGGATAAGGGGTAAGTTATTGGATTCTGGTTCTTTAAAATAGACTGAACCAGTTGGTTCAGTGACCTGGTAGACCGGTATAGGGTTTCTGACTGTGAACCCACTGGTTCAGACCGAGATTTAAGGAAATTTCACTTTGACCCCAGAAATTTTAGGAAATTCCACTAAGGCCCAAAAGGAAAAAATTAAATAAAATATTATTTTTACGATAATACCCCTAATTCAAAAATGAGTCAAACGAAGTCCGAACAAGACAAATGAATAGTCAATTTTTATTATCTCGAATATTCTGAGTCCAATGGTGAGGTCCGTTTCATGAGACGGGGTCCCAAAAAATAAAATACCCGTAATAGTGCAAAATGACCATTTTGCCCTTTTTAGTACAAAAGTCCGAATTGAATTCCGCGAGAGCCTAAATCGACTTCGTTCGACATTCCGGATTCAATAGTAGAGTCGATTCAAGTAAAATAAATACCAATAGTAAAGAGACATAAAATTTGATGAATAGCATAGTTTATATAACTATAGACTGAGATTGAGTTTCTTGAATCATAGGAATACCGAGAGACGAGAAGAAGGCAGTTTTGACCTTCTAGACGGATACAATAAAAGGTAAGTAAAATCCGATCTCTACATGTGTTACATTCCAAGCCATGTCATAGTTCTTTGTATATATATTACCTATTGTACTCTGTATATACACACCAGTGTTTATTTAGCCACATTGATATTGCCCTATCATGTGGGAGACAGTTATTGATTTCTATATATATCTCGATCATGATTGTGCACTTGTGCACAGATTTCTTTATGTACACTTGTACCTAGGGCCGTGAGGGCCAGATAGTTTTATTCGAAACAGTCTAGTAACCGTAGCCTCGAAAACTACTGTAACATCAGATTTGCCTAGAACCAGTTATGATTCTACTATACTCCTCGTGGAAGATAGCATGATCCTGATATATTATTAGTGCCGGATTTGTGCTCAGTCACATCTCCATTCCGATGCTATTTATGACCTTCGGGTCTAGGTTCCGAGTGGGACATTTACCCGTCGCTATGCGAGGCATGGGATATGGAGTTGCAGTATGCACAAAGTAGTATTATTCAGAGAGCCTGAGTGGAACTGAATATGAGCTCAGGGGGATTTCCAAGCCCACGAGAGCATCTCAGTTTTAGTTGATATCACTATCCTTCATTGTTGATATTCATAGTGTGATCATGTTATATTATTATTGAATGATAATGAGATTTTACAGCTTTCAATACAGTGCTTACATTTCATACTTGATATAGCTCATGACTGTAGCAGTATGATATCGTGGGCATAGCAGTTTCATTTCCTTGTCATTTGCTTTTCATCATCTGATATTGAGTTATATATTCATTGCATGGCTAGCATTCTTTTGTACCCTTATGCACATGGCAGAGTAAAGGACTACTTATTGAGTTTTCATAGCTCATCAGATACTACACAACATTTTGCAGGCACAGATTCGAGAACAGACCGTAGAGTCTGACAGCTAGGAGGTGGACATTTATTTTTAAAGTTACAATGTAATACTTAGTACAGACAGTCTTATAGCTCTCCCATGTTATCCACGTCTTGGGGATGATGAACAGTTGTATTAAGAAATTTTGTATTCCGTATTTTTGTAAACATTATATATTTCACATGCAGCTTTTATTTATTTTCTTCTGCATTTTAGTTGTTGCATGTTAGTAGCACTGATTGTGTAGCAAGTTAAGACCCTTGGTTCGACAAGCAGTGTTGGATCGGGTGCGCAACACGAGATCCGCACAGGGTGGGGTCTCGGGTCGTGACACTTGGCGTTTAGAAGATTGATGAAAATGGAAAACAAGCACTAATTTGTACTTCATAGGGGAGCAAGGCCCCTGGTTTTCAATGCAACCCCAAGTCGTGAGATCTTAGAGGGATGGAGGGAATGTTGTGAGAGAGTGAGGGATACAGTGGTGGGTTTGAGAAGCAGAGATGAGGGATGGATTGATGGAGAAGCAGATAAGGTTTTTGTGTGAGAGATGGAAGGTTGCGGCGTGATGGAATGGAAAATAGGTTCAGAAGGGTAAAAAAGAGTAGGATACAGAAAGGTAAAAAATGTGACAGTAAAAAAATGGTAAAATAGATTTGACAGAATAGTAAAATAAATTTTAATTTTTTTCTCTATAAATTCTCATAAAGTTTTATCATTGTGTAGTTTCAGTTTTTTTTGTATTTTGTAAAATCACATAACTTGTATTTTTATTTCATAGTAGTAATATTTTCATTTCAATGGATGACTATACTGCGTCTCCAAGTTTAGAAGAAAGTCACGAAATAGAAATTATTTCTAAAGGACAAATTTAAAGTCGTGTTCGTGGCAAAGCATTTAATATCATAGAAGATGAAGCATTGTGTAGAGCTTGGTTGGTCGTGTCCCAAGATCAAATTGTTGGTAATAATCAGTCAATGAAAGTATTTTTGGAACGTGTTTTCACTTCTTGGGTATGAGTTACATCTCTCAACGGCATTGTCATAGATGTTCAATTAAGTCATTGTGAAGGCTGTGATGGGCATTCTTATCTCTTATTTGTAAATGACGAGACAAAAATGATTCAAAGTTATTATTACGAGCCTGCGAAATAACTACAGATGTGTTATGTTCTGATGATGTTTCATAATCACAAATATTATAACTATCTCACTCATTTTCAACTATCATATTGTGCAAAATAATGCACGTCTTCATGATATCTCCTAATGTTTTGGAGTCCCAAAATCGTGTTGGTCCACATATAATTGCAAAACGAGATTGAAACACCCCAAAAGCTCGTTCAACATCCTTTCTCACCGACTCTTGCATCATAGCAAAATATTGTTTCTTTGCTCCTTGTGGAGAAGAAATTGGTTGAACCAATGTTTCCCATTGAGGATATATGCCATCAGCGAGATAATATCCCGTATGATCGATGTGTTCATTGATAGAGTAATTAGCTAGGGGGCTCGTCCTTCAGTGATCTCAGAAAATAAAGGAGAACGATCCAAAACATTAAGATCATTGTGAGACCCTGGCATTCCAAAAAAAGTATGCCATATCCACAAGTCATATGAAGCCACAGCTTTTAGAATAATGGTAGGTTTTTTTACATGACCACAATATTGACCTTGCCAAGTTGTCAGACAATTCTTCCACTGCCAATGCATGCAATCCAAGATTCCTTACATTCCCAAAAACCCACTAGCTTCCCCAGTAGCAAGTAATATAACAATATCGTCTCCCCTTGGAGATCTGAGATACTCATCCTAAAAAATTTTGATAACAGATTGACAAAAATGTTTTAAACTCTCTATTGTAATGCTTTCTCCAATTCGTACATAATTGTTTACTGCGTCCGCTGCCATTCCATACGCTAGCATTCTAGTAGCAAATGTCATCTTTTGAAAAGAAGATAATCCAAAAACTTTAGCTGCATCTATTTTCTGAACAAAATAAGGATTATGTAATTCAATAGCATTAAGAATGTGCATAAATACATCACGCGTCATTCGAAAGCGTCTCCGAAACATTGAAGGTGGGGAAACCAGATCTTCTGTAAAATAATTAGCGAATAGTTGATCATGACCTTTTTTCTCTCGCAAAAAATGTGTTTACGACCTACAACTGAACTACCATGTTTTTTTGGCCATGCTGCTTTTGTTTTAGAATTTCTAACATTTCAACAGCATTCACTTGATGAAGAGTTACAAGTAATGTTATTTCTTCATCTTCTTCTTCATCATTATCAGAAAAAGATGATGATGAAAATGAACCAAGTAAAAAAATTTTTAAAGAATTCATTCTACTGAGAATGTTGAAGATGAGTTTTAGATGAAAAAGTATACTTATTTATAGATAAAATTTGGAGGGAAAAAAATTTGGGAGGGAATGTTTTGGAGGGATGTAAGAAATATTTGGACAAAATTAATTTGAGGGAAATTTGAAGAAAATGATGGGAAATTAAAATAATAGAAAAAAAATGGTGGGAAAATTTGGGAAGGAATGAAAATTAAGAATAAAAGAGAATTGGAAGGAAAAAGAAAAGGAAAAATGATTTTTGAAGGGAAATGACATAAAGTTGCTTTTGGGATAAGGTGGGAATTTTAAAAAAAGATTTGAGTAAAAAATTAAGTGACCATTGGAGAACATCAAACTCAAATTCACATTTTACTCAAATTTTAAATGAAATTTATATTTAAGTTTGAGTCACCACTAGAAATGACCTAACACTAAAAGTCTCTTATATTTTAACACTAGTAGAAAAATATTTTGAAAAGCACTTGCCAAAAATGTAGGCTGGCAAGATAAAGTCATTTAAACTATTGGGAGTTGTTGCCAGGCAAAGAATTTTCTCAAATCTCTTGGTTCAAGAAGCATTTTTTATTGATATCTATTTTTTTTTAGTTATACACTCTTTTCTGTAACTAACTTTTTTTATTTTATTAATGTTAAATTATTATTATTTTTTTAAAGAATAAATAATTTTTTATACATTATTAAAAATATGTATAATGATTTTTATTTTTTAAAATTAAACAAATTTTACACTTTTAACCATTCATCTTATCTTAATTGACTTAGGGCTTTGTTAAAGAAGAGAGAGGGACACTCACGACGAAGTCGTCAACACTACTCCAGCAACAAGGACCACCGTCTCCATACCATAACACCACCGCAACAACAAGCACCAATCGAACCACCATTGTAACCTACCTCCCCTAGTCGCTGCCATACTTCTCCTAGAGCATTGCAAAATCGACTGGACCTTCTCCACCGAAAGCGGCCACTTACCTAATTCACATCGGAAACCTCCCCACTGATTCTCTCCCCGAGAGATATATGATCGGCTGATACGTAGCAATTCCATGTGTTTTGAAGAAGTTCTCCATATTTCAAAGCCATTGTCAATGATGCCCTAGCCTTAGCGTCATCGATTATTGAATACCACCACCTTAGGTTTTAATAGTCACCCACTGAACATTGGATTGAATATATTTTGTGATAATTTAGTCAATCACGGTGTGAATCCGATAAAAAAACAAAACGATGAGATCTTTCGTTATCCTAGTTAAACTTGCACTTTGTGTGAAAGTTATTGGAAATGAAAGAAAAGTCAACTTATAAGAAAGTGTGGAGCGAAGTGCATCACCAGTGATTCTTAATCAGAGTTGCATAAGAAAATGACGAAGCAATCGGAGGCGTTGGTTCACTACCAGATGATTGCTCTGAACTAAATGATCAATATCACAAGATACGTAATTCAAAGACCTTTGGCTCGGGCAGGACCTATGCTTTGAAAAGAAGGCACGACATTGAGGGAGTTGATTTGAAAGTTGCTGGAAAAGGATGCAAAATAGAGGATCTCACCATAGGAGGTGTTTGGTATATACCGAGAAGAAAATTTTCACATAGTGAAATTTCAATGTGTTTTAACAAAAATTGAAATTTTACTATTTTTGCTGAAACACGGTAAAATTTCATTGGATATATCCTTCTTTGATGAGTTTTCACTATTTTTGGTGTTGTTTTACTTGAAATTTTGTGTTCTCAAACATAGTGTAGTCTTGAGTGCTAGTAAATTGCCTTATGAATTTCTTTTTCTTTTCAGGAGTGAAATTTCTCTGGTTTAATGGTGCTAATCATCTCATAAATTTATTTTATTTTATTTTTAAAATTGAGATTTCTCTGTTTCTTTGAAAAATAGTTAAATTTCATTATTTCTCAATGAAACAATTGGACTGAAATTTCATTGTTCGTAGTAATTTTTTCTTTAAAATTTCATATGCAATATGGATATAGTTTGATAGATCCTAGTTTTTAGAGTTCAAATATATAAATTTTATTAAAAATGGATTTATAATTTGTAAGTTATATTAAATTTTGAATTTTGAAAAAACTTTCTTAAAAGACCTCTGCAATTCATGGTATATGCTTAGAGAAAAACACTGAATATGATGGGTATTTTAGTAACAAAAAGATTGATGGAATTTTGGAATTAAAAAGAATGGGTTTGAATCACATCCTAATTAGCAACACATTTGAGAACCATTGATCGAATCCTCCTAAAATATAGATATTATAAAAAAAATTATAATTTCCTTTTTGTACACAAGATATTAAAATTATTAAGCAAAAGAGACTTTATGATTGACACAACTATTATTATTGTTGCTAAAAAATATCACTATCAAATTTAATTAAATATAAATATATATATATATATATATAAAAAATAAGATTATCATTATTATCACTCATCACAAATGTCTAATCCCCTCCGACGTGTGGACATAATAGAGAGAAAGCATGAAGTTTTCATACCCCTCTACCTTGAAAAGTCTACAAATCAAAAGGTATTATATTGTTCTTCTAGGTCTATGAAAGTCGAGTGCTATAAGGGCATGTATGACAAATAATGAGATATAGAATGGACTGTTATTTAAGAATAATAGGGATCATTTTGCTTGTAGTTGTACTGAGTCAAAATTGACCATTTTATTCAAAATAGAGAAGAGATTAAGTAAAAGACATAAAATGGATCGCAAAAAGTGGTAGCATTAATCATCACAAGAGTGAACTAATTAATTCTTTTGAGCAACATATGGCCTTATAATAAAATAATTGGATATTGGTGTTTGACTAGACATTTAGTCCACCTCCAAGCTGATTTATTTTGTCTTTTTCTCATCTTTAAATTTCAACCTTTGTGACTGAATGAAATTATTTATTCTTTGTGAAATAATAGTTCAATGTAGATTGATTAGTTTGATCTACCCCATGTTAGAAGTAGTTTCATTATATGAGTATAATAGTGACTCTGTCTCATTGGATTATTTGAGAATTTTAGACTTATGTCTTTATGGCTTTCCACGATGTTATTTTTTGAACAATAACATGGACACATTGAACTAGATTGGATTGCTAGATTAGCTTGAGAAGACCTATTGGGGTTACTCGAAAAAATTAGTCTTTCAGTGTGTAAACCCTATTTGATTAGAAAGGCCTGTAAGAAACCTTATTTGTAAGGTAGATTAGCTCATTATCCACTAGAGTCAGTCCTAATAGCATATGTGAAGTCATGATGTTATGAAAATTGGGCACATAGTAGAACCTATTGTTTTCCTACTTTGTTACCCGTGCTATGATTGCTCACCTAACTCAAGTATTAGTTGCTTTCAACATTGCTATAAGCATTAGTTGCTTTAAGCATTTGTCAAAAGGTTGAGTGTCGAAAATGAAGAATTCTGAAATTCTTCACACTAATTGTAAGTGAGAGTACTTGTCTAATTACTTCAAGACAATTAAGTGAGAAAAATAAAGAAATTGAATTTTTTTTAAATACGGTTAGGTCAATGATGGCGCAAATATGTTTTGTGTGGCTTATATCCTTAACTAAGTGCCCTAATAGTCCATTCCTTTAATATTGAAAATGGTGAAAAGCCTAATTTGGAGGCTTATCACCTTTTGGGGTTTATGTGATTTGTTCACATTATTTATTATTTTTGTGAAAACTTGACCCTAAGTTTTAAAAATGTTAGCTTTTTAAAATATTTTTTTTGAAAGTTTAAAAGACCATTGGATTTTTAATTGAACATCACAAGTTAAGAAATGACTAAATTGAGTTGCGCAATGAGAAAACTTTAAAGGATTTTTAACTTTGTGGATTAATGGAATCTATGAAATTCACACCATCTCTCGGCGAGGATGAAAAATTGTTATCTCATTCAAGAATCGCCGATGATATTTTGGATAGTGGGAGTGACTTGCTGCCTTGTGGGAGTGTACCATTAGTTAAAATTGTACCAGTTCTTCCAGATCTTGTTGAGAGTGGGTACAAAGGAAAGAGGTCTGAACCCTTTGTCAAAAGATATATAAAACATGCCCTCCGACTTCAGGTATTTCATGTCTATATTGCTCCTTATCAATAGGAGGTCTACCTCGACATTGTTTAAGTGTCCTAAAATATGAACCCTAATAAATGCCTCCAGCTATTTATATTTAGATCAGCGGGGCAAATATTAAACCAATGAAAAATTCCCTAATGAAAAGGTGAAAAGGAAACCGAAACTCTATCTCAAACCACGAGGAAAACACATATCTCGCCTTACTCAGTACTGGAAGGGGAAATTCATGGGTCCAGGTACCCTACAGAACACATTTGTAGAGAAGTCAAAAGTAGCCCTCAGAGCATCTATCATGCCTTAAGTCGTGGCACTTTCTCCATCCCCCCTTTTGTAGGGTTTACTCGAGGCTTCCCCCATAATATTTCTAGGCTGTTTGAAGGCCTCTACTATCCTAACTTTAGAACCAAGATTTGGATCACTGACAATCCTATTTTCTACATTCTCCAATGGGCTACTAATTACAAGGGTAGCTTCTGTTTAGTCTTATATCTCCAAAGACTCTTTTATTTCCTAATCAGTGCTTGACTAAGCATCGAAGGCCGACATGGTCAAAATAAGAAAATAAAGAGGAACAGAAGAAGATACGAAGAACTTGGAAAAAGATTTGAATCCAAACCTGACTATAGAGTTGACCAGAGTCGATCTTTTTAGACACTGGAGTTTGTCTTACTCGAAGTTTTCTCTAGTGATATAATAAAGAGGCAAAAATGATGAAAGGAGAAGCATCAATGTGCTCCCCTCACCTTTTTATACAAATCTAACGGGTGTCACGTGGGAGGCCCTCGATTCCGAACTATTGCGGCGGTTAGAGCAATAATGGCCTAGTAATTTCAACCGGCGACTGACCTAATAAATGTCGTATCAACGACTGTCTCTTCATAATATGGAGTGATGCATTTATACATATTACACATGTAACATCTTAGAAATCCTAACCTCAGTTCTGCATGGATACCACAGAATTGAGGCTCGGGGGAGTAGCTGATATACCATAAAATAACAAACATATTCAAAGAATGACACGTGTCTATACAGAGCTCTCCAAGGTACAGATCAATAAAGATTTTTTATCTAGATCAGACATACATGGGGGGTTCAAAGGTATGTGGTTCAGAATATAATACCGCCTTTCATATCTTACTGACTTCAGAATAAGGAAACAGAGTTCAATATGGCAACTACTATCTTTGGATATCTTCAAATCCCTATTTTTATGGCTCCTAATCCTACGCAATTTAGGAGATCTACAATCTATAAATAAGACCATATGGTACACTTTCAAGATATATTTAATTCTTCTTTTCAATTATACATTTATTTTCTTTACTGACTTTATCATCAGAGCGATTACCACCGGAACCTTCCCGGTGACCCTCTGATCCTGAGTTCTTGACAAATAATGAAAGACGGGAGGCCCTTCTGATCACAAAGGAACAACATCAACATATATTTTTTCCATCATTCTCTCAATTGTTAATAGTAAGATTTTTTATCACAAGCTTATGTATAAGATTGTCCTCATGCATGTAAACAATTAATTCTAGGATCCATTTGACTTCAATTCATCTCAGTCATCTTCCAAAACATCAAGAAGTACACAATATAATCCAGTAATTGTCTATGGCTTTACCTATTAGTGTAGCAAATTTTTTTGTGGACAATAAGTTATATAACATGTTTCTTGTACAGTTTGTAGACATGGCCAAGATCAACCAACAATGCCCAGATGACACCTAACTTTTCAAAAAAGTTATAATATAAGATACACTAACTTCACACAATATTTATTCAAGCAATGGTACAGAAAGGTGAAAGAAAATTAACAGATGACAGTTCTAAAATCATTTGACTTGCGTATTATTTTCTCAAAATTTCAATTTTTTGATGAAGACTTTCCTCATTGATGATAAGTCTCTTCATGATCTTTTTCTTGGAGATTGCAGGCCTAATGGCCAATAACTTTATTTCTCTTAATTCGTACGGTTTTGGAATAAATGTGTGTGTGTGTGTGTGTGTATATATATATATATGTATGTATGTATGTATGTACATAAAGTTTGGATAAATATGATGTGTTTAGGCCACGCGGTTTGGTCTACCGTCTGCGTAGCCATGTCAAGAAGCTGAGACAAGTCCTGAATTACTATTGATATTGTTGGTTGGAGAAGAAGGAGGGGCCTGTAATTACAAAATACTCTCCAAACAGTACCTTAAGTGCCATCAAATTTCTAGTAAAAAATTAAGCCCAGTTTCCATTTAGTATTACGTCCATCCTAAAATTCAAATGATATTCGTTGTGTTATTGTATGTAGTTTAATCCTTCACTCTAATGGATGATGCAGTTGTACTATAACAATTAATTAATACAACCATTGGAGAGAGAGAGAGAGAGAGAGTACCCGCTGCAGCTGCACCAATAACATCGCCTTTGGAATCTCTAGTGTGTAGAACCAGCCTGGTCTTGTAGTAACCATGGGAGGCATAGAAGTCTTGAAGGGCCATTGAGATGCAGCTCAACCCCATCTTCCCTACCCATTTATCGATGTCTAAAACCACTCCCACATTTACTGGGATTGTTGTGTTCTGCGCCGTGGCCATCTCTCCGAAGAATAATTTTAGAGAGAGAAAGAAGAAGATAGAGAAAATAATGCGTTCGGTTGGTTTTCGTCTCATTTTTGACCCTCTTAGCAGCTTTGAAATTCGCACAACTATTTATGCAAATGCCACAAGATGCTTGTTTATATGGCAGATATGATTTCGGAATATGAAGCCTAGAAACACAGTAATTACTCATTTGGTAGAACTTAACTGGATTATATTATGTTATATTATATTAGTATACACATAAGTTAGATGAAGTCATTAAACAATGTGTACGGTTGGCCTCTGATTTGGATATGTGACTCACCTTTGTTGTCCAATTAGGTGGTATTTCTCCTCTTTTTATCCCTAGTTGCAGCCAGGCCACTTCCTCTAGCTCATTGTACTATGGCTTTAATTTCTTGCGCATGCGTGGCTCGAGATTGGTTTAAAAGTTTAAGCCTTGTGATTGGGTAAATTACAGATGTGACAACAAAGCAACCCCACATTCTTACCTTAAGTTCTTGTTTTATATATATATATATATATATATATATATATATATATATATTCCATTTTAAACCAAAATTCACTGTTTATGTTAGTGTGACGAGAAAGATATGTTTGATACTAATGAAAATAACATGTAAGATAGTCTCTTTACTTGTTGGTATAAGTTGTAAGCAGTGTATATTTAATATTTTTAAAATATTGTAGTTGCAAGAGTTTCGTGTATTAAAATTATCACTATCTTTTTATAAATAAAAAAAAAACCTATTGAAGATATGGAAAAAGAAGAGAATTGTGGTAATTTAAGAGAGAGAAACAGTGTTGGAACTAAATAATTAATGCTGAGTGTTAGAGATAAGTCTAAGGTTGTGATTGTAATTCTTGATCTTAGTTCTTAATCCGTCTTATTTAACAATAGAGACCTTAACACTACTTATAGTGGAATACATTGCTAAATCAAACGAAAACCACAACTAAGGTGAAGGGGTGTGGTCTGGTTTCATCATAGGGATGAAGCCTTAAGGCGTGGTTGAGGTTTGAATCCATTTGTGCAAGTGTTATGGTTCCTCAAAAGAGGTGTGATTTGAGGATAAAAATATTTTGAATAATCTCATTTTAATAATTTTGACGGTTAGATGATAGGTTACGTACATATATATGTACAATACATTGTTACTGGTGTGATTATTCATCTAACTTGATAGATAGGTAGATAAAGAAAATGAAATATCTATAGTTTTTCAGTAACATTGGGTGCATGCATGAAATTTTTTTGCTCTTTGGATTAAATTAAATATGAGATACCAGATATGACAATCCAAGATGATCATATATATATGAAGCTAATGCTATACAAAACAAATAATGAGTCTATAATTAGGAATTGCCCATCCAAAAAAGTAAAAATTATTATAAAATTTAGGAAGATTTATTAAAATCCTTTTTAATAATTGACAATTACAACACTATATCTAGTTTATGGATTTGGTAAAGAAAAAGATAAAGGTAAAGAATTTTCATATTTTCTTTCTAATTTGAAAGACCACATCAAAGGAATACATTAGGGGTACTGATAGAATACTGGTGACGGCTATTCAATCATCAAATAAAAAGAAAAATTACTCAAGTAAATGAAAGAATTGAAAAAAATTACTTAGGATTTTGAATATGTATCTTGCCTCTTTTTGTAATAGGATAATTGTCATTCTTAATTGAGTAGAATGAGGAAGTTATCAAACTAAGTTAGTAAACTTAACATAGTGATTTTCAAATAGAACACTACCACAAAATTTTGATAAGATGCTAAGTGTGTGAAGTTTGAAGAGTTCAATCGTATAATTTATGTTGGCCTAACAATTAAATGACCTTCTTCAGATTTAGAATAAATGATTTCGACACTTTTAGAATCAAAAGATGAAATCAGGTTTGACCACATTTTAGAATAATGACAATCTGCACTGCACTGATAACTTAAATTTTTATCAAATGACAGTATTGCAATACCTTTTGACCACATATTGTTCCATTTAGAAATTACAACTTTGATGTCAAAATGAATTTTGACAACTAACATCATTTGTATGTCAATAACTTTTCTTGAGAGTATCCTTAATATTAGTACCATAATAACCATACAACTAACATCATTTGGATGCCAATAACTTTTCTTGAGAGTGTCCTTAATATTAGTACCATAATAACCGTATTAATATATGATTTAATCGTAATGACATGCTTTATTTTAGTCGTAGCACTTCTTATATCTAATTAGAAATTAATTTTAGGTTTGATTTATGAATTTTGTGATCAGAGAAAAGAAAGGATAATAATAATAATAATAATATTTTTTAACTTTCAATTTTATTCCAGTTAAAAAAATAGAAAGAAGATCAATTTCTATGCTAAATCGGCTTTTACTGTTACAGTCTAGATTGAATATTTCAAACCTTAAAATTACCTATATGTGCAATATAATGTTTATAAACCTAAGTTCAAATGCTCAATTTTATTTTTAAAATACCCCTATTACGTATATTTCATTGCAAAAAATAAAATAAAAATTATATGTACCCAAAAAAAAAGATAAAAAAAAAAAAAAAATGAAAAAGGAAGTGTTCATGAAGGCTAACCCAATCCCAAGCGAAGACAATGTTTTTTTGTTAAAAAAACTTATTTGGTAATATACAAAAGCATAAAATATCCATGCACTTATGGGTGTTTTTTTTTTTTTTTATTTTGATAATGTGAATCCCTCTTAAGAACCTAGTCTGATGACAGTCAGGAACTTCGACCAAAGGTTACTCCTAAAAGGTAAACCTCAGATGCATCAAATTATCCGTTAATCCTGTGCATCAAGTAAATCGCGAACTCGCACATTGAAAAGAGTCGAACCTAAACCAGTGACTTTTACACCTCCCGAAACTCTTACCCTTACCAAGTATGTTACGCCCAGATGAGCACACTTACCGGTGTTATTAGCTTATCTCAGCGAGCCTATGACCTAATTGAAATTTCCTCAATTATAGGAGTGGGGCCCATTCGGAGCAGTCCAAACTCCAAAGTTAAAAGATACCGTTTGTCCTTTTATATGTTTCGTTATCATCCTCGTTTGCCGTCACCAAATCACCGCAGATTGAAAGATATTGATGCCATGCATGAAAAATTCGTTGAATGAGCCAACTATATTTACAAGTATATGTAATTTTTTTTATTTTTCAAAAAGTTTATTATATTTGATATGTAAGTAACAAGTGAGACTTAGAATCATGATTCTTCTTCTAAAAGAAATATGAATAACTAATTGAACTAATTTTAATTGATATAGAAATAGACGTATTTTATATCTTCAGAAATAATTTTTGTATGAAACATTATTTGAACAGTGACAGATTCAAAAAAGGATAAGTGAGGACAGTAACTCTTCCAAAATCTTAATATTATATTTTTTATCATTAATTTTATTTTAATATTTTAACAAAATAGGTCTTGCCCCTCTTAATTCTCAAATTATTCACATAAATCTTTTTAAACTTTAATACTTTTTAATTTAACCTTTCTTAATTAAAATTTTTGAATTCATGACTGGATTTGAGAAATAATATTTAATACATAAATTTAAGATAAAGAATATCATTGAATTTCAAATAACAACGGTACCTAAAAAAGTAACGTTAGACTCTAAAATTTAAGTCAATTTTTTTAAAAAAAAATTTCATTTAGGACCAAGTTATTGGCACTCCTAAATAGTCAATTGAACTCCAAAAAAAAAAAAAAAAACACCTTAATTTTTGAGTTCAAATATATAAAAGTGAGTGAGAATAGCCATTCCCTTTTAGATAAGATACTATATTTTCAATTGCAACACTTGATACGTACTGTTGATTTTTAAATTAATGCTACTCTAATAGTTCTTTGTCCTATTATATTCTATAATTTCAAATAATAAAAAACAAAAGTATAAAGGATTGGATAGAAAATAACCACGTCCCCTTATATTTCTTTGTCTTCTACAATGTTTTAAAACCCGGATCGGACCGGCCGGTTCAACCGGTTGAACCGTCAACTGGTCCACAAAACGATCCGGTTTAACCCATAAACCTGTTTTAAGTTCAAAAACGTTCTCAAAATAGAAAATCGGTAAAACCGGACGGTTTAACCGGTTCTTGGCTACATTTTTTTTTTTTGTATATTCAAAATCTCAAATTTTATGCAATTTTTTGGCTTAATTTTGGCTAAGTTGAGTTGGTCTTTAGCTTAATTTATTTTGCATTGTATTTAAAATTTTAAACCCTTGAAGTTTGAAACTCCAGTATTATATATTTGTATCATGTGGTATTTTATTTTATTTTATTTTATGCATGATTATTAGTATTTGTATCTTTTTTTTTCATGTAGTTGAAGACTAAATTATTAGATTATGCTTGGATTGGATGTTAAAATGATTTTTGTGATGGTCCTTGCGATTATAGAAGAATGGCAATGAAGTTTCAACTTTCGACATTGTAATAAAGTATGTCTACTATACTTTTTTTATTTTTTTCTTGAAGTTTTACATATTAAGAAAATTCATATTTTATAAATTTTTTTTATATAATTTTAAGTAATTTTTGTATAATTTTTTAAATTTAAAATATCAATAATATGTATTATTAAATTTATTAATTACATAATTATGACATCACGGTTTGATTCCGATTAACCCGACAGTTAAATCAATGATCAGTAACCCAAACATTTTTTTAATTCAATAAACGAGTTGAGTCTAAAAACATTAGTCCTCTATACTCTAATAGTTCTTCAGTTGGGTAGTTGAAATTTTGTATCCTAGTATTTGTCTGATTGATGGGGAGCCGAAGGGTTGGTTGATATAAATGCCAGACAGAGGGAAGCTTCCTTTGATGTTGGCATTAAATAGTCTTTTCACTGAAAAAGACATCTTGATTTTATCAAGTCCTGTCATAACTAACCTGTTGTTGGTTAGTCAAAATATTTGAGTTAAATCCTTATCTAGGGTAAAAAAAAATATTATTTTTTAATTTAACATTATTTTGAACTTATCTATGAAAATAAGGTTTTTTTTTAAATTGTCTTTTAAAAATATACTTTTAAAAAAAAATTTTGAAAGACGATTTATTAAAATATATTTTTTAAGTCTTTTTTAAAAGTATCTTTTCAAAAAACGTTTTTAAAAGCGTCTTTCAAAAAAACGTTTTTAAAAACGTCTTTTAAAAAGATGTTTTCAAACCATTTTTTTTTTCCTCTTTCAAAAAATTTGATGATTTTGAGTAACATGTCTCCACTTAATTTCCTAATTAGTTTGGCATATAAAAATCAAGAATAAATATAAAAAATAAAGACTTTTGTGATGACTTTACTAATAAATTAAGGAGAAATTAAGAAGAAAATTAATACTTGCTATATGGTGGGAAGTTTCTTTCATCAAATAATCAATATGTATAGAATAGATCCATCAATACAAAATCCATCAATATGAAAATGCTCACACTACTAAAGAATCAAACGTCATTGATGAAGGAATTGCAATTGCAACATCAATTGAGCTATCTTCTCCTAACCAAACTCAAATGTCATCTCCTTGAATTTGTTTTCATTTACCTTAGCAATCAAAGGCATTCATGTCTACAACCATATTTTACTTTCCTTGATCTGTAATTTTTTTTCAGATTGAATAACACTTCTCAATCGACAATTGTTCCCAGCACATTTCTTGATTTCAGCAGCAATCTGGTTTCATTGAGGTTCTAGAGATGGAAACGAAGAATATACAAAGAGCCAAATTTTTTTTATCACTGTTTTGCCCTGGTAACCATTGCCTAGCAGAAACATAAAAAGGACCAAAAAAAAAAAAGGCCCAAAACAAGATTGCTAATATATTTCCATACATTTCACCTTTAGTTTAGTGATTACCCTTTACTAGTTACAAAAATCAAGGGCTGTAACAGAAACCCTTCAGTAAGCTACAATTATTTACACTAACAATTACCCACCTATAAAATTTTGTACAACTCTGCTTTCCTAACAACCACTAAAAATTTGTGTCCAAAGGGATGCAATATTTTTTACTTTCTATTTCCTTAAATCAAAAGAAAAGGACTCATTTGGCCATAAAAAAAAAAAAAAAAAGGAGATGAAAAAGACTCATTTCACAAGTCCAACTTAGTGGACCCTCCCACATTAACGCGTGGGGTCTACACAACATTTGAAAAAAATTCTCAACTTATTAAACAGAAAGACTGAAGCGGCAGCTTCTTACCACTTGGCCTTTTTAAATTCATGCATCTGTATCATATTTGCCTTTGCCTAGCAACAAATCCCAACTAATAACTATAATTTAACTAATTACTGTACAACAAATTATATAAAACATTAGTGCTTTAACGACCCAACTCACAATATATTTTAAAAATTATCAAAAGCAATTGAAGTCCACAGCAGACCCAAAAAGACAAACTGTTTGAGCTCAACACCACAATATTTTATATTCGAGCTAATCAAAACCAAATTAAGCTAATCCATACATTACAACAGTTTAACAAAGGCTTGTTTGGCACTACAAGGATAAAAATACAAATATACTCCAACCATCGATGTGATACTTGATTCATCAATCTGACTTTTCCTGGCCCCCACCTTCGTGCCTTTCAAGCCATACACCATTACTTCTTATTCAGCAACCATAACCTTCACAACAAGAAGACAAACATTATTAATTTATATCGACCTTATCCCATAAATAAAAAGGACTAACTCAATACACGAAACTTTGATCACTGTAGGATTTGGAGAGAGTTAGATGTATCGACCTTACTCCAAAAATATGAATCAAGTTTTAAACAACAAAAGATCCTAAACATCATAGATGAACTTAATCCCAACTTAATGTGCATCATCGCCTTGAAAAAAAAAAAAAGAAAAAAAAAAAGGAAGTGGCATGCCTTAAACCAGGTGACATGCAGGTTACAATGGTCGACTAATTGCATATTTCTTCGAGTAACAGAAACAATTATAGTATTAATATAAAAGTGAAAAATATTTTTCAAAATAAGTATTATGCCCCATTACCAATATCGTCAAACACTAAGGCCTCGAAGTTAGTCATTTAGCTTGCAAACATTGATGAACTTCTTCACTGCAATGTGGTATTGGATACCCTGTAACAACATCACACATAGAACACACTTTAGGAATGTTTCCTAGCTACACATAATTAATTCCTGAATGATAGTAATAATAATGACAAGCTTGAATTGAATTTCAAATGGAATAATTGAATAATTGAATAGAAGAAAATAAAGCTAAATTCAACAAGTGAGCACTTATTCAGCCTTTTTTTTTGTGTGTGTTGGAATTTAAGGGCTAATTGATCTTAGCATAGGCATCATTTGTAGAATTAAGATGTATTTGCTATTATACACATGCAGGGTGGGTTTCCTCCTCATGTATGCTAAAGGTGGGCTCCTCTTCAATAGTTTCACAACGATGAGAAACTTGAACTATCCGATAACAATACAGGAAATGCACATCCAAAAAGAGGACGGGTTCCCCATTCCGCATATAATAGTGTTCTTTCACAGGAGTTATATGTCATGCTCGATCGTATTTAGAATAACTGGTTGTTTCTAACCACTCATGACATACCCCCATAACTAAGTTCCTAGGTCCAACATAATCATTTCTCTAGTACAATTTATGGATGCCATGACAAGTGAAAAATGGGAGGGAAGGAACTTCTAGAGATAGAGAAGGACAAAGCACACCCATTCAAAGGAGGCTAAGACACAAAATCATGTCACAAAGTGACACAAGTTCCTGCCTTACAAAGAAGTATGCACATTTGAGCACTTTTTGTTCTTTTGACCGGATAATGGTGTCATGTCAGTGTAGCAAACATCCACAGGTGACATACAAAAGCTCGTCAAACAGTCTGGTTAAATGCAATCCATAATGTCTTCTATAAAGGCATTAATGCAACCTTCCACCTGTATTCTTAGCTATCAAATAAAACCTCATATTGGCCTTCTCCTTTCCATCACCCATGGCAAACTAAGCCAAACCTGTAATAACTGTTTATGCCCCCTAGGCCTCAACTCTCAACTATTGGGCCAGTGGTATGGTAACAAAGTCAAATCCCCAACCTATTACATATTCTTCTTCACCTATATGACCAGTATCATCCACATCATGCTGAAGCACTGTCAATCCCTCAATCGACACATCATTATCATGTATAAATAGCAGCAATGTTGGAAGCATTTTGCAATAAGATTCATTATGAAAATGGAAAACAATATGGTAATGAGCAGAGAAGCATTACTTGTGCAAAGAACAATCTTCTTAATGATATCAATTTGTAGCAAACAGCCAAAGCATTTATAAACCAGATTTTTATTGACAAAAAATACCTCAGCAGTCGATTTGGTGGTTTCATTTTTAGCAGTCACGCCGCCTGTTTCCGGAATCCTTAAATTTGTCAAGTTTTTGGAGTTTCAATGATTGAAGATCAAGTCAATTTGACGCCGCCTGTTTCCGGAATCCTTAAATTTGTCAAGTTTTTGGAGTTTCAATGATTGAAGGTCAAGTCAATTTGGTGGTTTCATTTTCAGCAGTCGATTGAATCGATTGAACGCATGACGCGATGATCGATGTTAGCAGTCAATTTGGTGGTTTCGGTTTCTCTATAGAGCTTTTTTCAGAAGGTTTGAAGTAGACTCAGAGTTTCAATTTCTCTGTAGGACTTTTTCAGCGAGCTCTTTTGTTAAAAACCAGGTTGCAGACCACTGTCCCAGCCAAGAAAGCGCAACTCACGAGCTCAGACATCTCAAACCAGAAGAACAACTCTTTTGTGCTTGTGCATTCGCGAGTGAAGCGATCTTTTATTGGTGATTTATCGTGCTCTATCAATGCTACACAAGTTCATCCACAGGCACTTCATGCCCCTCGGTCCAAGACCTCTGGTTCTCGCTATTTGTTTCTTGAGCTAGATCATCTAAGAAGCCTTCTTTAAGAATCAAAGGAACGAGAATTTAAATTGCAAGCTGAGTTGGCTGAATGTAAAAGAAACCCTAAAGTTTTGGACTTTCAAAAGGAAGTTGAATTGAAGAAGATCGAAATCGATAACCTTTTTCAGAAAGTTGGTTTGCTAGAATCTGAGAAAATGAACCTTTCCAAACAATTGATATCTTTACCTACAGTTTTAGAAAGGCATGACGACATATTGACAGCGGGCTCTTTTGTTAAAAATGACGCACTGAAAACGTCTTTTAGAAAGAGGTTTTCTAAAAAGACCCTATTTTCGTAAATAACTTCAAAACAATCCTATTCTGGTAAAAAGGTTTAAAACAAACCCTAAAAGGGTAAAAAAATTCAAAATATTTACAGTTAACTTTTTGGTAATAGTCCATTCCTTGTTAATAAGAGCATTAATAAGTCTAACTATGATTGTTAACATTATTGTTAAATTTTTTTATAAATGCCTAATTTATCCATTTAACAAATACAAAAACAATATTGTCCTACAAAATTAGACACTCCCCTCTTTCTAAAACTTAGCATTTCACCTTTTTTTTTTTTAACTTACTCATAGTTATTAAAGTTTTGAGTATATATATAATCAAATGAATCAAACTAGAATATTTCCACTTGAGTCTGCTTACTCATTATTTTTTCTAAACTTCTTTGGCAAATCAAGTATGAATGACACTCATGATTACTAATCTCTTTAAGTTCAAATTCATAAATTTACTTAAATAAATCATAATTTTAAATTAATTACAAACATTTTAATTATATCAAATTAACCTTCATTTTTCGTCATACCGTTCCATGACTAGGTCCAATTACTTTGGATTCATCATCGATGTGTTTATGCCCCATCATATCAATGTTGTGTACATTTCCGTGTAATGTAGCTTCTAAAGAAATTAGGAAGTCATATAACAACTAACATAAACATTTATATGTAGATATAAAACCCACAATCAAACTAGAATCAACCTCGGCAGAATGTAGGTAAGCTGCCTACCATTCACCACTCTCAGACCTTGCCGAGTGTGGGAATCTTGGGCAAGTATGGCCATAGAACTCACATTTAAAAAAGAGAGGACAGAGGGAAGCAATCACAATACTTGTAATTCGAAGCAAAGATGACTAATAAAGGCATTCCCTCTTGCATGTTTAGATTAAGAAGGAATGAAGTTTGTAGGTTAAGGACACCAAGGGCTATAAAAACCTTATGTAGTTACTTATTGTTTATTATAATTTTCTTTTCAGAACTTTTATATTTCCATCTAAAGTAGTTAGAAGAATTTCATAAATTCAAAGCCTGAATAAACCTAAGCTTTAAGAAGATAATAGTTCAGGTTTTTTACACTGTTTTAGTTTATCAATAATCACATTATGGCATCACAATCCTAAAATTGAAAATGTATTAAACTCAATTGAGCACCAAGTTTTAGTTGATTTATAAGCAATGCAATATGATCATATATCCATTTACTGACCCATATTGGCCAAGCAAACTCAAAGATCAACCATATTTGAGTTGGTCAACAAATTAACTAAAGTGTTTATTTATATAATTTTTAAAACTATAATACACCCTTTGAAAATGTGAACAATAGTTATTATTATTCATAGAGAACTAACCTTAGATGATGATGCTCAAGACGGAGAAGAAGAGAAGATAAAACATGAGGACTTGATTATTACAAGGCTTTCGTTCAACTTCTTACATAATTTTCGCGTTACATTGCTTACACCTGTTATACACTGTTATAACAAACTCTTAGTTGTTACAATAACTAACTCTCTTTCTAACTGACTTATACACGTTTATCTCTAACAACCTCTTAACTAACTTCTTGAGTGAGTTATATATACCCTTCTGATTGATTCTATAATCTACTATCAAACTTCTCTACTACTCTCTCCGCCACTTAATTGTCGTAATGTGACTTGTGATGTGTCTGAGGAGGTTACTTGGTTTACATCCCCCCGCAAACTGAGGATGGTTGTAGGCACCAACAGTTTGTCACAAAGAAGAGAAATTGTGTGAAAGGTACTCCTTTGGTGAACATGTCAGCTAGCTAAGCATTAGTGGGATTGTGTTAAACTAATAGATCTTTCTTAGCAACCCTTTTCTCTAACAAAATGGTAATCAACATCCATATGTTTGGTGAAAGCATGGAAAATAGGATTAGAGGCTAATACAATGGCAGAAAGGTTATCACACCAAATAGTTGGGACTATTCCCAATAATGATGATGTCATTTATATAAAAAAGTAAAATGGTGAGAGAATTTGAGTTGTGTCTGACGAATAGACTAGGATCAGATTAAGATTGAATGAATTGGTATTGGATAATTTGATATGTGAATGCTTCAAACCAGAACATAGGTGCCTATTTAAAGCCATATATAGACTTGTGTAATTTGCAAACTAAATGAGAGGCTGCAGGATTGATGAATCCTAGTGGTTGAGCCATGTAAACTTCTTTCAATGAGCTATGTAAAAAGGCATTTTTCATATAAGCCTTAGAGGCCAGGTATAATGAGCTGTAAGGGCTAGGATAAGTCTAACAATGGTATGTTTAATCACTGGACCTAGTGCTTAATGAAACCACTTAGCTACTAGTCTTGCTTTGTGTATCAGGATTCTATTTGAGTTTGTACTCCCATTTACATCCTACTAGATTCTTGTTGGGTGGCAATGAAACTAAACTCTAACTCCCTTGTTGATGTAAGGCTTTCATTTCTTCTTGCATAGCTTTTCTCCATTTTGGACATTTATTTGCAACAATGAATGTTTAAGGCTTATAGGGAGAAGGGGCAAACTTGTCTTTTGTTATAAGACGGGTTTTTTTCTTGGTGATATCAAACTTAGATCTTGTCTGCATAAGGTGTGAGTTAGGAACATAAGTATGAGATCCTAGTGGCATAAGAGGACCAGAGATGAGTGTCTACGGTGTTAGTATTTTCTACGGAGTGCATGGATGTCGATTGAGAAACTAGAGGACTTTGTGAGTATGAGAGAGGTGAGATAATAGAAGGTGGGGGAAAAGTGACACTGGGGAAAGAGGGAAGAAATGAGGGAGAAAATGAACTGAAACTAGGTGACACAAATGAAGTATTGATGGTTGGAGAGGTAGTGGAACAGGGAAATAGCCATGGATTAGAATCATAGGAAGATAAGTTATAAAGTTTGAAGAAGGAAACAAAGAGATGTAATATGACATGTCTGGAGATGTAAAGCTTGTTGGCTAGTGGATAAAAACAAAGATACCATTTGTAATTCAGAGGGTAACCAAGGAAAATACATTGTTGTGTTTGGGGATCCAATTTATGTTTAGTATAGGGATTAAGTAATTGATAACAAGCACATACAAAGAATTTTAGACTTGAATAATTAGGAGTTAGACCAAACAATAGCTTATAGGGAGATTTTGAGTTCAAAAGTGTGTTTGGTAGTCTATTGATAAGAAAGATTGATGTTTCAAAGGCATAATACCATATTTTGATGGAAGGGAGGCCTTGGATAGTAGAGTGAATCATGTTCCAACAATGTTCCTATGTTTTCTTTTAGCTACCCCATTCTGTAAGGGTTTGTGAGGACAAGACTTCTGATGAAGTATTCCATTAGCTAGCAAGAGAGCTTGGAACTTTGTCTTGTGGTACTGTCCATCCCCCATTAGTTCTAAGTATTTTAATTTTATAATTTAAAAAGTTCTCAAAATAAGCCTTATATTAAGGAAAAATTGAATACACACCAAACTTATATACAAGAGGATAGATCCAAGTAAGTCTGGTAAAGTCATCAACAAACACAATATAATAGGTAAAACCATTGTAGGACTTATAAGGGGCAGGTCCCCATAAATAACTGCAAACTAATTCTAGAGGTGTTGAGGTACAATGTGTAGAAATAGGGAAAGGTAATATAGGCTCATTTTTTCATATAAACAATGCTCACACAGAGTTTTTGAGTCCTTATTTGCAATAACTGAAGGAAAAATTTTAGATATGGCCACTTGGTTATGACCAAGTTGATTATGCCAAAGTAGACCAAAAATAGCTTTTCCTAGATGTGCTCTTATTTTTTAAGGTGTAGTAACTGAAGTTGAGTTGGCTAAGAAAGAAGCCTTCTTGGTTCTTTAAGTAAATGTATTGATGAGTAAAGAGTGTCTTGTTTGATTTGTGTTGAGTTTTGACATTAAAGATTACAGACTTGTTACAATAATAGGATAGAGCCCATTCTTATAATTTATTTTATAGTGAATTCTCTTTGTTCCAATGTCATGAATTTGAAGCATATTAGCATCAAATATGCACCTGCAACTATTCTCTAGACAATTTATGGATAAATAGTAAGTTTGAACCTATTTTAGGTACATATAGAATACTTTTTAGATTAAAAGAATGATTGTTAGTGTTTAAAGAAGATTTTCCAATATGGGAGACTGCCAAACTTTGTCCATTTCCAATGGAAACTATATCATCACCATTGTACCCTTCTGAAAATTGAGATATTAGACATATTTGAGGTGATATGATTTGAAGCTCATAAATCTATCAACCACAAATTTGGATTTGAATGTGTTATCTCATATGAAGCATTCCTTATTGTTAGTTGTGCAAGTGGAGTTTTTCCCCTGATATGCATAATTCACTATAGTTGTGGATCCCATACCCCATATTATTATCAAATCCTCACACTTCACTTCTTTTTACCTATAAATGTCATGGATAAATTCATGTGAGTTTCGTGAAAAGCTCGTGAGTAGTTCCAATACCTTGTCATGGGTTTTCAACCAATAACGTTTTGAAGCAGAAAGTATTTTATGGTAAATATATGCCATCGATTTATCACATTTTCAGTACAGAATATGAAAACTTGAATCATAATATTTAACATAAAGCATTAAAATACACAAATTCTGAACAAGAGTAATTTCAAGGTGAATCAAATAAAGAGCTTTGTTTCATAAACAAATAGCAGAATTTCCATTAGCGGCATAAAATGTAGACATTTTGTTCTTCATGCAAAACAGGATGAATAAATCATTTTTGTATGATCAGGAGTGTAAAACACTTACAAAGCACGAGGATTGAAAATCTTTTTCACGTAATCAAGAAGGTTAAACCCATTTATTTCACAAACACGATGAATGAAATCCTTTTTTATTAAACAGAAGGGTAAAAACCATTATCATAAAACATGAGGATAAAAATCATTTCCAGGAGAATGGGGGTTCGAAAATATTCTTCCATTTCTTAATTATGTTTGTTTTCACTTTACATGAGAATCTGTAAGACTCTAAGCTTACAGGAGTTCATATAATTCATGACCTAAACATGAGATCTCTAGCCTTCTTATGGGCTTTACAAGAGCGAGTCTTGAAGGAGCCACTAATCAGGAGTGCTTATACACTAATTATCTTGCATTATCATTTCACAAACAGAAAATATTTATTTAAAATATTACTTTTCAAGTATATGTTTTTCAAGAGCAAGTTGAACATAGCTTGAATGAGAAACATTCATTTTTAAAAGAAGATATTTAACATAACTTTACAAATAGAGCAATAGGCATGCTTGAAACAAGATTCTTATAAACAATTTGCATTTAAATAAGCACTTTTGTAATTCATGATAACACTTTTGAAACAGAACATGAATAATGCTTAAAACAGGAGTTATATATGTAAATAAAAAGAATTTGAATCAAACATTTTATAAGATATGGAGTTAAATTCTTCACTTCAAAATGCAAGATTTCTCACTTATGGTCCAAATTCCACAGTCATAATCTTACATTCTTTACCAATCGTCACATTTCCATTTCCTTGCTGGTGATCCTAAATCATATTTCAAATTGAGCTTAATACCTAAATAAGTACATGATTTAATTTAATCATTTTTTCTTTGACGTTTTTAGTCTTAACCAACTCCATTTTTGAATTCAGTGGCTCTCTAAATCTTAAGGTATGACCCATATCCTTCCTCGGTCCAACCAATAGCTTATTTACCCATTAAGGGTATTTTAGAAATTTTTTTCTTTCTACATGTCCTATTTTTTGGTACTTAATTTGATAGTTTGGACTCTACGTACCGTTGAGTCCGGAATGTCTAAAATAATCAAGATAGACCTCTTTTTACATTTAATTGGCCTTAGCTATGGCTAGGGACATAATCGTAATTTTACATTTTATGTATTCAATTTTTTGATGCTTCGTTACCTAAAATGGACTCCACCGTTGAGTTCGGAGTATTGAAAAAAGTTAGAATACACCCTCTCTGATAATTATTGGCTCTGCGTGTTAATAAGGGTATAATGGTAATTATCTTATTTTATGTGTTTAAATTTTTTGGACCTTATTTGATAAAATGGATTCCACCATGGGGTCCAGAACATAAAAAAAAAAAAAAAAAGTCAAGGTAGACTCCCCCCTTTTATTTTATTTACCTACGTGTAGAATTTAATTTAATTTATTTAATTAAACTAATTAATTATATATATATATATATATATTGTGGAATATTACCACAAGGCACAATGTGGCTGAGAGGTTCAAGCTTGGGTTTCTTGTGTAAAGGGTTGTTGGTTCAGGTTTCGGGAGCTACAACTCCCCTTTCTTTCTCTAATTTTTCAATCCAAACAGCGGATAAGGGGTAAAACCGAAATAATGTATCATATTCCCTACGCGGATATCAGAACTGATTTATTAACCCCATATCCAAATGCCCCAAATTCAATTTTAAAACATTTACCAAACGATGCAATATTAAGTAAGCCATTAGGCGCATGGGTTGGACTCAACCTGAACCCGTCATTGTTCATCGTCTTCCTCAGGATGATGAATAGTGACTACAAACCCTAAATTTTCAGTCATTTTTTTTTTTTGTGCATTTTCTTGGCCCCTTTTTATCTGCTTTCAACTTTAATCGACTCCTAGGTCTTCAACTTAAATTTTCTCCTTGGTTTTATACACTAAGGCGCATTGGAAAGCTTGATTGAAGCTTCCATGGCCAACCTATATCGAGGTCTGTTTCTTGCTCATTTCTTAACCAAATTTATTCACATTTGTCTTGTTGTGATCCTTACTTCAAGGGCTTTCAATTCTCATTCTATAAATCGAACTTAGTGCTCAATTTGTACGGTTGAGTCTTAGAATCGAAACTTGTAACTCATGTTACAAAGCTCATCTTTGAGCTTTTTGATCTTGGATTGATAGATTCATGACTCTCATAGGGTCTAGTTTCAGTCTCAACCAGCCAATTTTGATTTGGTTCCAGTCAAATCAGACCTTATCCTTCAAGGTCCTGTCATGGCAGTTTGAGGTCGGATTTACCATTTTAGAGGTCTATAACTCATTAAAATGGTTCTAACATGTATAATATCTACTCAGAAACTAAATTAAACAAAAGAGAACTAATTCTAACTTGATTTGAGGTGAAATCGGGTTTCTTCTTCACTTTCTCTCTCTTCCCTTTCTTTTTGTCCAACTAGCTTCCCTTCCCTTTTCTCAATCTCTCTCCCTTTGTTTCCTCCCATTTTCACGACTGGTAGTAGTCTAAGTTGGTTTATAGTTCTTCTAAGACTTCTTATTTCTCTCCCTCACTACCTCATCAACCCTCCAATCACACTTCAACCTTAGGTCGACAGCTGCAAACTTTAGCTTCTCCCCTTCCACTCATTTAGGATGAAGGAATTGGCTTGCTACCAGGCCTCCTCCTTCCCCAATCACATGCACACAACTCACACCTCATACATCACACTTACACTAACACACCTAAGTGCACGCACACACACAGTGTGTGTATATATGTGTGTGTGTGTATGTGTTTGTGTCTTTAAATTTTATCTTTTATACAATGTTTTCTAATACTTGTATAATTATGCACATATATGTATGTACAATTACTTACGTATGTTTACACATGTATATTATACATATATGAATCGTGTCCACATATGTGATTTTATATATCCCTAATAGTATCTGGAGCCTTAATCTTCGTTTAAGTGTACATAAGACACTTATTTTCTTAACATTAGCATTACAATATGTATTTACCCAATTTAATTAGGTCGGGGGTTACAGTGATATCTCACTTGAAGCAATCATTGTTGTTAGTTGTGCAGGTAGAGTTTTTACCTGATATGCATAATTTATTCGATGATAACAATCCAAAGCCGAATGTCCCATTTTTTCATAGATTTGACTTATTGGCATTTCTTGCTGATTGTTACCCTACCTTCGTTGACTCTGAGTGAATCCTCTTCCAAGATTTTGATTAAAATTATGTGTGCTCATCTGAAATTGATTCTGAGGATACTGAAACTAATTATGAGGATTGTATTGAGAATTGTATTGAAATGATTTCCCTAAATTTCCTATTCTTCCTGATCTATAGTTGAATCTACCTTGTCCTCTACCTCTATTCTGGTTTAGATTGCCTCTAAAATTAGAGAACTGAGGTCTGAACTGAGATATTTTCATTGTTGTTGGAATGTAAGAAACTGAATTGTACTTCTTTAGATTTTCGAGTGACAATTCTTCTACTTTAAGCAGAGCATGCAGTTCTTCAAATGTTTATGGTTCAAATCTAGTTCTGACAGAGGTCATGAATGTGCTATATTCTTATGGTAAACCATTCAAGGTGTGGATCAGAAGATCTTCGTCATCTATGGAAACTAAAACAAAGACCAATTTGTCTCTAACTTCCTTGATCTTTTGAATGTATTTATCAATTGAGTCATTTCCTTTTACAACAGACCGTGATTCAGTTTTGAGATGAAGTATGTTAGATCTAGTAGTAGAAGAGTACCTCATTTCAAGTGCAATCAACACTGATCTTGACGAAGTATGTCCTACAATGTGTGAGAAAGCCACAAGTGTGAGAGTAGCATTAATAAGAGTCATCAGTGATTGATCTTATGTACACCAGATCTTGAACGCAGGATTTTACACGAGATATACTTTGGTTGTGAGATTTCTCCCTTTCATCTCGAACAACTTCCTTAAGACAAGGATGAGAACCATCTATGAACCCCATCAGAGAGTGTGTTTTGAGTATAGCAATAAACAGAAACTTTTATTGACATATTTTATTGCATCGAGTCTGACTGTGATAAGGTTACATATATTTAAGAGTAGATATATTGGTTCTTGGGGCCATGAAGTTGAGCTCTCTATTGTCATTGCAAAAGCAAAATTAAAGTTTTCTATAGTTGATCAGGCATTGGCCTTTAGGCTCTAATACCATGTGAAAATCTGAACAATAGTTCTTATTATTTACAGAGAACTAACCTTAGATGAGGAAGAAAAAGAATAAGAAAAACAAAAGGAGAAGAGAAAACACGAGGAATTGATTATTAAAAGGCTCACATTCAACTGATTACACACACTCTGTTTTACATTACTTATACCTTATTTTATACATTGCTATGACAAACTCTTAGTTGTTACAATAACTAACTCTCCTTCTAACTATCTCCTACATGTTCCTCTATAACAACCTCTTAACTAACTCCTTGAAGGAGTTGTATATACCCCTCTAATTGATTTTAGAATCTGCTATCAGACTTCTATGCTACTCTCTCCTCCACTTGATTGTTGTAATGTGACTTGTGATATGTCTGATAAGGTTACTTGGTTTACACACCCCACAACAAATCTTTCCAATTAAAGTGTTTTATGTCAAATTGAGTAACTAATTTCACCACAATCACCCAACTATTAAGTAATGTTGCAAATTCATATTTTCTTGTTGGATACAACGATGTGGGGAGGGCAAATTTACGTTTTAAAACTATGTTTTATATCCTAACATATCTAAAATAAAACAAGGAAATGCATTAGTATCCAAGTATTGATAAATGACATCCTTATTATTAATAGTTAATCAAAAATATAATTAAGTCACAGAAAAGTAACAAGTTATGAATATTTTGTAATTGATGGACAAGACATTCTCAGTCTACAACTAAGCCACTTCAAGAAAGAAACTAGCTTCAACAAATTAAAACAAGAAGAAAAAAAATTCATATCAATATTAACAGTAAAGAAAATTCTTTCACCACGATTTAAGGTAAACACAATGTAGATGAACAATTCATCATCCATCACTAAATGGCAAATGCATAAATGTTTTATTAACATGCTGATATGTAAAATCCAAATGCCACCGCAATTAAATGCTTTGTCAATAATTTTTTTAGAGTAATTGCTTATACCAGATTGTATAATGGCAGCTAATAGTAATTTAATAAAATACAAATTATGAAAAAGAAAATAAACAGTCACCTTACCACAAACTTGGCTTCATCCAAAGTGGCATAGAATATACATAATGAGAGACATTTTCCACAAGAAAAGGATCTATCTTCCGATCCTCAAGATTGTAGATTCCCATGTCAAAGGTACTTGGGGTGCCATACAATCCATAATAGTCATCTGTGAAGTATATGCAGTTCTTCATGAACTCTGGGCAATCAGAAGCCCAAATGGAAAAGGAATGATTGACCAGTCACCCAAACTATTCACCTTCTCCCACTTCTCCGTGCACATATCTAAATTGTCAACTACAAAACCCCATGTTCTTAAATATGGGGTATCAGTTGTCACAGTGTCATAAAGACATCTTAGGACTATATATATTTCCCCTTGTACTTCCACAATAAATTTAGCATCATCATCTAGTTCATCTTCTGGTTGTGATAACACAAGGGCTATTACATTAGAGGTATTGAAGTTATATATCATAACATTTTGAGAACTATCGACCATGGAGAAATTCCCATTGAAGTAAATGATGTCCTCAACCGAGCCAAAAGAGGTATTTAGTGGAATCCAAGCCTCTTCACCCGGCATTGTGAATGCTATCTTTTTGTAATTCAAATAAAGAGCCATAACTACACAATCTAAGAGCAACTCCAAGGGGGAGTTGCATTTTGGGGTGCCAAATCATCCATTTACAACCTTGAATAGTGTTTTGGCACCCCTGAATTATAAATCTGCTCCAATGGCAGGTGCTAAAATGGGGTGCCATTTCAATTTTTAATATTTTTTATTAAAAAATATAATTAAACATAACGATCGCAATTTAACGGATATATTTTTATAGTCAAAATTTCAAATTCAAATTTCAAATTCAAATTTCAAATTTCAAATTTCAATTTCAAATTTCAAATTTCAAATTTCGAATTTCGAATTTCAAATTTCAAATTTTAAATTTTAAATTTCAAATTTCGAATTTCAAATTTCAAATTTTAAATTTTAAATTTCAAATTTCGAATTTCGATTTCAAATTTCAAATTTCAAATTTCAAATTTCAATTTCAAATTTCAAAATTCAAAATTCAAATTTCAAATTCCAAATTTCGAATTTCGAATTTCAAATTTGAAATTTCAAATTTCAAATTTCAAATTTCAAATTCCAAATTCCAAATTTCGAATTTCGAATTTCAAATTCAAATTCAAATTTTAAATTTCAATTTCTGTCCGCCGAAATTCAAATTTTAAATTTCAATTTCTGTCCGCCGAAATTCAAATTTCAAATTTCAAAACTCAACTGTTGAAATTCAAATTTGAAAATTTAACCGCCAAAATAAAAATTCAAAAAAGTAAAATTCGTCTATAAATATGATCATTTTTCTCATGTTTTCATCCATCTATATTACATTCTCTCTATAAATTCAATATCTCCTTTCTCTTTGACCATTTATCCTTTCATATTTTCATTCATCAATCAGAATGAATCGCTATCCTAATATTTTAGGAGAGATCCTCAATATTGAGGAAGAAGATAATGATGATTTGGATATGTTGTATGCTGCAACCAGAAGGTCAGAAGGGTCTAGTCAGGGACGGATAAGAAGGCATCGTGGTTCCGTTCCAGGCCACAGAATAGTTAATCGTGGTAGAGTTGAAGGTCACGAAAGACTCTACCGTGACTATTTTGCTACCCCTTGTATATATGAAGGTTTTTTTCGAAGGAGGTTCCGAATGAGTCGTACTCTTTTTCTCCGAATTGTAAATGAGGTTGAACAACACGATCCATACTTCATCCAAACAACAGATGCTGTTGGAGTTCTCGGTTTGTCATCCCTTCAGAAGATAACAGCTGCTTATAGAATTCTTGCTTACGGAACACCTGCAGATTATGTGGATGAATACATCAGAATTGGAGAAAGCACTGCCATACAGAGTCTGAGAAGGTTTGTGAAAGCTATTATTGCAGTGTTTGGCGACCATTACCTGAGGTCACCAAATTCTGTGGATATTGCTCGATTGCTACAGACGGGGGAACAACGTGGCTTTCCCGGCATGTTAGGAAGTATTGATTGCATGCATTGGAAGTGGAAAAATTGTCCGACCGCATGGCAAGGTATGTATACTGGTCATTGTCACGAACCAACAATCATTTTGGAAGCTGTGGCTTCTCAAGATCTTTGGATATGGCATGCATTCTTTGGGCTTCCTGGTTCGCTGAATGACATAAATGTTCTAGATAGGTCCCCTGTTTTTGCATTATTAGCAAATGGTCATGCTCCTCCAGTAAACTATACAATTAATGGCCATGAGTATACAATGGGATATTATCTAGCCGATGGTATTTATCCTAATTGGTCGACATTTGTAAAAACAATTCCCTGTCCACAAGGTCTGAAGAAAAAACATTTTGCTAAAGCACAAGAGTCGGCAAGAAAAGATGTAGAGCGGGCATTTGGGGTACTTCAAGCCCGTTTTGCAATTGTGCGTGGACCAGCACGCTTTTGGGATGAAGAAACACTTGCAAATATTATGAAAGCGTGCATAATAATGCATAATATGGTCATTGAGGATGAAGGAGATATTGGTAACAATAACTTTGATGGAAGTGATGCAAATCCGCCTGTAGAAGTGTCGCATGCGTATACACCAGAATTGGAAGACTTCATGCAAACCCATTGTCAGATCAGGGACAGTGCAACTCATTCTCAACTGCAGTCAGATCTTATCGAGCATTTGTGGGAACGACATGGCGAAGAATAATTTTCCCAATTTCAATTTCAAAGTGGAATTTTTAATTCCAATTCTAATTTCAAGTTGTATTTTCAATTCCAATTTCAATTTCAAGTTGTATTTTCAATTCCAATTCCAATTTCAAGTTGTATTTTCAATTTCAATTTCAATTTCAAGTTGTATTTCAATTTCAATTTCAAGTTGTATTTTCAATTCCAATTTCAATTTCAAGTTGTATTTTCAATTCCAATTTCAATTTCAAGTTGTATTTTCATTTTCAATTTCAATTTCAATTTCAAGTTGTATTTTCAATTTCACAAGTATTTTCATAGCAATCAAACTTAATACATAGTTTTTCATAAATAATAGCAAACTCATTAAATAATGACTAAAAAGTAAAAAATAATAGCAACATAATAAATAACGACTAAAAATTAAAACCCCGCTTGTTCATAATCTCTATCTTAAGGTTATTCCAATATGATGCAGAAATTGGGTCCATGCCAGTAGTTTCAGTTTCCATGATTTTCATTTCTTTCTGCCATTCATTCTGCTTTTCTTCAATTTCATTCTGCCTTTCTTCAATTTCTAACTGTCTACGATGTTGCTCCAATGCTATCTCCTTTTGAGCAACTTTTTGTCGTTCCACTTCCATTCTTTGATTCCAGTGGTGATGATCTAGTGATGCTTCAAAACCGGTTTGCTTCTCTTTGTTTTTAAGTTGTTTCTTCGAAGCCTTTTTGCCCAATGGCCTATCAAGGTTGGGAGTGGACGAGGGTTCAGTGTCATCCCCTAAATATGGAGTTGAATAGCAAGATTCAACATGATTTGATTCAGCAGGACTATCAGTTGAATGAGTTTTTGCTCTCTTATTGCTGCTGAGATTATCAGTCCATTTCCGCTCCATTTTCAATATATTCCAACAATGCTCGTATTGAAATGGTCTTCCGGTGATCTTAGCAAACATTTCTTTTGCTTCATCAACCTGAAAAACATATGAAATCATTCAGTCAATAGTTCAAATATCAAATCATAGTAGTGTCTATCTAAAAAAGCTCAATCATTACATAGTTTTGCTCGGTGTGTCCACTTTGTCGCAGTCTTTCAATTTGACTATAAAACCCAACAAATTTGGCGCATTTTGCATTTATATCAGTCCAACGGCTTTTAATAGAAGCTTGCGAACGCTCTTCTTGATTGCCTCCATGAAGTTCAAAGTATTTCAATATTCTATGCCAGAAAGCACCACCTTGTTGTTCATTCCCAGTAATTGCATCTTTACTCGTGTTAAGCCACGCAGACACAATTAATTTATCTTCTTCTTGAGAGAAGTTCCTTGTCCTTTGCGATTTTCTCACTCTTGGAGCGGCTTCATTTTGTACTGGCGCAAATACTGAGGGATTGGTCTGCATAGCATCATCATATAAATCGGTGTCGTTCATAAGCAAATCGGTGAAAGAACCGTCAAATTGCGAATCCATCTACAAAAAAAAAGAATTATAATCAATTTAAAGAATGAGCATAAAAGAATCAATTACAAAAATTAAATTAATTTAAGAACTATTTTAAATTGTAAATAACAATTAACTAAAATAGAAAAAAAAAAATCTTCAATTATAAAAACTAGCTAAATAAATAAATTCAACCTAATTTAACAAAAAATAATAAATAAATAAACTAAAATTAAAACATTCAATTTAAATTACACAAATTAGTTAAATTAATTTAAGAACTATTTTAAATTGTAAATAACAATGAACTAAAATAGAAAAAAAAAAATCTTCAATTATAAAAACTAGCTAAATAAATAAATTCAACCTATTTTAACAAAAAATAATAAATAAATAAACTAAAATTAAAACATTCAATTTAAATTACACAAATTAGCTAAATTAATTTAAGAACTATTTTAAATTGTAAATAACAATTAACTAAAATAGAAAAAAAAATCTTCAATTATAAAAACTAGCTAAATAAATAAATTCAACCTAATTTAACAAAAAATAATAAATAAATAAACTAAAATTAAAACATTCAATTTAAATTACACAAATTAGTTAAATTAATTTAAGAACTATTTTAAATTGTAAATAACAATGAACTAAAATAGAAAAAAAAATCTTCAATTATAAAAACTAGCTAAATAAATAAATTCAACCTAATTTAAGAAAAAGTAATAAATAAATAAACTAAAATTAAAACATTCAATTTAAATTACACAAATTAGCTAAATTAATTTAAGAACTATTTTAAATTGTAAATAACAATTAACTAAAATAGAAAAAAAAATCTTCAATTATAAAAACTAGCTAAATAAATAAATTCAACCTAATTTAACAAAAAATAATAAATAAATAAACTAAAATTAAAACATTCAATTTAAATTACACAAATTAGTTAAATTAATTTAAGAACTATTTTAAATTGTAAATAACAATGAACTAAAATAGAAAAAAAAATCTTCAATTATAAAAACTAGCTAAATAAATAAATTCAACCTAATTTAAGAAAAAGTAATAAATAAATAAACTAAAATTAAAACATTCAATTTAAATTACACAAATTAGCTAAATTAATTTAAGAACTATTTTAAATTGTAAATAACAATTAACTAAAATAGAAAAAAAATTCTTCAATTATAAAAACTAGCTAAATAAATAAATTCACCTAAATTAACAAAAATATATACATAAATAAATAAGCTAAAATTAAAAAATTTAATTTATTAAATTACAAAAATTAATTCAATTTAAAAATTTAATTTAAAATCTAAATTATAAAACTAATGTAAAACATATAAATAAATTATATATATATATAAGAAAGAGAAAGAGTGGATATTATATATATATATATATATATATATAATGTTATCTTTCAATTTGAAAGAAAGAGAACAGAGAACAGAGCCGTTCTCTGTCTCTGCGTCTCCTCCTCCACCCATTTTGTCTCTGCGCCTCCTCCTCCACCCCCTTCGTCTCTGCGCCTCCCTCCCCTTTCCCTCCCTATGTAAATAAATATGGCAGATCTGCCATCACAACCACAAAATTTGAAGAAAAATCAAGAGCATGGAGCCAAGGAACTTACGGTTTTCTGAAAATCTCTCTGTGAATCTCTCTTGGTAAGTTTTTTCTTTCAAAATCTCTGTAAATCTTTTTGTAAATCTCTCTGTATATATACAAATTTTTGGATTGAATATAGCCGTTGCAAAGAGCCGTTCGTGAACAGTAGAATCTGAAATGGCAGAACGGCTCTTTGCAACCCCTGAATTTCTCTCTCCAGGGTTTGGAAAATTGGCACCCCAACACCATTGCTGCCATTTTCCAACCCTTGATGCCACCCCCGTTGGAGTTCAAAACAGTAGAATTTGGGGTGGCATTTTGGCGGTTACAGGTCGTTACCTGTTTGCCACCCCATATGCAACTCCCCGTTGGAGTTGCTCTAAGGAAGGTGGACTCGAGGATAAGACAACTTTGTTTACAAAAACATCACGAAATTCTTCCGAGTTGCAAATAAGTATTCCCAAGTGAGGGCATTTATGTAATGGTGGTAGTGAAATTTGGACTTACAACAAGGGATTTAACAATTTTATCTGTCTGTCAGTCCCAACAGTGACCAACCAGCCATTAGAAGAGCCCCAACACCGTCTTCCTCGGATATCTGGCAAGTAGAGTTCGTAAACCATATCATTGAAACACTATGAAACCCATGCATATCACTGGTTTCCTTCTCTGCAAGCATTAACCAAGAAAGCTTTACACATGAATAGCAATCCTTCTCAATGGTAGTCAAATGCCAAGAACTACAGACCCCGCCAAATTTTACATAATCTTCAATAAAATACAACTTTCTTGCAATTAGTTTCGAAAGTTCATCTGGCAAGTTGGTCAATCTGCCATCATCTGTTAATATAAACAACTTTAGATGGATACAGTAATAACTCATGATTTATGGCTTGAATTCTTTTGTTAAATTGATGCAATTTTCTAAGGATTATTAGAAAACATTAGAAAGATTGAAGTTCTCTGACCTATATTAATGAAGTAAGAGACAACTATCGATGCCACTACAGTCAACTCCATACACAACATTACTGCTTATTCCTACTCCAACTCCTATCATCATCATTGCAGCTTGCAAGCTTTATAAGAAACTTCCTACAAATCCGGACCATGAATACTCTTTTTGTTGAGAATAATATTCTAACTTTTTTTATTACACTATTTGAGGTTTAACAACTTAAAACAAATGAGAGGAGGAGGGAAAAAAAAAGTTAAATCTGACGGTGATTACATCCAAATCAATGTGATGTTGCAAGTTATCACCATTTATACTTTCATTTTTGAATTGTTACAGTTTTCTTACACGAGTTTTGTATTTTTTGAATTGTTTCAGTTTTTTTCTCTTGAATTACGAGTTTTCTCATCATTCACCAATAAGGGATTAAAAATCTCAACAGGCATTACATTATAACATGACTGGAATTACTAATTACTAAGTTCAATGTAACAATCATGTGTGTTAGAAATGATTTCTGAAACAAAAAATAAAAAATTGAACGTTAGCACAGCTTATAAAATCATATTCTTGCACACACAAATATAGATGTGTAGAACTGCATTATTCAGGCTAATCGTTATATGCAAAGGGCTAAAATCATTTCATTTTTAATCCAAATTCAAATCAGGCATTTTATCAAACAGTCGGAGAGCATATAACTAAGATTTGGTGACTTGGAATAACAGAATCCCCAATTACTCTGTCCAGCGTTTGGTTGCCAAGAAAATAGAATTGAAGAAAATGAAGTAGAATTTTGGAGTTTTTGAATCCTCTGTTTGTTTTTATCTTGGTTTCAAATGATGAAAATACTCACCTTAGTGAAGCAAAAAATGTGTTTTGGAGTGGTAAGGAGATTATCTACAGAGTATTCAAACTTTAGCACAAATTAAAACCGTGAGTGGCAGGTGTCAATTTGTATCCAACGAGCTATGAGCGATCTAAACCTTACACGAGAGATAGAAAGGGCTTCCGTTCCTCACTCGTAACTCGTAAGAGAATTTTGATATATATATAGATACGCCAAAAATAAACAGACTAATTTGAACTTGACATGTGTCTAGCTTCGTTGTGTGCAGGTCATGAAGTAACTAGCTATGCAGATCTGACCTCGGATCAAGGCTTAGGAGCACTAGTTCTCAGTAGTACCGACCTCATCATCATCATCATTTTGGTCTACCGACCTCGGAACAATGGGGTAGGTAGCAATGTGGAACAGTGAAGAAGGTAGCAATAATGAAACTGTCATCTTTGGACAACAGTG
The DNA here is from genome assembly GCA_008638375.1 of Nyssa sinensis. NCBI lineage: Eukaryota > Viridiplantae > Streptophyta > Magnoliopsida > Cornales > Nyssaceae > Nyssa > Nyssa sinensis. Next base: position 24,378,796 of record CM018046.1, read on the forward strand.
AATCCCAGATTTCACAGTACCAACTCCTACCCACTTTGGAAGACAATCTTCCTATAATTATCACCCTTAAGGTACGCTTTAGGGGATCTATTACTTTTTTCCTTCAATTTTAGTTACTCTCTACTAACTTCCTCATCGAAGTGGCTACCGTTGGAGCCATCCCGGCTGCCCTCTGACTCCCTTTTTTCAGAGCTCATATCGACGTGGAACGGAGCCTCGACAAGTTAGAAAAGTGCAGCATTAGCTTAGCGCCGTCTGTGGGAACCGACAATCGTTCTCGTTAATTTTGTTGTCTCAGAAGCATCTTCTTGGTCATGGCTCCTAATCTTCGTCTAAGACTAGGTTCCCAAAACCAGCTTCCAGCCAAGAATGAGAGAGGGGGAGACCCCTGATCATGTACAGTAGCAGCTTGATCAAATCCAGCGACAGTCTAATCTGATGCGGGAACAACTCTTTGCCATATCTCAAGTTCTAGCTTCTCTAACCCAGAACCTGCAAAGCCGCTCTGTCCATCTTCCACCAGGCATGCCTGAAGGAGGAACTCAACTCTCTTCTACCCCTGACAGAAGATATCATGATAAGGAAGGTCTTATTACACATCTGTCTCATCCCCAGGTCGCCGTTCACGATGGAAGTGATCCCCAGCCGTCAAACGTCCTTGAAGGAGGAATGTCGAATCCTTGTCTTACTGTCCATTATCATAGCAGGACAAGGATCTTGAGCCCTGCGAATTCGAGGGCTAACCCAAGGCAATCAGATCTCCAGCCACCGCAGGCATCAATTCCTTCACTCCGAGGGCAACCGAATCATACTATTGCCAAGCAGGAGCACCACTTACACACGGGACCCGAGGCCGTCATGCTAGGGTGGCATCAGCCAGCCCCATCTAGGGTACCTCTGATGGCGGAAGAGGTAGCAGATTCAGTTGGACAAGCAGCAGTCACTAGGGGGGACAACCTCCCTCCCAAGTAGAATGAGCTAGCGAAACTGCTCAGAAGATTCACCACTCCATTCACCCCAGCCATAATGGCAGAGGAAGGCCCCTGGAAATTCGTGGTCCCCAAGTTCACCCCGTATAATGGATCAGAAGACCCTGGGGACCATCTCTCCCATTATTAACACACGATGGCTCTACATGGGGCCACCGACACCTTCTTGTGTCGTACCTTTGTAACAAGTCTTAGAGGCGCAGCTCTGAAGTGGTTCCACAATCTCCCACAGGAGTCAGTCCCAAATTTTTATGAGCTTAGCAGACGGTTCTTTGATCGGTTCTTAACCAGTAGGAGGCTCAGGAAGGGCCCCGAATTTCTCCTGTGGATAAAGCAGCAGAAGGGGGATTCACTTCAGGAATACATCGCTCGATTCAACTTTGAGCACACGGAGGTTACGGACTACAGTCTGAGCTTTTTAGTAGCAGCCCTCCACGCAAGATTGGGCGCCAGACGATTCCATGATTCCTTAACAAAGAATCCTCCTACAGATATGGCATTGTTCATGGAGCGTGCACAGAAGTATATAAATCTGGAGGATACAAAAATGTCCTTCCGAAAAGCCAAGGAGCAAGCTCAGAAGTATGATAATACCTAGAAACGAGACCCCAGCATGCCAAGAAAAGGGGAAGGAGTCCGGACAAGAGGATGGAACATAGAACTCAAAATAGTCATAATTCAGGGAAGTTTGGGGCACTTACACCTTTGAATGCATCCCTCACCCACATCCTCCTATAGGTCTAGACGTGAAAAGATTTGAAGTGGCCAGAGCCTTTGAAAAGCAGTCCAGACAATAGAGATCGAAGCAAGTACTGCGACTTCTACAGGGATCACGGACACACTACCGATGAGTGCAAGATCCTCAAACAAGAGATTGAATAGCTGATCCGATGGGGACGTCTGAGGGAGTTTGTCCAACGAGATGGAAGGCAAAATCCTCGAAACGATAGGCCACAGCAGAAGAGACAAGATCAGAGGCACAAACAAGGGGAAGATCAGAACGAGCAACCATGCCAAAATAATCAGGTCATTTTTGTCCTCTATGCCGACAGCTCGTTGGCTGGGATGTCCAATCGAGCGAGGAACCACTATGTCCGAGAGGCAAGGGCAGAACCAAGTATCCTCCAAATCTCTACGGTTGAGGAAAGGCCAAAGCCCGTACCACATATCCAGTTTTTTGAGCTGGACCTTTTCGGGGTGCATTGCCCCCACAATGACGCCCTCGTTGTCTCATTTAAAGTGGAAAATTTCAAAATTAGAAGGGTGTTGGTGGACACAAGAAGCTTTAACAATGTGCTATTTTATGAACCATTCCGGCACATGAAGCTTAGCATCAATGATCTTAAGGCCACCATTGCTGTAATGGCAGGATTCGACGAAAATCTGAGCTCACCCATGGGTAAGATAGACCTACCGACCACAGTGGGAGAAGGGGATGCTCAGAAGACGCTAATCTCGGAGTATATGGGCGTGGACTCCAAATCTCCCTGCAACATCATCTCAAAAAGACTCTTACGAGCACAAGTGTTGTAGGCATGGTCTCAATTTAATGCACAGATCTCCAGATCTGGTCCATCTCAAAAAGACTCCTACGAGCACAAGTATTGTAGGCATGGTCTCAATTTAATAAATAGATCTCCATATCTGGTCCAGCTCAAAAAGACTCCTACGAGCACAAGTGTTGTAGGCATGATCTCAATTTAATGCACAGATCTCCAAATATGGTCCATCTCAAAAAGACTCCTACGAGCACAAGTGTTGTAAGCATGGTCTCAATTTAATGCACAGATCTCCAGATCTGGTCCATCTCAAAAAGACTCCTACGAGCACAAGTGTTGTAGGCATGGTCTCAATTTAATGCACAAATCCCCAGCTCTGGTATATTTCAAAAGACTCCTACGAGCACAAGTGTTGTAGACATGGTCTCTATTTAATGCACAAATCTCCAGATCTGATCCATTTTAAAAGACTCCTACAAGCACAAGTGTTGTGGGCATTTTCTAAAGTTAATTCATGAATCTCCAGATCTGGTCCATTTTCAGGCCGGGGGTAGTCTCATCATTTCCTTGTTACGGCCTTATCGTTAAGTATATCAGGTCTGAAGTTTTATTAATTACCTTGTTTATTGCAAGTGTTTTACTTCTAGATCCCCGACTGCGAGATAATGCTTCTAGGTTTAAAGTATTATTAATTATCTTTTTTATTACAAGTGTTTTACTTCTGGATCCCCGACTGCGGGATAATGCTTCCAGGTCTGGAGTATTGTTAATTTTCTTGTTGATTACAAGTGTTTTACTTCTAGATCCCTGACTACGGGATAATGCTTCCAGGTCTGAATTATTATTAATTATCTTGTTGATTACAAGTGTTTTACTTCTGGATCCTCGACTGCGGGATAATGCTTTCAAGTCCACACGATACCAGAGTTAGTTATGGAAGAACAAGCGATAAAGAAAATTGTTTTTCATTAACGAAAGCCAGAAAAGGCTGAAGGTTACAAAAACCAAAAAAAAAAAAAAACCTATTCTATGGTTACAGGGGCAACTTCCGAGATAGGCACGGCATCCTCGACGATGGCACCCTCAGCTGGCTGGACTGAAGCAGGCTCGGGAGAGCTTGGCTCCGAATCTTCTACCTCTACGTCATCCACCCCGGAAATGTCCAAGTCGGGGTAGAGCTTTTGGATCCTCTTCCTGAAGAGAAGGTATCCAGTATCTACAAACTCATACCCCAATGTTCACCTCGTCCATCAACTCTTTCTTCGTCTCCTCCTTGACCGCTGCTCGGGCCGCTTCCACACTAGAGGACAGCTTTTAAGCTGCCACAGCCTCCACTTCCCTGAACTCCTTCCTCATCGCGTCCAGGCGAAAAACGTACTTATTCCTCTGGGACTGAAGAGTGCCCAGTCCAGCCACCGCTTCCTTGTATTTCTCTTTAAGAGACTTGTATTTCTCTTTAAGAGAATTGTATTTCTCTTCAAGGGAACGGGTGGTAGTTCGGGAAGCCTCGAGCTCAACGCGGGTTACCTTCAGCTCGGCCTGAAGACGATTTACCCTTTCGGAGTCTTCAGGGTAGTCCAAAATGGCGGCCATGGCCTGGGCAGCCTGTAAATGATAACGAAGAGTTAGTAAAAACAACAGCAAATAAATAATGATAAAAAGCTTTCTGAAATAGCGCTTACCCTTGCGTGGCCCACCATGAGGTCGATCGCAATCTGTCGCGGGTTCAGACCCTAAAATGATGAAGACCATGACCCTTCAAAAGCAAGTTTCACAACCTCTGCCCCCGAAGATATGCTGGCAATGGCGAGAAAGACGATGTTCGGCCTCTCCATACTACGGGGCGCCAAACCCACCTCTGGAGGTAGAGGTGGAAGTGTCTCCTGAAAAGAGGTCGAAAGGGGAGCAGGGGCAGCTTCTCTTACCTCTAAAGGGGCAGCAGGAGCAGCCTCGGACACCCCGGTGTCCGTTCTCCTTTTCTTCTGAGGAGAGGGAATAGTAGTAAAAGAAGACGGGCCCCCAGCCTTCTTCTTGGTACTCGAAGTATAGCCGGATAGCATCGACTTCTTCAGTCTTGCAGCCCTGTTCTTTACCAATTGCTCCTTCATCAGGTTCTGTGGAAAGAGAATCTGGTCGTAAGGTCGGTCGAGGGGCTACAGTAGTCGCCGGTACTTCTCCTAAAGTTCAGGGGTAAAGGTCAGCCTCCTCCAAGCTTTCTTATCTGCAAAACACCATGAAAAACAAAGGAAAGTAACATGTCAGTCCAAGAAAGATGAGAATGAAAAAAGTTAATCATTACAGGTCTGAGGTCTCACCCTTGAAGTCGGTGTGCCGAGGAAAGAGACTCAACTGATCTTCATAGTACTCGTGCTCCCAGCCTCCTTTAACGAAAAAGTACCACTTCTTCCATGTCTTATTGGAAGTGGGTACCAAAGTTAAGGGCCTGAACCGTTTATTGAAGGGCATGTAATAAAGTCCCTCAGACCTGAGGTAATTCATGTCCATAATACTCCGGATGAGTTCCAGATCCACCTCCACTCCGTTCTTATGACCTAACACTAAAAGCCATAAGTTGCCTCCAGCTGTTGATGTTCAGCTCGGCAAGGCAAATCTTAAACCAAGAATTCGTTCAGGAAGGGGTGCAGAAGAAAGCATACACCGATCTCGAACCACTCAAGATAGGCACAGATCTCCCCTTGCTCGATGTTTTGGGGACGATCAGACTTTTTGGGAACCCTACATGACATGTTTTTAGGGAACATATACTGTTTTCTACAGGTTTTTAGCATCCCTTCAATGATAGCACTCTTTCCCTCCTCTCTTGGAGTTGGCCCGAAGTACCGACCTCCTTGTTCAAAGATTCGATGTGGGCTTCAACAAGCACCACATTGGACTCACTACTGGATTCACAACTAGACTCACCAGAGGAGGAAGCCCTATCGCCACCCATTTCTACCTTATCCCTAATTTCCCTACTGTCATAGTGAGTGTCGGAGTCTGACATAACCAGAAATAAAGAGAAAAAAAGAAAATGAGTAGGAAAAATGTAGAAGAAGAAAAGGAGAACGATTAAAGCAGAAAGGGAAAGTAATTACCGGCTCACCAGAGAGGAAAGAGTCGAGCAACGGTAGCCGTTAAGGAGATGCCAGAAATCGCAATTGAATCGCAAGGAGATTGCTCACGAGCGTCTCGAGGGTATGTGGAAACTGTAAACAAAGACCAAATGACCATCTTCGCTATTTAAAAGAAGCGGTAGAGATATCATTTAATGTCTCGAAAACCAAATGACGGCTGAATAATAAATGATCTTGATTACCGAAACGACAATACGCGTGGTAATTATGCCATGACGGCTCCTATTCCCTTGGAATACGGAATGGAACATTAATGGTTGTACGCGTGACCCTTCAAAAACCTTAGCTTGAGTTATGTACGCTTGCTTAGAACTAAGGCTCGGGAGGGAGTAACTGATACGTCAAAAATAAATAGACTAATTCGAACTTGATACGTGTCTAGCTTCGCTGTGTGCAGGTCATGAAGTAACTAGCTATACAGATATGACCTCAGATCAAGGCTTGGGAGCACTAGTTCTCAGTAGTACCGACCTCGTCATCATCATCATTTTGGCCTACCGACCTCCGAACGATGGGGCAGGTAGCAATGTGGAATAGTGAAACAGGTAGCAATAATGAAACTGCCATCTCCGGACAACAGTAAATCCCAAATTTCACAGTACCAACTCCTACCCACTTTGGAAGACAATCTTCCTATACTTATCACCCTTAAGGTACGCTTCAAGGGATTCATTACTTTTTTCCTTCCGTTTTACTTACTCTCTACTAACTTCCTCATCGGAGTGGCTACCACCGGAGCCATCCTAGCGACCCTCTGACTCCCTTTTTTCAAAGCACATATCGACGTGGAACGGAACCCGACTAATCAAAAAAGTGCAGCATCATATATATATATATATATACACACACACTTACTGGCAACGACTCATGCCATGCATTGTTAAAAAAATAATATATATAATTACAAAATTTACACTATAATACTTACTTATATTCTCCATACAAAACTTAAAACTACCCAATTTAATATATAGTAATACAAAACTCAAACAAATTGTGTTAAAAAATAAATCAAAAATTTTCAAATAGTACAAAAACTAAAATTCAATTCGTAATATTTAATAACGTTAGAAGAAAATATCTAATATCCCTAAAGTTTTGAAAATTAAACAATAATTATAAAAAAAAAAAAAAAAAAGCAATCTAAAACTAATATTTTTTCAAGAGAATAACATCTTAAAGCTTATATATATATATATATATATATATATATATATATAAAGCATTTAAAATAACAAATGTTAAATTAGTTTATATTCTTTGCATTATTGTCATCAAACTGAGGCAATTCCATAAATACTTAGACAAAATAAATTACTGTAAGTAGTTAGTTATTTTCAGAAGAAAAAAAAATTGTGAAATATATAATTTAAAAACCCCACAAATAAAGTTGTTAGTTATTTTTTTATTTACTTTAGTCGAATGGATGCTAAATTGAATTAATTTTTGATAGGATTGTTTAATTGATATTTGTTATAGAATTTCTAAAATAATTAAATGAATATTTTCTAAATTGGTCTTTTATAGTAATTTTTGCTAACTATATATTTTGATCCTTGCTTAAGGATGTTAAAATTGAGAAGTCATGTAATGTTGTATAAATTTATTTAATTTTAATTTTAATGACATTTTTATAACTATACACCCATTTGCCTCTTTGTCCTAACTTTATTTTATTTTTATTTTTTTGTCAAAAGAGTAATATTCTAGTTTTTTCAGACTAATTCACTTACTGTCCATGAGATAATCCGAAAATCCCAAGAGTCATAAGTGTAATAACTTGAACTCAAGATCTTCGGATTTACAACACATCCTTCATGTCAACTTGTCCACCATCCAAACTCCTCCGCCTTAACTGATATTTGTAATAACAAAAAAAATTTTTAAAGAAGTTAAAAAAAATTTATAGTTTTTTTTTTTTTTTTTGTTTACTTGAGTTGAAAGAATTCTTAAATTGATTTTTGATAGAATTCTTGAATTTAAATGATTTGTGATCAATATTAAAAATGACACTTTAAAAAACAAAATCAATTAAGATTTCTAAGTTGATGATTCTTATGTTAAACGGATCTTAAATTTAACATATATTTCATAAGATTTCTAACATAATTAAATGAATACTTCTTAAATTGATATTTATATTATTTTTGCTAATTATGTATTGTGATTTTTGCTTAACAAAATTAAAATTGAGAAGTCACATAATTTTGTATAAATTTATTTAATTTCAATATTAATCATATTTTTGTAACTCTAACTGATATTTGTAGTCATAATTTTTTTTAAATGATAGATTCAAATATTTTTTGAAGTAATTAAGATTTTTAAGTGATTTAAATGGAAGTGATTTTTAATTTGCATTATGAAGGAATTAAATTACTACTAAATTTTAATTTGCATTAGAGAAAGAGAGTATAAAAATAATTTGATTTTATAGGTTTTTAATTTGCTTAAATTAAATTACTACTTGATTTTAAATTGAATAAATGAATGGGGAAAAAACAGTAAAATAGGAAACATTGAAGAAGAACGTGCAATTGTTTTCCTAAATTAAATTATTCCTAGACAAATTTTAAATTGATGGAATTTGTTAGTTGGTCCCTTGTTGCCAAACTAATCTGGAAAGGGGATTAAATAGGTTTGCACTAATTTTTTTTATTCTTTCAATTTTTTAACCACATTACTAACAACTACAAGGATAACATAATATATGAATTATAAACTCAATCAATATTCAACAATTATGATCAATTCAACTATAAGCTGAATCCACCCAATGTAGTAATCATGTAGTGTTTAATATACAAATCATTCAACACAAGTCCAATTGGTCCACTAATCTAATTCAAATGTTAATTTCACAATTCAATTAAGTAGAAATTAGATTAAGTGATCAATTTTCAATTCCATAATTCAATTAACAATTCTAATTGCACAATTAAGGTTTTCAATTATTCAATTAATGTTCACATTTCATAATTCATGAAAACTTAAATTTTTGTTAAGCGGATGCAATCGATTCAAGAAATTGAAAATTGTAAAGCATTAAAAGTAAGAGAGTTGCAAACTGAAGTGATAACGAAGAAATCACCAAGGAAAACTATTCAAGGTGTAAAACTCTAGAGTCAACCATGCTTATGGAAAAATATACTATGAGTGATTGAATAACAATGCAGTGAAGAACCGGAGTTAGTACCTCAAGCTTTGTTCTACTCAGTCATCTTCGATCTCCTTTGAATCCACAAGCTTCCTCCATAGTTGAAATTTTCATACAATCGAACACTTCTCACGGTCTCGGAATCCTCTAATGGGGCCTCTTCATAATTACAAGTCCTCGCAACCTCAGACTCATCTGATCGCTTAACAATGAATCTTTAAAGTTGAACTCCAAACTCTTTAATGGTGAATTGAAATGAAAGTGAGGTTCTTTGAATTGACTTAGATCATGTGATGTAATTAAAATTAATGAATGATAAGCGTAGAGATGTACATGATTTACAAGTATGAATGTTCACTCATGAAAGTTCTAAGATCTCTCAAATGTATAGCTCTCACAATTTGAACTCTCTTGCTCTGTTCTCTCTAATCTCAAACTAAGTTTTAGTCAATTTATATCATTGAAATCGGACCTCAAAAGAGGCTTTAAAATAGAAAGTGTTTTTGTTTTCGCGTAGTGTCCATTTGAATGAATCATTAGTTCGTTCAAATGAGCAATGAACGAATATCAAATGAGCAATGAACGAATATCAAATGAGCAAAATATGGAAGTTACAGCTCATTGTTTGAAGTAGTCTTTTCGAACGAGCAAAAACGAGCCTCAATTGTTCGTTCGAACGAGCCAATGGTTCATTCAAATGAGCAACGGGAAATCTCATTCTCTACTTGACTTGTGAACTCAATTTTTCAAAATATTTTTAAATATGCATTTTTGATAAAATTGTTTCACAACACAAGTCAACTACACACATGATGATATGATGTGTACTATATGCAATACATGCAATGTGTGAGTGTATGAGATCCAAATCAAAATAAAAGTCCAAAATACTCAAATTACCCTTCATGAACCAAGTCGGCCGGTAGATGTGCACGACAATGAAACTACATTGAAATTTGCCTCAAAAATTAAAAAAACGTAGCTTATAATGGCCTTTTTTTTTTAAACTATTTGTCGCAAAGCACCTTCGGCCATTCAGATAACTAGATAACAAAGAAATAAATGAATGCATGTATGATTCGCATAAATCAGATAACATAGAGCCAAGTTATAGTTGTTTGAATCCGCAGTCAAACCAGCGAAATTTGCCTCAAATATGAAAAAATGAGGCTTATAATAGCCTTTTTTCACAAACTATTTGTCGCAAACTGCATTCGGCCATTTATATGGCTAGATCTCAAAGAAATACATGAGAAAAGCACGTATGATTCGCGTAAATCAGATAACAATGCGTGTCACGCCCCAAATTCCAGCGAACCCGAGGCGTGAGTAACGAGACAAAAAGAAATAAAGAAATAAAATAATAACGAAATGAAAGATAACAATGACATTCTCATACATTCCGTACACAGTTCTAATACATACATAAAGTCTGGTCCGTTGGTTCACAACATTCAAAATGAAATACAGTCTCGGGCTTATGCCCTTACATAATATCACAAGCGCCCATCGGGCCCAATATAATCCTCAATCAAACCATCTCTATATCCCGCACAGCTGGAACATCATCTGAAATGTTTGCCCCACTAAAGGGGTCAGCTCAACATGCTGGTACAATATAATGCTAATGCAAGAAACAAAACTAAGGTCGTGGCATGTGCGGGTGTACAGTTATTTCTACATGGCATTTTATATCATAATGACAGTATATGAACAATATACAGTACATGAGCAAGATGCGTGACACACCCATGCAACTCTATGCCACTCATGTCTCATGATACGGTCATTCTCCGCTGGCATGAGTACCGCCACTTATGTCTCGCTTCACGGTCCGGAATCCGTCAGGCTCGCAAGTACCTAATGGCCGATTTTGGGTTTTTCACCACAGGATCTGCACCCTCATAATGCAAAGCACCAAGTGCTTACCCACGCCATGCCCAAGGAATCACACCATGCCAATATGCTCTAATCTCATCATGTCATAATACAATCCCAATGATACATTTCAGTCATACATAAAATATGCTTTCAAGTGTACAATTCATAACATCGACAGTTCTTCAAGCAGATAATTCACACACCACGTTAATACATGCGATATACTCATAATCATCATCCAACTAAACAAGATAGCACATAGTACATAAGCATGTGAACACTCGGACAAACATGTGAACAATTAATACAGCGAAGCAAGTATTCCTAATCTCAATTCTATTTCTTACTTAGCACAATATATCGTACCTGGTAATCGATCTCAAACCGGAAAGGTATACTCGTAGTCAAGTGAAACCACCGTAAAAACACTGAAGGTCAGGTCACCTTCTCTTTGCCTTTCCGTGTCCCTAAAATTCATAACATGAAACTCAGTTTAATCGTCACTTGAATTACGCTATTCATCAAATTTTACGTCTTTATCTTATAAGCTTCTACTTTGCTAAATTAAACTCTACTGTTGAATCCGGGACGTTGAAGAAAATAAGTTTAGGCTTTCGTAGAATTCAATTTGGGCATCTGGGTCAAAAAGGGCAAAACAGTCATTTTGCACTTTACACGGGTCCTTACATTTCGTGATCTCTTTTCACAAATCGGACTCCACGGTTGAGTCCGGAATGTTCGAGATAATAAAATTCCACTATTTGTTTACCTAATTCGGAATTCGTCTGACAGTGTTTCAAGTTAGGGGTATTTTGGTAATTTTACACGTTGCTACGTGTCTTTTATTTTTCGGGACCCCGTCTCGTAAAACGGACCTCACCATTGGTCTCAGAATGGTCGAGATAGTCAAAATACACCTATGACTTGTCCCATTTGGACTCCGGGATGTTTTTGAATATTTAATTAATTAAATTAATTTAATTAAATAATTAATTAATTAATTTAATTAATATTTTATTAATATTTTAATCAGGTGGGTCAAAGTGTAATTTCTAATAGTTGGGGGGTCAATTCGTAATTTCTGAAAGTTCAGGTTAAGGTTCAAATTCAAAGGTTCAAATCCAAAGGGTTCAAATTCCAATAAAAGGTTCAAATTAAAACTAGTTTAATTTGTTATTCTAAATCAGGTTAACCAAACAGGGTTTATCCAGAACAGGGATAGGATATCCCTGTTCCTATTTTAATTTAAAAGTTTTAAATTCCTTATCTCCGTAACCAAACGCCCCAATTGGTTTTTAATTTAAAACCAGTGGGCGACACGTGGCAGGGGCGGGTCAGCCCCAAGCCCGACCCGACCCGAACCGACCCGACCCGACCCGTACAGTGCCCATCTCCCCCCCCGTTTTTCCAGTAGGGTTCCGGCGACCTCCGGTCATCTTCTCCGGCGACGTCGCCGGAATTTCAGGAAAATCAAGTTTTCAAACTTGATTTTCTTGGTGTTTTTGATGCCCCTTTCAATCCCAAACTATTCTAAAACACTTTTGGAACTCTTTAACATCATTTTGAAGCCCTTAATCACAATGAAAAATCAGATTTCCCCCCCATGGCCGTGACCTGCACATCCATTTTTCTCCCTCATTTCTCAACCATTTTGGTTGATTCTTGTCCCTAAATTCTCCATATTTTATGCTCTATAAGTTCTAACAATTAAATCTAAGCAAAATGTTACAAAACAAGTTGGAAAATTGAGAGATTTTCTAGAGAGAGAAAGCTCACGGTTATGGGTTTCCAACCCTGTGATGGTGCTCCTCTCCTCTTGCTTTGCCTCTGTTCTCCCCTTTGGCCTCCTTAGCTTCCTTCTTTCTGCTTCTCTTTCAAAAACCAGAGCACACACCTCACTCTCTCTCTTTCCTTTCACTTTCTCTCTCTACACTTCTCTCTCTCTCTCTCTCTAAAATCCCACGACCAGTCTGCTCTTCCCCACTCTCTTCACTCACTTATACACACCTATACATGCAGACCACACTCACACACCTCCAACAACTCTCTTACACACACCACACCTCCCATGCTCCTTGGAGTGTTTTACACTCCATCACCCACTCACTCACTGCACACACCCACCCACATGGCACACACAATCAGCTTTTATACATATATATATATATACACATTTAAATACACACTCATATGTACACACATATATACACCAAACAATTTAATTTATATATATACATACATACACATCTTAACAATAATAATAATAATAATAATAATAATAATAATAATAATAATAATAATAATAAATAAAAATAAAAAAAATTAATGATAACAACTTGAGAATTTTATTTTAAAAAAAAAAAAAAAAAAAAAAATTCAGGTTGTTACAATGCGCCATATTATAACTATTTGAATCCACAGCCAAAACAACGAAATTTAAATAAAAAATTGAAGCTTATAATAGCCATTTTGCTCAAAATAGGCATCAAAAACCGCCTTTGCAAGTTTCGGTCTCATCTTAATTTTATTATTTATTTAAAATGAAAAAAAAATTCTTTGAAAAAATTTTTAAAAAATTCAAAATAAATAAATGAAATTGACATTTTTGTCATTTTGAAAAAAAAATAAAATTAGAAGGAAGGTTTTTGTAGTTTGTCAATAAAAGTAGGAGAGATCAATATTATTTCAAAAATCTCAAAAAAAATCCTTATAATTATTAAAAATCTCAGGAAAAATCAGTATCATTAACCTTATTCGTATTGGTAACCAGTAATCTAACTACTTGGAATTACTGTTCAAGTGACCAATAGCCCACTCTTAGGAACCACTCCCTTAATAGTGGCCAATATTCTCATACATATTAGGAATCCATATTTTGTTATGTTTATCATAATATAAATTTTGTAATAGTTTAAATTCTTAAAGAATTTGTTCTACTATTCTCAATCTTTTTTTCTGAGTACATTTAAAAAATAGTTTATATATTTGTTTCTCAAAGCATGCATTGATTTTAGATCATATAAATTATTATTCTAAATATTTTGTTTTCCTTTCAAATTTTCATTCAAGCCAAAGATCTTTTTATTTAACACATATATGCACTAATTAAACTCATTATGTAAATCATTTTAACCATCTTATTCTTTCATTCATTTCAAGCCACGACTCTATCTTTTATCAAATATAAAACACCTAAACCAATCATTAATTCAAAACCATGATCTCGAAACACACACTTCACTTTTATTTTGAAACCAATCTTGAATATGAGATTATAATCAGATTCACTCGTTGTTTAATTCCTACTCGAATGTATATATATCTTAAGCTTTCAATCTATCCACCGCGCGTGAGATATGAAAATTCAAAGAAAATTTTAAGTCTCCACCAAACAACACTCTATTTAAATAATCAAATACATAACTAGCTCTCAAAAATACGTAACTCTTTTAATTCACAACTCTATAAACTCTTCGTCTAAATTTACCTCAAAGTTTTATATTATAAAACCACAAGGAGAAATTTTATCACCTCTTAGAAATGCTCGACATGTCATTTTTTAACAAATACATATCGTTTTTCATAACTACAAATATTTGTTTTTAACAAATTAACCAATTTCTTCTAAGAGTCAAGTGATTATTTAATTTCATCAAATTAATGCATCCTAAATTTTATATTTCCCACCACACCTTTAACCCGAGGATATAATCGTTGTGGCTTAAAGGGAATTTAAAGTCTTTCAATTCCATTTATATTATTGTTTTGTAACAATTCACAATATTAAATTTATATTAAAACATAGAATTGAGAATATAAAGTTTTGAAACTTTATAAAATTTCAATAAATTTTAACAAAAAATCTTATGTAGAGAGAGAACCATAGAATCCATCTCCATGACGACGTGCCATGCCAGGCGGAGCATGAATTCTTCATAAACAACTTCAATGTCGAAGGCAATGTCCAAAGCTTGCTTAACGCATAGTGGTCGGTGTTCCGGATCCATTGCATCAGCATGTCTCAGGAAAGCCACCGTGGGCTCCAATTCGTCTCTAATGCACTCCACTACATCCCGATTTCTTCCCAACAATTTCATTTCTTCATTGAGTAAAGATGTAAGCCGCTTGAGCGCAAAGGGCAGCGCACTCTCTGCCATTGTTTGTTTAGGCAGCCTTTGTATCCATGAAAGGCTGAAGAGAACGATTGCAGGTATACATGTTGACAATATATATATATATATATATATATATAGACTATAGGTACTTAATAATAATTCGAAAATGTTATTTGCCTCGCTTTTCTGTGTAAAGACGAGATTTTGTAAGTGGGTGATCTATAAAATGATAAAAAATAAGTTTGTGACTGATATGCCATTATTTGACTTACATTGTTAAAGACATGACACGTGTTTCTAGAGAAGGATATTTACCATACAGATTGCAAGAGTAATTCTCGACCGACCAATTAGCATACAGATCATTGGAATGGGACATACCGAATTATTCATCGTCTTCTATAGATTACCGACTTTAGATGAAGGAAACAAAATTATATATAAAAACTGTTATTCATGGAAATCTTCACATCTCTATTTTTATGACTCCTAATCTTATTCAACTTAGAAGATGTTCAGTTCTTCTTTTGAATTACTGTCTTTTTTTTTCTACTAACTTTATCATTGAAGCGATTATCTGAAGCCTTTTTAGTGACCTTAAATTCTTGATTACTAATTAAATGGCATGTCATGCAATTTGTTACATGTTCATAAATGGTTTTTTTCATGAGAAATTATTCACGGAAACTGTCACACTATATCATCGTGTGATATTCTTTTACGTAAAGACAGTTCATACTGAAAATAAGGAAAAAATTTTATCAACAAAATAAGGAAAAATTATCTTTTTGTGAAAAGCCATCACATAATAATGTGATGTGACAATTTTATTAGATAATTTCTCATTTTTCATATGTTTATTTGACTAGTCTATCCTTTTTTATATTGTTATATATATATATATATATATATATATATATATATATAAAAAACAATGTGAGAATGAAAAATAGAACTTACACTAATAACATGATGAGTGAATACTTAATCAACTTGAATACGATCTTCATTCTTTATTTAACTTGTCACCCCTATTAATTTTAGAGTAAAAATTATTTTTGTAATTAATTAAAAACAAAAAGATCAGTAGAAGAGTTTGACATCTGGGCCAACTTTCCATTCTTTCTATTTTTTTCCTTTTGTTTTTTTTTTTTTTAATTTATTTGTCAGAAGAACTTGAACAACTTTTCCATTGAAATAGCAAAACTTGCCTGCCTGTATCTCTTCAAAGAATAAGAAGTTGTTACCAGGTTTATTGATTGCTAAGAAAAGAAGCCCTCTCATTTCCCAGTCGATAACAACTTCCAACACACTCACTTAATTAACTTCAATGCTTGTGCACTTTTTTTTAAAAAGAAAAAACAAAAAATTGAATCTTTATAATGACTTGTGCATTCATGAAAATAAATGAACTTCAATGTGTATTTGTGATCACAAGTATGATTGCTAAGCCTCGAAGTAACAACCATCTTTACTAGGTTCAAAAATTGAATCCTGAGATGGCTGACCTTATTGAACAAACACTACCCGTAGCTCATTATCTCACCATTACAACTATGATTCAAGTAGTTTTGTATAATTTTTTACCAAGACACAACTAATACTACAATACAACTGATTGCCCGATATAGGAAAAATATGGTATCTGTCAAAAATATGTATTTTATTTTCAAATTGTTGTAAAATTATTTAGTTTCTAAATTTAAGTCTATCTCAAATAAGTTATTTTAAATAAAGTTTTCTAATAATATATACAGTTTCGAATTTAGAAAAAAATTATTCATGTTGAATTAGTAATCCTCATGATACTTAAAAAAATTTTAAGAAATTTAACATATTCAACTCCTTTGAAGTTTTCGTGCTGTATTATTGCATTACTTTAGGTGGAAGGAAGAAAAAATAAAAATAAAGACACCAACCTTAAGCCCATCTATATATATATATATATATATATATATATATATATATATTTGTTTTTGATAAATGCAGATGATTTTCCATTATGTTTTATTAAGAGCTTTTTTTTTTAAATCGTTTTAACGTAGACCCAATTTGGTAGTTAAAAAACTCTTAAATGTCGATATTAATAAAAATCAACACCACTGATAGAAGTTAAAGAAATCAGTATAATTGACCGCCAAACCAAAGAGGATACAATGTAATTTTTTTATTTAAAAAAAAATAAAAAATAAAAACTCATAAAAAGTCGATTCAATTTTAATTGACATATAAATGATAAGTCATGTTTATATATGCCAGATCGTTTTAAGTCTTTGTTTATATATGGGGCCACTAAATAAATAAAAAACTTGTGAAAATTGTTAGGTAGCGGCCAAATTTTGCCTATTACCATGATGACATCAGATTAATTCAAGAGTAAATGTAGATACGAAACATAATTTTCCTGTTTTTTTTTTTTTTTTTTTTTTTAAGTCTTTCTGTTTTTTCATACATGGGGCGACTAAAAAAAACACACACTTGCCCAAATTGATAGGTAAAGTAGTAAGAGTCCAAATTTTGCCTACATAGGATCATTCCAGAGTATCTTTACTAACAAATTGTCTATTACAATTTTATTTAGAGTTAGAATATTACTATTTTGACTAAGAAACTATATATAACTCTTATCCTTATCATAATAATATAATAAATAATCTTATTTTGAATAGAAACTAATAGATATTTTATCTAAAATAATCAATTTGAGATAAAAAGCTCAAGTTTGCAAATTATAGAGACTTAAAATAATTCTAAAATAAAATAAATATTTTTAGCTAAGCAAGCAAGCATCATATCTGTAAAAAAAAAAAAAAAAAAACCTATATTTCAAACATTTTTATCTCCTAATGGTGAGTTTCATAAAATTGACAGATAACAATACATTTGTACAACATGACAAAAATTACATTACTAGCAACCACACAATCTGCAGTAAAATAAAAACAAAAAAAAAAACATTGCTATTGTTTAGTATGAATTATAGCATGGGTTTAGAGGATGACTGTTGATCACCATGCCAAACTTCTGCATTGAGAGCTTTTGTTTAGGATCTCTGCATTATAGTTGGTCTTTCACTAGCCAACCAAAGGACTAATAAATGGACTTTATGCTATCCATTGAGCTTCATAGCTTCAATTTCCTAGAGCTAAACGTTATGGTATTAAATGAGCTACACTATACACACACACACTTACTGAAGAAACATACTAATTGGAAGGGTTTAATAAATAAATAAATAATTTAAGGGCATGACAAAGCTTTATACACATTAAGTCATTGGAATTCAAAATATTTAAATTTAAAAAAGAAACTCAAAAGAAACCCTTAAATTTAGTGATCTGTTGTACAGTTTACAAGATCCAGAACCTCTAAAATGAAAATAGTTTGAAATGCATGCACCAATAATATCGCAATCTTTTGAACATCGTGACTGACTATAGACTTCTTCATAGTTTATCTCTCACAAGATTGGACCCACCACCTTGTGGGAAATATTGTTGTCCTTACACTAACAATTTCTAGGCTCAACTTCTAACTAATAAACAGTCCTTAAACTACTCTGTAACATACAAAACAAAAACAGAATTTTCTCGTTAAACTTATAATAATAACAAAAACTTTAGCTCATGGCTTTTTTATTTTATTTTTAACATTCAAGATGTGTGATTTTGTCCCATTTTGGTCACAAATTGAAACTTATTTGACGTTAAAAATTACCCATTGGACTTTTGATCCAATTGATCCCAAAACACTATAGCAATCCTTTCTACATCATTTATAAGTAATTGTTTTATTAAACATACTATAATATGATCAAATAAGAACAGACCCAACCCTCTGTTCAAAATGATAGTAATGAAGTTTTTCCTCTCACCAAAAAAAAAAGGTACCTCAAATAATCAATAATAAAATGATAGTACAAAATTTTGTTGCTAACTGCACTTTAGAGAGAGAGTTACATATGATGGGCCAAAAACCCTAGAAGGTTTTTTTCACCCTGGTCCATATTTAAAATCAGATTTAGCTTCTGTAGTTACCATGTGAGAATTTACTAACCAGCAGCAAACATAATGCGAGAACTTACAGAAATCAATATCCGCAGATTTTTGCCACAAGCTCAAACAAAGAATATTGGCACCCCCAAAGTCACGCTTCATCATCTGAACTGTTGAATGTTATTTTTGTAGCTTTCGGAGCATTTGCAGCAATTTCTCTGAAGTGAGCCCCGTATAGCTTGGACTCCTGCATTGGGAAATAAAGGCAAGGTTAAAAGGCTACAATCAACTTTGTGACAAATGCATGACCCAGTAACAGTAAATGCTTGACAAGGATTCCTTACATCCCAAAAAGCCAAGTAATAATTAAAAAGCCAGGCAACACTGAACTCATGCTTCAGGTTTAAGCTTATGCAATTCATATCCAAAGATACATCACATGCAACGCATAGACGCGCACATCCAACTTATGAACGCGCACATAAAACTTGTGACCGCATGTTTACAAAAGTGCTCTCAAAAGAACAAAAAAAAAATGCTTAACCATAAGTACACAGCGTGCACAGGCCACTGTTTTTTATACTTGCCCAACCAAAAAAAACACATTCATCACAGTATCATTGAACAAAGTTCTCCTCAAAACCTATATTGTATTAGGCATCAAAATGGCAGACACAAGCACAACTTGGCAAGTACATAATTAACCTGCAAGCTTTCTATGAATAAACTGTTTATCTAGAAAGCCTTGGCTTATTCTTTGAAAAAGCTAGAAGTTCAAACATATCTATGATCTGTAGGCATGAGCACGAGTTTTAATGTGAACATTGAGAGTGGTGGTCAAAAATAAAAATTCTTAAAATCCTATATTTCTAGAAATGGCCATATGTAGCATTTTCAAAATTAAACCAAAATTCATCCATGTCTAGATCTGTGTAGAGCAAAAACCACAGATTGAAGGAATGAAAGAATAATGGGTTCTGTAACAAGAAAGCACAACACATTATTTTGCAGAGTCAGTAGGCTATTTCAAAATTTCCAAACTAGACACAGACACAGGTGGACATGCATGTCATGTTAACAAACTGCGAACAGACCAATCACTAATTGGAAACATCCAGTGGTCCAGACACTTTTAGAGGATATCCATTTTGGACACAATATTCATGTCTTCTCTGAGAGCACTTATACATAAAAGAAAAAAGAAGTGCAGTTTGCGAGAGAGAAGAAATGCAGACCTTTTTCTTTACATGTGTACCAAAATTTAAGAGATCAGCAGGTACGATCTGCCCGGCTTCTCTGAGAACATTTACCAGCTCCCCAGAAAGTCCCTGTGGTGAATCCATTCACATCAGAATCGGCCAATGCATTAAGTAATGCAGTGCAATTCAGAAACACATGCAAGAATATACCATAACAATTCAAACAATACCTTGTTTTCCTTCATAAAAAAAGTGTGAGCAACACCCTTCTTACCAGCTCGTCCAGTCCTTCCTATTCTGTGGACATAATCCTCTGTAGTGAGTGGAAAGCTATAATTTATCACTACTTCAACATCTGGTATATCCAATCCTCTAGCAGCCACATCAGTGGCTATCTGCATAAAATAAACATCTCTGTAGTGAACCAGGACTTTGAAATCGCCAACTACAGAGGATATATTGTATATATTTTCTCATAAATACTCTGAAAAGTAAGTGTCAAATCATTGGTTAAAACACAGCCCGCAACAGTGTCAGAGCCACGATTTAGCTCTGAGGGGGTAAAATGCAAAGACACTTTGTGTTTAAACCGGAATAACAATTTAGTGAAAATAAATAATAAATAATTATGAATCAGAATCCCAGTCTATATATTTTCTGAGTTGAACCTTGTAATTTGACAAACTTGAATATCAAAAGTAGACCATCTAATTGATTAGTTAGGAACAATTATCAATAATCAAGCAAGTACAAAACAAAGTAAATAGTATTTAGGGTATCTTTATTCTTTTTTTTCTTTTGGGGTGGGGTGTAGTGTAACTGGCTGATGGTGTGATATCAATCATAATGATGCTGAAAATATTATACTTAGTGAGATTGTCAACATTTTGAATACTACTTAATTACAAAAACCAAGGCACAATAAGTTTGTGGAAAGAAGACCGAAACCATAAAAAAAAAAAAAAAAAAGTAATATAAACGAAAGAAGGGGGAAGAAAAGAAAGAAAGAAAGGTTAGTCAATTAGATGCATATAAAAGATGATCATATCAAGCCTAAAAGCATTTCAGCAAGTCCTTTGATGCGTCCAATATCAACCTGGTTGCTGTGGCCCTAGATTTGCATATACAACTTCTCTTCTTTTTCCCTTCATTTTTTGAAACTTAAGTTTAATGTCTTTTTTTAACTTCTCTTTTTTTCTTGCGTTACTTGTGAAGTCCAGGGCAGGGCACTCTCTATTCTGCCATCTATTTTTTCCCCTCTTTTATGTTTCCTTCTCTATTTTGGCTTTTGAGACATTAAAAAGATTGAGCTGCAAAAGTGTGTGCGATTATAGCATGAAAATTTTGATTGCAGCAAACGGCAGGGTACAAACTCCATCACCAATCAAAACAACCACCCAAAGAAATTATGGTTACTTTATGTAAACTCACCATTGTACTTTGAAGACAATTAATTCATCTACGGAATTGTTAAAAAAAGTGAGTAAACTTTTTAGTTCCAATAGTGATTGACTTCGCAATTTTCTCTTTCACATATAGCATGTTATAAATGCAACATGTTGGTGGTTATTGTTCCACAGCATTTTTCTTGTTCTTTTTTTTTTTTTTTTTTTTTTTTTTTTTTTTTTTTTTTTTTTTTTTGGGTGCTAACTAAACTAAAACACAACAACAAAGAAACCCAGCCTCAACAAGAGGTTCCCTCATAAGCAACTGATGCGCAGTTCTCCGGCAATAGGCATTGCAGTCCCACCAGAAGCACATGAAGTATTATGAGTCTATTTCTTTGAACTTCACCCGTGTTAGCCATATAGTTGGCGCATCATTCCACAGGCCTTTGTTTGTTCAAATGATAAGACTTTTAGCCTCCATGGTGTGGGGCCTTCCCAAAAGATTTCTTTTCTATTTTTACTTCTCTATAAAAAAATTTAAACAATTCCAAATTTAGAAAGAAAATTTACAAATATTGGATATAAGACCAAAAATATAGGCGCAGAGTGAAGTTCAAAAATAGGAGAGAAAAAAAAAAAGGCAATATAAACTACACTAACACTTGGCAACTAGATTTCCCAACCCTAGAACATAAAAATGCAGCATAAACACAAAGGTAACCCCATGATTCTATGCCATATACCATCCAAAAAATATCTCTAAAATAAAAACCAAAATTGGAATCCAACAACTCATAAAATGAACAAAGTTTAACAAAAAGTAGAGAAAACCCCGAGTATTGTCAACAATGCCAAACACCCAAACAAGAACAATAGAAACCCAAGTACTATCAACATTGCCAAACATCCAAACAAGAACTTTCTATTGTCTACTCTTGAGTGTGAACAGAGTCAAACCACCTACAGAGTTCTCACAAGGTAATTACAAATATACTTCAGACCCATTTGGGGGAGCTTTTGTCCCCCGCCCTCTTTTTTTCCTTTTGCTATTGCATTTGCAAAAGCTGATCCAGAAAATGTGCTTGGCTGTTTGGCCCAGCTTCTAAAACTACTCTTGTATTGATTTTGCTTTACAAAATGCACAAAAGTGCGTTTCGAGAAAGCAGACTAAAAGTGCTTTTGTGCATTTAGAGAAGTTCCCCCAAACACCCACTTAATATAAAGGCATCCCCCAAGACCCTACAACACCTGAAGCACCAACATTTAACACCAAGTCAACACCTAGGGATGCTAAATCATGTATTGTATCAAGTATCATTACCTTTATTTTTCGTATTTTCCATTGATCATATCATGTATTAGAAGATATAATTCAATTTCTAAAATCAAGGTATATTCAAAAAGTATTGAGTAATTAGTTAATAACATTCCTTGCATGAAAATTTAAGTGAAAAGAAGTTATCTACAGGAGAATTTTTCATTTCATCAAACATACCTACAGGAACAAATGCAGCAAGCATGTCACTGCAAATAAAATACCAAAATCCAAGCCGAGTTCGGCAGTGGTACTCCATACATTTTCAAATCCAAGTAAAATAGAATATTGCAACATTCTTATTGTTGCAAATGAACAACTAGAGAGGGTAAAGCCCATTGAACACTTTGATGCAGCCCTCATGCATAAGGAGGGAGCATCAATAGTGGACCTTCAGGTGGACTAAAATGCTAAAAGATGAGCACAATAGACGAGAGAAGGAGGGAGAGGAGGAGGTGATGCGGCCAGCAAGCATCGATTTGAAGATTATGGGTGACATTAATGTTTCCTAAAGTTCTAGCAGATTACTAATTAATTTTGGTTGGGGTAGTTATGCTACTAAGTATTTTTCTGTTTGAAGTTTGTGTTGAATTTAAGTCAGTTAAAAGTCTTTATGTGAGTCAATAAGTCTTATCTGACTTACTGACTACTTGCTCTTGGAAATAGAAGGATTTATTATGCTAGTTGTATCTAGAGGTCTTGGAACTAAGAAATATTTGTTGTGAGAATTATGGCTATAAAAATCAGGTCTAAAGCATTGTAAAGTAGCTTTTTACAGATTAATCATAACTATTACAGAGAAATATTCTCTACAGCCCTACTTTGGGTTTTGTCTTTACATCTACTTCCTTTTTCTTTTTCTTTATTTGCTCTAAATCAGTTTCAACAGTCCTTAGAGAACTGCAGACTGCATCATTTGGTATCAGAGCTAGTGGGATTGATTATGGAGTTCTTACTGTGGTCATGGTTGGTCCAGGACGTGGTAGACAGTCTGTTGGGCAACCTGTTGATCCCAATCCTGGTACCTCTAAGATGAAGGGTTAGATAGTGACTATAAGAACCCGTTCTATGGTCGTGCTCTGCATAGGCAGCCACCTATTCGGGATGAAAGAAGAAGGGAAATGAATATAATGCTTGAAATATTAGAATTCAATGTTAGTTTACAAGCTGAGGAATTCATAGATTGGCTGAATACCATTGAAAAGATTTTTCAACTTCAAGGATATTCCTGATGAGAAAAAGGTCAAATTGGTCTCTATTAGATTAACCGGAAGAGCTTCTGCATGTTGGGAACAACTGAAGATGGCGCGTGAAAGATCAAGAAAGGAAAAAATTACAAGTTGAGAGAAATTGAAGAAGAAACGGAGAACGAATTTTCTACCATTCAATTATGTTCGCACATTTTATCAATGTTTCCATAATTTGCGACAAGGGAATAGATACATTGATGAATATACCAAAGAATTCACTCATGGCTAGGAATGGCTTATCAAAGAGTGAAGAACAGCAAGTTGCAAGGTTTGTTGGGTTAAGAGAGAGCCTGAAAGATGCTCTCAATCTGCATGTTTTCTGGTCTGAATCGGAGGCCTATCAACGTGCTTTGATCATAGAAAAGCAACAAAACAGAACTAGCTATAGGGCTTGTCTGTGATGGCTGATCAAGATCTGGTCCTATGACCCACAAGACAGCACCAGGAGTTCAAATGCATGGGGAAGTTATTGACCACCATAATTCAGGGTCAGGAGGCGCCCGAGGTTTAGCTACAGCAGTAGGTAACCAGGCTAATGTTGCTGGTTCTGTGAAACAAAAACCAGAACAGTGGTTCTAGATTTTGTTGCTTCAAATGTGGAGATCCAAATCATAAGTCTTCGGACAGTAGACAAGCCTCTAATAGCTGTTTAGACAGTGGAAAACAACTTCCAACTGAAGAAGAGCTTCATGAAGCCATTGGAGAACCTATTTTTGATATAGTAACAATGATGATGTTGATGAAGATCTTGGTTATGGTGATACAGGTGAAGCCTTGGTTATTCGTAAGAGCCTACTAACGCCAAAGCAAGAAGTTGAGGATTAGCTGCGAAAAAATATTTTCCATACCATATGCACCATTGGTGGGAAAGTGTGCAAATTAATCATAGATGGTGGTAGCTGAGAGAATGTTGTTTCTATAGAAGCCGTCCAGAAGCTGCAACTGACAAGAGAAGCACACAAAGCCTTATAAGCTCTCTTGGTTCAAGAAACGAAATGAGGTGACTGTTGATACACGCTGTCTAGTTTCATTTTCAAATGGAAAAAAATATTTAATGAAGTTTGGTGCGATTTTAGTTGGAATGAATGCTTGTCACATCCTCTTAGGAAGACCATGGCAATATGATCGTGGTGCAATCCATGATGGCATAAAGAATACTTAATACTTTTTGGAACGATAATGAAAATAACATTGGCATCGATGGAGGATGGTTTTACGAAGTTGAAACAGTGAAAATGGAGCAATTTTTTCTCGGAAACTAGTTTATTGAAGAAAGCTGGAGTTTTATATGCTCTAGTAACTAAAGAAACCATTCAAAATCCATCCCTTCTGAATGAAATAAAACCATTGATTGAGGAATTTGCTTATGTGATGCCAGATGATGTTCCTCCAGGTTTGCCTGCATTAAGGGATGTTCAACATCAAATTGATCTCATTCTAGGTTCAGGCCTTCCAAACCAGCTTATAGAATGAGCCCAAAAGACCATGAAGAACTTCAGCGCCAAGTAATGGAAGCAATGAAGAAGGGATTAATTCGGGAGAGCTTAAGCTCATATGTTGTTCCAACCTTACTAACTTCTAAGGAAACGGAATGTGGCGAATGTGCATGGACTGCTATACAATAAATCAAATCACAGTCTCTTATCGCTTTCCTATACCTTGTCTCAACGACATGTTAGATCGATTGGGAGGTGCAAAGGTGTTTTCTAAAATAGATCTACGGAGTGGATATCACCAAATCCGTATACAGCCAGGTGATGAATGGAAGATAGAATTTAAAACTCATGAGGGGTTGTACATATGGATGGTTATGCCATTTGGATTGTGTAATGCTCCTAGCGCCCTCATGAGATTCATGAACCAGATTCTGAAGTCTTTTATTGGACAGTTTGTTGTAGTTTATTTTGATGATATTTTGATCTACAGCCATTTTATGATGCACACAAACAACACCGTACGTGAAGTTCTTGAAACTTTGCGGAGAGAAATTTTGTATGATAACACGAAGAAGTGTGTATTCCTGACTGAACTAGTGATGTTCCTGGGCTACGTTGTTTCTGCTGAAGGAATTAAAATGGATCAATCCAAGGTAAGAGCCATCCTTGATTAGCCCACACCTCAAAATATACATCAAGTAAGGAGCTTCCATGGGTTGGCATCATTTTATAGGTGGTTCATACACAATTTCAGCAGCTCAGTAGCTCCAAAGACCAACCAGAAGTTTAATTGGACAGCAGGAGGTCAAGAAAGTTTTCAATTAATTAAGATGAAGATGTGAGAAGAAGCTGTTCTTGCCTGACCAAATTTTGAGAAGGTATTTCAAGTTGATTGTGATGCTTCACTTGTGGGTATTGGAGTTGTCCTAAGCCAAGAAGGGAGGCCCATTGCTTTCTTTAGTGAAAAACTCAGTGGTGCACATCTTCAGTGGGGTAGTTATGATATAGAACTTTATGCATTTGTTAGGTAATAAGGCACTGGAGTGAATACTTGGCACAACATGAACTCATTCTTTACTCTGATCATGAGGCTTTAAAATACCTTAAATGGCAGTCCAAGCTAAACAAGAAGCGTGTCAGCTGGGTCAACTATCTTGAGCAATTCAATTATATAATAAAACATGTGTTTAAATAATTGTATTTGGAAGACACTTATTTTGGCCCAATTTTGAAACAAATCATGGTTGGACAACAAGCTCGTTATATTGTTCAAGATGGCTTCCTTTTCAAAGAAAACCAACTATGTATCCAAGAGTGTTCATTGCGTGAGAAGACTATCAAAGAACTTCGTGAAGGTCATTTTGGTCATGACTATGGCATTAATAAGTTCATCTTATTGGTGGCCTAAAATGAAGCGCGATGTTACAAGATTTGTTGAGCATTGCCATGTGTGTCAAAGATCAAATGGAGGATCTACAAATGCTAGATTATACACTCCACTTCCTACTCCTACTTCAACATGGACAGATGTGAGTATACATTTTGTTCTTGGTCTCCCTCGGACTCAAAGGCGTGTTGATTCAATTTTGGTCGTGGGGGACAGATTTTCAAAAATGACCCATTTTATCCCATGTCGTAAAAATAGGAATGGCAATGGGGCGGGGGCAAGGTGGCCCTTCCCCAACCCCGACCCCGTTTAAATTCCCCGTCCCCGTCCCGGCCTCACCCCGCCCCGCCTTGCCTTGCCTTGCCTTGAACCCCGAATTTTTTCCATAAGGCAAGTTAAAACTTTATTATAAAAACAACCAACACAAAAAAAATATATAGTACAAGTGTAGTATGACAAACCTTAAAATTCATTTTATATAGTATAATTTGGTGGTAAATATAGTATATGTTAGGAATAAAAAAAAAATCATTTATAAACCGGTCGGGATGACCATCCCCCGAACCCAAACAGATTTTTCAAAGCCTACCCCGACCCCTTTATGAACACCTGATACCCGCCCCATTAGGGGCAAGGAAATTTTCCACCCCTATGTAAAAATGTGGATGCAACTAATGCTGCCAATATCTTCTTTAAAGAGGTTATTTGTTTGCATGGTATTCCTTGCACCATCACCTCAAATCGTGACCCAAAATTTATGAGCCATTTTTGGAGGACCTTACGAAGGTTCATTGAACTGAGTTATGCTTTAGCAGCTCCCATCAACCACAATCAGATGGACAACTGTAGTTTGGGAAATGTGTTACGCTGTCTTGTCGGGGACAAGCCTGAAGAGTGGGACTTATAACCAAATGTTGAATTTGCCTTCAATCGATCTCAAAATCGAACCACCAAGTGCACAGCCCATTTGAGATTGTTTGTGGTAAGAATCTAAATTGTGTTCTAGACCTGGCTCCTATTCCAAATCCAAGTAAAGTGAACAAGAAAGATGAGGAGATGGCAGATTATGTCAAATCCATTCATGAAGAAGTGAAGAAAAGAATTGAAGAAAGCAATTTGACATACAAAACAGCAGCTGATCAACATCGCAGAAAGGTTATTTTTGAAGTAGGCGATAAGGTTTGGGCAGTTCGTACAAAGAAAAGGCTTCTTGTTGGTGTTTACGGAAAATTAAGAAATCGGAAAGTTGGTCCTTGCGAAATCATTAAAAGGATCAATGATGATGCTTACCATCTAAAACTTCCAAGTCTTTTTAAGACCCGAGACGTGTTCAATGTCAAGCATCTAATTCCATACAAAGGTGACCCATGTGAGAACAAGAATGATGACAACTCGAGGTCGAGTTTTCTCCACCCGGGGGAGACTTGTGCAACCAGCAAGCATTAATTTCAAGATTATGGGTGACATTAATGTTTCTTAAAGTTCTAGCAGATTGCTAATTAATTTTGGTTGGGGTAGTTATGCTATTAAGTATTTTTCTGTTTGTAGTTTGTGTTCAGAAGTCTTCATGTGAGTCAATAAGTCTTATCTGACTTTTTGACTACTTGCTCTTGGAAATAGAAGTATTTATTATGCTAGTTGTCTCTAGAGGTGTTGGAACTAAAAGATATTTGTTGTGAGAATTATAGCTATAAAAATCAGGTCTGAAGCATTGTAAAGCAGCCTTTTACTGATTAATCATAACTATTACAGAGAAATATCCTCCACATCCCTTACTTTGGGTTTTCTCCATCCATCTACTTCCTCATTCTTTCTCTTTATTTGATCTAAATCAATTTCAGCAGTCCTTAGAGAACCGTGGACCAAAGATCAAAATTAACATTTATGTTTTTTTTTTTAATTAAAATATATAGAAACAGTTGGAAACATATTATGTTATTTTTTTTTTAATGACACTATTTTGGTTCAAGTATCCGTGTCGGACACCGACACTCTCGGACACTTCCCGGACACATGTCCAGACATTTTAATCATGGATGTTAATGATTAAATGAAGAAATTCTTTATTTTTCATTTAATGACTTTGTTATTTTAATATCTTAATAATATTTTTAAAACTGTGTGTGTTTTTATGCCAATTTTAATTGAAATAAAATTAAGTTTTTATTATATGGGCATATAAAAATATAAAAAAATTATATATATTCAACGTGTCTCTAACATGTCTGTGTCCTACTTTTTTTAGAAAAAATGTATTTGCGTGTCCGTGTTGTGTCATATCCTTGTCCCATGTCCGTATTCGTGCTTTTTAGCACACAAGAAGATACTAGAGTGAAATTAAAAAAAAAAAAACATAAATGTTAATTAGTCATTAATACCAAATAACTCTTTACTTATTAAAAACTAGTATAGAAGATTTAAAGTTAATTTCTTTATGTAATATGAATTTATAATATATTTTCTATAAACTATGCAAAATTATTATAAACCATAAAATAATAAATATATATTTTGTAATATCCACGGATTAGACAATTTGACACGAGTTACATATAATATAATAAGTAAAAATAAAGTGATTTAAGCCTATTATAATTAGTAACTAAGTATTAAAACAAATTATTTATCGACATATTATTTCCACTATTTTTACTTTTCATTGTGTACTATTTTTAAACAAAAATAGAAATATCTTCTTATAATTTTATGTTTTAATCTTTCAGTCTTCTCCATTTAAAAAATAAATGGATATTATTTTTTACCAACTTCTAGAAATATTGCTGATACCAAAAAAAGGTTTTCATTGTTTTGGTATGTTTCTACAAAAATAACTTTGTTTTCACAGAAAAGTATGAATTTCGGTATTCCATTAATGTTTCGTTTTGGTTCACTAGGAAACAGAAACGTTTTGGCAATTTCGATGGAAATGAAACGAAACGAAACGAAATTTTAATCCCTGCTATGGACTGCATCGGGAGGTTGCTGAACATGGCACCAAATGTGAAGGACGAGGACAGGAAACAAAAACTGACCTTCATTTCCTGTGGACACAATTCTACAATCTCCAGTTCACATGGACACAATTCTACAACATTTATCTCAAAGGCACTAAACCTAAGAGTTTTCACCCACAAAAGAAAGAGGATACGTGCTTGTTCAGATATATTAAAATTACACCGTTGGATCACATTAAGGCCCACTGTTGTAGAATTTTATGGTAGAGCTCATGTTACATAAAGGCCCACCAATGCATCACATGTTCCTCTAATGCATGCCATGCACTCCAAACTTCCTTTTTATCAAAGAATCCTTAGCTGTCTGATCTGCATGCCCATCGTGACTGGACTTTTTTTCCAGTGAAAAATAAATGGAATTATAAAAAAATGGAAGTCAATGTAATATTTTATGGATGTTACATGCATGAGAAGTGTGTGGTACTACGGTCTCTTTTTAAGACAAACTAACTGATACAACAGCAAATAAGAAGAAGAAATGGATACCGTGAGGGGAAAAGATTAGATCATTAGAATGTGATATAGCGAGTGGGCAGAGGACCCCCCCATGTTTTTCCCCCTTTTTCTTTGGGGGTGGGTTGGCATATCAGAAAAAAAAATAATAATAACACAACTTCCACTTCCAGACCATGATAACTACACATGAATATATACCAGAGCAAATAGGAAGAGACACGCCAAAGGCTTAGCACAACTGTAATCAAGATTTTTTTTCTCCAAAACAACAACATACCATTAAAGGACAGCTTCCCTCCTTGAACAGTGATAGTGCCTTTGTGCGTGCATGTTGTGCTTTGTCACCACTTATAGAAACAGCTTTCCAACCCCTAAAACCAAAAATGAGACAACAATGAAGCAGGAAAATTTTACAAATCAAAGAATCCTGTATTTAGACATATGAAGGAAACCAGATAAAAATAAAAAAATCTTATGACAAAAAGTTGAATAGAAACAATACATTAGCTTACTCAACCAAACAGAAACTTGGTGAAAATAAACAAGAACTCACCTTTTTTGCAGCATACTTTCAACACGAGATGCTTCCTTTTTGTACAAAACAAAAACCAATACTCTGTTCCTGATCAAAGGTAATACCCAATCTCAATACCCAATCTCAAAAGACATGATCAAGAATAAATCAGCTATTCAAGTTTCTTACTCCCTCTCTGAGACATATCAAACACATGCATTATAGTAACTGCCAAACAACATTATCCAATATCAAGAACAGACATGCAATTACAAATATGATAATCACAATTTAAAATTACAACACCTTCAATTAAAAGGATGGAACCAACTTGCAGTTCGGAATATGACAAGTACAACTAAAATAGCAACACCTTCAAAGTACAGCATGCATGAGACATTTAGAAAAATCAGCCCTTTTAAATAATCCATTGAACAGAAACAAGAAATACCGATTAAAAATCCTAACTAGTTCACTAAAACCTATAGTAAAAAACTCAAAACCAATAAGAGGAATTAATCTGAATGACTAGCAACAGATACCTTCGGGACTTGTGGTATTTCTCTAGCAAACAGAGCAAGCGTTCATCACGTGATCGATCTTCCAAGACCTACAAAAATATAAAAAGATACTAATATAAGCTGCTAAACCCATATATACAATGAAGCCGTCTGATGCTTACACAAGTCTTTTATTACCTAGAGTGGTGACTAACCATACCTCTACAATTTGCATGACATCGTGGTTGGCAGCTAAATCCTCTGAACCAATAACCACCTAAAATGAAGCTCATTTTTCAAAACAAAGAAACTAGAGAAAATGTAGTTTTTTTGGGCAAGTAAAGGTAGATAAAGTTGCTATCATATATAAGATCCACACCTTAACTGGATGGGGATCCATGAATTCTTGAGCTAGTTGATGAACAGGTAGAGGCCACGTTGCACTGAACATTACCATTTGGCGAGCTGCAAAGTTTAGTAATTTTGAATTGCCAGTGAATTATAAATTTTACATATGTTAATGCAAATAAATTCAGTGAAATGAGATATAAAAAGAAAAAGGATGGATAACCAAAACTTTGAAACTGATAATAGAACAGGAAACAACTACTAAATTATACAAGGCTAGCCCAGTGCACAAGGTTACCATCACTGTGGGGTCTGGTAAAAGTTAAATGTACACAGCCTTGCCCCAGCAAGCGAAGAGATTGTTTCCATGACTCAAACTTGTGACCTCTAGGTCACAATAGAGTAACCTTACCATTGCGCCAACACACACTCCAAATAGAACACGAAACAAGTACTAAATAAAACAAGGCTATCTCATTCTAGTTTAAGGTTGTGAGAAGCTTTTCTAGGAAGCGCAAACATTTTGTACATAGTTTTATCGAGACATTATTTTTTTGATAAGTAATTTTGTTGATGACTACTACAGTAAATATTCATGTTTTTCACTGTATAGAAGCATTATCGTGAATTATTATATAAATAACCAAAATAGAGAGAGTCACCTCCTATTAGAGAAAACATTGAGGTTAGATTAACACAAAAGAATTACACATATACATTTCATGGTGAGGTTAGAAACAATTATAAATATAACAGTATAACTGCACATAGAAGCTAAGAACCATTACATTTCTGTGGGTAAGATTATGTTTGGTTTGGATTTTAGAAATCGATTTTGATTATTACATAAATGATTACTATATGATTTAATAATTGATTAGTATTTAAATAATTTAATAAACAGTCATGTTTGGTTATTATATACTAGCAAAATAGTCTCTTTTTAAATTTTAAATTCTTTTTCTATAATTTCACATTCTTATCTATAAGCATGCAGTTGTTGAGAGATTTCTAGAAAAAAGGCTTGCAGTCTAGAAGAAACAGTACCTGTCAAAAGGGGGACGAATCACTCTTATACGTAGCACATTGGAAAACCTTCCAACTTACTATATGCCCATCTTCCCTTTGCAGGAGGCTAGAAAAGATTCAGCGGGATTTTTTGTGGGGGACAATGAGGAAAGAAAGAAGATTCATCTTGTTAGTTGCGACAAAGTTAAAGTACCAGTGGTTGAAGGCAGCTTGGGAATTAAAGATTCTCAATCAAGCGTTATTGGATAAATAGATATGGCGTTTTGCTAGGGAATACCATGCCTTGTGGAAAGAGGTTATTGATTCCAAATATGGGTGTGAGGGGGACAGCTGGTTCTATAGGGATGTGATGGAGCCTTACGGATGCGGAGTTTGGAAAGCCATTAGGAGAAGAAAGGAAGGTCTCATCCCGTGTATCAAATGCGATATAGCAGACGGGGCGAGAGTGAGTTTTTGGAAGGATCCTTGGCATGAGGACAAGGCCTTAAAGGTAAAATTTGCCAATCTTTTTAATATTGCTGAAAACAATAATGCTCTAGCCACGGACTGCATTGAAGAACTTGGGGTTAGAAAGGTTTAGAGCTCAAGATTTAGGAGAAATTTCTTTGATTGGGAGTTAGGGGAGGTGGATGGGTTGATGGTGCTTTTAAACAAGGTGGAATTGATTGGGGTCAAATGGATGACATAAAATGGAGTGGAAGTGGAAATGAAAATTTTGCGGTGCCCCCTCTGTATAGGAATTTGGTGGGAAGAAAAGATCTCATTCCCTTGGAAGTAAATTTGAAAGTCTGCAGTGCCCACAAAAGTTGTGTTTTCGCTTGGGAAGCAGTTTGGGGCACGGTCCTTATGGAGGATACTCCCAAGTCGTTGCCTTTTGTGCAAAGAGGAGGAAGAGACGGTAGACCATCTTCTTTTACACTATAAGGCAGCTTGGGATGTGTGGAACTTGCTGTTTCTCTTCTTGGCTTATGTTGGGCCATGCCAGCTAAAGTGAAGCATCTTTTTTTGAGTTGGAAATATAGAAGAATTAGAAAGGAACTGAGAATTATGTGGAGAATGGCCCCCCGTTTGTCTTGTTTGGTATCTTTGGCGGGAAAGAAATAGAATAGTTTTTGATGGTGTGGAATCTCCTCTATGGAAGATGAAAGAAGCTTTTTTGAATACTTTGTTTTTTTTTTTTTTTTTTTGGACAGGGGAAGAATTCCCTATGTATTTAGATAGGCTAATGGTTTCTTTTGGCGAATTTTATGCTATAGTCATTGTAAAGTCGGCCCTTTCTTTTCATATATCTAGGGGTTTTTCCCTACTTGGGCACCCTTATTAATACAAAATTACACTTACTGGTCAAATATATATATATATATATAAGCATGAATTTGTTTTGGGTAAATTACACTGACCTCCCTTGAGGTATTTGACAATTACAGATGATACCCCTTTAGTTTCTGAAATTACACTGCAACCTTGTCAGTGTTATCAAGCTAACGACGTTAAAAAATTTGTAAAATTACCAAGTTACCCTATATTTATTATACATATTTTTTGGGTCAACAATCGGCCCCTTTTCTCTTTTCCTCTTTTCTCTCTCTACAAGTATTTCTTCCTCTGCTTTCTGCAATAAATCTAATCAATTGGAGTCTGATGTCTTCTTCACCTACTTGTAATTAGTGGACAGAATTTAAAGCATTTATATCCATGGCCTTGCTTATTTATCCTTGATGCAGTTAAACCCAGCTTATCCAAGCCCAATATGGCTAGGGCTTTCTTCCCTTTGTAATGCCAAATCTACTATGTACCACGCTCTACAATTGGTGATGAGTCGGTGATGTGAAGATCTAGAAGCATAAGATGAAGGACAACTATGGCATGAGGTTTTATAGTTTTATTTGGGATTCATTGAAGTTCAAAGGTGAGGGAAGCGGAGTCGATGGCATTAGACAATGAGGTTGATTTCGTGGGCGAGCTCGTCGATGGAGGTGGAGATGACGCGATTGATTGTGCTGTTGATGTGCATATATATATATATATATGCACATACATTGCAACTCCCCGCCTCTCTAAATCAGCCACACCCACAAACCTCTCGCAGTGGCAGAGCCCTGTGATGTTCGTGGGTGGATTGCCATGGTGACTGTTCATTTTTTTTCCTCTCTCTAAATTAACAACACCCACAAACATCTATGTTTTTTCCTCTGTGTAAAAATACTTTATCTTCTTCCACATATGCATACATTGCAACTATGAGAGATTGTAAATGTTCCAGAAAGAGACAACTGTTACAGACATTGCAACTCTTTGTTTACTGAGATTGAAAAAAAATGGTATTTTTAAGTTAGTTATGTTCATTATCTCATTCATTGAAGTAACTGCACAGTAGCATTTGAGTTCTAGGGTTTAAAGTCTGAGTTTTTATCTTTAATTTCATGGGTTATATGTATACTGCATAGTAGCTTGAGTTGGGATGATGATTGTGGATGAAGATTGGGTTGGTGGGTTGGGTCAATTGGGATAGGTTGAAAGGTGAGGGAGAAGATCGGTGTACAATGACGTGTTGGAACAAAGATCAAATAGTAAAACTAGGGTCATTTTTGTTGTTTAACAACATATTTGTGAGGGTGAAATGGTCGTTTCATTGATTATAAGGGTAAACTTAGCATTTAAAAAATAATATATGATGATGTCATTATTTTCCGTCCATGTCAGTAAGAGTGGTTAACGGGAAGGGGAAATCTGTTACCAAAACTTAAAGCAGAAGAGTACAGTGTAATTTCATAAACTAAAGGAGTAACATCTGTAATTGTCAAATACTTCAGGGGAGGTTAGTGTAATTTACCCATTTGTTTTTAAACAAAATCAGCTTGAGATTTGCTTATAATTTAATTGATTTTTTATATGACCAATTAGAAAACAATTATTGGTGTTAGGTTAACCAAACTAGATTTTTCAAATCAATAATTGATTTAATCACTTTTATTAATCAAATCAAGTAAAATAATTTAAACCAAACATGCAATAAATAACATATAGGGCTAAGAACCAAAAAGAATTAATGAAGTGCTCAAAGGATGCTTATCCACAGGATATCCTTCAAGGTGGCAATTACAAAACATACCCTAAAGAAATTTGTTGTAGTAATTCAAAAGGACTCGAATAAAAGGACAATCCTAGTGCAGGAGGTTCCCGCCAATGCCGGGCCTATGGAGGGTTAGATCATAGATGTACACCAAGCAAAAACTCAAACATAAATATAAAGCTTAGGTGAGGGTACTATGGATGCCACATGTTTATTTGGATATAATATTAATTACCGATCCAAGAAAAGGAGGGGAAAAAAAGAAAGCGACGGGAGAATAACAAAGTGAGAAGGAGGGGGAAAAGGACAACACTAATACCTATCCAAAAAAAAAACAACTTTGAATTATGTGTCATACCGGAGCATGTTTGGCTTAATATAGAGCGAACTTCAGGTTCAAAACCCATGTCAAGCATTCGATCAGCTTCATCTAGAACCTACAGAAAAGAATCATGGCCGAGAGTCAGTGTTGGAGGGAGCCTAAATACAATAAATGCATTCCATTTGACCAAAATTTCCACATCCAACCTATGCACCAAGGTAAGTCGTCAATAGCTACAAAAGAAGAAGAAATTGAAGTACCTAATCATCCTCTACAGAAAAAGGAAAAAATAGTAAAAACCCTCAAAACAGAACTTACAATTTACGAATATAAGAACTAAACAATACTCAAATTTTCCAAATATAGAAACTGTCAAAATAAATCTAATTAAAACCCATGAAAAAAGTGTTGGGATAAAGAAATAGGAACTATAAAAATAAAAGGTCTAAAGTAATTGAAAAATCATTTTAAAATATTAGAGTTAACAATTTATAATTTCTAGAATCTAAACAAGACAGTCCTCAACAAGAAAAATAAAAACAAACCCTACAACCGATCAATTACAAACCACAGTGCCAAAAATACTAATTGTTAAAACAACCAAAAACCACAACACATTAAAGCTCAAGTGCTCAATAAACTATGAAAACATTGACTCAAGCAGCTGACACCAACACTCCTTGCTTTGATCAAAAAGTCTTCTTGGCTGACATGAAGCTAAAGAGTATATATCTTCTTTAACAAACAATGGCTACCCCACCACTTTGTATGCAATTTAAGAGTCGTAGACCTCATCCTCAATGCCCACCATTGAACTTGGTAAACCTTGACTTATGTGGAAACTAGCTCAACTACTGGCTGCTTGCACATAAATGGTTTCTCCATATCAAGATCCATGAGCCAGCTCCAAGAAGCTAGTGCCTCATCTAAAGACACTAAACAAACCCTCAAATAAGTACCCACTCCCAATTAGAAGATGTGACCAAAACCAATTTCTTCATGAGGCTCACCATCTCATATGTTTGGCTTAATATACGGCAGACCTCTCGTTGAAATCCCATAACAAGCATTCCAATTTCCTCTAGAACTTACAGAAAAGAATATTGGTTAAAGACAATGTTGGAGGGAACTTAAACGCTATACTTTTTTTATAAGTGGCCCTTGGACTGGGAGTTGAACCTGGGACCTAAGGAATATTACCCAAGCCTCTTCCCAGCTCATCCAACCCCAAGGGTTAACTTGAATGCTATACATGCATTCCATTTCATCTTCCACATCCAAGCTATACAAAGAGGTACATCACCAACAGCTTTGAACCACCTGATTGTCCTCTCCAGAAAATGGAGAATAGTAACAACCTTCTAACACTAGTCAGGGGAAAAAAAACACACACACGCTTATCTAAAAAAGAAAAGTAACAACCTTCTAACAACAGAACCTATCAAAGCAGTAACCAAACAAAACCCAAATTTCCAAATGCATCAAAGCTGTCTAAAGAATTTTTCTTTTTTGGATAAGTAAAAGTGTATTAAAAGAAGACGCCCAAGGGGGACGAACCCATTTACAAGGGAAAGGCTACCAAAGGATGGAACATAGAAAGTTTGAAACAGAAAAATAGAAAGTCTAAATAAATTGAAATTTCTCAAAATAAAAAATCTCGATCAAGGAACCATTTCTAATTTCTAGATAGGACTTAAGGTTAGGTCCATATCCCATTTACCTCTCCTAGCCTCAACTAGTTCCTAACAAGAATAATGAGAACTGACAAAGCCCGCAACCAAACAATTACTAACCTCAACAGCAAACGTCCCAGTCTTTGAAACAACCACAAACCATAATGTATAAGGCTCAACAAACTAAAAACTTAAGGACTCAAACAGCAAGCCCCTTCTTGAATGGTGTAAAGTCCAAAACTTGTCCCTTTTTATCATCTCTTTCCTCTACTTTTATTTTTTTTTAGGGTAAATTATATTGACCTCCCCTAAGGTTTCTGAATTCTGACAATTATACTAACCGCCCCTGAGGTTTCTGAAATTATACTAACCTCCCCTACTTTACCCGACAATATACAAATATTCACATCTAGTCAAATTTTTTAATCAAAATGAAAAATTACCCCTCTTATTTTATTTTTTTTTTTACATTTTTTCAATTTTAACAATTTTTTCTAACTTTTTCTAAAGACTTTTTTTATATAAAAATAAATTAAAGGTAAATAACTTATTCTTTATTTTGTGTAAAAAAAAATTTAAGGTTTCAATTAATATTTATTTAAAAAAATCAAAAAATTGAAGGAAAAAAAAAACATGAAAGGGTCAGTTTAGTCATTTTGTAGAACAAAATTGATTGGAGGGGGGTATTTGTATATTGACACGTAAAGTAGGGGAGGTCAATGTAATTTCAAAAATCTTAAGAGAGATCAGTGTAATTATTAGAAATCTCAAGGAAGGTCAGTATAATTTACCCTTTTTTAATAGGTCACCCACCCATATCCCAAGTTGGGATATCAACGGATGCCACTCTCTAGCAAAGAGTTGATAGTTCAAATCTTAGTCTTAGGCTTCCAAAAAGGATGTCCTCACTAATAAAGCAACAGTTAGTCCATCTTTTATATAATTTAAGAGTCTTTTTTCCACTAAGATTTAGAATCAAAAACCTCGTCCTCACAACTCATTGTCAAACTTTTAACCATTAAAGCCCCACCAATACCCAAAAACTTGGCAT
This sequence comes from Nyssa sinensis, assembly GCA_008638375.1. NCBI lineage: Eukaryota > Viridiplantae > Streptophyta > Magnoliopsida > Cornales > Nyssaceae > Nyssa > Nyssa sinensis. The sequence continues at coordinate 24,417,521 of CM018046.1, forward strand.
CCAAACCTAGAGCAACTACTGGCTTGAACATTAAGATTTTCGCCATATCAAGATCTGCTCATACATTCTATACATAATAAATTAAAGGAAAAAAATCCCCTGCCTCCAACTAGAAGATGTTACCAAAACCAAATTCCTTATTGAGCCTCACGGCCCTCACCACCTCCATTCTCTTTTCACAAATCCACCTCCTTCCTTGAAAAAAGAGCTCCTCCACTACAATGGGGGATTAGTATCACTTAACTCTTCATTATCCTTTGATCCCCAATTGGCTGCAACATTTCTCCAAGACCCCCTCAATATTGACCTTACCAACTTCTTTTCCACTCCACAGCCAACCAAAAGTACTTCATCCTCCCAACCCCTTGCTTGAAAATTCAAGCATAAACTTGGAATATCCATTGAAACTAAACTTGAATTGACAATGAAACTGAGCTAACCTCCTCACCTAAATGTTTCATTACTAAGAAGCATGAATACTTAAGTCATGTCTATGTTAGACAAGTGTCAAGCACGAAAACTTCTTAGACACTGATATCTGGAGGCTCCACAAGAAAAAGCTTATCTTGAGATAATGCGAGATAACCATTAATAGGAAAGGATTGCTGTAGACACTTATGTCCAGATGTCATCAATTCATAATCTTCCAAATTCTCCTTTGTTCCACTTATTTCTAGTTTCGAATCCCACCACATTCAGTGAGAATAGGAATGCAATCCAAGATTGGTATTGGAAAAGAAGATTGTGAGACAATGGAAGGCATACTTTGTATACCTGGTGTGTACATGGTTACGTCCCCTTTTGGGGCTTCTTATGAATTATTTTTACGATTAAAAGGACAAATCCTCAAACAGTAGAAAGTTTTTGTAGCCGAAAATGAATTAATTTTATCATATATAACTACATTTGTTCTTTAGAATTAAAAGTGGAAAGCAATTCATTCATCATGAAGAATATTAATAGTGCAAAAGAACATCAATGTTCTCCTATGTCAAAAGATAAAGAACACATCAATGGTTTATAATCGCAGGAAGTAAACATTTATCAACCCTTGAACATAACACAATATGAGTAAATAAGGATATACTCACCACAAAAGATACCTCCTTTAGATAGCATACACGCATTTCAATCAAGTCTTTCAAACGGCCAGGAGTACCAATTACAATATCCTGAGTGTGCAAAGAGGTAGAGAGGAGAAAGAGAGAATGTTACATTTGATATAATGATAAGCACATCAAGCAAAACCAAATGAAAAGAATCATCTAGTACATACCATATAAATGAAAAGAATCATAGATATTTTGCAACTAAAACAAGCAACAATCTTCATCTTTAAGAAAAATTTCTATAATGAAAGATAATTTATAAGTTTTCTAGCGAACACGTGTGGTAATAAGCTATTCCAACTGAAAGCAATCTATATTCTTAATTTTCCATTCAATAATAAATATATAAAATTTGACATGATAGGAATATGTATAATTTGACACTAGGTAATCATGTTACAATCAAGGTTGTTAAAATCGGGATCCTACAATGGATTGATGTGAGGGTCCTCAGGATCAGATCGTAGGATCGGATCGAGAATCGTAAGATTCTATAAAATGAGAAAACTAATACTAATTAATATTTGTGCATCTTAAGAATCCTTGAAAATACAGAATAAATAAGTTTAAAATAAATGAAAAATATGAAGAAAAAAAATTATAATAAACATTTGGAGTACGAAAGCTTTTACTAATCCTAATTTTTTTAGTAAATTAGTATAACAATTGTTTTTTATATATAAAATTAACTAAAACATCACATTAAAATATTAGATTTAGATTAGAAGAAATTTTATTTTAAAATAGTTGGTTTACTCGGCCATGAAAAGCTCTTTAACAAAACCTATGATATAGGAAAAGCTCTAGGATCTATATAGTATAAGAGATCAATTAGTTCCAAACAAGCTAATTAGCCTAAAGTACATTTTTTAAATGGCAATATCGGACCATACTAGCTATAATAAAGAGTTAAATGACTTAAATTAACTAATACAACTCGACTAGTTTAAAGAAAATTAAAAGAGTTTTTCAAGAAGTAAAAACGTGAGTAAGTTTAGACATAATTGTCTCACTTAGGATATTTAAGTAAATCTTGGTATTTGTTTTATAATATTATTATGGTACTGGCTTGAAACTTATCAAAGACACATGCAAAAATAACATTATAAGGCTATATTGTAGGCTCGTTAAAATCGGTAGAATCGGGAGTCAACTCGGGATCCTAGGGATTTTATAGGAATTTCATAAGATCCTATCCTTTAGAGATTTTTGATGGGATCCGGATCGATTTTGTATTTTTGAATTGTAAAAGCATAGGATCTTAAGATCCAAATCGGGATTTTAACAGCCATGGTTACATAATTCTAAATAGAACGGGACGTTATGCGTAGGTAGAAGTTCAGGATTTGCAAAAGTCCAAAATAAAATGTTGTCCAAAATAGTAGCATGCACGAACAACACAAAATCACTAAGTTTCAGATTCCTCATTCCATCCTCCACAAATTTTGCCAAGTGTTATCAAAACCATATGCAAGGCAATGAATGAACTAAATGGCCCATGCAGTACAAAAAAACATCCAGCAAGTATACAAAGATGATTTGTTTCACAGCAATCTGCATCGGGACAACATTTAATTTTTTTATATAATAACTTAGAGACTAAAAAAATTTGTAATTGTAACACACTTTATAATATTTAGTAATAGAGGAAATCATTTCAACAAACAATTTATCTCAATGACTGTGAGCTATTATTCTCACTTTCTGACAATTATAATCAAATACGCAACGATCCTTAAAGAATAGAGAGACAGAGATCGTAACTTGAACCATCTACCATCAAAGCCAAAGCTATTGTATCACAGTGGTAAAACTGCTGGAATGGCTATTTCAAAGGGAGGGATTGAGTGGGGGGTTCGAATCTTATCATTTATCAATCCACAAAAAAAAGGGCCAAAAGAGAACTCAAAAGCAGAATTGTTCTTAGACTCTTAGACAATTATATACTGCACCAAATTTTAAGTATGTGGGAAAAAGGAAGTGACTTGCAGAAGCATCTATGTCAACAGCCCAAACAGATGTGGAGACCATGGTTAGAAAGAATCTTACAACGCCAGATTTTAGAGAAGATATCTGTGGTCCTTTAGAAGTTCCTCCATATACACAAACTGACCGCACGCCACAAGGTTTCCCAGAATCACAGAGGACATCTGAAATCTGCCACCAGCATATAATGTCACCATTAGACCACATCTTTCAATAAGTTTTAATCAATTAAAAATTTAAAGACTGCATGAAAGATATAAAAATGGACAACAAATATATATAATAGCAGCAACACAATCCCAAAAAAAAAAAAAAAAATTCAACCCAGAGTTCAGGATAAGAAAGAAAAGAAAAAGGTGTCCCTGCATATTGGCATAAAAAGCTATACACTGTTACCCAATAAAAAGCCAAAACCTCTCAATAACATCACAGAGGGCTGTCAAATCTCACAACCGTCCCCAATAAGTCTCATGCAATTTTTTTTCTTTTGGGATAAGTAAGTCATGCAATATCCTCTCTTTCTTAACCTCTCAAAATGAAAAGTATCGTTTCTGCACCCTGAGCCAAGAAATGAAAATAAATATTCTCGTTAATTTAAAATTGGATCCTTTCAAGATATGCTAAAAGGAAGATATGCAAAGCGGAACAATTAGTAATTCACACATTTTCATATTTTAAAGTGGAGAAACCCCACTGAATCAAGTGAAAGACAAGTCCAACAGGATAGTGATCAAAATGGATCTTCAAAGGGATTCAGGGAAGATAGCAGCCTAAAAAATTGTCAAAGATGACAACTGATGCCAAAAAAAAAATGTCAAAGATGTTCCTAAATTTTGCAGGAACAATGGATAACAAACTATAGGCCTAAAAGACCCTAAACTCAACTCAACTCAAATCAGCTCAATAAAGCCTCATCCCAACTATTTGGGGTCAGCTACATGAATTTGTCATGCCATTCTACTACATCAAGAATCATTTACTTAATTAAACAACACACTATCATATCTTTTTTTATTATTTTTATAAAAGTTAATTTTGGTCAACCATGTCCCGTAACATAGGAATGGCAACGAGGCGAGTTCGGAGGTGGGTGCCCCTTCCCCAACTCCGACCCCGTTTATACTCCCCAACCCGAACCCCGATATTTTTTATCAAAATAAGTTAAAACTTTTTATTGGTAAGCAAATTAAACTTTATTGTCAAAACAACCAATACAAGAAAAAAATAATATGAATGTGATATGAGAAACCTTAAAACTAATTTTATATAGTGTGTTTCATTGGTAAAACAAGTATACATAGAGATTTTTAAAAAAAATTAATATATAAATGAGGCGGAGTAACCATCCTCCAACCCCACCCCGAACCCGGTCGGGCTTTCAAAGCCCCACCCCAACCTCTCCCCGACCCCGTTTATGCACACCCCATACCCGTCCCATTAGGAGCAGAGCAAATTGTCATCCCTACCCTAACATGACCCTCGATATGAATCATGTTGCCCTTTTTTGTTAGTGCATCTATTGGTCTTCATTATACATGGTCATATTATCTTCTTCTTTTTTATAAGCATCATAATCGGATTTCTCACTTTATCTAATGTAGCTGCTACTCCTTCTCACTTTATCTAATGTAGGTGCTACTCCTCCCATCTTACTTCATCCAATATGTGCTTAGTCAACTCATCCATTAGTTAAAAAAAAAAAATGTTAAGAAATGACTTCCCAAAGCATTAATTTCCATGGTTACAAGGGTTCCTCACAACAGCCGGATGGAAGGGAGAAAAGCTCACTTCTATTGTCAGAAAATCTAATTTTTGGGTTAAACTTTTATCATGTAATTCAACATGGTTTCCCCAAACATAATTAATATGACTTCCATGAGAATTCAAATAATCTATTTATTTTACATCGTTGTATACCACTGACATACTAGCTGTAATTATGGGGAAACTCTAGCAGAACCTAAATTTTCCAAGAATACAACAAATCAAGCTTGAAACAGTAAGCCAATCTCAATAATCAGTCACCATTAGGAAGCATTGACCTTCTTCTTAAGGACCCCTCCTAAATTCCTAATACATCCTTTATTTTCAAATACAAACTCCATCTGTCACAAAATAGAGAGCCCTAGGTATCAGAAACCTGAACAATTGAAGAACTCTGAGACCCTAAAGCCTTATCCCCAAGTCCACCATTACCTTACAAGGTTCCAAACACTTGAAATAGCTAAGACCACAAACAAAAGTCAGAAAAGTCAAAGAATCTGACAAAAATATGGCTATACTCACAAGTTAAGAAACTGCAACATTCAGCAGCCTGAGGCACATTTTTTTTTTTTCAAAATTTAGCCTCTTTCCAAACCTTCATCTTCTAAATAAGACCTTAAGTAGGCAGATGAGAATATATTACAGAGACAAAAGAAGCAGAACAAAAATGCAGATGAAGAAATCGTTTCCAAACTGTTCGCCCTCAGTCCTATTATCCATTTTTGACACCATTCTTACCACCATTACTATAATATCAAACTAGACCACGTTTAAGGGTTGGAACTCCACATTTGTCACTTAGTTTTGATGTTTGTTATTCTATTGTAACAGAAACATGAGTCCATCAAGAAAGAATCTCGACCTAACGAAAGACAAGTTAGGGTATCATAAAGATAATGAATTATAAAACTAAAATAAAATAAAAAATAAAGAGAACAAAAGGTGACAAGTCATTATTTAATTATACTATGAAAAATAGAACCATTCTTCTCTAAAATTATTTATTCTATACATAGTCTCAACCTCATGCTGCTGAAACTCCACCTTAGTGCTCCTCCCTTATTTTTTACAGTTCTCTGCTATAAACTATTAGTTTTTTCTTTAACATAGAAAGAGCACATTTAGGTTTTTCATCCTTCACATATGACACAATTAGTTTATCTTTCGGAAACCCAAGATATGGCTGAAAACATAAGCACTGAAATTGCATAACAAGATATTTCAGGACTTCTTTTGCCTAAACAAAGTAAATGGAAACAAAAAAGAAAAAAATTCAATCCGTTAATTTTATGGAAGAGAAGAGAACACAAACAATTAGAAAACTTCTTCCTATTACTAAAATCTATTGCATTATATCATAAAGGCACATATTTTAGATTTGAGGAGGAGAAAAGAAAAACCAAAAGAACTGCAGCACTCTCAATGTTTATTGCTAAGAAACTTTTATCATAAGTCCTCGTCTACCACAATAATGCTGAATTGGCTATTAATGCCATTGTATCCAATACTGACTGTTCCAGACCCATGAAATTGAAAAAATCATATGCACTTAGTAAAAAGTAGAGGGTCTTTACAAACCATATTGATATTAATTATTAACGACAAGAATTTGGAAACATCAGTCAACATTCAACACAATGCATCAAGGAAAGGATCGTTCAATTAGTATTTCCTAATTTTGTCATGTGAGAGTTTCGAACCTATGGGAACACATTATGTTGAACTCTTTGAATAAACTTCCTTTTTTTTCTGATAGGCAATGATGTGAAAAATGGGTTCACCACTTGACATTAAACTTACATGCAGGTTCGAGGTACTACCTCCCACAACCTACCAACTATGCTAGTCAATATCATCCTGTGTATAAGTATGTCCCTTTCTCCTTTAAGTTTACAATTTCAAATCGAAGATTACAGTTTCTTAAAGACTTCCACAAATACTAATTTTTTTCAATTAAACAAAAGCAGGACATATAAGCACAATTTTTAGCACATAACGAAGAAATTTAAAACCTCAATTTGCATACAATTAATGAGTTGTTTGCACAAAATTCGAGCTGACACAAGGCAGAGGAGTCCATACTTGTTGAGCGAGCTCCCTTGTAGGTGAGAGTACGAGGCAAAGTGGATTCACTCTCTTCAAAGCTTTATTCTTCCGCTTCTCCAAAACATGCATAATAGCTGGAATCCCAAAGGCCAATGTCTTACCTGATCACAGAAACAAGGATTCACAATGCTCCCACATAATAAAATCGTACTTGCCATAACACAACAAACAATCTACAAACAACACTAAGACAATACCTGACCCTGTAGCCGCAATTCCAATAAAATCACGACCGTGCAACAGGAAGGGCCAAGAATGGGATTGAATTGGCGACGGCTTTTCGAAATTCATGCAGCATTCCAGTACTTCCTTCGGAAGCCCCGATTCTGCGAATGATTTCAATGCCCCGTACTTCGAATCATTTATGTCATTCCCAGAAACCACCACCCCATCACTTTCCCTCACCTCTCCATCCACAATAGCATCGTTTTTCTTGTTTTCATCACATTTCTGAATTGACTCGCCAAGGGTTTCTCTTCCATTTGCATCATCAAGCACCAACCCATCACTGAAGCTCTCTTCTTTCCTGTGTTTCTTGTGTTCATTCTTCTTCTTCTTGCCAATTTCATCTGACCCATTCAGGGTTTCACTTCCATTAACAGAATCAAGCAGCAACCCATTGTTCAAATTCTCCTGTTCTTTCTCTCTCTTATGCTTCTTCTTCTTCTTCTTTTCACATATCTCACCTGACCGATCTACTGCTTCACTCTCTTTAACACAATCAAGCGCCAACCCATTGTTCAAAATCTCTTCTTCGTTCTCTCTCTTCTCTTTCTTCTTCTTTTTCTTCTCCTTCTTCGTCTCTATACCAACCTCAAGCTCAGTCTCTTCAAGCTTCCTTTTATGTTCAGCTTCGGCTATGAACTTGTTCTTCTTCCGAGCCTCAATTTCATGGTTCTCTGTGATATGTCGGGCTTGTGGTTCGCCGGGCAGAGCAGTCCGTTCATGTTTGCGACCCATCACAGCTGAACCAGAAGCAAACCGAAAAACCCCAAAGTTATGGTTTTTAAAGAGAGAATTTTCTAGGGTTCAAGCTTCCTTCAAATTACGCAAACGCTCCTTTATTGATTGTGAATTACGAAGATAGCATCCGTTCGGTACTTCTTAACCCGAACCCGACTGGCCGAAAACTCAAAAAATTTCTCACTCCTATTAATCTTTAATTTTCTCGCTCATTCTAACATTTTTCTTCTCTATTCTTATTTTGTATAATTTGGGGTGACTATTTCATAAAATTAATATTTTTTTAAATATTTTTTTTTTAATTTAAGCGAATAATTTTTATTTTATTTTATTACAATGACTTATGTAGCTTTTTAAATACATACATTTTGTCCAAAAAAATATAACATCTACACTCTCCAAATTTTAATATTTTATTACTGTTAAGTTTGAAGGATTAATTAAGTGGAGAATTTAGTTGATTTCGAAAATTGTGTTAAAAAAATGATGAATTCATTTTGTTGAAAAAGTTAAGAAATGCAATTGATTCACAAATTTTGGATGATTGTTGAGAATTCATGAACGTAAGTGATAATTTATGTTAGTGAATCTTATTTGTGTCGTATCAGGATATTCAATTACATAATTCGTGTTAACTTAAGTACGACATGATTAATTAATTATATTATATCCTTACACACAAATACGACTTACCTATTTAACATATTAGCACGACACGACTCGACTACACATTTAAATTTTTGAACAACATCCAATTAATAAATAATATTTAAATTAATTCATAATTTGTATTAAACTACAACACGAATTAATCGATAATTCTTTTAACTAAAGCTAGCATGCAACACTTGTACCTTGATGAATACTGAGAATGATGAAAAAAATTACAAAACATATTTATACGAAAAAAAAAAATATTACTATCTTAAATATTACCACTTACAAACGGTAATATTTGTAGTATTTACTTGCAACTTTTGTAATTTATTTTTAATATATTTTGTTTAATTATCAAGCAAATATTAGGTTGTCATTATTAACGAGCAAAATACAACTAACCTCTTTGTCAAGCTTACTGGATGGAAAAAGAATGACACGGCTCATCAATTAAATGGGTGGCTTAAGTTGAACAGAGTCCCTTGTGGATGCTCTTAGTATCATGTTAGTAATTAATATATACAAAATAATGTAATAATTGTTATATCTATAAAATACTTTCTTGTGTACATAAAATACCACTCTTATATTTTATTTTGTATTTATTTTTCAATAGAATCACATTTATTGATTGATCATTATTTCTCTTTTTTTTTTCTTGATTCCATTGTCATGGGAGCACGGATTTGAGGGCGGTCAAAGGGGGCCATTGCCCCTCCAAATATTTGGAAAGAAAATTTCTACTAGAATTGTCTAATAATTTAGAAATAACCCCTTTTAAAATTATTGAAATTTTTATAACAATTCCCTTGTATATGTAAAGACCCGGAAAATTTTTTTTTATAAATTAATTGTTATTATTATTATTATTATTATTATTATTGTTATTATTATTATTATGTACATGTGATTAAATGTACGCATGTGATGTGTGTAATATGTGTGTGAACATATATATATATATATATATATATATATACATATTAAATTATTTAAATGTGTATGTATATGTGTGCACAAGTGAGTGTGTTTATTTAAGTATGTAAATATATATATATATATATACATATATAGGACAGATTGTGTGTGTACGGTTGTGTGTGTGGGTGTGTGTAGATTGAGTGTGTTACACTCAATGAGGAGTGGGGGATGGAGTGTGTGAGTAGAGTTGTGTGTGGCAGTGGGGTTGCCAGAGAGTGGGTCAGATTTAGAGAGAGAGAGAGAGAGATATAGAAAGAGAGAAAATAAAGAGGAAATGAGAGTTAGTCTCGGGTGGAAAAGAAGAGAAGGAAAGAAAGAGAAAGAAGAGAGAAACAGAGAGAGAGAGAGTTCTAGACCGTGAGGGAGGAGAGGAGGCTCGAGGAGGAACCAGAAAGGTGGAAGTGGGCACGGCTAGAGAGAGAAACGGCCAAGAAAAATTGTAAGTGGGTCACTTCTGTTTCAAGTTTTTTTTAAGCATTTTAATTGATTTGAATTATAGGGTCTTAGAGAGCATAATGTAGGGGTTAATTTGCAAGAAGAATGAGAATGAATGGTTGAGAAACTAGGGAGAAATCCCTAGTTGCAGGTTTCGGCCATGGAGGTTGAACCTCAACATTTCATGTGTAAAACTTCCTCCAAATGATCCTAAAATAACCCTATGAGGTGCAGAAAGTGAATGGGGTTGAATGGGGTTCAAAACCGTGGGGGAAAATGGGGGAAAAAGGGGTGGCCGGAGAGTTGACCGAGGGTTTGACCCTCTATTTCGTGGAGATGGAGGGGGTTTTGAGGGAAATGGGGGTTGGGGATGTGATCTACGTGAAAAAAGGGAGGAAATAGCATTTTGAAAATGGGGAAAATACGCCGGAGGTCGGTCGCCGGCGCCGGAACCCTACCGCTGCTTCACCGGAGAATCGGGGAAGAAGGTAGGGTGTCGGGTCGGGTCTCGGGTCGGATCCGGGTTTGGTTCGGGCGGGTACGGGTCGCCCCTGCCACGTGTCAGCCCTTGTTTTAAATTAAATGAATTTGAACCTTTTAGAAATTAAACCTTTGGATTTGAACCTTTTAAATTTGAACCTTAACCTGAACTTTCAGAAATTACGAATTGACCCCCCAACTGTTAGAAATTACACTTTGACCCACCTGATTAAATTATTAATAAAATATTAATTAAATTAATTAATTAATTATTTAATTTAATTAATTTAATATTCAAAAATATCCCGGAGTCCAAATGGGACAAGTCATAGGTGTATTTTGATTATCTCGACCATTCTGAGATCAATGGTGAGGTCCGTTTTACGAGACGGGGTCCCGAAAAATAAAAGACCCGTAGTAACCCTTAAAATTATCAAAATGCCCCTAGGTTGAAACACAGTCAAACGAACTTCGAATTAGGTAAACAAATAGTGGAATTTTATTATCTCGAACATTCCGGACTCAACCGTGGAGTCCGAATTGTGAAAAGAGGTCACGAAATGTGAGGACACGTGTGAAGTGCAAAATGACTGTTTTGCCCTTTTCAACACAGGTGTCCGAATTAAGTTCTACGAAAACCTAGACTTACTTTCTTAAACGTTCTAAAACCAATAGTAGAGTTTAATTTAGCAGAATAGAAACCTATGAATTTAAAGACATAAAAATTTGATGAATAGCATACATTCAAACAACAATGGACTGAGTTGTGATTTCTACTTTTAGGGACACTGACAGGACAGGAGGAGGCGATCTGATCTCCTACATTTTCATCCACCCGTTCAGTTACATATAGTTCACGATCTTCTAGGGTTGATACCAACCCATCAGGTATGGTGTTTTGCTAGTGTTAGAAATGAAGTTAAGTTAGGAATATTTGTGAATGACTGAATGTCGTATGTGTTTATCTGTAACGTGTTCACCGTTTATTTGGAATTGGTTGTTCACATGCTTACATGTTACTTGTACCTTATGAATATTTAGTGAATGATGAATGTGACTCACGACATGTGTATATGTTGATTTTACGAGATGTGATTGCATATGGAATCAGTTAGGTGATTTATATATTATTGCCCCGAGCATGCTATATTGTGGAAACCATGTATCATTGAGATTGCATTGGCATATTGGCATATGATGAATCCTTTGAGAACATGGCGTGGGTAAGCACGTGGTGCTTTGCATTATGAGGGTGTAGATCCTGTGGTGAAAAACCCAAAATCGGCCATTGCATTGGTACTTCGTAGCCATCGGGGAGTACCCGTAAACGAGACATGGGTGTGGCATAGAGTTGTGCATGGGTGTGTCACGCATACTATTCATATATACTACTGCGATGCTTGAATGTCATTTAGAAATAAATGTACACTTTGCACATGCCACGCCTTAGCTTTATTTCTGGCATTAGCACTTCATCATACCAGCAGTTGAGCTGACCCATTCGTGGGCAACATTTTTCAGATGAGGACCCCCCAGCTGCTTGAGACCCAGTGATGCTTTGATAAGGGAAAACACTTGTTATATTTTGTCCATGAGACTTGTATATTGAAATGTAAGGGCTTAAGCCCGAATGACTCCTGAACGATGTATCTTATGTTATTTTGTGTATGGATGATGATGGACGCATGTTTATTGAATTTAATTACTTTTGTCCTTTTATTTATTTTACTTTCTGTCTCGTTACTCGCGCCCCGGGTTCGTGGGAAATTCGGGGCGTGACAGTATATATTTTTGCCCCCTTGTAAAGAAGTAAAGAACTTCTAGATCCGCCATAACCATGGTGCGCAATCTAATAAATTATATGGGATATTGAGGAATATTGGGAAAAGGAGAGGGCTAATTGGGTAAAAATATTTGGGTTGGAATTCAATTAAGGGAAAGAAGAAAAACGGGACACACGTCATGGATTTTCTCCATTTCGATTTGGAAATGAAAAAATTTATTTGTCTAGTGTGAAATCCCAATACATTTGAATTCATACATGCTAGATCCCACATTATGAGGTCACAAAAATATATATTATTTGTTTAAAAATTGGAGGATAAATATTTTTTTTAAAAATGAATTAAGTCTTCAAACCGCATTTGAAAGCCAAAAGTGATTTTAATCAGATCATTGTCAAATAGCCATAATATTTTATTATAAAGACTTTGTAAGCTGAGTTAACCTTAGATTGTTTTCATAATTAAGATCAAGCTGGCTAATCATTTTGACAATGAGAAGGTCGCTTGATGAGATGATCTCCCCTCTCTGCTGGTTGGTTTAAATATGGATGGGGCAATGGATATTGATCATAAAAGAGGCAATTACATTGGTAATCAAAGATGAGTCAGGCCAAATAAAGGGTATGATTTCCAAGTTTCTTAAAATTGTGGGGGATGCTTAATTAGATGTTGGCAGCATTGACTACAAGGGAAGCCGTGGAGTTTATAATAGATACTGGGTGGCACAGAGTTGTGGTGGCTCAACCTTTTATTTAAGCTGTTAGGGGGGGCATCTGCCTTGCCGGATTGTAAGCTTGAAAATCTTCATGGATAAGGTAATGAGATAGCTCAGACCAACTTCAATGCTTGCCTCCAACAATTTGCTATAGCTAAAATATAGTAGGTGAGGTCAAACACCATTTTTCAATGGCTTGCTATACTAACTGTTAAATTATAACTTTGTCAAATATTTTGTTATATATATTGATGCTGCACTTTTTGGCTCGCAATTTGGGCTCCGCAACTTGTACAACACTCAAAAAGGGGGATCAGAGGGCCACCGGATTAGCTCTGGCGGTAGCCGCTCCGATGCTTAAGAAAGTAAACTGAATTGAAAAGACTATAATGAAAGCCAAAGAATGAGCATGAAAATAAAACGTACCTTTAGGGTTTAATTTATAGATCGTGGCTTTCCTAAGTTGATTAGAATTTGGAGCCAAGAAAGTAGGGATCTGATCATCGGAGATAGTAGTTTCCTTGTTGGACATTGCACCATAGATAGAGATAAACATGTGTAGCAGTTTCCTTGTTGAAGACTGTTTCCTTATTCCCTGCTCGGCAGCCACTAAGACGGTGATAAGCTCTGGAGTGTTGCTCTGGAGCCATACGATTAACTCCGTAATCTTTATCTGGATATGTATATGCTCTGGAGGCATGTGCCCGGCCTCTTCCGACCTTTCAATCTGTCCTGAATGGCCGAGCGCTAGCCACTGGCAGAGCGTGAGCTAAGCTAGCCGATCGTGAGGTAGATTATAGACATATGTGTCGATTGATGATTGGTCTTGCTCTTTTGTGGTATATCATACATATATATATATATGACAACAAGTATAGTTTTTTATCCAAACCTTATCTTAATACATTGGCCCATATTTTTCAAGAATTATCCAATCTAACGGTTAGAAAATATTGTACATAAAAAAGAATGGTTGTTGTGTCCAAAAATACCCAATGAACATTGAAGTACAAATGTCAAAATATAATATTTTGGAATTATAATAATAGCAAAATTTAACTTTAACATAATTCAGATGACTTTTTGCATTAGAGATACTCTCATAAAATTGCAAAGTATGTTCTTTGTCTGGGATCTTCTCTGACCTGGGTTTTGTCATATTTGTTTTGGGCTTTTGCTCATTGTAGGCCTTAGTGCCACTTTGATTGCTTTGAATAGAGTTATTTTCATTTTGCTTTTGAGTTTTTTCCTTTTCATTTATCATAGAAAATAAATTAATAGGTAAGAAAAGAAAATATGAGAATAATTCTATTTTTTTTCCCTTTAAAAATGAGTCAAACCCATTGAAATGGCATCATCCTTCCTAGATATTGCCATTTTAGGCTTATTAGTTAGGTAAGTGATAATTAGGTATCTAAGTCTAAGTCTGTACAAAGACATTTACCATGAATTATTACTTTTGAATTAAAAATGACCATTATGACTGACAAATAGTTTTACTTTCCATTGTGAAGTTAAATCTTGAGATGCTTCACATAGCAAGGGATCCCATCTGAAGTTATTTGCAGTGATCTTCTAAGATGAAATATTAGAGCACTCCAATTTAACAGGCACAGTCCTTTTATTGTGCATCTTTTATTTAACTGTTTTCAAGGATCGAGATATTATTTGAGATGAGAAAAACCTTTTTTTTTTAATGAATATAACTCAAGTTCGAAATTCAACGTATATGCACATATATTCTTAAGTAAAATTTCTCTCTCCCGTATCAGTGTACTAAAAAAAATTCTTTTAAAGGTAAATTACACTGACTTATCTTGAATTTTATAATAATTATAATGACATTTTCTAAAGTTTTTGAAATTATACTAACCTCTCATACTTAACATAATAATATACAGATATATCTCTCTTATCAATTTTGTTTATTTAAAATGACAAAACTACTCTTTTCATATATTTATTTTTCAATTTTTTAAATTTTGACCACTTTTTTATTTTTCAAATAAATATTAATAAAATCTTTAATTATTTTTATATAAAATAAAATTAAGTTATTTATCTGAATTTTTTTAAATAAAAAAATCTTTAAAATTTTTTTAAAAAATTGGTCAAATTGGAAAAATGAAAAATAAATAAATAAAAAAGACAGTTTCGTCATTTAAAAAAAAATTGACAAGAGGGATGTATCTATATATTTTAAAATAAAGTAAGAAAAATCATTGTAATTTTAGAAACTTCTAAAAAAATTAATATAATTTACCCTTTTTTAAGGCCCTGTTTGGATAGTATTTGAGAGTTGAGAGTTTTAAGAAACATTTTGAGAGGTGATTTTAATTAATTTCTTGGAATCTGCCCATTGTTTGGATTGATTAACTTGAAAAAAAGTAAAGCTATGTTTGTTTAGGTTTTTAAAAACAGATATTTAATTTTAAAACGCGGAATACGCGTTTGGTAAGCTATTAATTTTAAATTTTTTAAATTTTTTATAATTTAGATTATCATATCCAAATGCATTTTTACAATTTTAAAAGAATTAATTACAAACTTTTAAAAAATATTTTGGAAAAAATTATATCTGAATCACATTTTGAAAATTTTTGAAAATCTTAAAAGATGTATTTGGTTACGTTTTGACTGTATTTGACCATATTAGTTTCTTTTATACAATTTAATAATACATACGTTTTACAATAGCTGCTGCAATATCATACCATTACCCAAAATAAAATGGCATCTTGTTTTCTGTCACATGAGAACGTGCCACTTCAAATGTTTGTCCATTTTAGTGGTAGGTTATTATGCATAAGTATATAAAAACCTGATCCACATATAAATTTTAAACAATTTGTACAAGCATATGTCAAACTAAAAACTACAGAATAAACAACTTAGTAAAATATGAAGTTGGTAATCGCCAATGCACTACAATTTGAATCTAGCTGATGCTTAGCAAAATAAGTAATACCATTACAATACAACACAGAACTATGTGCGAAACGATGCAACAAGCCCATATTCCTATGCCCCTATTGTTGTGAGAAGATCTGTTCCATATAAATAGCCCATGATATTCATCAACCCAAAAAAATGAGCCATGGTGATCGCCCCCTACTGGGCATCTGTAAAATAATCTACCATTATTTTTTCTTGTATGTGTTGTCCACGTGCGCATTTGTCCACCTCCGCATGTATAGTACGGTGCCTACATTAAATATCCTATTATTATATAGATCCGAACAAACTAAGGTACATAAAACATAATAAATAGAGCACATGAAAAATTAACAAACGCACAAATACTGAATACAATATGTAAATGAAGACTCAACGATAATTATATTACAAAAATAGATACAAATATTACAAGTCATCTAGTAGTCTTATTGCACATAATCATCCAACATTTGCAATGCAATTTGTCACATCCCGAACCCCAACCTACGCGGATGACGAGGACGTGACTGCCAGTCGGTCGCGACGCGACCAACCAAAGGCAAATTTGAACTTTCCGACGAATTGCACTCCAACTGTAGGGTCAGATGCAGCAGAATTTAAAACTTTTTCTTTGTGTCACGGGAATGCAACTCACTAATCCACCATAAAGGTATGTACCACAGAGCAAGTCTAAATCCAAAACAGTTAACAGTTCTAAGTTCAGAGCATATCTAAAATCAGACATATAGTACAGAGCAGATCTAATATCTTTCGAGTACCGTTTATTTCCATGAGCCATAATTATCTATCCAGTACATGTAAATCAGGTTAGCCATATCATATCACTCACCTGAATAACAGAATCAGTCCACAAGAATCCGGTCTCTACAGATCAATGCCGTCAGATCCTTTACTTGAAGTGCCGCTCGGCCTACCATGTCATATCATGGTGTCTTCTAATCCATCAAAGATAATCCCTGAAAAATGTTAGGGAATGGGGTGAGCTTCGAAAAGCCCAGTGAGTAACACAAGTTCCCTATCATGGGTTTCAAACCCGGTCTTGTTTATGAATCACAAGGATAGTTCAATCGCTTTAGAATAACAGTTTTATAAACCTACTTGAATACAGTTTAAGTAGAATAAAACGGGACTGAACTAAACGAAACAACAAATTAGAACAGACGGAATAGTGCATGATGCCAATATATCAACAAGAGTATAGGCAATTAATTCAAATATTAGAACAGATTAGTACTGGGCGGAACATAACAGGGCATAACAATAATATATCAGTTAGGCGCGTAATCAAGCCTACTCATGCCAGACCGCTCATAATCAGAATGGTACCCAGAGTTAGACACATCATAACAGAACAAAATCAGACAGACCATAAAACGGACAAGACAGACCGAACAAAACAGTAGTAAGACGGGACAAAATCATGCCGCGTACAATACAGTATAAAAGTTTGCATTTAAAAACATGCATTCAGACAGTATAACATTTAAAATCGTACAGTGCATCAAAATACAGTATCTAGGCAGTAACTTATATACCAAGTCAAGAATCCGGACAGATCGTAACGGAACTGGACCATATATCAATCAAGACAGACAAATCATTAACGGACGGAACATAACGGAATCAGACGGAGCAAAACACCAGTTCAAGTCACAGGTAAACAATCAAGACAGACAGCTCATTAACGGTCGAGATATAACAGAACCAAACGGATCAATACGTCAGTCAAAACAAGGACATATCAGTAACGGACAGACCATGAAACGGATAGATCAAAACGGACGGAACAAAACGGAACAATATCAATCAAGACAAGTCATATCGGAGCTGAACATGACGAAACAAACGGTACAATATCAACTAGATCAAGTCGTATCGGAACTGAACAAGTCGGAACAAAACGGTACAATATCAATCAGATCAAGTCATATCGGAACTGAACATGACGGAACAAACGGTACAATATCAATCAGATCAAGACATATCGGAACTGAACAAGTCGGAACAAAATGGTGCAATATCAATCAGATCAAGACATATCGGAACTGAACAAGTCGGAACAAAATGGTACAATATCAATCAGATCAAGTCATATCGGAACTGAACATGACGGAACAAACGGTACAATATCAATCAGATCAAGACATATCGTACATTAAATATATGTTTTTTAAACAGTATAACATTCAAAACAGTACAGAGCTTCAAAATACAGTATCTAGACAGAACTTATACACCAATTCAGGAGTCAGGGTTACTCACAAACTGTTACGGTTATCTCCTTGCACCAACAAATCTGATAACCTCCAGGTACGTCAGGCATCTCCATGTATATCCTGAATAATAATCATCAATCACAGACAGATCAGAACTCATCCATTCAGGTCTCATTCATCATCTTAGGTATTTATCGGATCACCTAAGACAGCCTAGTAGCCTATCGCCCTTTCACTGGGTCTCACTCGAGGCTATTTCATTCTTTAATTAGGCTTAGCAGTCATCAGGATTATGATTTAAGTCATTTGGACTTCAATCGTTATCAGTCAGGCACTCATTCAACCTTAGGGGCAAAATGGTAATTTTATCATTCTTGTCCCGGACCCTGTCGTGGTCTTCAGAATAGTCTTTATATCTTAAGTATAAAGTTCTACGTCCTTTGGACTCCAATCGGTATCAGTTAGGTTCTCATTTTAACCATAGGGGCAAAATGGTAATTTTGCCATTCCTATCCCGGACCCTGTTACGGTCCTCAGAATATCCCATATATCGTATATATGAAGTTTTAAGTCTTTTAGACTTTAATCGATATCAGTTGGGTACTTATTTAGTCTTAGGGGCAAAATGATAATTTTGTCATTTTTGCCCCGGACCCTATCATGGCCCTCAGAACGTCCCATATATCTCATGTATAAATTTGTAAGTCCCTTGGACTTCATTTGGTATCTGCTTTAGATCGTCGGGACACATCGATCATTTCTCGTTTTACGCGTTGACTGTCTCGGAGTCTTATTTAGCCCTTCAGTGTTCATAATTATCCCTATGATAATTTATCAGATCAGTTTGACCTTTATTCGACCTCTACTTTGCACTTACAGTGCTCAGGGGTATTTTGGTCATTTTACGTTTTGTGTAATTCTGACCCCGATTCGTCATCTAATCAAGTATACAGTCTCACTAGTGTCTGGGCTCCTACCGGTATCAGTTTCGTCCCAATCGGACTTTGTTTAAGTCTCGTACGGTATCAGGGGTAATTTGGTAATTTCATGGGTCGTATTTTTCGGCACGTCAGTTCATAAAATAGACCTCACCATTGGGTCCAGAGTGTCTGACATAATTAAGTTGGACTATCTGTTATGTTTAATTGACCTTGGGAATCATTAGGGGCAGTACGGTCATTTACACTTTATGTGTCTGTATTTTTCGGGACTCCAGTTCGTTAAACGGACCTCACCGTTGAGTTCAAAACGCCCGACATAGTCAAAATAGACTGTCTTTTATTTTTATTTGGGTCTGGTGCCATCAGGGGCAGTACAGTAATTTATCACTTACAAGTCTGTATTTTTCGGGACCGTATTTCCAAAATCGGACTGTACCATTGAGTCCAGAATGCTTGAAATAGTGAAAATACACTATTTATTTAATTTATTTGGACTCCGTTTGACATATTTAATGTCTAGGGGTAAAATTATAATTTTATCTATTTAATAAAATAATTAAATAATTAAATAATTATTTTATTATTTAATTAATTACCAGGGGCTTAAACGAAGAAATTTTCCAAAATGTGGGCCACTGTGTAATATTTAAAACTGTCAGGGGTTAAATCGTAATTTCAGGAATTATTTGGGGCCCAAAATGTAATTACATGATTTAGGGGTTCAAACCGTAGGGTTCAAGGGTTCAGTGGACTGAACCGGTTCAAAACTCAGAAAACCAACCGGTTCATTAACCTTTAGAAAACCGGAATAGCATAACCCATCTTATTCCCAATTGACCCTTATCCGTAATCAGGATATTCTTATAACCTGATTTCAATTTGTAAAGCCCGTAACTAAACAGGCCGAATTCAGTTTAAATTTAAAACCTTTCAAACCCAAAACGGCGTAGCATCAACACAGTGGCCGTTCCTCAACTCGGCATGACTCGGTCAACTCGACCGAGTCGACTCCGTCTTCTCCATCGAATGCCCCACTGTTGCCCTAATTTGCAGGTTCGATTTTTCTCAATTTCGTGCTATTTCAAGCACGGTTTTCAACAGTTATTGGTTCCAAACGGTTTCTGAAAGTGAAGCCAACAATTTGGCATTAATTTCGAGCTTTGAATCCACGGATTAAGCTCTGTATAGCCGATTATCGCACAGAGTTTCAGTTCGGTCGTGGGGCCTCATTTCTCCACCAAATCTCACGTGGCTTGGCTCGTTGTGACCGTGTGTCCATGGGGATCAACATCCCATTTAGAAATTTCAGTTTAAGGGCCTATTTCAGATTTTTGGTTCCATGGCCGAGACCCATAGGTTCGGTTTTGAGGGTCTACCCATGCGATTTTGGGTCACGGGTGGTGATATCTGAAACCCTCTCAGTGTCTAGATCATTTCTAGACCATCAAAACTTGGTTTCAGGGAGGTCGAATCAGACCCAGTTTTTGGAGGTGTCATCCATGGCGGTTTGGTCACGGTTTGGGTATGTTCTAACCTATTCGACCCTCCCAATTAACTTCTGATGTTTACTAGGGTCCAAAAATCTCATGCATGCAGTTAACAGAGTTTGATTTCATCAAAACAGTAGTTAAATTTAACAAGGAAGAATCAGGTAGTTTGAGGTCATACCTCTCAAACAGTGGCTGTTTCCTTGCCATCATGGTTCGGTTCAGGTTGTTGGCACTTTAGGTGTGCCTCAGTCAGTCGTGCCTCAGTTCCCTTCTTGTCCTTTGGTGCATCTCCATGGACCACATAACTTCACATGTACATGCACACACACTTGCATGCACATGCAAGGCCTCACCTCCATTTCTCTCTAAGACCCTAACAGATCAGTCCCACACTCACAGGCAGTTTTCGGACCTCTCAATTCTGAGACACCAGGGACAATAAGTACAAGTATGTGTATATATATATATATATATATATATTTTATGAATTGTTTTGTTGCATGCTTCTCCATTTATGTGTGTGTCCACATCAGAGAATCAGTAGGGTCATGGGGTGACGTGGGCTGAGGGAAGCTGATTTAATCTATCATATGGGGTTTGCATGTAACCTCATTGGTTGCTTTGGGTGGCAAGTTAGGGCAACTTGAGTATATATACAAATAAGTTGCACATATATGCACAAAATAATGGGTAGCCTAACTGGTAAGTTTTTGGGAAGAATTTATTCTCTCAAAGGTCAAGGGTTCAATTCCCTTGGCCTCCCATTTGGCCCCTTTCTCACCATTTTGGTTAAGGCCACGTTTGGCTGCGCAGTAATTCAGTTTTTGATGTTTGCCTCATAACTTTCATTCTGTAACTCCTTTTTTGGTGCGGTTTGTTCCGAGAGTTTCATATTTCAGTTATCTACAGTGTCAGAGGTTCCGTGCCATTTATTAGTCATTCGGGATTTTCGTGGTTAATTAATTCGAATTCCGTCAGTGTTAAATTGACATTATTTCACCTAATTAATTGGTAATTAGGTTCGGGTATTATACCCTATTCTCGAACATGTTTTAATTGTTTTATCGGTCTATCTTGACCGTCGGGAGATTAGGGTTAATTCCCTTGATTATTCTCTGAGCCGGTATTAATTAATAATTAATATTTAATTATTAATTACACAGGATCGGGGTGTTACACAATTTGCTCGCGTAAATGCGTCATGTGGTTAACTTGCTCTTTTGACATGTCAACTTCACTTTGGGGCCGAGTGGTTTACTTGTTTCATATGACTCTATGTCATCTGATTGAAATTCATTGAATATATTATCCGACATAGAATGTAGATGAATAAAGTTATGAATTACACAATAAGCAGTGACTAATGGTCCTTGCCGAGATAGTTTATAGTTCGGCATACTCTTGAAAAGTGGAAATCGTGACTTTGGTACTCCCAAAACATCTCTCTGTTACATTTCGCAAACATGAATGCCTATGATTAAATAGTTCCCTATACCTGCTAAAGCTCTGACTCCTTCCTTGAAAATCCCGCAGGTGGTAATTCTCACCACAATAAGGGGATAAGAAACTACCAACATTCGTAAAACCAACATCAACCAAATAATATTTACCTAACCATTGAAGCATTTAAAGAAAACAAACCCAAATGTAAGTATATAAAACGTAGACTATACCTTATTTGTTAACTACTGGGATTTGTAAATGTAATATGAATCTTACCAATGGGTGGCACAGGAAATTTGGCCTCGGGTTTTGTTTTTGTATTTAGAAATACACGAGAGTCATTAGCACTTCCCTCCCAACCCGTGTAAACAAATGTGAACAACATGTCAAATGAACAAGTAGTAAGAACATTTTTTGTCAAAGTAGTTTTTCGACCACGAAATGATGTTTGTTTTGAAGCAGGTGCCCATGTAGACACATGTGTCCCATCAATTGCACCGATACAGTCATGTGGGATACATGACGTCAAATTTTATAACATAAAAGAAGTCAATTAATTGGAGAATACAATTCAAAGTACACAAATTTCATATCATACGTACCAGAAAGTATGGGTTAAATTTAAGATCTGTCATTATTTCTGAAGCGGTTTGATACGACAGCTTTAGGTGAATTAGTAGAACGCCTAATTTAGCCAAAGCTCACATCACATCCTTAACATGGCGGTCGATTATTTCAGTTGAATGCTGAAATCGTTCTGCTACCACTCTTTGTCTAATACTATGCCCTACTGTTACTAGGAAAATAACTATAGATTCCTCGATTGGTACGTGTTGGTGTGGAGTTTCATCAAGGAAACCGTTGCGTAATGTATTACATAGGGCCATAAAAGTCGGCACATCCATACGAAGCATGGCAAAAATGTGCATCGAATTACAAGTTAATAACTCTTGTATATACTAAATATCTGTTAAGGCAGATGTTCTACAAGGTTGTTTTCCAATATTACTACTCATGTGATTATGAATTTGTGTTAACATAAATGCATCCAGCAACATGTCAACATCCTCTATATATGAGTCGTTTGACATACTATGCGACATGTCACTGCATTACCAAACACATTTTTGTAGTAGGGTAATAAATTTTAGTAGAATTTTTTATTAGTAAGGTAAGCAATGTAACTAACAATATTATTGTAAGACTGAGATATTATTTAGACTGCTCTATGTGAAATAAAAATCATCCCATATAAGAATGTCCAAGCAGCTAAATAAATAAGGCCTTAATGTAATGCGTCGAGATATAATAATTTTAAAAATCAAATTGTATTAAACTCAAAATTATTAAAGATAGGAAAAAAAAAATTAAAATACATAATATTTTTCTTTTCACTAAATTAATTAAGTTCATTATAAATGGCCCATTTAATAATTTTGAACAACCCATTCACATATTGAAAATGCAAATATTATTCCAAGACCTTGATAGTGTGGTCAAAAGCCAATTTGATTTTTCTTCATTTTAAAATAAAACAAAAAAATTTATTTGTCTCACAACACTGCAAATGATTCCTCACATATAATAGATCACACGTGAGACAAATGAATCATGCAATGGAGAAGTACCGAATGATCAAAAGCATTCCAACCCAATTTGGGTGAAAAACATTGCAAGAGACAAAAAAAAAATTCTGGAGAAACATGACATATAAATTGAAAAATATGTGTAAATTTGACCCTCACAGATGTAGTAATTAATATTTCTTGAACCTAATTCGAGCTTACATAAATTATTTTACTTCAGTTTTATAAATAAAACAAAATAAAAAAAATTTGACTGTATTGAAATCAATTGGACGAATTATAAAGTTGTAATTATTAAAATTTTAGATTCCTAATGAACCTCGGTGCATAAACAATACACCTTATTAAAATATTATCAAATATAAGAGTCGATAGTGGATTAGATTCAATTTATATTTTAGAAAAGTAAAGGAGAGGAAGACAGACAGTTTTTACAACATACACTGCTTATATTCATGGGCCAAGCCACCAACAAAACCTAAATTGGAAAATATTACAACAACTAACCAAAACTAATGGAAAGGAAAGGAAATGAAAATAAGTAGGGGTTGGCATGATTTTGCTTAGATTCTTATCCCCATCACCTAGAGAATGAACATACAAAATTTGGATAACGCACAGGTATTTACTATGCAATACAGGGATCTGACGATTAATAATTTTATGGCAACACGGTCATGAACAGATCTGTGAAGTCTTATAACACATGAAAAGATGAGAAAATGAAGAGGATAATCCATCTTTGCTTATCATGCATGTGCCTAAAATGAAAAAGAAATGAGAAACATGAAAGGAGTATTATCTCATATATACTGGCACTTGCAGGTCAAATTACAATACATTAACTGAAATCATTCTATAGTCATATATACAAGCACAATTTTGAAAATCTTTAATTAAAGTACGGGAGGGATAGCTAAAGATGATTAAGATGGAGTTTTGAACCAGACAAAACTTAAAGATAAAAATAAAAATAAAATAAAAAATGGTTAAAACATATCTAAAGAAATTAAATAAGTCTTGCAAGGTCAAGAAAATGAAGATTCAAAAAAAAAAAAAAGACAAAAAAAATAAATGGCCCATAGAAGAAGCTCAGCAAAGATAGCACCATAAATATTCAAGATCATCACCATTTTATACTCTAATTATTTATGCTCATTTTCATCATGCGAATTCAATTTGCACAATCCATATATTTTGTTTTTAAGCATTGATCCTTAGTTATTATGTTTGATTCGTCTTCAGCTTCTTGATTTTAGTTACACTAGTAACAACTAGAGGGAAAGGCTTTTGATTTGGGGTATTTACCAACAAAAAAAATAAAAAAATCTGGGGTATGGAATAAAACAACTGATATGAATTTTATGTTTTGTTAATTCTAAAGTATTTCTCTATATTCAGACTGAGGTTATGAGAGAGAGAATGTTACATGTAACAGGAACAAATTTCTAGCACATCTTCACTATAAAGTCGTCGGATAGATCAATGTCTTCTTCTTCACCAGAAAACAACTGTAATATGATAAATTAAAAATAAGTCTCATAAGCTGGGCTGCAAAAGTTGAAATCAAGCATTACATAGAAAAGTAAAATGTCTGTCAATGATAAGAACAACAAGATAACATCATGTAATAAATGCATCAAACATGAAAACTGAAACATCTAAAAAATTTCAATTATTGATTTTTTTTGTTTGAAAATGCAAGTAGGTTAGGGTGGGGTTATAGAGGTCCAAGCTCAGGCAGAAACATGAACGCAAGTCTATAGTAATACAACAAAATTTAATCAACTAAGCTCATATATTTGTTCATTAGAATCATCATACAACTTAACAAATATGCTTTTGACACTTAAATTCTTTCTGTAAAAAAACACGTCATCAAGTAATCAACTTCTGCACTTGCATTTCAGAGTCCACAAAAAATAACTTATATTATATAGATAAAAGGGTAACAACGTAGTAAGATTAAATCCTAAACACCTTATATTACATGTCTAATTTAGCAGTAAGATATTACAAGCGACATAGTTAGTTCCTAAACATGTATACATGGACAGAACCTAGCTGCATGAGTCGGTGACCACATGCATATGACAAAAGAAAATTGATCACAAACATAATATGGTTTCAATGTCATTGAACAAGATAAAACAGATAACCAGAGAATGAAAAAATAAAAGAATACAACGACAGGGAACAACCACCACAAATGGATAAGACACAGAACAACCACCAAATCCATAAATCAACAAAACCCCTATAGGCTCTGAAACCAATCCATCTGAGAAGATCCTCGCATTTTCGTGAAAACTGTGCGCCACTTGCCATCCATAAAGGACTTAGCAGCCTTTACATATTGTTCATTATTAACATTTGCCAAAGCATTTAAGGTATCTATGCATGTTGCAATTGAGTAACGATCATTGAGGTTGGAAACAACCTCTCTAGTTTGGCTTGAGTATTCTAGCTTCTTAGTACGAGCCTAGGTATAATCTATAAACGCATCCAAAGTGATATCCACACTTGACACTTTACTAGATTTTGAGGGTTTATGTGACTGTGGGCCGGATGCAGCACGTTTGTCAGAAGATGATAGGGTGAGGTTGACTAGTAATGGAATATTTTGTGTCCGTGTTACAGGATTCACATGCACACCAGTCCTAAAAAAATTATCTTCTAACTCTCTTTCCTCATCTGATGTAAAAGGCAACTAAGAAGATGATCTTGCTAATGACCCTGTGGTAGTTGTGGTGTTAAAAATTATTCCCAACAACTCGTAATGGTCGAGTCCCTTACGACGAAATATTTTTGCATTAGGGTGTGCCTACATTTGTGAAAAGGAATATGGAGTGAGAAATTTTTTTTTTAAAGGTTTGTGTAAGTATAGCAAGTAGGGAGAAGTTGTGAGTCATATTTACCCTAAGATGCCGTTCCCATACATCCTCAGTTGCAGTAACTGTATTAGTTTTCAGGTCCCATCCGAAACTAAAGCATTTATCCCCCAACAGTTCAGCAAATCCCCTATATTTCATTCGCAACCTTGTGTACTTCGATTTCAATTGTTGAAGGGTATATCGCCTTCCATAATAGTTAAATAGCTCATCCTCAATTTTTTTTCCAGACTTTTGCATGAAATGTATTTGTTTGTAGAGGATTCTTTTATACGTCGTCAACCACTAGTCTTATAAAGGTCTTCTCAATCTGTGATGGCCAAAGCACACAATCTTCATATTTCGCATTTTATTCAGACGTCTACTACCAATATGACATAGTGTTGACAACCACAAAATAATTATACAAAAAAAATTTGGACGTGCAATTTTAATTAATAAATGCAAAACTACATCCATGTAGAAATGACTTAATTTCATAATGACTAATAGAAATCACAATCAGAACCAAAATAAGGTCAAAATAAAGGGTATTTAAGATATATAGGATTGTCCATACCTTTTTAAATGGAGATGGAGGTACTGACACTTGATCCTCGTCTGTATAACTACAGGATGAATGGAAGGCGGATTCTTCTTCACGCTTCCGCTTCTAGGCTCTTGTTAACACCGCCTTATGCAAAAACAAACCCGAATATAAATACAGCTAATTTTTGCAATGGTGTACTGAAGAAAAAATTTCAGATTAATGGATTTGATAGAAGAAAACATACGTCTAACTCGTAGAGCTTCTTAAATGAAATCTTTGAAGGAGATTATGCGACAAGAACATGAAATCTTACTCAGATTTCTTTGCAGAACCCATAGATATAAGGCTGATAATCAGATTTGTGATGGATTCTTTTGCACGGATGATCTTCTGGATCTAATTATTCAGTGAGCCAATTTCAACCGTTTGTTGTAGATTTGATCTGAGAGAGAAAACATGATCAAGAGATATTTGAAAAAAGTGAGCGAGAGAAAGAGAGAGAGAGAGAGAGAGAGAGAGAGAGAGAGAGAGAGAGAGAAAGAGAGAGAGAGAGAGATTTGCAGAGAGTAAGAGAGTGAGATGCGGAGTGCGTGAGTGATTTGATCTGAGAGAGAAAGCCTGATCGAGTGAAGCCAGATCCAAACAGATTTGCAGAAAATGAGAGAGTGAGATTTGTAGAGCGTGAGAGTGAGATATAGAAACTAAATCGAGATAGATTTGCGGAGAGTGAGAGAGAGAGATTTGCAGAGAGGGAGAGAGTGAGATGTACCAATTGAGAGAGGTAGGGAGTGAGATGCAAAGGCCCTTAGGCGCAACTCTCTCTATCCCTTACTGTGATGAAGGTTTCCAATGTTTTCTAAGGAACAGAAACCGATGGGATTGGTCCTCCTACGCCGTCTGAAGTAAGATTGGGAGATCTGGGAATGGATCTCATATTTTTTGGGAACATGGGGCTTCAGTTTTCAGAAACAGAGAGAATCTCTTTTTAGGGGATAGGTTTAGAAAAATGATGCGGCCAAACACGTTTCACGGTTTTTATTTTTAAAAACTGTTTTCTTATATATATATATATATATATATATCCAAATGGGGCCTAAAGCTTCTTGTGAAAATTTGTATAGAATAGTGAGAAATTTGAAAAATAAAATGGATGTCCATTATTTGTAAGATGCGGTGGCCTCCACACTTAATGCAAGGTAAATTATCAAAATGCTCCTGATTAAATGTTTGTTTGGGATTGATTCTTGAGAATTGTTTCATATTATTGAATGTTTGATAAAAATTATTTAAAAAATAGTTATTTTTTTGGGAATTGATTCTTGAAAATTACAATTGGATGTTTGATAAAAACTATTTAAAAATAATTATAAAAAATAAATTTTCTTTTTGTTCTTTATAATGAATACTTTATATTTATATTATTATATAATTATAAATAAATTAATATGATGTACATGTTAAATATATCTAATATATTATATAATCTGAACAAATGAATAATTCCAGAATCTCCAAAAGGAGGTTGTGGCTAATGAACCCAATCAGTATGCACATGTGTCACGTCATTTAATCATTACAAGTATATATTTCATGTTTATCATATAATTGCATTATTTATTCTTCAATACTTTTTTTTTACAATTTCTCTTCAAATATCTTAGTCCATATTTATTTGATGGGATAAAAGAATAAGATAAGATAAGTGATATTCTATCTTATATTTAGATATTTACTTAAAATGATATTGATTATAATTATATTTCATTAGTATAGGATAAAAATAATTTCACCAGCCTGATAGGATTATTTTTATCCCCGTGTTCAATGGAATAAGAAGTAAAATAAAAATTTCAATCACTCTCCTATAAAAAGATAAAAAGGATAGAAAATATAGAAGATGTAGAAGATTACTTTCAGCAATCACTATTACCCATATAAATTTTCGTAATATATTATTATTTATGTTGATTACACCGTGTTCAATGAAATAAGAAGTGAAATAAAAATTTTCAATCACTCTCCTATAAAAAGATAAAAAGGATAGAAGATATAAGAGATTACTTTCAACAATCACTATTACCGTTACTCATATAAATTTTCGTAATATATTATCATTTATGTTGATTACACTTTTAGACTATTAAATAGATTTCAAATATACCGATTATTTTTTACTTTTTACATTTATTAGTAATCATTTTTATTAATATTTATATCCAATAAATTATTAAATTTATTAAACACTCTCTTATTTATCTATATTTTTCTATTATTCTTAACTTTTGTTTTTTAAATTTTTAATCATATATTTGGAAAAAAATATATTTTTGAAATTTAATTTTTCTAAAATCTCAGAAAAATATTATTAAGAATACAAATTTAATATCACATAAGATTTTATTATTTTTATTAATAATTACATCGATCTAAATATAGAATTAAAATGAAAGAACATATCTGGACTTTTTATCTGGGCATGTTTCAAAGTTAGAATGAGATATTTTATATCCCATTGGGTTTATTTCTTAT
The DNA here is from genome assembly GCA_008638375.1 of Nyssa sinensis. Classification (NCBI taxonomy): domain Eukaryota; kingdom Viridiplantae; phylum Streptophyta; class Magnoliopsida; order Cornales; family Nyssaceae; genus Nyssa; species Nyssa sinensis. The sequence goes on from CM018046.1 coordinate 24,447,084, forward strand.
CTGATCCGAACATATCTTATTTTTTCCGACATTTTCATCCAGTGGTCCAAAAGAGGCCTAAATACGTATCATATTATTTAATTTTTAATTATTTAGTATTAGATACATGATGTGATATATATATTCAAGATCATATTGAAAGAAATAAGAAAATAAAGGGAAAAATACTAAAAAAATGCTCCTAAAATAAACTTTTTAATCTAAAAAATTCATGATAACTTTTTTTGTAGTTAAAAGATTTCAAGAATAAACCTTTACTACAAAAAAGTCCAATTACAAAATTTCATTTTAACATCTTAAAAAAATATTACTTATTAGATTAAAATAGCCTTCAAGATACATTTTTAAAATATTAAATAGTTGATAAAATAAGTTCTTCAATCCAAAAAAAAGCATAACATTTTTTATTTATCTAGAACTCCTAAAAAAGAAATTTTCACTTCATGTTAAAAAAAATTTGTGTCCTATAAAATTACTTGCCCGAAGTCAAATTTCTTAACTGACAATTATACCCTTTAAACTTCCAGTCTATATTTTTGCTTTCCTTTTCTTAGCAAAAATTTGTCAATAATAAAATAAATTTTAATTATTATTTATACAAATAAAAGTTATTTATTATATTTGTTCATTACATTTTTCCTTTTATTTTTTTTTTGTAAAAAAAAATTATTTATTATATTTTTTCTTCTCTTTCCTTTCCTTTTCTTTTTTCTTAACAAAATTTTTTCTCTTTCCTATTTCTTTTCTTATCCAAAAATATGTCAATAATAAAACAATAAAATAAATTTAATTAATTATTTTTAAAAATAAAAGTTATTATTCTTTCCGTTTCCTTTTCTTACCATTTTTTTTTCTCTCCTTTACCTTTTCCTTTTCTTTCCCAATATTTTTTTAATAATAAAATAAAATTTAATTATTTATTGGTACAAACAAAATTTATTTATATCATTGAACAGAGGGAGAACTGATTATTGAGGCATGCTATTATCTAAAATAGAGCATGGAATTAGAGATTAGTGGTAGAATAACATTTCCAGTAACATTGGAGAAAATAGAAGAATAAAGTGTATGGAGAGTTTATCTAGTTTATAAAATCATGAATTAACTACTAAGAGGGCCAAAAGTTTTGGAATTAGAATTGGTAGAAATGTAAAAGTGTATGGAGAGTTTATAAAATCATGAATTAAATATTAAGAGGGCCAAAAGTTTGAGAATTAGAATTGGTAGAAATGCGCAATCTATTACTCATTTATCATTTGCCGATAATTGTTTAATTTTTGGAAGAGCGACAAAATTAACTTGTGATGTTATTAAGAAAAAGCTTGATATTTTTTACAGTGCTTCGGGATAATTGGTGAACTTTAATAAATCAAATTTTTTCTTTTTAAAGAATGTAGGTCGAAATGATATATAGGAAGTTTATAAAAGATGCTTTTGGTCTTCATGTTGATGGGCATTTTACAAAATATTTGGGCACCCCTTAATCAGATTAAAAAAAGAAGACTGCAGTTCAGAAAAATAATTGAGAGATTAGGAAATAAAATGCAAGGTTAGATGACTAAATCTTTATTTAGAGTTGGGAGGGAGACCTCTTGATTAAGTCAGTTTTTTCATTCATACCTCAACACAATATGAATTATTTTCGTATTTCAAAAAAAGTTTAAGGAACAAATAGATAGAATGCACAGTAACTTCTTATGGGGAAAGGGTTATGATAGTAGAGACCTTAATTAATTGGGTAAAATGCATGGGATGATGTTTTCTTAGAGAAAGGCTGTGGTGGATTGGAGATTCATATTACGATTGATATTAATAGGGCCACTATGGCCAAACTGTGATGGAGGATTTTAGAACTCGTGTTGAGAACAAAATGCAGTCGAGTTTGGAAAGAAATGGCTTCTTTTTATGCAAAAGTCGGCCACAAGATTAGCTAGGGATATTAAGTGTGAAGATAGATATAGAGAACGAAATCCAAACAAGTCTATTTTTGCATGGTGTTGGAAATTAAAATGTGCACCCAAGATTTAATTATTTTTATGGTTAATTCTAAGACATAGTCTTCCTTCAAAAGTAGCTCTTAATAGGTGAGGAATTAATATTGATATTTTTGTGATTTATGTTTGGATGAGGATTTAAATCATATTTTTTAAAGTGTTATACTGCAAAATATGTGTGAAATTTAATTATGAGGGATTGTGTGATCCCGAACATGGATGATAAGGATATTGTTGAGTGGTTAAAAGAAATTCATCTTCTGGGTAAATTTAATTATAAAATTGGAGAAAAACTTGTTAATATCTTTAGTAGTTATAGTGTTATCGTAATGATATGATAGGATTTTTGCATGATAGATTTAATAATTTCAAAATTATTGAAAAGGCCACTAACGTGTTTCGGGATTATAATAGGATTGATGAATGGATTAATCATAAGGTAATTATTTTGGGTAAAAATAAAAAAGCAAAATTTATAAGATGGATTCCACCAATTAGTAAGAAGAAATTGAATTTTGATGGTTCAAAGAAAGAACATGGAATATCGGGTGGAGTGGGTGCTATAGTTAAAAATGAGAAAGTATATAATTGTTGGGCCATATCAAGTTGGTATGAGTGAGAAACTTTAGTTCCTCTTGGGGAAGTTTTGGCTTTAAGGAAAAGATTGACAAGGATTGATGCTCAGGATGGAAAATTTTTGGACATTGAAGGTCGTTCCATGATTATTATTAATGCTTTGTCGGATAGACAAAAAATTTCATGAAGGATTCATAATATTTTAAGTGACTATGTCAATGTTATTAGAGAGAAAAATTTGGAGGTGTTGTCAGACATATTTATCATGAGGCTAATCTAATAGCTGATTGATTAGAAAATAAAATTCATTTGTTGAATGGTAAAATAGTATGACTAAATGATTTTTCTAGAATATTAAGTCAAATTGTTTTTGATGATACAGGAGGTAGGGTGTAAGAGAGATTGGTGAGTTCTTAATACCAAAACGAAACCTCCATGAAGCACTCATGGAAGAAAATACAAAGAGCGCCAGGGCAGTGACAGTAGTTATATCCAAGCTTAGTATAAGCCTAATGCAAGCTCTAAAATAGTCAACTCAAACTCTGATTCTTGCCTGAATTAATATAATTAGTATGGAGTTTAACGTAAATCCGGTGAGTTTTCAACAATTTAAACTATCAAATTTTATTCACAATTTTTTCAATAAATTATTATCTTTTTTCTATTTTAATGATACATTAAAAGTTTCAATAATTTCTCTATTTAAAAATTTATAAAAGCTGACATAATTTAATTTTTTTAAAAAATAGTAGATATCAACTAGTTTTTAAAATGTTAAAAATATAAATAGTAATGCTTCTAATAATTTCTACTACTCTATTAATGTATAATTAAAATATAAAAAATATAATACATAAAATATCAACTTCGGGTTCGGATTGGTTTCGAATTTCCAAAATCACAATTCAAGTCCAACACTAAATTATACTGTGTTTGAGTTCTTTTATCCAAACACATCTCAAAATATAAAAAATAAAATTCAAATCTTACAAAAATTTAAGCTTAAGTTACCCCAGTTACACTCCTAATTGTGTAAAAGCATCTCGACACCAAGGCAGGTTTTATTGTAAAAATCATAGCTGAGACCTACAACATTTGATGCTGCATTAGCGGTGAAAGCAAGAGCAAACGACTTCAGGTGGCATGAGATTATCATCCTTACATGTTCATATATTTAGCATTAGTAACTTTTAAACCTTCGCTCTCCAGCTAGGCCATTCAATTAATGTCTCTCTCTCTCTCTCTCTCCACACACACACAGATATATATATATATATACACACATACACATACACACACACATACAGGACGAGGTCAAAATTTTATTTTAGAAGGGCAAAATTTTGCTATATGATTGATTATAAATTTAAAATTTAAAAAAAGTATAAATATTTAATATTAAATGATAATATTTTTTGATAAGTAACTAAAAATTTACAAATTAAACAGGAATCCCATTTAAAGAAGGAAATTTTTTAAAAAAGTGTAGGGTATAAGAAATTTATTAAAAGGTTAAATTAAAATTAAAATAAAAGTAGAATATTCAAAATGATGCTGTATTTTTTGGTCGGTAGGGGCTCCGAACTCCGTCACCAAAGAAACACTCAAAGAGAATGATAAGAGGGCCACCGGATTGGCTCCGGTGGTAGCTACTCCGATGCTTAAATCAATAAACTGAATTGAAAGGCTGTAATGTAAACCAAAGAATGAGCATAAAACTAAAGCGTACCTTTAGGGTTTAATTTATAGGTTGTGGCTTTCCTAAGTTGATTAGGATTTGGAGCCATAGAAGTAGGGATTTGATTATCCGAGAATAACAGTTACCATGTTGGATACTGTGCTTGAGAGATATCTGTGAGTGGCAGTTTCCTTGTTGAAGATTGTTTCCTTATCCTTTGCTCAGTAGGATGTTTAAGGCGGTGATGAGCTATGTACCTCGAGGGAAGCTCTGAAGGCCTTGTACTCAGACCTGTGAGTTCTGAAGGCTAAGCACCTAAGCCTGCTCTGAATGGCCGAGCGTTTGAGTCTACTCTAGATGGCCGAGCTTTGTAGTCACACGTGTCACATGGAGACTGGTATGTCGTTTTGTGGTATATCAGTCACTCCTCCCCAAGCCCTAGTTCGAACTCAACGTGCAACTAGGGCTATGTGCTTCCAAAAAGCCATGCGTCCTGTTTGTCCGATTTCCAAGGCGAGTGCTGGCGCGCCATTTATTACGCAGCCAACGCTTGGGCTTTCAAGGCCATCATTGCCCTTAACCATCATGGCGGTTCGGCTTGGTGGGCCCCAAATTTTGAAAACGTATATAAAGAGGAGGAGGGGTTTTGTACGCTTTTCCTTCACCATTTTTATTGTAGAGAAGCAGAAATTACGCCATTTTTTAATCAGAGCATCCAGTGACTTGTGAGGAGTGCCTATTGCTTGAGGGGTATTCGCCACTTAGAAGTTTTTAATCCCGGTTGTTCTCAGGTTTTTCATTCTTTATTTCTCCTTGTTTTCAATTTTCTCTCTTGTTCTTCCCCATTTTTGCTTTCTTTTCATTTTACAATCTCTTGCCAATATCGGCCTCTACTGCATCTTCTGGTGTTGGAAGCGGCGCAGGAAGTTCTTCAAAAACTTCTGCGTTATCCCACTCCCAAACTGTGGGTGGCAGTCCTTCCGGTAATGCCAAAAATAGGTCAGTAGGATCCCCCTCTAGTTCAGAGGTTAGGATCATAGACGCCTTTATAGAACCTAGGAATAAGAATGGGGAAACTTTGGGAAAAACCCCTCAAAAGGAGGAAGGGGAAAGCGCCATCACTCAGGGCATGATTAATGAATTGAGGGAGAGGTGTAACTTTACCTCAAATGTCACCTGTAGAGTACCGAGTCAATTAGATCGCCCTTTCGACGTCTAAGAGGGGGGAAATCTGTGTCTATCTTTCTTGGTTTGAGGCGGGACTGAGGCTTCCTCTTCCCGATCTAGTTAAGCGGTTCTTTGTTTGGTTCAACCTCTGCCCTACTGACCTTAGCCTTAACAGTTGGAGGCACCTATTAAGGTTCATAGCTTTATGTTATCTTAACGATGTTGAGGTAACGGTAAAGCTGATCCGTAGGAAGATGGATCTCAAGTACATGAGGTCGGAGGGCCTCTTCTACATGCCCTTTGACAGGAGGTTCAAACCCCTTTCTTTTGTGCTGACCTCCAACAAAACCTAGAAGAAATGGTACTTCTTCATGAGAGGTGGATGGGAGATGGAGGACTTCCAAAGCCAGACCTCAACATTCCCCCGAAGTACGGGGTTTAAGGGTGAGGCCCCCTTTCCTTGTGACAATTTTACTTCTGTTTGCGCTTTTACTTCTGAATTTTAACCACCGTTGTTATGTCTTTTGTGCAGACAAGAGCGCTTGGAAGAGGTCAATTTTCACAGTTGACCTTCAGGATAAGTACTTGATCTGTCGTGGAAATCAATCAAATTACCAAACTAAACTACTAGTATAGTAGAGAAGTAAGGGTCGAACCCACAGAGACTGTTAATTATTTAAAAACTAAAGTTGAGATTAATTTTAATTGAAATTCACAAAGAGTGATTGTTGTTGATTTTTCCTAAAATTAAATGAAAACTATACTTAAAGCAAATATTTAACTGAATTAATGAGGAATCAAATTAAAAGAGAATTCCTAGGGTGTTGAATCTACCACTAATCTTGTAATTAGCTTCAATTGTATTAATTCTTGGGTCATTCAATTTGGATGTAAAAGACGTATTTTGGCTACAAGCCTCAATACAATCATCAAGAAAATCACGCACCAAAACCCTAAGCACGAATCATCTTTGGTCAATACAAATTGTCTACGCTAATTCTAAGGTCATAGTCACAATTTGTTTTCCCTGAGTTATGACTCGTCCTACGGTTTTGATGTATGTACACATATTACTATTGTATAACCACATAAACAAAATCACAGAAATTGATTATGTGCAATTGAATAATACGATCAATGCTTTAATAAAATCCCAATGTTATACAATCAACATCCAAGACTAATTAACCCAAAAATAAAATACAAAGAAGTAATATTACTTGACTAGGGTTTCATCTAAACCCTAGGAATAAGAGGACTTAGCCCATGATCGTGGAAGAGGAGACCATAGCCATGGAATTCTTCATCTTCTTCTTCAGAGTTGTCTCTTTCCTTCTTCACTTCGTCTCCCTAGATCTCCAAGACGGCCTCCCCCCTTTTCCAAAACCCTAGGTTACAATATTATCCCCCTTTTTCCAAAAATACCCTTACAAAATAATAATTTAAGAGAATAACATAAAATCCCGTAATTAGACATTAGGGGCCCAAAAAAGGAGTCTAAAGTGTTCCAAAATAGAGCCTATAATGCTAAAATGGGCCCTAGTCCACCTATATATGGACCAAGCCTTTCTTCTAACCCAAAATCACTTGTTTTCCACTTCTTTTCGCACTTCAAAGCCCAATATTTTCCTTTTGCTCCAAATCCACCATTAAATCATCAACTTTAACAAGCTTTCTCTGCAAAAAGATAAAATAAGAATTAACTAGCAAATGCATATAGATTGGAGAAATTAAAATAATAAAAGTGCAAGAATATCTAGGGTTAACAAAATAAATATGCACTTTTTAACCAGTTATTAGTACTGCAGGCACCTCTAGACCAGGAATAGGGATTTTCGAGTCATTCTTATGCCAGAGAATTTGATGGCACCTGATCAGAATAAGGACCAGACAGAGAGCTTTCAAGGCAAGGACCAAGCAGAGAGCTTCCAGGACGAGGGCCTAGCAGAGGGTCTAAAGAAGACCCTAATGGGCAGATGGGCTCCTGTGAAGAGGAAGGTTGGAGGGCTTTCTTCTCCCATTGTTCCTCTTCAAGCTAAGAAGAGGAAGCCCCCAACTGACCCCTCTACCTCTGCGCCGCCCAGAAAGGGCATTGTTATTAGAGAGCCTATCCCTAGGCTTGCTCCTGCCCCTACCCTTGAAGTCCAGAAAAAAGAGGAAGGTGAGGATGGCAGTCGACCTCTCCATGCTGCCTGATGGTTATAAGGCCGCAATGCAGGCCATTGATAGATTTTGGGAGTTGAGGAAGCTCCTTAGAGGCAGCAGGGGCAGAGCACTCAGCAGGCCATCACTGAGGTGATGAGCTTCCAAATGAAGGTAACCACCAAACTGTCTTTCTTTGTGCTTTATTTTGTTTCCTGTTCTAACCTGCCTATTTGTTGTTCTGCAGACCATGCACAGCCTGGCTGCCCTGATGGAGTCTGCCTTGGATCCATTGGCCGTGGAAAAGCTTCAAGATGAGCTGGATGAGGCCAGACTCCAGCTTGGGACAGCCCAATCGAATGCCACGGTTGCAGAAGAGAGGCTTAAGGAGGTGAATAACTCTCTTTTTATCATGGAGTCAGAAAGAGATTCATTTCTTCGTCAAATGGAGGAGCTGAAAAAGGAGAATAATGAGCTTCAGGCCTCTGTTGCTCAGAAGATCAGAGAGACCAAGGCTGTGACTGAAGCAACAATGAAAGCTGAGGTCGAGGGGATGGGTGAGGAGCTCATGCAGCATGGCTATGACAACTTCAAGTCCAAGCTCCTTGCCAAGTTCCCAGGTTTCAACTTATCAGCCATTGAAGAAGATGATGATGATTCAGCCAGCCCTTTAGTTTAGGAAATGAACTTTTGTATTCCTTTTCCTTCTCCCGAACTAATGTACTTGAGCATTTTTATCAATGCAATTAAGATTATTATGGGTGCTAAGTAGATTTGGCACTGTCAAGAGCCACTGCTGCTCTGTAATCTAAGCTGAGGCTTCAGCCCTTTAAGCTTACAATTAGTGTAAGGAAAGGTGTCCATGAGCTGTGTGCATTGCAGACCAGCCTTTTAACTAATTATGATCAGAAGCTATCTTCCGAGCAGAGCAACTTGAGCAGTTCGAACTTATCTAAATAACTTGAGCATGAGTTCTTGCGATAACAATCCATCCATAGTGTAGATTTGTGTTCATCAGGACTTAAAATAATTGATTTGATCAAAACCTTTGCTCGTAACATTAAAAGAGTAGACAACATGTCTCCCAAGATCAAATTTTCTTTCATTATAGCAGATAAAGTCTGAATAAGAAGCTTCATAATATCTGAACCCGAATTGGTAGTTGCGCATGTGTATTCTGTTTTTAGTATAAGGGGTAACTGAGTAGGTTCATCCCTGTACAGAAATGGTGCAGACTTGTATTGCTTGCACAAGCTGCAAGGTTTTTAGGGGTCTGTTCTTTACGATGGACTAGACCAAGAGGTCTGTGCATTGAATGGACCAAGCCTGAAGGACTTATAATGGATACAAGGCTTTAGGGGTCAATACGCTGGACCAGACCTAAGGGTCTGTACATTAAGAGGACCAAGCCTAAAGGACTTGTAATGGATACAAGGCTTTAGGGATCAATAAGCTGGACCAGACTTGGGGGTCTGTGCATTAAGAGGACCAGGCCTAAAGGACTTGTAATGGATACAAGGCTTTAGGGGTCAATACGCTAGACCAGACCTAGGGGTCTGTGCATTAAGAGGACCAGGCATGTAGTACTTGTAATGGACACAAGGCTTCAAGGGTCAATATGTTGGACCAAGCTAGGGGTCTGTGTATTGAGAGGACCAGGCCTGAAGTACTTGTAATGGATACAAGGCTTCAGGGGTCAATACGCTGGACCAGACCTAGGGGTCTGGGCATTGAGATTAATACTTTCCTGAAGGGATTTAGAAGAGAGAAACTTTATTGATAATATTTTCGTAGGTGTTCTACATTTCAAGGCCTAGGTACAGGTTTCCCAGCCATGTTTTCTAACCAGTATGTGGTAGGTCTGATAATCTTTGTTACTCTGTGAGGACCCTCCTAGTTAAGGGCCAGCTTTCCCATAGTGAGATCTTTGGTATTTGGGAACACCCTTTTCAGGACAAGATCTCCAACCTGAAAGCTGATGGGTTTTAGCCCCAGTTTAGCGTTGTTGGCCATCCTGTGCTGATATGCTTCCATCTTGATCTTGTCTTAATCCCTTTTTTCTTCTAATAGGTCAAAGCTTTCTGCAAGTTATTGATCATTGCTCCCTTGGAAAAAAACTTCAGTCCTTAGGGTAGGCATACCGATCTCAACAAGAATCATCGCTTTGGTACCATAGGCAAGTGAGAGGGGAGTTTCAGAGGTAGGTGTTCTTCTGGTGGTTCAATAGGCCTAGAGAACTCCAGGGAGTTCTTCAATCCATCTTCTTTTGGCTTCTTCTAACCTTTTCTTGAGAGTATCAAGGATTGTTCGGTTAGTGACCTCTGCTTGCCCGTTGGCTTGGGGATGGCCTGGAGAGGCAAAATGTTCACTGATGTGCAGGTCTTGGTAGAATTTCTTGAAAACTTTGCCAGCAAACTGTGTACCATTATCTAAAATGATAACACGTGGTATGCAGAACCGGCAGACTATATTCTTCCAAGTGAAGTTCTTGACCTATTTCTCTGTAATATGTGTTAGGGGCTCTACCTCTGCCCATTTGGAGAAATAGTCAATGGCTACCAAAAGATATTTCCTATTTGGTGCGGCCTTTGGTAGAGAACATATGATATCTATCCCTCATTGAGCAAAGGGCCATGGGCTGGCAATAGGAAAAGCTCATGGTGGGGCTGGTATTGGTAGGGAGCGAACCGTTGGCATTTGTCATACCTTTGGACGTACTCTTTCGCTTGCTTCAGCATGCTCAGCCAATAGTAGCCTTGTGTTAAAGCTCGGTGGGCTATAATTCTGCCCCCATTATGATTTCCACAGATTTCTTCATGTATTTCTGCCAGAACATACTGAGACTCCTCTAGAGACAGACACCTCAAAAGGGTTGTGAATAAGACCTTTGATAAAGCTTCCTATTCATAATAAGGTACCGAGTTGCCTTGATTCAGATTCTTTTAGCCTCGTTCTTATCTTCTTGAAGGAACCCTCCTTCTAAGTATTGGAGGATAGGAGTCATCCAGCTTTGGGTTTGCTCTATAGCTTGAGCAACTTAGACCTCTTTTATGCTTGGTTCTGACTGATGGGAGATTTTCAACTTGGATTCTCCTTCGGCCTTGAGGTGGGAGGCCATATTGGCCAGTGCATCAGCCCTGGAGTTCTGACCTCTTTCAATTTTCTGGATTGTGAATTTTTGGAAGGACTGCTTCAGTAATTTCACTAGCTCTGAATATCGGAGCATTCTGTCATCTCTGATGGAAAACTCACCCGAAACTTGGCTTACCACAAATTGGGAATCGGAGAAGGCCTCGAGGTTCTAAGCCTCATATTCTAAAGCTAGCTTCAATCCAAGGATAAGAGCCTCGTATTTTGCTTCATTGTTTGAAGCTCTGAACCCTAGACTTACTGCCTTTTCTACCATAAACCCATCTGGGGATCGTAGCACCAAGCCAACGCTAGAACCATGGTCGATGGAAGATCCATCGGTATAAAGCTGCCATGTACCAGAGCTTTCATAGAGTTGTGCCCTGTCTTGCAGTGCTGGGGTGAATTCGGTGACAAAATCGGCCAAGGCTTGCCCTTTGATGAAGGTCCGTGGAACATAAGATATGTCAAATTCCCCAAATTCTACTAACCACTTGACCAGTCATCCTAAGACTTCTGGCTTTCAAAGCACTGACTTCAGCGGATAGGCCGTTGGGATCTCAATGGGATGAGTTTGAAAGTAGGGCCTGAGCTTCCGTGCTGAAGTTATTAGGGCGAAGGCTAATTTCTCAATCTCTGGATATCTTTTTTCTGTGTCCAATAACGCCCTACTGACGTAGAATATAGGCTTCTGGACTCCTCTGTCCTGCCTGACCAGTACAGAACTAACAGCATTTTCGGAGACAGTAAGGTAGAATAGTAGCTTTTCCCCTTGGACTGGCTTTGATAAGAGTCCAGGCGAAGCCAGGTACTCCTTCAGCTCTTGAAAGGCTTTTTCGCAGTCCAGGCGAAGCCAGGTACTCCTTCAGCTCTTGAAAGGCTTTTTCGCATTCCTCTGACCACTGCAAGGCTCTGTTACCTTTTAGGGCTTTGAAGAACGGTAAGCAGCGATTAGTAGATTTGGAGATAAATCTGCTCAGAGCTGCAATTCTGCCTTTCAAAGCCTGAATGTCTTTCTTGGTCTTTGGCGACTCTAGCCTAATCAAAGCCCCGATCTGAGTGGGGTCTGCTTCAATACCTCTGTGAGAGACAATGTACCCTAAGAACTTTCCCTTGGTCACACCGAAAGTGCACTTCGAGGGATTCAATTTCATTTTATGCTGCTTCAGGATGTCAAATGTCTGAGCTAAATACTGGAGGTGATTGCCTTTTCGTAGGCTCTTGACCAACATGTCATCAATGTAAACATCCATGGTACTGCCGATCAGAGGACTGAACATCTTATTGACCAGACACTGAGATGTTGCCCCATCATTTTTTAGGCCGAACGGCATCACTCTAAAGCAATAGAGACCTCGCTCGGTTATGAATGCTGTCTTTTCTTGATCTGAAGGGTACATCTGGATCTAGTTGTATTCAGAGTAAGCATCTATGAAGCTCATGAGTTCGTGTCCTGTAGTAGCATCAACCAGCTGATCTATCCTTGGTAGTGGAAAGCTGTCTTTTGGGCAGGCCTTGTTGAGGTCTGTATAGTCGACACAAACTCTCCATTTTTCATTTTTCTTTTTGACCAGAACAGTGTTAGCAAGCCATTATGGATAGAACGCCTCTCGTATCATCTTGGCTTCTAGCAGCCTCTGGATGTCACGACCCCAAATCCGGCCCATGCGGATCGAGGGTTCGTGATCGGCCACCGAGGCCTTTTTCAATGATCACAATCCTTTTCTCTTTTCCATCTAATCAAACGCAGCGGAATAAATTTCTTTTTCAATTGCGACTTCCAAAAGCGACTACATCATGTCTAACAAAATTCTATTACAAAAAAGGGTTCATAACTTCATAAGCTTTCGGCTATTCTGACTGAAACTGCTATTCCCTTGCCACTATTGATACCTGAAATATATTAGATAAGAATCCTATGAGCTCAACAACTCGTGAGTATCCCAGCTCGTGAGTATTCCTTAACATACCAAGGGTTTCAAAACTATTATATAATTCAATACTAAAATGTCAATGATCAGATATCATATGTTATCTTAATTTATAGTACAAAATAACGGTATCAAATTCACTTCCAATAAATCTCAATTCAACAATAATCGTAAATTGATAATCAATAATATAGTTCAATAAATCAAAATCATAGTTCAATAACATAGTTCAATAAATCATAGTTCAATAAATCACAATTCGATGAGTCTTGGTTCAATAAATCATAGTTCGATAACATAATTCGATAGATCATAGTTCGATAACATAGTTCGATATCTTGGTTCGATAATTCAAAATCATGGTTCGATAACGTAATTCGATAAATCATAGTCCGATAAATCATAGTTCAATCATGGTTCATATTCAATATTCACATTCAAAAATCATATATTCCACTTCTATGGCCAGCAAATTAGCACATCGCTGACTCAGATCGATAGACTAGCTAGTTCGATATGCCGTATCAACACCGGCTCACCACAATATACCCTGTGGGAAGGGTTCGATAAATTACAACCTATTCTATAGTGACCAATCATAGAAGAGTGTTCTATTCAAAGCATCAAAATCATATCCAAAATCAATAATCATCAATAGCAGATCAATTACTCAAATCAAAGTTCTTTATTTGATGTTTAGTTAAAACAGTTCAACATTTGTGAGAAAATCACATAACGTTTGAGTATCTTACGAACATATTTTCTTAAGTCAAAGAAGACAATATAGTTTTCAATAAATCATTCAAAACGTATACAATATAGCTGTTAAACAAAGGCTATAAGAAGAAATGATATCATATGTCGATATATCATAAAAGAGTTCAATATTTATATTTATAATGAAAGTTTCTACCTCAATATGGTATGAAACACTCACCCGAATTCCAAAAGCTTAACTCCAAAAATCCTTCCTTTAGTTGAAGGTTCCTATAATCGCATTTCAAAATCCTGTTACTTTCTTGTTCAAAGTATCACATAATTTAACTGTCAATCTAGATCCCTCTCTATTCCAATTACCCTCTCTCTATAGCTTCATTAAGTCTCAGGGACTCATTGGTCATTTTTCAGTTTGTTGTCGGGCCTTATTTTTCCCAAAAAGATGACACCGTTAGGTTCAAAGTGCCGAATATAATTGGTTTAGACTTTTCTAGATTTAAATCTGCATATCTATAGTTTATTTTAAGCCTAGGGCATTTTTGTGATTTGATGTTTTTATGTGTCATATTTTTTGGTACTTCGTTTGCCAAAATGGACTCTACCATTGAGTCCAGATTGCCCAAAATAGTCAAAATAGACTACCTTTTATATTCAATTGGCCCCGGGTATCATTAGGGGTAAAATGGTAATTTTACATTTCACGTGTCTAAATTTTTGAGACTTAATTTCACAAATCGGACTCCACCGTTAAGTCCGAAATGCCCAAAAACATTGGGTTACACTATTCTTTTATTTTATTTGGACTTCGTTTGACTACTTTTTGGCTTAGGGGTGTTTTAGAAATTTTCTAAATTTAAAAAGGGTTTTAAATTAATTTTTATTTTATTTTCTGGGTAATTTCGTAATTAACTGAAAGTTGGGGGTCAAAATGGAATTTCAGAAAACTTTAAAATAAACCAACCGGTTCAGCTTCTACTTAATTGAACCGGTTCAGTTTGGTTAAAAACCAAACTGTTCAGTTTAGTTTAACGCATCATGCTGACGTCAGAAGGACGTCAGCGGTTTATTTATCCCCAGTCCAATACGACGTCGTCCCACTTATCCGGATCCATTTAACACGATTGGTCCGACCCGGACCGGATCCAAAACCTGAGACCCGACCCGAATAGGGTCGTCTTCTCCATCACGACAGCATTGTGCGACTGAAAACCCTAAAAAATTTTCTCCATTTTCTTAGGTTTTTGGCCACGATTTCTTACTGTTTTCCATTTTAATCCACTTCTGGAAGCCTAACCGACATTCTATCATTCATTTGAGGCATCGAATCAAGGTCTAATGGCTCTGTTTCAAAAACGATAGCCGAGCCTGCAACTGGTTCTCAAATGCCTATTTTTGGTCCAATCCTCATGGGGTTTCTTGCGTTGTGACCCTTGCATCGTGGGGTTCAAGTCCCTATCCTAAAATCCCAGTTTAATCGAGGTTTTTGTGAGTTTGGGTTTTAAACCCGAACCTGCAACTCGTGATTAGAGGGTCGATTTTGAGTCTTTAAGGTCGCGTATGTAGGTTTTTGGCATGCTAGAAATGTCTAGTTTAAGTCTAAACAAACCAAACTAGGTTCGATGTAAGTTGATTCAGACCCATCTTAGTCAAGGTCATCCATGGAGGTAGTGTACTGTTCTTGGTGTTTTAGGGTTGTTTTAGGTTCTGTTTTCATGTATTATTCATGTATTAATATTCTAAACATCATTCAAGTATTTATTAAACTTAAACAGCCTATACACATGCATGATTTCTAGAGAGAGAAATTTAGGTGTTTTTGGTAGGTTTACCTCTAGTTCTGAGATTTCAGCCCTCTTTCTTTCTCTATTTCTCCCTTGTTCCTCACTTCTGAATCCCCAGAATCTCCTTCAATCTCTCCCTCACTCTTGGATGGCTCAAGAGTGTGTGTTTATAGTTGTGTATATATGTGTTTATAACCCTATATCATCATCACCTTTATTTTCAATTCAGATTTTCCTACACACACAAGTAATGTGTACAGCACACTCAACCCCTAGTACACTCATGACCTACAATAGCCTAGGTGTATATTTGTGTGTACATATATATATATATGTATGTATATATATACATTTGCATGTCATTGGGTTGGTGGGATTTCCCTTTTTCCTTTTTATTTTATTTTCTTATTATTTCATTTCATTATTTTATTTTATTATCACATTATTTTTATTACACAAGCTCTCCACTTTATATATATATATATATTATTTATTATTATTATTATTATTATTATTATTATTATTATTTTATTATTTCAGTTTCGGAATCGAATCATTTAGTTCATTTCTTGATTTGCGACAACTGACTGTCGCTTATCAAATTTTAAATTTATCCATGGCCTATGATTGTCATCGTCAAATTTTCGGGTCTCTTAATACTTAGATTTAATTTCCAACTTAAGTCTCGTCTTATTTTAGCTTATGGTTCGGGTTTACATGTTATGGCCCGGGTCTACTAGGTCGGGTACCAGCTACTTCGGGTCGGGGTATTACACTGGACCTCCTCATTAATGATATGATGCCGCTCTAGAACGAGTGGCCTTCTTTTTTGTCTCACTTGGGGGTGATTAGGATCTACCATCAATTTGTGAGTGATGATGTCTGGATCTATTCCCTCCATATCCTTCGTTTCCTAGGCAAACATTGAGAGGTTGTTTCTTTAGAATTTTACCATATCTTCCTACTCGGCAGGTGTCAAGTCCGGACCGATTTGTAAGTAATGCCCTTGTTCTTCTGAGCTGACCAACACTTTGATGGGGTCTCCTACGGGCTTAGCCCTGCTGTCCCTTCCTTTAGGGCTTAAAGGCTCATCAATTCTGGAAGGGCAGTCTTCTGCCTCGTGATGGGGAAAAAATTCTGGATCCCCGCCTTCACGAGCGTGCAGTAATTGCTATTTGGGGGCCCTCTCCTTGAGCGCAAGAGCATGACAGTCTCGAGAGGTCGGTTGACATCCTCTAATGGAATAGACAACATGATTATGGACGTACTTCAGGCATTGGTGGAGGGTTGAAGTGACTGCTCCCATCTGATATAGCCAAGGTCTCCCAATTATGATGTTGTAAAGGGACTTGACATTCAGAACCATGTACTATGATATTGTCATATTTTGTCCAACTCCCCCTCCTACGTTGGTTGGGAAGTCAATCCTCTCTAGTGGGGTATTGAGGTTCCCATCAAATCCTATCATAATAGCAATGGTGGGCTTGATGTCATTGGGATTAAGCTTCATCTGTTTGAGTGGTTCGTAGAACAGCACGTTCGCGGAACTCCCTATGTCCACCAAGACTCTTCGGATCTCAAAGTTGGCAATTTTGAGATAGATAACAAGGGTGTTGCTGTGAGGACAATGTACTCCTGCAAGATCCTGATCTGAGAACTGGATCTCAAGTACTGGCCTCAATCTTTTCTCGACATTGGAGATCTGTAGGATGCTGGGAGTAATTCTGGCCTCCCAAGCATATCGTTTTCTTGCTCGATTGGACATTTTTGTTGCCGGGGTATCCATATGGAGGACGAAGATAACCTGAGTGTTCTGTTGTTGAGGCCCATTCCGTCTTTCCTTTTGCTGCGGCCTCTAGTCCAGCCTTCTTTGCTGAGGTCTGTCATTGCGGGGGTTCTGCCTCCCGTCCTGCCTGACAAACTCCCGTAGTCGTCCTCTCCTTATAAGCTACTCAATTTCATACTTAAGTGTTTTGCATGAGTCGGTGGCGTGCCCGTGGTCTTTGTGAGAGTCACAATACTTGTTTTGGTCCCGATAGCTAGGGTCGCCTCTCAGCGGCTCTGACCATCTTAGGTTTTCACGTGATCGGACTTGCCGAAGTATATGAGTCAGGGAGGCATTCAGAGGAGTGAAGGTAGTGAATCCCCTTGGAACAGTGTTGTTTAGAGTTCTAGAAGCGTTTCTTATGTCTGGGCTTCTGACCCTCTTCCTGATTGTACTGGAATCCTTTTGTTCATCCTGCTGAGCTTGTTCTTTAGTCTTTTGAGCTGGACTCTTTGCTTCCTCCAAATTTATGTATTTCCTAGCCCGATCCATGAAGGTTGCTATGTCGGCAAGAGGGCTTTTTGTTAGAGAGTCCTTGAAGCCTCCTTGTGCAAGTCCAGAGGTCATAGCAGTTACTAAAAAACTTGGGTTGTAGTCTGTAATCTCTGTGAGTTCGGCATTAAAACGTGTAATGTAACCTCGGAGGGGTTCCTCTTTGGATTGTTTTACTTTAAGAAAGAATTCTAGGCCCTTCCTCAACCTCCCGCTAGTCATGAATCTGTCTAGGAAGCGCCTACTGAGATCATAAAAACTGGTGACTGAGCTTGGTGGGAGATGGTGGAACCACTTCAGAGCTGTGCCTTTGAGGTTGGTAATGAACATACGGCACATGAAGGTGTCGGAAGTCCCGTGTAGTGCCATGGTGTGCTGGTAATGAGAAAGATGATCCCCCGGGTCCCTAGTCCCATCATAAGGGGTAAACTTTGGGATGACGAACTTCCTCGGCCTCTCCTCAGCCATGATAGCAGGGGTGAACGACGTGGCAAGCCTACCGAGCAGCCTGGCTAACTTGTCCTGCTCTGAAGGGACTTGAATACCCCTCATCACAACAATGCGGTCCATGGAGTCCGTAATTTCTTCAACTATTCGTGGGTCCTTGGGCGGGACTTCTTGCGAGTCTTGCCTTGCAGTTTCAGCTCCTACCTGAATGGGATGGGCATGTCCCATGGCTGAAGGAGGATTTTGGTGCTCTTAAGCTGGAGGAACTGGAGCCGCTTAAGGTTGAGACTCTTGTGGCGATGGATTCGTTTTTGAAGCCTCTGGGGTTGGAGCCCTAGTGGTGCTTCTATAGTGGATATTTGGGATAAAAGTTGGTATCCCCCTGCCTGCAGTTGCTGATGGCCGTGGGTCTCTGCTAATGTGGACGGTACCTTGGGGGTACACCGGTTGATTATTGGGAATCTCTTCATGAAATCCTCTACCTGTGGTGGCGGGAGGAGGTTGTGTCCTTTGATCAACCATGTTGACGGACGGATTCAAAGGGTTGGTTCCGAGGTTCTGCCTGAGTACCGCCAGAGTTTTAGACATGGCAAGTAATTGTTATTGTATCAACTCGTTTTGTCGTTTGACTGAGTCAAGATCTTGCCGCATGGGATCAGTTGTTCGTCCCTTTCCTCGTTCGACAGGAGGCCGGGGTTGAGGATTTTGAGCATTCTTTTCTCAGTCAGAGATTGGGAGCCATGGTCCTCCGGTGAGAAGGAGAACAAGTTCGTTCGTAGGTAGAGCACTTTTGTTGAAAGAGTGATTGTCGTTCCCACAGACAGCGCCAAACTGATGCTACACTTTTTGGTAGGTAGGGGCTCCGAACTCCGTCGCCTAAGAAATACTCAAAAAAAAAGATCAGAGGACCACCGGATTGGCTCCAGCAGTAGCCGCTCCGATGCTTAAGTCAATAAACTGAATTGAAAGGCTATAATGTAAACCAAAGAATGAGCATAAAACTAAAGCGTACCTTTAGGGTTTAATTTATAGGCTATGGCTTTCCTAAGTTGATTAGGATTTGGAGTCATAGAAGTAGGGATTTGATCATCGGAGAATAACAGTTACCATGTTGGATACTGCGCTTGAGAGATATCTATGAGTGGCAGTTTCCTTGTTGAAGACTGTTTCCTTATCCTTTGCTCAGTAGAATGTTTAAGGCGGTGATGAGCTCTGAACCTCGAGAAAGCTCTGAAAGCCTTGTGCTCAGACCTGTGAGTTTTGAAGGCTAAGCGCCTAAGCCAGCTCTGAATGGCCGAGTGTCTGAGTCTACTCTGGATGGCCGAGCTTTGTAGTCACACGTGTCACATGGAGATTGGTCTATCGTTTTGTGGTATATCACAAAATTTTAGATTGAGTGGTACAAAAATATAAATTAAAAATATATATTAAAAAATATGAAAAAAAATTCAAATAAAAAAATTTGAAAGGGACAAGCGGTTGATTGATGGCTAGTTGATGTGGTTAAAAGCTAAGAGAGGGAAATGGAGATAACTGATAAAGCCAAACATATAGATAAGTTAGATGATCAGAGATTTACTATGAGAGGAGAAATTCTTAGTCATGTTTGATACACAACAATAAAATAATTATTTTATAAAATAAAAATAAAATAAAATAAGAATTATTCATTTAGGTCAAAAAAATATTTAGAATAATTTTTAATAGAAGAAATATTTTCAATCACATTAAATAAGAGTAAGGAATGAAAAAATTAAAATAAATATTTCTACAATATCAATTTTATTATACCGAATACGACGTAAGATTTATGATTATTATGTGTGTGTGTGTGTGTGTGTTTTTTTTTCTTTTTCTATGCAACTATAAAAAGAGAAAGATAGAAAGATATGAAAAATCAAAAAAAAAAAAAAAAATTATCGTGGGTTTCTCTCAAGGGTGTTTAAGTATTTTCATTTTTTTTTTACTTTCTTATATTACTCTTACACTTTTTATAATTAAATTAAAATATAGAGACAAAATGTATAAGAGATAATTATTAGTTTGTTAGATCCATTTTTGGACCAAAACTGATGGATACTCTAGGATAATTTTTAAAAGTTTAGAAATTCGTGTTTAATATTAATAAATTTAAAGGAACATCTGTGTGATTAACTAAAAATTTTTATTTTTATAAATGACCATTTTAAATTTTATTTTTGTGAATGATTTAAATCTCTGCAACAATTGATTTGATCAACTTTCATGCTCTGACTAATCATTTGTGAAAAAGAGTAATTATCTAATCAAACTGACAAACCATGTCGTTATGTGATAATATCTTACAAATTCTTCAAATTTCTTAAGTTGGTAGAAGTATTAATTTTCGTATTTCAAAAAAAAAAAAAATTAAAACATTTGTGAGACAATATCATACAATAATATAGTGTGAAGATTTCGCTAAATATTTTCTTGTGGAAGAGATCATCACCACAATATTCGGTCCGGTTGCACCCGCTTTTTTGTTTTTTTATTTATGAAAACGATGGGGAGTTACAATTCATATAGTACAATTAATTATATTTCAACCAACTTACAAAACATAATCCAATCCAAAAACCACTATAATATGTGTCTTGTACAAATGATCAAACTTAACATATAACTGAGTAAACATAAAAACTCACATCTCCTAGCACCCATTTCTTAACTCTTAAGTAGGAAACAATATGTCGGCATGGAAATAGGCAATTTCAATACATAATTACATACAACCAAGTCATATTAAATGCATGCAAATGATCTGTTGGTTGTGTTGGCTCAAGCATAAAGTGAGAAAAGCAATCGCTTTAAGTTTTACTTATGCATATGGTCCCAAATTTTGTACAACTCTATGCCCAAATTTTAAACAACTCTATCCTATAATTTAAATAAGAGTCACCCTGTCACGACCTGAAACCCACCCTATGCGGATCTCGTGTCGCGGGGCCGACCATAAGGCCGTCCCTACTTTTTCAATTCCTGTATTATAGTACTAATATGCAATGTACTAAAAATTTAAAACAATAATTAGCGGAAGTCTTTTAATTACAATAATCAGCGGAAGTCTATTCAATACATAATATGGTTCTACAATAGTCAAAATAAGAATCAGACATAACCAGCACTCGTGGGTGGTGAATACATGAGAGAACTAAAACATAAACAGGTACAGTTCCTGAAAATGCCCTCCTACACTCTCAGACTCCTACTAGGGTCTTGCAGTGCCACTACTTGAAAAGTGGTAAGTAAGGTGGAATAAGCTACAAAAGCTCAGCAAGTAAATATGAATCTCCGACACTGGTATTGGTGATCATAAAAGAATATGAATCCATAAATAAGAATATGATAGCCAATCATAAGAAGTAAGATGTTGTGATAGCCAATGAGAACAGTTGCCATGATGGCCAATGAACAATGGGATCACAATATACAATCAGGAGTAATGGATATAATATCAACATGGAACTCTCGATAACAATGTATCAACATGAATGTACTACCACAATGAAACCGATCACAATCAAATCAATAAGGAATGCCTCTCAGAATAAGATAAGTCATAAAGGATAGTGTCATTCAATAATCGCAATTATATCAATCATATAAGAGATGCATTTACACTGTTCAGGGCTTAGCAAAAAACCTCGGTCTTTTGGGGCCCGGCATACCCCCATGAAAATACCAATCAACAAACTCCAATGAATAGTCATACGTTTGCTCATGGACTTGACCCATAGGTCTCCAGTAAATCAGAAAGCATCAGCTAGATGTTTTGACTGAGCACAAATTCGGTATTCATAAACATGTCATGATCATTGGTGATTCCATGAGAGTATAAAAATGGAATATCATATATATAGTGAAAACATAACAATAGGCCTTTTAAGACATGGTTCAACATGATAACAATAATATAGCAGTCAATCAATATCCACAAAATAGAACAATATCACATTGTGGAAACAATAACATCAGGTATGTTCAAGAGTACAAGTTCGGCAGTAAATAGAATAAACTTGGCTTGAAAACACCATATGGAACAGAAAATGATTTACTTACTATAAAAACACATTCTTAGATCAATATCCCGTGATTCTGCCTTTTCCTTTCGAGTTCTCTATATATCAGTAAGCACGTCTCAGTTTTAATGATATTCATCAAATTTTATACCTTGCTATTATAAGTATCTATTTTACTAATTTAGACTCTACCATTGAATCTGGAACAACAAACAAAGTTAGTTTAGGCTTTCGCGGAATTCAATTCGGACTTCGGTACTAAAAATGGCAAAACGGTCATTTTGTACTTTTACGGGTTCTTACTTCTCGATACCTCTTTTGAAGAATTGGACTCCACGTTTGAGTCCAGAATGCTCGAAATAATAAAAATTCACTATTCTTTTATTTAATCGGAGTCTGTTTGACTACTTTTTGACTTAGGGGCATTTTCGTAATTTCTCCTTTAAATTAAATATTATTTTATTACTTGGGGTAAAAATATAATTACTATAAGTTTTGGGTCAATGTCAAATTCCTATTCCAATTTAGAATAGTCAAACAACGGATATCCCCTAAACCTTGGATAAACTATCCTTGTTCCAATTTCAATTCACTATCCTTACATCCAAACAGCCCCAAATCACTTTTAAAAAATCACCCAAAGCTGCACCTATATTGGGTTGGGCGGGTCGACCCGACCCGACCCATGGCCCAAAACATCAAAACACCCATCACGCACAGCAGCGCGCAGCAACGCACTAGTGGTCTTCTCTGGCCACGGCGGTCCTTTTCTGGCGACGTTTCGATGTCCGACCACCTGGGTCCTCTTTTACTCCTCATAGGCTTTCTATATCTACCTTCGAAATTCAATTTGCATCACCGGAAGGTGTCAGAAAATGGAGTTGCAGCCAACTCCGGTGAGTTGTCATAATTTTCCGGCAAACGGAATTTTCATTACTTCGTGGCTTTTTAGCCATTGTTTTGAGCCCAAATTTTACCTATAAGTTGCTGCACTTATGGACAACAATTTTCAATTCATAAAAAGAGCTAAAATGATCTAAAGCTCAATGACTCAGAAATTTTCTTCAAACTTTAAATTGATTTTTCTCATTCATTCCTTAACCAAATGAGCTGCGGTTTCTTCCTAAATTCACCATTTTTTATACTCTTTAAAACCACATAATTCTTTATAAGCTTTAAGCAATTCTACAAAAAAACCAGCAATTGAAACTTGAAACTTACATATGGTTTTTCTCACATTTTTCTTCCAATTTCTCCTTCTTTCTTCTTCTGTTTCCTACTTCTGAATGTTATAAAATCTCTCTAAAAATCTCAGCTTCTTCACTTTGTTTCTATTTTTCTGACTTTCTGTATAACACCACATATATACATACATACTCAAACCGCCCCTCCCCCTTTCACAGTTTCCTATTTTTTTCCCAACCCCTTTCTTTGACCTTCCTTGAATTATTATATATATAATATATTACATATATTACAGCACATAAGTGAGGATATGAATATCCCCCCCACTGTCGGCAGCCATTCAAAAACATACACTAATTTCACACACTTGAACCTTTTTCTTTCTTTTCCTTTTCTTTTCTTTCTCCACTTGCATGCCTGGCATGCATTGTGTGTGTGTGTGTGTATATATATATATATATATATATTTTATCTTTATACTTTATATAATTTTATACTTTATTTGTAATATACATATACCCATATTTATACATGTATTTATATATACATTCATATACTTATGTCTACCAATTTATATATATACTTGCATAAATATATATATATATATATTAATATACCTTATTATACATGTGTATATATATATATATATCCTTATACATACAAAAATATACTGTACATCTATATCGAGGCATATACAAGCCTACGTGCACAATTCTTTGTACCGTCGGTTTACGTGTTGTATCTCACATCGGGATATTACACACCCACTAATGGAGAAGATCCCAAATTTTGTACAACTCTATTCCCATGTGCAACACGTATAATTTAAATAAAAGTCTAAAACTTATAAAAACTTCACATAAAAGACCTCATACATGTCCAAGTCCTAAAAATAGAAAATTTTCAATTTAACAAATTTTATTTTATGATAAAAAAAATAAAACCAAAGAAAACGTCTCATAAATGTCTAAGTCCTAAAAAAAAAATCCCAATTTGTCCCATTATATTTTACAAAAAAAAAAAAAACAAAATAAAAAAAAATAGAACGGTCACATAGAAATTGAACCGTCAATGCTTTTTTTCAATTAAGACATGAACTTATGTATTCTATTTTTTTCTCTCTGCTATTCCGCTCTTTCTTTCTCTTTCTCTTCAAATTTCCTTGATAGAGCATCATATAACATTCTTCGAGTTTTTTATTTAGCATCATATAATAAATAGTGGGTATTATTTGCCCAAAAAGAAAAAATTGCAACCAATAGGAGAAAGGAGAATCAAACTATCAATTCAGTTTTCTTCAACGGTGGTAAGTTCATCATCTTTTATATTTTTATCATATATTATTTATCTTATTTCAATTAAAAATTTAAATAATCCAAACGTAAGTATATTTTTTGTATTACTTATTTATGATTTTTGTAAATGAACAATTTTATTAAAATTAGAATATATATATAAATGTGGACATTTGAAGTCCAAGTGTCTAAGTATACTTATTGCTATTACAGTATAATTAGAACAAATTACAAAATAATTAATTTATAAGTTATTTGTTTTAAATAATTTTATTAATTATAACTTTTTATATTAATATATTCGTTTTTCATGTATTATCGTATTAAAGGTGAAGGAGTTGCATACCCGTATCAATTACCAAATTTAAATACAAGTTTTGGAACTAAGCAATAAATCATGTTTTATTGTTCTATACTTTTAAGACTTTTTTATATAACTCGTGTAACATTTTTTTTTTAGATAGTATTTTATTTATTGTTATTCTGTATATAATAAACAAAGCTACTAGAAAATAACCATCTGAATATGAAAGACTTAAGGAAAAAAGAAAAATTAATTAAAAGATTAATTGAATCTCAAAATGGATCTCTTGATAAATTTGTTACTAATAACAAACAAGATATAATAAAAAATTTAGGCAAAAATTCCCTAATGAACTAGTAATGAAAAACTGCAACAAAAAGTTACTAGTGAAAATTTTCAAAATGATAGCACTCAAACATGTAATATACTAATTCTTGAAGAAAAATATAAAATAGAAATACAACAACATGAAAATATTACTGAAAATGTTGATTATATTCCTACAAATATTTATGATCCAAATCAATCGAAAAATATTGATACAAAATTAAGAGATTTATTAATAGAAAAGGGTCCAATTAGATACAATGATCTAGATTTTTCTATTACACATTATATTCAAAAATTAACAAATGGAGAACAGCATGATAGAAAATGACTAGTGAATTCAAAAGATTTGGATAAAGTATTTTGTTGTATGTTGTAAGTTGTTTAATTTAAATTATAGTACAAGTACACTAGTTAATTCCGGAACTAGAGATCGGAGAAATCTTAGTGTTAAGCTTAAAAGTCATGAAACAACTAATGAACATATTATTAACATGAATACTTGGATTGATTTAGAAATAAGATTGTTAAAAAAATAAAACAATTGATAAAACCATCCAAGAACAAATTAATAAAGAGAGAGATCATTGGAAAAAAAGTATTATTAAGAATCATTGCTATTGTAACGAATCTTCGTAAAAATAATTTGGCATTTTGAAGAAAAAATAAAAAGAATTATCAAGAAAAGAATGAAACTTTTTTTTAAGTCTAATTGAAATGATTGTGGAATTTGATCCGGTATTGCAATAACATATCCGACATATTCAACCTGATGAAATTCATAATCATTACCTTGAAAATAATTTACAAAATGAATTAATAAGCTTATTAACAAATGAAATTAAAATTAATATTATTAAAAATATTAAAGAATCAAAATATTATTCAATTATACTTGATTGTACTCTGGACGCAAGTCATCAAGAATAAATGTCTCTCATCTTACGATGTGTAGATATTTCAACAAGTCCAATAAAAATAAAAGAATATTTTTTAGAATTTTTAAACGTAAATGATACTATCGGAGAATATCTTTTTAACAAAATGATAGATGCAATAAAAAAATCTTGAACTTTATATTAATAATGTACGAGGATAAGGATATGATAATGGATCTAATATGAAAGGAAAACACCAAGAGATACAAAAAAGACTTCTAGATATAAATCCTAGAGCATTTTACACACCATGTGATTGTCATAATCTAAACCTAGTACTTTGTGATATGACTAACTCTTTTCCTAAAGCTATATCTATTTTTGGAGTGGTACAACATATATATTCATTATTTTTTTCTTTTACAAAGCGAAAGAAGAGCTTACAAGATAATGTAACGATTTTAACTCTTAAGCCATCATACAAACATGTTCGAAAGTCATATTAAAAGTGTTAAAGTAATAAAATTTCAAGCTCCACATATAACATATGCTTTGTTACAATTAGCAAAAACTAGTGAAGATCCTAAAACAAGAAGTGAAGCTAATTATTTAGCAACATATGAGATTGAGAATTTTAAGTTTTTATTGGGTATGACAATTGTCAACTCAGTTAATAAAAATTTACAATCAAAAGACATGTTTATTGATGTTTCTATAGATCAATTAAAATGCCTCATTTCTTTTTTAAAAAATATAGAGAAAATAAATTTACATCTGCTATGATTTCTACAAAGGTGATTGCAACTGAAATAGAAATAGAACCTGCATTTCGTAAAAAACATATAATTCGTAGAAAAAAAATAAATTGATGAGAATGTCAATGAAGAGATAACACAATCAACTGAAGAATCTTTTAGAAATTGATTATTTCATATACATAGAAGATCAAGCTATTTCTTCAATTTAAAATAGGTTTGAACAATTTTAAACATATGAAAATATTTTTAGATTTTTATTCGATTTCAAAAAGTTAAAATTACTAGATGATAATAGTTTAAAAAAACATTGTCCTAATCTTGAATATTTCCTAAAACATGATAGTTTTTTTTGATATTGATGGTTTAAATTTATTTTCAGAATTAAGAGTTTTAAAAGAAATTTTACAAATAGAAGAAAATACTCCAATTGAAATACTAAATTATATTAAAAAATTAGATTCCTTTCCAAATGTATGCATTACTTATAAAATATTATTAACTAAACTTGTAACAGTTGCTTCTGCAGAAAGAAGTTTTTTTAAATTAAAATTGATAAAATTCTATTTAAGATTAATTATGTCACAAAAATAGTTGAGTGGATTAACCATATTATCAATTGAATATGATATACTAGCAAAACTTGAATATAAAATTTTAATTAATAATTTTACATCTCAAAAAATAAGAACAATACATTTTAAATAAAGTTTTTATATATATATATATATATGTATATAAATATAAAAAAAAAAAAAAAACCTCATTTAAAGATTGCTTTAGGCCCAAATTATCTTGGGGCGGCCCTGTCTGCCTGTAGGTCAAGCCCCGTGTACTAGGACAATCTTCTAGGCTCTAGGGTTTCCAAGGGTGCTCATTTGATGTTAGCTTGACTCTGTGTTTGACATTTTCAAACAATAATGAGAGTAGACGTACTAGGACAATCTTCTAGGCTCTAGGGTTTCCAAGGGTTCTCATTTGATGTTAGCTTGACTCTGTGTTTGACATATTTACACAATAATGAGAGTAGACAATATATATATATATATATATATATATAAATGAAACTTCAAGATAAGATTTGAGAGGCCTTTAAGTCCAATCTAGAAGTCATCCTATCGGCAATGAAAGGACAGATACTTTACTATAAAAAGATTTATATATATATATATATATATAGACCGATAGATAGATAGGTAAATACAGACAATTGTAAAGATTGCAAAATTTCAAGTTTAGCAATGTAATTAATAGGATCACATGGGTGGAGTTATGTTGATGACAGTGGAGTCAATTGAGTCTACTCAATTTTGAAAAAAATAATATACATATGTATAACAATATATGTAAGTTTTTCAAATAAAACAATGTAAAAATTGAGAAATTTTAAAATAAATTTTCAAATACAGTGACATAAAAATCAAATTTATTCTCTTATTTTGTTTATTTTATTATTTTATATAAATAAATCTTAATCCTTTATGTTTAAAAATAATAGGATCACACGTGATTCTTATTTAACTCGCGATTAATTTTTTAATATTATTTTTTTAAAAATTTATATTATAAATATTTTAAATTTATACGTTATTAGTTATTTGATTTTGTGAATCTTATTAAATTGTTTTGAAAATTAACAAAAATATGTGTTTATAAAATCATATCAAAGTCTAAATACATATTATATTTTATTATGTAAACATACCAATCCACATTTTGAAAGTTGGACAGGCTGATGTATGATAACACTAAGTGAAACCTGCGAACCAATAATTGTAGACTAAGTTCACGGGGAGTTGCGTATAAAAAGGGCAAGAAAACAACATGCATGCATGTGTCACGGTCTATGCAAGTATGCCAATAACAAGAAATTTTTGTTGTGTTTCCATCATTTTAGTATTTGGGCAGACTGAAAGGCATGTGTCATGCGGCGTAACATTCCGTCATTTTACTAACAAAATGTGTGACTTAATTTGTGTTAAATTGTCTACGTGGAAAACTTAACACTAGCTTCATTGGGGATGCTCTAAAAGTCACCCATGTTTTGGCCACATTTCCTTATCTCATCCTTCCACATCTATTTTTGTAATTTTTTTAGACTAAATTATACTTATTTTTAAAAAAAATTTAATAATTACAAAAGTTTTTTTTAAGGTTTTTGATATGACACTGATATTTTTAATTTTTATTGACAAATTATAAATACCTTCGCTTAAGTTTAATTTTTTAAAAAAAATGACAAAAGTGTGCATTTCATATATGTATTTTTGCATTTTTAAGATTTGTTCTAATTTTTTATTCATTTTCAAATAAATATTGATTTAAACTTTTTTTGGCTAAAAAATATATCTTATTTATATTAAATTTATTTTTCTATAAAATATATATTTTTTAAAAAAAGGTAAAAAAATGGTCAAAATTGAAAAAATTGAAAAAATACAAAAAGAAAATAAAAGAAAAAATAGGCACTTTTGTCATTTTTGTAAAAAAAATTAGACTCAGAGATAAGGGTTTTGTAATTTATTAGTAAAAATACAAATGGTTAGTGTTATTTCAGGAATTTCAATAAATAAATTTATAATTGTCAAAAATCTCAGAAAATATCAACATAATTTTTTTTTTCTATCACATATATATGTTGGATATTGTCCGACATCGCTCCTTTGATCTATCTATATGGCTGACTGCTCTTTTCCTTAACACTTGAGTTTTAAGGAGCTGAATGGGCTCGGCATCCATTTCAACTTAGTATCAGAGCCAAGTTTGAGTTTGCCCACAGCGGCACACGTAAGCTCCGAAGCTTCCGACCTCTGCGGTCCAGGGGGGGTGTTGGATTGTCCTACATCGCCCCATTCAAGCTCCTCTGTGTTGGCTATAAGGCCTTCTGACCCTTCTCCTTGACGCCATGGTTTTAAAGAGCTGCATGGGTTGATCCTTCATTTCAATAAAATATATATATATATATATAGTTGTTTTAAAATTTAATCATTAAAATGAGGTTATTTAAAGATTATTTAACAAAGTTGAGTCTTTTCTACTAAAAATGTCTCTTCAATTGACATTTTTATATAAAAACATTAGTTGAAGTATCGTTTTTAGATTGAAGCATCATGTTAAGAGATGCTTTTATAAACAAATTCATTTTGATAAATAAAATTCAATCTGTTCTAAATTGATATTTAAAAATATATTTAATGCTATTATCACTCTATTTTGTATTTTATTTTACTCTTTTTTTTCTCCTCAAAATCTTCAACCACGGCCCTCTCAGGTAATTTGTCATTTTTTTAATTTTATTTTACTAAAAATTATACCGCTCTTCTTCATAATTTCACTCCTCCTTATTTGACAATTTATAATCTAAAAGTCAATAAATACCATCTTGTGTCAATCTAAATTCTACATATTAATAAAAAAAGATAACTTCATCATTCTATAACAAATTACTAGATGGGGTACGCGTACTATATGAGTGTTCTTCACCTTATTAGATTTTATTTCTTCTTATTTTTACTAATTATTTCTTTGAGAAAATTTGTATTTTTTGTTGGACTAAAACTGCTCATTAGGCTCTATTTTATTAAGCGGAGAGTGATGAAAAGTGTAGAAAAAAAGAAAATTATCCAATTTTAGGATTTTGGTTAAAAAGAAATGAAAATTGAGCAAAAAAATAAATAAATACTAGTAACGGTCGAATTTCAAAAAAGTAACTGTAATTTTTTTTCTACAAACACGTGGGGTAAAATATGTTTTTCATTCTTTTAATTATTTTCTTTTTCTAATTTCATTTTCTTTGTAATCAAACAGCTCGTTATTGAGATAAAAGATCATATATTGGTTTGACAAAATAAAATCGATAGATTTATTTTAATAATTGTCCTACACAATTTTTATATATACAAAATTAAAAGAAAAATACAACCTAATTATGAGCTCCTATTTATGCTTGCCTTCAACTTTTTTTTTCCTTTAAAATGGAAATATAGAAATACTTTTAGTTAAAAATAAATATAATAACTTTTTTTTTTTTTACATGTAATGATAATTAAATAATTTTACTTTTAAAATAGAGACCATTCAACCAAAAGGTTCTGGAAGCTGCAGTCTTGACTTTAGATTAGGACCATTTAAGCAGTATATAGATTAGGACCATTCCAGATATTTCATGAATTTGATTTAAATGTCCTGCAAGCTGTAGTCTTGACTTTAGAGGGCCAGAAGATGATCTGGCTCCATCATCCAGTTGCTTTCATTGGATGCATTTGACGAATTAAATGCGATGGTTTTAGAATTTTTAGTGTAATTTAGATTTGGAATGGGTTGTGTGAATTTCAATGTCAAAGCCCAAATGGAAAATATTCATCAAATTTTAGATTCTGATTATGAGGGGAAAATAACAATCGTTTTAAAATTTGGTGAAAAAATTTACCTTAAATTATTAGAATTTAAAAAGTTTTAAGTTTTCCTAAATTAGGGATAATTTTTTTGAGATTTTGGAAGTATAAGGAAAGTGGGAAAGCGCATTATTAGCACTAATCCTAAAGGACCAAGATGAGTAACCCTGTGTTTGAAATAGAGATTTAACTCCATGGATTTGAAAATGTTGTAAGTTCAAAGATATGAAGTGTTTGAAGTTTCAAATTCAGTATATTGCATGATTTCAGTTTTTAAATTATTTCTGTTCTTATAAACCCTATTGTGACATGCTTAGTAAATGTTTTCCTTACAGTTTTCTCAAAATGTGTTTCCAGCATGTCTAAGTTAAAATACAAATCTTGTTAAATATTCTGAGTTTGCCTATTTCAAGTATACAAATATTTATCACGAAGTTATGAATGTTATGTTTTAAAGTACTCACGAGAAATATCTATTTAACATACTCATGTGTTAAATGTATTTGAAATGCAAGATAAATAATAAGCACATAGGTAGTGTTGTGGGTTGTATGGAACTCAACGGACCTATCATGTGCATCTGCACATAGATAGTGTTGTGGGTTATACGGAACTCAACGGACCTATCATGTGCATCATCACATAGGTAGTGAGTAGGGTTGTACGGAACCCCGCGGATCTATCATGTGAAATGCCCGGTAGCAGGATCTAATCCCCCAGGCAAATGAGATATCTCCACGTATATGTAAAATGGGAGTCTGGTTCGAAACAGATTCCAAGAGTTAAAGTGAGAAGAAGAGATATTTGAAAATGGAAGCAGATTTTACCCTCATTTTCAATATGCATATGTTTTGAGTTTTATATACTCTATTTAAGAAATACATGTTATGTTATATGTTTTGAAGTTTATATGAAGAAGTATATGTTAGCTTGAATACTTTTAAATGTTTCAAAGCTATCTGTTTTATGAAATGCATATGTTTTGAGTTATATACTCTATTTGACGAAGTACGAGTTTAGCTTGAATACTTTAAATGTTTCAAAGCTATCTATTTTATGAAATGCATATGTTTTGAGTTATATACACTATTTGACGAAGTACGAGTTTAGTTTGAATACTTTAAATGTTTCGAAGCTATCTGTTTTAAGAAATGCATATGTTCTATGTTCAAGTATACGAGCAATTGGCAGTGAATGTTTACAAAATCTTATGTATTAAAAAACCACTGCTAATTGAAAACCCCATGACGAATACTGGAATTGCTCACAAGCTTAGATTAGCTTACCCGGACTTTGTTCGGATCCCCCTTTCAAGTGATTGACAATAGGGCTGATTGGAAGACGATGAGGATGAGCCTAGTTGTTTTTGGAAGGGATATCTAAGTAGTTCATTTGTTAAGTATCATGAACTTAAGTTATAACCTTTGTTTTAGTAAGGTAGTGAACTGTTATGTATTAAGCCCCAAGGGGCAGCTGAACGTGTATCCATTATAAAAGCCTTTAAGTTTTTAGTTATGCTCTGAATGTATGATCATGTGTACCATGGTGAACAGCGGCAGTATCGGACGGATGTGCAAATTTTAAAATGAGAAAAGAAAAGAAAAAGTTTTTTTCACGCTTTCGCAACCACATGAAGCACATCTATTCGATACCGCTGCAGATGCGAGCCTTGTCCCGAGGCCTTCGGGTCTTGGGGCGGCGATCGTGATCCGGTGATCCGTCTAGGGTGGTTTTCGGGTCGTGACAAGACTGGGAGATCTGGGAATGGATCTCATATTTTTGGGGAACATGGGGCTTCAGTTTTCAGAAACAGAGAGAATCTCTTTTAGGGGATAGGTTTAGAAATATGATGTGGCCAAACACATTTCACGGTTTTTATTTTTAAAAACCGTTTTCTTATATATATCCAAACGGGGCCTAAAGCTTCTTGTGAAAATATGTATAGAATAGTGAGAAATTTGAAAAATAAATATGGATGTCCATTATTTGTAAGATGCGGTGGCCTCCACACTTAACGCAAGGTAAATTATCAAAATACTCCTGATTAAATTTTGTTTGGGATTGATTCTTGAGAATTGTTTCATATTATTGAATGTTTGATAAAAATTATTTAAAAATAATTATTTTTTTGGGAATTGATTCTTGAAAATTACAATTGGATGTTTGATAAAACTTATTTAAAAATAATTATAAAAAATAAATTTTCTTTTTGTTCTTTATAATTAATACTTTATATTTATATTATTATATAATTATAAATAAATTAATATGATGTACATGTTAAATATATCTAATATATTATATAATATGAACAAATGAATAATTCCAGAATCTCCAAAAGGAGGTTGTGGCTAATGAACCCAATCAGTATGCACATGTGTCACGTCATTTAATCATTACAAGTATACGTTTCATGTTTATCATATAATTGCATTATTTATTCTTCAATACTTTTTTTTACAATTTCTCTTCAAATATCTTAGGCCATATTTTTTTGATGGGATAAAAGAATAAGATAAGATAAGTGATATTCTATCTTATATTTAGATATTTACTTAAAATGATATTGATTATAATTATATCTCATTAGTATAGGATAAAAATAATTTCACCATCCTGATAGGATTACTTTTATCCTCGTGTTCAATGGAATAAGAACTGAAATAAAAATTTTCAATCACTCTTCTATAAAAAGATAAAAAGGATAGAAGATATAGGAGATTACCTTCAGCAATCACTATTACTGTTACCCATATAAATTTTCGTAATATATTATCATTTATGTTGATTACACCGTGTTCAATTGAATAAGAAGTGAAATAAAAATTTTCAATCACTCTCCTATAAAAAGATAAAAAGGATAGAAGATATAGGAGATTACTTTCAGCAATCACTATTATCGTTACTCATATAAAATTTCGTAATATATTATCATTTATGTTGATTACACCGTGTTCAATGGAATAAGAAGTGAAATAAAAATTCTCAATCACTCTCCTATAAAAAGATAAAAAGGATAGAAAATATAGGAGATTAATTTCCGCAATCACTATTATCGTTACTCATATAAATTTTCGTAATATATTATCATTTATGTTGATTACACTTTTAGACTATTAAATAGATTTCAAATATACCGATTATTTTTTACTTTTTACATTTATTAGTAATCATTTTTATTAATATTTATATCCAATAAATTATTAAATTTATTAAACACTCTCTTATTTATCTATGTTTTTCTATTATTCTTAACTTTTGTTTTTAAAATTTTTAATCATATATTTGGAAAAAAAAATATTTTTGAAATTTAATTTTTCTAAAATCTCAGAAAAAATATTATTAAGAATACAAATTTAATATCACATAAAATTTTATTATTTTATTAATAATTGCATCGATCTAAATATAGAATTGAAATGAAACAACATATTTGGACTTTTTATCTGGGCATGTTTCAAAGATTAAAATGGGATATTTTATATCCCATTGGGTTTATTTCTTATATGATCTGAACATATCTTATTTTTTCTGACATTTTCATCCGGTGGTCCAAAAGAGGCCTAGATGCGTATCATATTATTTAATTTTTAATTATTTAGTATTAGATACATGATGTGATATAGATTCAAGATCATATTGAAAGAAATAAGAAAATAAAGGGAAAAATACTAAAAAATGCTCCTAAAATAAACATTTTAATCTAAAAAATTCATGATAACTTTTTTTGTAATTAAAAGATTTCAAGAATAAACCTTTACTACAAAAAAGTCCAATTACAAAATTTCATTTTAACATCTTTAAAAAATATTACTTATTAGATTAAAATAACAATCAAGATACATTTTTAAAATATTAAATAGTTGATAAAATAAATTCTTCAATCCAAAAAAAAAAAAACATAACATTTTTTATTTATCTAGAACTCCTAAAAAAGAAATTTTCACTTTATGTTAAAAAAAAATTGTGTCCTATAAAATTACTTGCCCAAAGTCAAATTTCTTAATTGACGATTATACCCTTTAAACTTCAGTCTATATTTTTGCTTTCCTTTTCTTAGCAAAAATTTGTCAATAATAAAATAAATTTTAATTATTATTTATACAAATAAAATTTATTTATTATATTTGTTCATTAAATTTTTCCTTTTATTTTTTTTTGTAAAAAAAAATTATTTATTATATTTTTTCTTCTCTTTCCTTACCTTTTCTTTTTCTTACCAAAATTCTTTCTCTTTCCTATTTCTTTTCTTATCCAAAAACATGTCAATAATAAAACAATAAAATACGTTTAATTAATTATTTTTAAAAAAATAAAAGTTATTTCTTCTTTTATCTTCTTTCCGTTTCCTTTTCTTACCATTTTTTTTTCTCTCCTTTACCTTTTCCTTTTCTTATCCAATATTTTTTTAATAATAAAATAAAATTTAATTATTTATTGGTACAAACAAAATTTATTTATATCATTGAACAGAGGGAGAACTGATTATTGAGGCATGCTATTATCCAAAATAGAGCATGGAATCAGAGATCAGTGGTAGAATAACATTTCCAGTAAACATTGGAGAAAATAGAAGAATAAAGTGTATGGAGAGTTTATCTAGTTTACAAAATCATGAATTAACTATTAAGAGGGCCAAAATTAACTTGTGATGTTATTAAAAAAAAGCTTGATATTTTTTACAATGCTTCGGGATAATTGGTTAATTTTAAAAAATCAAGTGTTTTCTTTTTAAAGAATGTAGGTCGAAATGATAGGTAGTTAATAAAAGATGCTTTTGGTCTTCATGTTGATGGGCATTTAACAAAATATTTGGGAACCCCTTAATCAGATTAAAAAAAGAAGACTGTGCAGCTCCGGGAAATAGTTGAGAGATTAAGAAATAAAATGCAAGGTTAGATGACTAAATCTTTATCTAGAACCGGGAGGGAGACCTTGATTAAGTCAGTTTCTTCATTCATAGCTCAACACAATACGAATTATTATCATATTCCAAAAAAGTTTAGGGAACAAATAGATAAAATGCACAGTAACTTCTTATGGGCAAAGGGTTATGATAGTAGAGATCTTAATTGGCCCTGATTACAATCCGAATACGACGCGTTTACTAACCGTGTTAAATGGGTTGACCCGTTTATGACCCGAACCCATATAAGCTCAACCCAAATCCGCTAACTACATGTTGAGTTCAAATCGTGTTATCATGTCGAGTCAAAAAATGAAACCCCTAGGTAAAATGAGATGATGTTTTCTTAGAGAAAGGTTGTGGTGGATTGGGGATTCATTTTGCGATTGATATTAATAGGGCCACTATGGCCAAATTGTGATGGAAGATCTTAACAGAATCTTTCAATATGTCGATTAGTCTATTGCGTGGTAAATATTTGAGTTAATGTGATTTCTTTAGTGTTAAAGTAAAGAATACTGGTTATTGGGTTTAAAAAAAGATCTTAAAATCGATGGATCTTATTACTGGGGGTATTAGATGGTATATTGGTAATGTAAAAACAAATATTATTTTGAATTGATAAATGGGCTTTGAATAGAGCTTTGTATGAACGTGTCCCTAATATAAAATTGGATTCACTAGAATGGGATTTACGGGTTTTAGATTGCATTTTGCCGAACAAACAATGGAATTTGGGGATGAACTGCGAAGGTTTATTTGCAATATACCTATACCTATACCGATAACTCATGTTGAGAACAAAATGTGGTGGGGTTTGGAAAGAAATGGCTTTTTTTTTCTTTTTTTTTTTTTGCAAAAGTCGGCCACAAGATTAGCTAGGAATATTAAATGTGAAGATAGATATAGAGAACGAAATCCAAAGAAGTCTATTTTTGCATGGTGTTGAAAATTAGAATGTCCACCCAAGATTTGATCATTTTTATAGTTAATTCTAAGACATAGTCTTCCTTCAAAAGTAGCTCTTAATAGGCAAGGAATTAATGTTGATATTTTTGTGATTTATGTTTGGATGAGGATTTAAATCATATTTTTTAAAGTGTTATACTGCAAAATATGTGTGAAATTTAATTACGAGGGATTGTGTGATCCCGAACATGGATGATAAGGATATTGTTGAGTGGTTAAAAGAAATTCATCTTCTGGGTAAATTTAATTATAAAATTAGAGAAAAACTTGTTAATATTCTTTAGCAGTTATAGTGTTATCGTAATGATAGGATTTTTTGCATGATAGATTTAATAATTTCAAAATTATTGAAAAGGCCACTAACTATTTTCGGGATTATAATAGGATTGATGAATGGATTAATCATAAGGTAATTATTTTGGGTAAAAATAAAAAAGTGAAATTTACAAGATGGATTCCACCAATTAGTAAGAAGAAATTGAATTTTGATGGTTCAAAGAAAGAACATGGAAAATCGGGTGGAGTGGGTGCTATAGTTAGAAATGAGAAAGTATATAATTGTTGGGCCATATCAAGTTGGTATGAGTGAGAAACTTCAATTCCTCTATTGGAAGTTTTGGCTCTAAGGAAAAGATTGACAAGGATTGATGCATAAGATGGCAAATTTTTTGACATTGAAGGTCATTCCATGATTATTATTAATACTTTGTCAGATAGACAAAAAAATTCATGAAGGATTCATAATATTTTAAGTGACTATGTCAATGTTATTAGAGAAAAAGATTTGGAGGTGTTGTCAGACATATTTATTATGAGGCTAATCTAATAACTGATTGATTAGAAAATAAAATTCATTCGTTGAATGGTAAAATAATATGACTAAATGATTTTTCTAGAAAATTAAGTCAGATTGTTTTTGATGATACAGGAGGTAGGGTGTAAGAGAGATTGGTGAGTTCTTAATACCAAAAAGAAACCTCCATGAAGCAGTCATGGAAGAAAATACAAAGAGCACCAGGGCAGTGACAGTAGTTATATCCAAGCTTAGTATAAGCCTAATGCAAGCTCTAAAATAGTCAACTCAAACTCTGATTCTTGCCTGAATTAATATAATTAGTATGGAGTTTAACGTAAATCCGGTGAGTTTTCAACAATTTAAACTATCAAATTTTATTCACAATTTTTTCAATAAATTATTATCTTTTTTCTATTTTAATGATACATTAAAAGTTTCAATAATTTCTCTATTTAAAAAAATATAAAAGCTGACATAATTTAATTTTGAAAAAAAAATAGTAGATATCAACTAGTTTTTAAAATTTTAAAAATATAAATAGTAATGCTTCTAATAATTTCTACTACTCTATTAATGTATAATTAAAATATAAAAAATATAATACATAAAATATCAACTTCGGGTTCGGATTGGTTTCGAATTTCCAAAATCACAATTCAAGTCCAACACTAAATTATACTGTGTTTGAGTTCTTTTATCCAAACACATCTCAAAATATAAAAAATAAAATTCAAATCTTACAAAAATTTAAGCTTAAGTTACCCCAGTTACACTCCTAATTGTGTAAAAGCATCTCGACACCAAGGCAGGTTTTATTGTAAAAATCATAGCTGAGACCTGCAACATTTGATGCTGCATTAGCGGTGAAAGCAAGAGCAAACGACTTCAGGTGGCATGAGATTATCATCCTTACATGTTCATATATTTAGCATTAGTAACTTTTAAACCTTCGCTCTCCAGCTAGGCCATTCAATTAATGTCTCTCTCTCTCTCTCTCTCTCTCTCTCTCTCTCTCTCTCTCTCTCTCTCCACACACACACAGATATATATATATACACACACACATACACATACACACACACATACAGGACGAGGTCAAAATTTTATTTTAGAAGGGCAAAATTTTGCTATATGATTGATTATAAATTTAAAATTTAAAAAAAAGTATAAATATTTAATATTAAATGATAATATTTTTTGTTAAGTAACTAAGAATTTACAAATTAAACAGGAATCCCATTTAAAGAAGGAAATTTTTTAAAAAAGTGTAGGGTATAAGAAATTTATTAAAAGGTTAAATTAAAATTAAAATAAAAGTAGAATATTCCAAATGATGCTGTATTTTTTGGTCGGTAGGGGCTCCGAACTCCGTCACCAGAGAAATACTCAAAGAGAATGATAAGAGGGCCACCGGATTGGCTTCGGTGGTAGCTACTCCGATGCTTAAATCAATAAACTGAATTGAAAGGCTGTAATGTAAACCAAAGAATGAGCATAAAACTAAAGCGTACCTTTAGGGTTTAATTTATAGGCTGTGGCTTTCCTAAGTTGATTAGGATTTGGAGCCATAGAAGTAGGATTTGATTATCCGAGAATAACAGTTACCATGTTGGATATTGCGCTTGAGAGATATCTGTGAGTGGCAGTTTCCTTGTTGAAGATTGTTTCCTTATCCTTTGCTCGGTAGGATGTTTAAGGCGGTGATGAGCTATGTACCTCGAGGGAAGCTCTGAAGGCCTTGTACTCAGACCTGTGAGTTCTGAAGGCTAAGCACCTAAGCCTGCTCTGAATGGCCGAGCGTCTGAGTCTACTCTAGATGGCCGAGCTTTGTAGTCACACGTGTCACATGGAGACTGGTATGTCGTTTTGTGGTATATCAGTCACTCCCCCCCAAGCCCTAGTTCGAACTCAACGTGCAACTAGGGCTATGTGCTTCCAAAAAGCCATGCGTCCTGTTTGTCCGATTTCCAAGGTGAGTGCTGGCGTGCCATTTATTATGCAGCCAACGCTTGGGCTTTCAAGGCCATCATTGCCCTTAACCATCATGGCGGTTCGACTTGGTGGGCCCCAAATTTTGAAAACATATATAAAGAGGAGGAGGGGCTTTGTACGCTTTTCCTTCACCATTTTTATTGTAGAGAAGCAAAAATTACGCCATTTTTGAATCAGAGCATCCAGTGACTTGTGAGGAGTGCCTATTGCTTGAGGGGTATTCGCCACTTAGAAGTTTTTAATCCCGGTTGTTCTCAGGTTTTTCATTCTTTATTTCTACTTGTTTTCAATTTTCTCTCTTGTTCTTCCCCATTTTTGCTTTCTTTTCATTTTACAATCTCTTGCCAATATCGGCCTCTACTGCATCTTCTGGTGTTGGAAGCGGCGCAGGAAGTTCTTCAAAAACTTCTGCGTTATCCCACTCCCAAACTGTGGGTGGCAGTCCTTCCGGTAATGCCAAAAATAGGTCAGTAGGATCCCCCTCTAGTTCAGAGGTTAGGATCATAGACGCCTTTATAGAACCTAGGAATAAGAATGGGGAAACTTTGGGAAAAACCCCTCAAAAGGAGGAGGGAGAAAGCGCCATCACTCAGGGCATGATTAATGAATTGAGGGAGAGGTGTAACTTCACCTCAAATGTCACCTGTAGAGTACCGAGTCAATTAGATCGCCCTTTCGACGTCTAGGAGGGGGGAAATCTGTGTCTATCTTTCTTGGTTTGAGGCGGGACTGAGGCTTCCTCTTCCCGATCTAGTTAAGCGGTTCTTTGTTTGGTTCAACCTCTGCTCTACTGACCTTAGCCTTAACAGTTGGAGGCACCTATTAAGGTTCATAGCTTTATGTTATCTTAACGATGTTGAGGTAACGGTAGAGCTGATCCGTAGGAAGATGGATCTCAAGTACATGAGGTCGGAGGGCCTCTTCTACATGCCCTTTGACAAGAGGTTCAAACCCCTTTCTTTTGTGCTGACCTCCAACAAAACCTAGAAGAAATGGTACTTCTTCATGAGAGGT
Organism: Nyssa sinensis; assembly: GCA_008638375.1. NCBI lineage: Eukaryota > Viridiplantae > Streptophyta > Magnoliopsida > Cornales > Nyssaceae > Nyssa > Nyssa sinensis. The sequence continues at coordinate 24,487,818 of CM018046.1, forward strand.
GGATGGGAGATGGAGGACTTCCAAAGCCAGACCTCGACATTCCCCCGAAGTACGGGGTTTAAGGGTGAGGCCCCCTTTCTTTGTGACAATTTTACTTCTGTTTGCGCTTTTACTTCTGAATTTTAACCACCGTTGTTATGTCTTTTGTGCAGACAAGAGCGCTTGGAAGAGGTCAATTTTCACAGTTGACCTTCAGGATAAGTACTGCAGGCACCTCTAGACCAGGAATAGGGATTTTCGAGTCATTCTTATGCCAGAGAATTTGATGGCACCTGATCAGAATAAGGACCAGACAGAGAGCTTTCAAGGCAAGGACCAAGCAGAGAGCTTCCAGGACGAGGGCCGAGCAGAGGATCTGAAGAAGACCCTAATGGGCAGATGGGCTCCTGTGAAGAGGAAGGTTGGAGGGCCTTCTTCTCCCATTGTTCCTCCTCATGCTAAGAAGAGGAAGCCCCCAACTGACCCCTCTACCTCTGCGCCGCCCAAAAAGGGCATTGTCATTAGAGAGCCTATCCCTAGGCTTGCTCCTGCCCCTACCCCTGAAGTCCAGAAAAAAGAGGAAGGTGAGGATGGCAGTCGACCTCTCCATGCTGCCTGATGGTTATAAGGCCGCAATGCAGGCCATTGATAGATTTTGGGAGTTGAGGAAGCTCCTTAGAGGCAGCAGGGGCAGAGCACTCAGCAGGCCATCACTGAGGTGATGAGCTTCCAAATGAAGGTAACCACCGAACTGTCTTTCTTTGTGTTTTATTTTGTTTCTTGTTCTAACCTGCCTATTTGTTGTTCTGTAGACCATGCACAGCCTGGCTGCCCTGATGGAGTCTGCCTTAGATCCATTGGCTGTGGAAAAGCTTCAAGATGAGCTGGATGAGGCCAGACTCCAGCTTGGGACAGCCCAATCGAATGCCACGGCTGCAGAAAAGAGGCTTAAGGAGGTGAATAACTCTCTTTTTATCATAGAGTCAGAAAAAGATTCATTTCTTCGTCAAATGGAGGAGCTGAAAAAGGAGAATAATGAGCTTCAGGCCTCTGTTGCTCAGAAGATCAGGGAGACCAAGGCTGCGACTGAAGCAACAATGAAAGCTGAGGTCGAGGGGATGGGTGAGGAGCTCATGCAGCATGGCTATGACAACTTCAAGTCCAAGCTCCTTGCCAAGTTCCCAGGTTTCAACTTATCAGCCATTGAGGAAGATGATGATGATTCAGCCAGCCCTTTAGTTTAGGAAATGAACTTTTGTATTCCTTTTCCTTCTCCTGAACTAATGTACTTGAGCATTTTTATCAATGCAATTAAGATTGTTATGGGTGCTAAGTAGATTTGGCACTGTCAAGAGCCACTGCTGCTCTGTAATCTAAGCTGAGGCTTCAGCCCTTTAAGCTTACAATTAGTGTAAGGAAAGGTGTCCATGAGCTGTGTGCATTGCAGACCAGCCTTTTAACTAATTATGATCAGAAGCTGTCTTCCGAGCAGAGCAACTTGAGCAATTCGAACTTATCTAAATAACTTGAGCATGAGTTCTTGCGATAACAATCCATCCATAGTGTAGATTTGTGTTCATCAGGACTTAAAATAATTGATTTGATCAAAACCTTTGCTCGTAACATTAAAAGAGTAGACAACATGTCTCCCAAGATCAAATTTTCTTTCATTATAGCAGATAAAGTCTGAATAAGAAGCTTCGTAATATCTGAACCCGAATTGGTAGTTACGCATGTGTATTCTGTTTTTAGTATAAGGGGTAACTGAGTAGGTTCATCCCTGTACAGAAATGGTGCAGACTTGTATTGCTTGCACAAGCTGCAAGGTTTTTAGGGGTCTGTTCTTTACGATGGACCAGACCAAGAGGTCTGTGCATTGAATGGACCAGGCCTGAAGGACTTGTAATGGATACAAGGCTTTAGGGGTCAATACGCTGGACCAGACCTAAGGGTCTGTACATTAAGAGGACCAAGCCTAAAGGACTTGTAATGGATACAAGGCTTTAGGGATCAATAAGCTGGACCAGACTTGGGGGTCTGTGCATTAAGAGGACTAGGCCTAAAGGACTTGTAATGGATACAAGGCTTTAGGGGTCAATACGCTGGACCAGACCCAGGGGTCTGTGCATTAAGAGGACCAGGCATGTAGTACTTGTAATGGACACAAGGCTTCAAGGGTCAATATGCTGGACCAAACCTAGGGGTCTGTGTATTGAGAGGACCAGGCCTGAAGTACTTGTAATGGATACAAGGCTTCAGGGGTCAATACGCTGGACCAGACCTAGGGGTCTGGGCATTGAGATTAATACTTTCCTGAAGGGATTTAGAAGAGAGAAACTTTATTGATAATATTTTCGTAGGTGTTTTACATTTCAAGGCCTAGGTACAGGTTTCCCAGCCATGTTTTCTAACCAGTATGTGGTAGGTCTGATAATCTTTGTTACTCTGTGAGGACCCTCCTAGTTAGGCGCCAGCTTTCCCATAGTGAGATCTTTGGTATTTGGGAACACCCTTCTCAGGACGAGATCTCCAACCTGAAAGCTGATGGGTTTTAGCCCCAGTTTAGCGTTGTTGGCCATCCTGTGCTGATATGCTTCCATCTTGATCTTGTCTTGATCCCTTTTTTCTTCTAATAGGTCAAAGCTTTCTGCAAGTTATTGATCATTGCTCCCTTGGTAAAAAACTTCAGTCCTTAGGGTAGGCATACCGATCTCAACAAGAATCATCGCTTTGGTACCATAGGCAAGTGAGAGGGGAGTTTCAGAGGCAGGTGTTCTTCTGGGGGTTCAATAGGCCTAGAGAACTCCAGGGAGTTCTTCAATTCATCTTCCTTTGGCTTCTTCTAACCTTTTCTTGAGAGTATCAAGGATTGTTCGGTTAGTGACCTCTGCTTACCCGTTGGCTTAGGGATGGCCTGGAGAGGCAAAATGTTCACTGATGTGCAGGTCTTGGTAGAATTTCTTGAAAACTTTGCCAGCAAACTGTGTACCATTATCTAAAATAATAACACGTAGTATGCAGAACCGGCAGACTATATTCTTCCAAGTGAAGTTCTTGACCTCTTTCTCTGTAATATGTGTTAGGGGCTCTACCTCTGCCCATTTGGAGAAATAGTCAATGGCCACCAAAAGATATTTCCTATTTGGTGCGGCCTTTGGTAGAGAACATATGATATCCATCCCCCATTGAGCTAAGGGCCATGGGCTGGCAATAAGAAGAGCTCATGGTGGGGCTGGTATTGGTAGGGAGCGAACCGTTGGCATTTGTCATACCTTTGGACGTACTCTTTCGCTTGCTTCAGCATGCTCAGCCAATAGTAGCCTTGTGTTAAAGCTCGATGGGCTATAGTTCTGCGCCCATTATGATTTCCACAGATTTCTTCATGTATTTCTGCCAGAACATACTGAGACTCCTCTAGAGACAGACACCTCAAAAGGGTTGTGAATAAGACCTTCGATAAAGCTTCCCATTCATAATAAGGTACCGAGTTGCCTTGATTCAAATTCTTTTAGCCTCGTTCTTATCTTCTTGAAGGAACCCTCCTTCTAGGTATTGGAGGATGGGAGTCATCCAGCTTTGGGTTTGCTCTATAGCTTGAGCAACTTAGACCTCTTTTATGCTTGGTTCTGACTGATGGGAGATTTTCAACTTGGATTCTCCTTCGGCCTTGAGGTGGGAGGCCATATTGGCCAGTGCATCAGCCCTGCAGTTCTGACCTCTTTCAATTTTCTGGATTGTGAATTTTTGGAAGCACTGCTTCAGTAATTTCGCTAGCTCTGAATATCGGAGCATTCTGTCATCTCTGATGGAAAACTCACCCGAAACTTGGCTTACCACAAGTTGGGAATCGGAGAAGGCCTCGAGGTTCTAAGCCTCATATTCTAAAGCTAGCTTCAATCCAAGGATAAGAGCCTCGTATTTTGCTTCATTGTTTGAAGCTCTGAACCCTAGACTTACTGCCTTTTCTACCATAAACCCATCTGGGGATCGTAGCACCAAGCCAACGCTAGAACCATGGTCGATGGAAGATCCATCGGTAAAAAGCTGCCATGTACCAGAGCTTTCACAGAGTTGTGTCCTGTCTTGCAGTGCTGGGGTGAATTCGGTGACAAAATCGGCCGAGGCTTGCCCTTTGATGGAGGTCCGTGGAACATAAGATATGTCAAATTCCCCAAATTCTACTAACCACTTGACCAGTCGTCCTGAGACTTCTGGCTTTCAAAGCACTGACTTCAGCGGATAGGCCGTTGGGATCTCAATGGGATGAGTTTGAAAGTAGGGCCTGAGCTTCCGTGCTGAAGTTATTAGGGCGAAGGCTAATTTCTCAATCTCTGGATATCTTTTTTCTGTGTCCAATAACGCCCTACTGACGTAGAATATAGGCTTCTGAACTCCTCTGTCCTGCCTGACCAGTACAGAACTAACAGCATTTTCGGAGACAGTAAGGTAGAATAGTAGCTTTTCCCCTTGGACTGGCTTTGATAAGAGTCCAGGCGAAGCCAGGTACTCCTTCAGCTCTTGAAAGGCTTTTTCGCATTCCTCTGACCACTGCAAGGCTCTGTTACCTTTTAGGGCTTTGAAGAACGGTAAGCAGCGATCAGTAGATTTGGAGATAAATCTGCTCAGAGCTGCAATTCTGCCTTTCAAAGCCTGAATGTCTTTCTTGGTCTTTGGCGACTCTAGCCTAATCAAAGCCCCGATCTGAGTGGGGTCTGCTTCAATACCTCTCTGAGAGACAATGTACCCTAAGAACTTTCCCTTGGTCACACCGAAAGTGCACTTCGAGGGATTCAATTTCATTTTATGCTGCTTCAGGATGTCAAATGTCTGAGCTAAATGCTGGAGGTGATTGCCTTTTCGTAGGCTCTTGACCGACATGTCATCAATGTAAACATCCATGGTACTGCCGATCAGAGGACTGAACATCTTATTGACCAGACACTGAGATGTTGCCCCATCATTTTTTAGGTCGAACGGCATCACTCTAAAGCAATAGAGACCTCGCTCGGTTATGAATGCTGTCTTTTTTTGGTCTGAAGGGTACATCTGGATCTAGTTGTATCCAGAGTAAGCATCTATGAAGCTCATGAGTTCGTGTCCTGTAGTAGCATCAACCAGCTGATCTATCCTTGGTAGTGGAAAGCTGTCTTTTGGGCAGGCCTTGTTGAGGTCTGTATAGTCGACACAAACTCTCCATTTTTCATTTTTCTTTTTGACCAGAACAGTGTTAGCAAGCCATTATGGATAGAACGCCTCTCGTATCATCTTGGCTTCTAGCAGCCTCTGGATGTCACGACCCCAAATCCGGCCCATGCGGATCGAGGGTTCGTGATCGGCCACCGAGGCCTTTTTCAATGATCACAATCCTTTTCTCTTTTCCATCTAATCAAACGCAGCGGAATAAATTTCTTTTTCAATTGCGACTTCCAAAAGTGACTACATCATGTCTAACAAAATTCTATTACAAAAAAGGGTTCATAACTTCATAAGCTTTCGGCTATTCTGACTGAAACTGCTATTCCCTTGCCACTATTGATACCTGAAATATATTAGATAAGAATCCTATGAGCTCAACAACTCGTGAGTATCCCAGCTCGTGAGTATTCCATAACATACAAAGGGTTTCAAAACTATTATATAATTCAATACTGAAATGTCAATGATCAGATATCATATGTTATCTTAATTTATAGTACAAAATAACGGTATCAAATTCACTTCCAATAAATCTCAATTCAACAATAATCGTAAATCGATAATCAATAATATAGTTCAATAAATCAAAATCATAGTTCAATAACATAGTTCAATAAATCACAATTCGATGAGTCTTGGTTCAATAAATCATAGTTCGATAACATAGTTCGATATCTTGGTTCGATAAATCATAGTTCGATAATTCAAAATCATGGTTCGATAACGTAATTCGATAAATCATAGTCCGATAAATCATAGTTCAATCATGGTTCATATTCAATATTCACATTCAAAAATCATATATTCCACTTCTATGGCCAGCAAATCAGCACCTCGCTGACTCAGATCGATAGACTAGCTAGTTCGATATGCCGTATCAACACCGGCTCACCACAATATATCCTGTGGGAAGGGTTCGATAAATCACAACCTATTCGATAGTGACCAATCATAGAAGAGTGTTCTATTCAAAGCATCAAAATCATATCCAAATCATATCCAAAATCAATAATCATCAATAGCAGATCAATTACTCAAATCAAAGTTCTTTATTTGATGTTTAGTTAAAACAGTTCAACATTTGTGAGAAAATCACATAACGTTTGAGTATCTTACGAACATATTTTCTTAAGTCAAAGAAGACAATATAGTTGTCAATAAATCGTTCAAAACGTATACAGTATAGCTGTTAAACAAAGGCTATAAGAAGAAATGATATCATATGTCGATATATCATAAAAGAGTTCAATATTTATATTTATAATGAAAGTTTCTACCTCAATATGGTATGAAACACTCACCCGAATTCCAAAAGCTTAACTCTAAAAATCCTTCCTTTAGTTGAAGGTTCCTATAATCACATTTCAAAATCCTGTTACTTTCTTGTTCAAAGTATCACATAATTTAACTGTCAATCTAGATCCCTCTCTATTCCAATTACCCTCTCTCTATAGCTTCATTAAGTCTTAGGGACTCATTGGTCATTTTTTAGTTTGTTGTCGGGCCTTATTTTTCCCAAAAAAGATGTCACCGTTAGGTTCAAAGTGCCGAATATAATTGGTTTAGACTTTTCTAGATTTAAATCTGCATATCTATAGTTTATTTTAAGCCTAGGGCATTTTTGTGATTTGATGTTTTTATGTGTCATATTTTTTGGTACTTCGTTTGCCAAAATGGACTCTACCATTGAGTCCAGATTGCCCAAAATAGTCAAAATGGACTACCTTTTATATTCAATTGGCCCCGGGTATCATTAGGGGTAAAATGGTAATTTTACATTTCACATGTCTAAATTTTTGAGACTTAATTTCACAAATCGGACTCCACCGTTGAGTCCGGAATGCCCAAAAATATTGGGTTACACTATTCTTTTATTTTATTTGGACTTCGTTTGACTAATTTTTGGCTTAGGGGTGTTTTAGAAATTTTCTAAATTTAAAAAGGGTTTTAAATTAATTTTTATTTTATTTTCTGGGTAATTTCGAAATTAACTGAAAGTTGGGGGTCAAAATGGAATTTCAGAAAACTTTAAAATAAACCAACCGGTTCAGCCCCTACTTAATTGAACCGGTTCAGTTTGGTTAAAAACCAAACTGTTCAGTTTAGTTTAACGCATCATGCTGACGTCAGAAGGACGTTAGCGGTTTATTTATCCCCAGTCCAATACGACGTCGTCCCACTTATCTGGATCCATTTAACACGATTGGTTCGACCCGGACCGAATCCAAAACCTGAGACCCGACCCGAATAGGGTCGTCTTCTCCATCACGACAGCATTGTGCGACTGAAAACCCTAAAAAATTTTCTCCATTTTCGTAGGTTTTTGGCCACGGTTTCCTACTGTTTTCCATTTTAATCCACTTCTGGAAGCCTAACCGACATTCTATCATTCATTTGAGGCATCGAATCAAGGTCTAATGGCTCTGTTTCAAAAACGATAGCCGAGCCTGCAACTGGTTCTCAAATGCCTATTTTTGGTCCAATCCTCATGGGGTTTCTTGCGTTGTGACCCTTGCATCGTGGGGTTCAAGTCCCTATCCTAAAATCCCAGTTTAATCGAGGTTTTTGTGAGTTTGGGTTTTAAACCCGAACCTGCAACTCGTGATTAGAGGGTCGGTTTTGAGTCTTTAAGGTCGCGTATGTAGGTTTTTGGCATGCTAGAAGTGTCTAGTTTAAGTCTAAACAAACCAAACTAGGTTCGGTGTAAGTTGATTCAGACCCATCTTAGTCAAGGTCATCCATGGAGGTAGTGTACTGTTCTTGGTGTTTTAGGGTTGTTTTAGGTTCTGTTTTCATGTATTATTCACGTATCAATATTCTAAACATCATTCAAGTATTTATTAAACTTAAACAGCCTATACACATGCATGATTTCTAGAGAGAGAAATTTAGGTGTTTTTGGTGGGTTTACCTCTAGTTCTGAGATTTCAGCCCTCTTTCTTTCTCTATTTCTCCCTTGTTCCTCACTTCTGAATCCCCAGAATCTCCTTCAATCTCTCCCTCACTCTTGGATGGCTCAAGAGTGTGTGTTTATAGTTGTGTATATATGTGTTTATAACCCTATATCATCATCACCTTTATTTTCAATTCAGATTTTCCTACACACACAAGTAATGTGTACAACACACTCAACCCCTAGTACACTCATGACCTACAATAGCCTAAGTGTATATTTGTGTGTACATATATATATGTATGTATATATATACATTTGCATGTCATTGGGTTGGTGGGATTTCCCTTTTTCCTTTTTATTTTATTTTCTTATTATTTCATTTCATTATTTTATTTTATTATCACATTATTTTTATTACACAAGCTCTCCACTTTATATATATATATATATTATTTATTTATTATTATTATTATTATTATTATTATTATTATTATTTTATTATTTCAGTTTCGGAATCGAATCATTTAGTTCATTTCTTGATTTGCGACAACTGACTGTCGCTTATCAAATTTTAAATTTATCCATGGCCTATGATTGTCATCGTCAAATTTTCGGGTCTCTTAATACTTAGATTTAATTTCCAACTTAACTCTCGTCTTATTTTAGCTTATGGTTCGGGTTTACATGTTATGGCCCGGGTCTACTAGGTCGGGTACCGGCTACTTCGGGTCGGGGTATTACACTGGACCTCCTCATTAATGATATGATGCCGCTCTAGAACGAGTGGCCTTCTTTTTTGTCTCACTTGGGGGTGATTAGGATCTACCATCAATTTGTGAGTGATGATGTCTGGATCTATTCCCTCCATATCCTTCGTTTCCCAGGCAAACATTGAGAGGTTGTTTCTTTAGAATTTTACCATATCTTCCTACTCGGCAGGTGTCAAGTCCGGACCGATTTGTAAGTAATGCCCTTGTTCTTCTGAGCTGACCAACACTTTGATGGGGTCTCCTACGGGCTTAGCCCTGTTGTCCCTTCCTTTAGGGCTTAAAGGCTCATCAATTCTGGAAGGGCAGTCTTCTGCCTCGTGATGGGGAAAAAATTCTGGATCCCCGCCTTCACGAGCGTGCAGTAATTGCTATTTGGGGGCCCTTTCCTTGAGCGCAAGAGCATGACACTCTCGAGAGGTCGGTTGACATCCTCTGATGGAGTAGACAACATGATTATGGACGTACTTCAGGCATTGGTGGAGGGTTGAAGTGACTGTTCCCATCTGATATAGCCAAGGTCTCCCAATTATGACGTTGTAAAGGGACTTGACATTCAGAACCATGTACTATGATATTGTCATATTTTGTCCAACTCCCCCTCCTACATTGGTTGGGAAGTCAATCCTCTCTAGTGGGGTATTGAGGTTCCCATCAAATCCTATCATGATAGCAATGGTGGGCTTGATGTCATTGGGATTAAGCTTCATCTGTTTGAGTGATTCGTAGAACAGCACGTTCGCGGAACTCCCTATGTCCACCAAGACTCTTCGGATCTCAAAGTTGACAATTTTGAGGGAGATAACAAGGGTATTGCTGTGAGGACAATGTACTCCTGCAAGATCCTGATCTGAGAACTAGATCTCAAGTACTGGCCTCAATCTTTTCTCGACATTGGAGATCTGTAGGATGCTGGGAGTAATTCTGGCCTCCCAAGCATATCGTTTTCTTGCTCGATTGGACATTTTTGTTGCCAGGGTATCCATATGGAGGACGAAGATAACCTTAGTGTTCTGTTGTTGAGGCCCATTCCGTCTTTCCTTTTGCTGCGGCCTCTAGTCCAGCCTTCTTTGCTGAGGTCTGTCGTTGCGGGGGTTCTGCCTCCCGTCCTGCCTGACAAACTCCCATAGTCGTCCTCTCCTTATAAGCTACTCAATTTCATACTTAAGTGTTTTGCATGAGTCAGTGGCGTGCCCGTGGTCTTTGTGAAAGTCACAATACTTGTTTTGGTCCCGATAGCTAGGGTCGCCTCTCAGCGGCTCTAACCATCTTAGGTTTTCACGTGATTGGACTTGCCGAAGTATATGAGTCAGGGAGGCATTCAGAGGAGTGAAGGTAGTGAATCCCCTTGGAGCAGTGTTGTTTAGAGTTCTAGAAGCGTTTCTTATGTCTGGGCTTCTGACCCTCTTCCTGATTGTACTGGAATCCTTTTGTTCATCCTGCTGAGCTTGTTCTTTAGTCTTTTGAGCTGGACTCTTTGCTTCCTCCAAATTTATGTATTTCCTAGCCCGATCCATGAAGGTTGCTATGTCGGCAAGAGGGCTTTTTGTTAGAGAGTCCTTGAAGCCTCCTTGTGCAAGTCCAGAGGTCATAGCAGTTACTAAAAAGCTTGGGTTGTAGTCTGTAATCTCTGTGAGTTCGGCATTAAAACATGTAATGTAACCTCGGAGGGGTTCCTCTTTGGATTGTTTTACTTTAAGAAAGAATTCTAGGCCCTTCCTCAACCTCCCGCTAGTCATGAATCTGTCTAGGAAGCGCCTACTGAGATCATAAAAACTAGTGACTGAGCTTGGTAGGAGATGGTGGAACCACTTCAGAGCTGTGCCTTTGAGGTTGGTAATGAACATACAGCACATGAAGGTGTCGGAAGTCCCGTGTAGTGCCATGGTGTGCTGGTAATGAGAAAGATGATCCCCCGGGTCCCCAGTCCCATCATAAGGGGTAAACTTTGGGACGACGAACTTCCTCGGCCTCTCCTCAGCCATGATAGCAGGGGTGAACGACGTGGCAAGCCTACCGAGCAGCCTGGCTAACTTGTCCTGCTCTGAAGGGACTTGAATACCCCTCATCACAACAATGCGGTCCATGGAGTCCGTAATTTCTTCAACTATTCGTGGGTCCTTGGGCGGGACTTCTTGCGAGTCTTGCCTTGCAGTTTCAGCTCCTACCTGAATGGGATGGGCATGTCCCATGGCTGAAGGAGGATTTTGGTGCTCTTAAGCTGGAAGAACTGGAGCCGCTTAAGGTTGAGACTCTTGCGGCGATGGATTCGTTTTTGAAGCCTCTGGGGTTGGAGCCCTAGTGGTGCTTCTATAGTGGATATTTGGGATAAAAGTTGGTATCCCCCTGCCTGCAGTTGCTGATGGTCGTGGGTCTCTGCTAATGTGGACGATACCTTGGGGGTACACCGGTTGATTATTGGGAATCTCTTCATGAAATCCTCCGCCTGTGGTGGCGGTAGGAGGTTGTGTCCTTTGATCAACCGTGTTGACGGACGGATTCAAAGGGTTGGTTCCGAGGTTCTGCCTGAGTACCGCCAGAGTTTTAGACATGGAAAGTAATTGTTATTGTATCAACTCGTTTTGTCGTTTGACTGAGTCAAGATCTTGCCGCATGGGATCAGTTGTTCGTCCCTTTCCTCGTTCGACAGGAGGCCGGGGTTGAGGATTTTGAGCATTCTTTTCTCAGTCAGAGATTGGGAGCCATGGTCCTCCGGTGAGAAGGAGAACAAGTTTGTTCGTAGGTAAAGCACTTTTGTTGAAAGAGTGATTGTCGTTCCCACAGACGGCGCCAAACTGATGCTACACTTTTTGGTAGGTAGGGGCTCCGAACTCCGTCACCTAAGAAATACTCAAAAAAAAATATCAGAGGGCCACCGGATTGGCTCCAGCGGTAGCCGCTCCGATGCTTAAGTCAATAAACTGAATTGAAAGGCTGTAATGTAAACCAAAGAATGAGCATAAAACTAAAGCGTACCTTTAGGGTTTAATTTATAGGCTGTGGCTTTCCTAAGTTGATTAAGATTTGGAGTCATAGAAGTAGGGATTTGATCATCGGAGAATAACAGTTACCATGTTGGATACTGCGCTTGACAGATATCTATGAGTGGCAGTTTCCTTGTTGAAGAATGTTTCCTTATCCTTTGCTCAGTAGAATGTTTAAGGCGGTGATGAGCTCTGAACCTCGAGGAAGCTCTGAAAGCCTTGTGCTCAGACCTGTGAGTTTTGAAGGCTAAGCGCCTAAGCCAGCTCTGAATGGCCGAGTGTCTGAGTCTACTCTGGATGGCCGAGCTTTGTAGTCACACGTGTCACATGGAGATTGGTCTATCGTTTTGTGGTATATCACAAAATTTTAGATTGAGTGGTACAAAAATATAAATTAAAAATATATATTAAAAAATATGAAAAAAAATTCAAATAAAAAAATTTGAAAGGGACAAGCGGTTGATTGATGGCTAGTTGATGTGGTTAAAAGCTAAAAGAGGGAAATGGAGATAACTGATAAAGCCAAACATATAGATAAGTTAGATGATCAGAGATTTACTATGAGAGGAGAAATTCTTAGTCATGTTTGATACACAACAATAAAATAATTATTTTATAAAATAAAAATAAAATAAAATAAAATAAAATAAGAATTATTCATTTAGGTCAAAAAAATATTTAGAATAATTTTTAATAGAAGAAATATTTTCAATCACATTAAATAAGAGTAAGGAATGAAAAAATTAAAATAAATATTTCTACAATATCAATTTTATTATACCGAATACGACGTAAGATTTATGATTATTATGTGTGTGTGTGTGTGTGTTTTTTTTTTCTTTTTCTATGCAACTATAAAAAGAGAAAGATAGAAAGATATGAAAAATCAAAAAAAAAAAAAAAATTATCGTGGGTTTCTCTCAAGGGTGTTTAAGTATTTTCATTTTTCTTTTACTTTCTTATATTACTCTTACACTTTTTATAATTAAATTAAAATATAGAGACAAAATGTATAAGAGATAATTATTAGTTTGTTAGATCCATTTTTGGACCAAAACTGATGGATACTCTAGGATAATTTTTAAAAGTTTAGAAATTCGTGTTTAATATTCATAAATTTAAAGGAACATCTGTGTGATTAACTAAAAATTTTTATTTTTATAAATGACCATTTTAAATTTTATTTTTGTGAATGATTTAAATCTCTGCAACAATTGATTTGATCAACTTTCATGCTCTGACTAATCATTTGTGAAAAAGAGTAATTATCTAATCAAACTGACAAACCATGTCGTTATGTGATAATATCTTACAAATTCTTCAAATTTCTTAAGTTGGTAGAAGTATTAATTTTCGTATTTCAAAAAAAAAAAAATTAAAACATTTGTGAGACAATATCATACAATAATATAGTGTGAAGATTTCGCTAAATATTTTCTTGTGGAAGAGATCATCACCACAATATTCGGTCCGGTTGCACCCGCTTTTTTGTTTTTTTATTTATGAAAACGATGGGGAGTTACAATTCATATATTACAATTAATTATATTTCAACCAACTTACAAAACATAATCCAATCCAAAAACCACTATAATATGTGTCTTGTACAAATGATCAAACTTAACATATAACTGAGTAAACATAAAAACTCACATCTCCTAGCACCCATTTCTTAACTCTTAAGTAGGAAACAATATGTCGGCATGGAAATAGGCAATTTCAATACATAATTACATACAACCAAGTCATATTAAATGCATGCAAATGATCTGTTGGTTGTGTTGGCTCAAGCATAAAGTGAGAAAAGCAATCGCTTTAAGTTTTACTTATGCATATGGTCCCAAATTTTGTACAACTCTATGCCCAAATTTTAAACAACTCTATCCTATAATTTAAATAAGAGTCACCCTGTCACGACCCGAAACCCACCCTATGCGGATCTCGTGTCGCGGGGCCGACCATAAGGCCGTCCCTACTTTTTCAATTCCTGTATTATAGTACTAATATGCAATGTACTAAAAATTTAAAACAACAATTAGCAGAAAGTCTTTTAATTACAATAATCAGCGGAAGTCTATTCATTACATAATATGGTTCTACAATAGTCAAAATAAGAACCAGACATAACCAGCACTCGTGGGTGGTGAATACATGGGAGAACTAAAACATAAACTGGTACAGTTCCTGAAAATGCCCTCCTACACTCTCAGACTCCTACTAGGGTCTTGCAATGCTACTACTTGAAAAGTGGTAAGTAAGGTGGAATAAGCTACAAAAGCTCAGCAAGTAAATATGAATCTCCGACACTGGTATTGGTGATCATAAAAGAATATGAATCCATAAATAAGAATATGATAGCCAATCATAAGAAGTAAGATGTTGTGATAGCCAATGAGAACAGTTGCCATGATGGCCAATGAACAATGGAATCACAATATACAATCAGGAGTAATGGATATAATATCAACATGGAACTCTCGATAACAATGTATCAACATGAATGTACTGCCACAATAAAATCGATCACAATCAAATCAATAAGGAATGCCTCTCAGAATAAGACAAGTCATAAAGGATAGTGTCATTCAATAATCGCAATTATATCAATCATATAAGAGATGCATTTACAGTGTTCAGGGCTTAGCAAAAAACCTCGGTCTTTTGGGGCCCGGCATACCCCCATGAAAATACCAATCAACAAACTCCAATGAATAGTCATACGTTTGCTCATGGACTTGACCCATAGGTCTCCAGTAAATCAGAAAGCATCAGATGGATGTTTTGACTGAGCACAAATTCGGTATTCACAAACATGTCATGATCATTGGTGATTCCATGAGAGTATAAAAATGGAATATCATATATATAGTGAAAATATAACAATAGGCCTTTTAAGACATGGTTCAACATGATAACAATAATATAGCAGTCAATCAATATCCACAAAATAGAACAATATCACATTGTGGAAACAATAACATCAGGTATGTTCAAGAGTACAAGTTCGGCAGTAAATAGAATAAACTTGGCTTGAAAACACCATATGGAACAGAAAATGATTTACTTACTATAAAAACACGTTCTTAGATCAATATCCCGTGATTCTGCCTTTTCCTTTCGAGTTCTCTATATATCAGTAAGCACGTCTCAGTTTTAATGATATTCATCAAATTTTATACCTTGCTATTATAAGTATCTATTTTACTAATTTAGACTCTACCATTGAATCTGGAATATCGAACAAAGTCAGTTTAGGCTTTCGCGGAATTCAATTCGGACTTCGGTACTAAAAAGGGCAAAACGGTCATTTTGTACTTTTACGGGTTCTTACTTCTCGATACCTCTTTTGAAGAATTGGACTCCACGTTTGAATCCAGAATGCTCGAAATAATAAAAATTCACTATTCTTTTATTTTAATCGGAGTCTGTTTGACTACTTTTTGACTTAGGGGCATTTTCGTAATTTCTCCTTTAAATTAAATATTATTTTATTACTTGGGGTAAAAATATAATTACTATAAGTTTTGGGTCAATGTCAAATTCCTATTCCAATTTAGAATAGTCAAACAACGGATATCCCCTAAACCTTGGATAAACCATCCTTGTTCTAATTTCAATTTAATTTTAATTCACTATCCTTACATCCAAACAGCCCCAAATCACTTTTAAAAAATCACCCAAAGCTGCACCTATATTGGGTTGGGCGGGTCGACCCGACCCGACCCATGGCCCAAAACATCAAAACACCCATCACGCACAGCAGCGCGCAGCAACACACTAGTGGTCTTCTCTGGCCACGGCGGTTCTTTTCTGGCAACGTTTCGATGTCCGACCACCTGGGTCCTCTTTTACTCCTCATTGGCTTTCCATATGTACCCTCGAAATTCAATTTGCATCACCGGAAGGTGTCAGAAAATGGAGTTGCAGCCAACTCCGGTGAGTTGTCCTAATTTTCCGGCAAACGGAATTTTCATTACTTCGTGGCTTTTTAGCCATTGTTTTGAGCCCAAATTTTACCTATAAGTTGCTGCACTTATGGACAACAATTTTCAATTCATAAAAAGAGCTAAAATGATCTAAACCTCAATGACTCAGAAATTTTCTTCAAACTTTAAATTGATTTTTCTCATTCGTTCCTTAACCAAATGAGCTGCGGTTTCTTCCTAAATTCACCATTTTTTATACTCTTTAAAACCACATAATTCTTTATAAGTTTTAAGCAATTCTACAAAAAAACCAGCAATTGAAACTTGAAACTTACATATGGTTTTTCTCACATTTTTCTTCCAATTTCTCCTTCTTTCTTCTTCTGTTTCCTACTTCTGAATGTTTTAAAATCTCTCTAAAAATCTCAGCTTCTTCACTTTGTTTCTATTTTTCTGACTTTCTGTATAACACCACATATATACATACATACTCAAACCGCCCCTCCCCCTTTCACAGTTTCCTATTTTTTTCCCAGCCCCTTTCTTTGACCTTCCTTGAATTATTATATATATAATATATTACATATATTACAGCACATAAGTGAGGATATGAATATCCCCCCCACTGTCGGCAGCCATTCAAAAACACACACTAATTTCACACACTTGAACCTTTTTCTTTCTTTTCCTTTTCTTTTCTTTCTCCACTTGCATGCCTGGCATGCATTGTGTGTGTGTGTGTGTATATATATATATATATATATATTTTATCTTTATACTTTATATAATTTTATACTTTATTTGTAATATACATATACCCATATTTATACATGTATTTATATATACATTCATATACTTATGTCTACCAATTTATATATATACTTGCATAAATATATATATATATATATATATTAATATACCTTATTATACGTATATATATTAATATACCTTATTATACGTGTGTATATATATATATATCCTTATACGTACAAAAATATACTGTACATCTATATCGAGGCATATACAAGCCTACGTGCACAATTCTTTGTACCGTCGGTTTACGTGTTGTATCTCACATCGGGATATTACACACCCACTTATGGAGAAGATCCCAAATTTTGTACAACTCTATTCCCATGTGCAACACGTATAATTTAAATAAAAGTCTAAAACTTATAAAAACTTCACATAAAAGACCTCATACATGTCCAAGTCCTAAAAATAGAAAATTTTCAATTTAACAAATTTTATTTTATGATAAAAAAAATAAAACCAAAGAAAACGTCTCATAAATGTCTAAGCCCTAAAAAAAAAATCCCAATTTGTCCCATTATATTTTACAAAAAAAAAAAAAACAAAATAAAAAAAAATAGAACGGTCACATAGAAATTGAACCGTCAATGCTTTTTTTCAATTAAGACATGAACTTATGTATTCTATTTTTTTCTCTCTGCTATTCCTCTCTTTCTTTCTCTTCCTCTTCAAATTTCCTTGATAGAGCATCATATAACATTCTTCGAGTTTTTTATTTAGCATCATATAATAAATAGTGGGTATTATTTGCCCAAAAAGAAAAAATTGCAACCAATAGGAGAAAGGAGAATCAAACTATCAATTCAGTTTTCTTCAACGGTGGTAAGTTCATCATCTTTTATATTTTTATCATATATTATTTATCTTATTTCAATTAAAAATTTAAATAATCCAAACGTAAATATATTTTTTGTATTACTTATTTATGATTTTTGTAAATGAACAATTTTATTAAAATTAGAATATATATATATATATATATATATATATAAATGTGGACATTTGAAGTCCAAGTGTCTAAGTATACATATTGCTATTACAGTATAATTAGAACAAATTACAAAATAATTAATTTATAAGTTATTTGTTTTAAATAATTTTATTAATTATAACTTTTTATATTAATATATTCGTTTTTCATGTATTATCGTATTAAAGGTGAAGGAGTTGCATACCCGTATCAATTACCAAATTTAAATACAAGGAGTTGCAATAAATCATGTTTTATTGTTCTATACTTTTAAGACTTTTTTATATAACTCGTGTAACATTTTTTTTTTAGATAGTATTTTATTTATTGTTATTCTGTATATAATAAACATAGCTACTAGAAAATAACCATCTGAATATGAAAGACTTAAGGAAAAAAGAAAAATTAATTAAAAGATTAATTGAATCTCAAAATGGATCTCTTGATAAATTTGTTACTAATAACAAACAAGATATAATAAAAAATTTAGGCAAAAATTCCCTTAATGAACTAGTAATGAAAAACTACAACAAAAAGTTACTAGTGAAAATTTTCAAAATGATAGCACTCAAACATGTAATATACTAATTCTTGAAGAAAAATATAAAATAGAAATACAACAACATGAAAATATTACTGAAAATGTTGATTATATTCCTACAAATATTTATGATCCAAATCAATAGAAAAATATTGATACAAAATTAAGAGATTTATTAATAGAAAAGGGTCCAATTAGATACAATGATCTAGATTTTTCTATTACACATTATATTCAAAAATTAACAAATGGAGAACAGCATGATAGAAAATGACTAGTGAATTCAAAAGATTTGGATAAAGTATTTTGTTGTATGTTGTAAGTTGTTTAATTTAAATTATAGTACAAGTACACTAGTTAATTCCGGAACTAGAGATCGGAGAAATCTTAGTGTTAAGCTTAAAAGTCATGAAACAACTAATGAACATATTATTAACATGAATACTTGGATTGATTTAGAAATAAGATTGTTAAAAAAATAAAACAATTGATAAAACCATCCAAGAACAAATTAATAAAGAGAGAGATCATTGGAAAAAAAGTATTATTAAGAATCATTGCTATTGTAACGAATCTTCGTAAAATTAATTTGGCATTTTGAAGAAAAAATAAAAAGAATTATCAAGAAAAGAATGAAACTTTTTTTAAGTCTAATTGAAATGATTGTGGAATTTGATCCGGTATTGCAATAACATATCCGACATATTCAACCTGATGAAATTCATAATCATTACCTTGAAAATAATTTACAAAATGAATTAATAAGCTTATTAACAAATGAAATTAAAATTAATATTATTAAAAATATTAAAGAATCAAAATATTATTCAATTATACTTGATTGTACTCTGGATGCAAGTCATCAAGAATAAATGTCTCTCATCTTACGATGTGTAGATATTTCAACAAGTCCAATAAAAATAAAAGAATATTTTTTAGAATTTTTAAACGTAAATGATACTATCGGAGAATATCTTTTTAACAAAATGATAGATGCAATAAAAAAATCTTGAACTTTATATTAATAATGTACGAGGATAAGGATATGATAATGGATCTAATATGAAAGGAAAACACCAAGAGATACAAAAAAGACTTCTAGATATAAATCCTAGAGCATTTTACACACCATGTGGTTGTCATAATCTAAACCTAGTAATTTGTGATATGACTAACTCTTTTCCTAAAGCTATATCTATTTTTGGAGTGGTACAACATATATATTCATTATTTTTTTCTTTTACAAAGCGAGAGAAGAGTTTACAAGATAATGTAACGATTTTAACTCTTAAGCCATTATACAAACATGTTCGAAAGTCATATTAAAAGTGTTAAAGTAATAAAATTTCAAGCTCCACATATAACATATGCTTTGTTACAATTAGCAAAAACTAGTGAAGATCCTAAAACAAGAAGTGAAGCTAATTATTTAGCAACATATGAGATTGAGAATTTTAAGTTTTTATTGGGTATGACAATTGTCAACTCAGTTAATAAAAATTTACAATCAAAAGACATGTTTATTGATGTTTCTATAGATCAATTAAAATGCCTCATTTCTTTTTTAAAAAAATATAGAGAAAATAAATTTACATCTGCTATGATTTCTACAAAGGTGATTGCAACTGAAATAGAAATAGAACCTGCATTTCGTAAAAAACATATAATTCGTAGAAAAAAAATAAATTGATGAGAATGTCAATGAAGAGATAACACAATCAACTGAAGAATCTTTTAGAAATTGATTATTTCATATACATAGAAGATCAAGCTATTTCTTCAATTTAAAATAGGTTTGAACAATTTTAAACATATGAAAATATTTTTAGATTTTTATTCGATTTCAAAAAGTTAAAATTACTAGATGATAATAGTTTAAAAAAACATTGTCCTAATCTTGAATATTTCCTAAAACATGATAGTTTTTTTTGATATTGATGGTTTAAATTTATTTTCAGAATTAAGAGTTTTAAAAGAAATTTTACAAATAGAAGAAAATACTCCAATTGAAATACTAAATTATATTAAAAAATTAGATTCCTTTCCAAATGTATGCATTACTTATAAAATATTATTAACTAAACTTGTAACAGTTGCTTCTGCAGAAAGAAGTTTTTTTAAATTAAAATTGATAAAATTCTATTTAAGATTAATTATGTCACAAAAATAGTTGAGTGGATTAACCATATTATCAATTGAATATGATATACTAGCAAAACTTGAATATAAAATTTTAATTAATAATTTTACATCTCAAAAAATAAGAACAATACATTTTAAATAAAGTTTTTATATATATATATATGTATATAAATATAAAAAAAAAAAAACCTCATTTAAAGATTGCTTTAGGCCCAAATTATCTTGGGGCGGCCCTGTCTGCCTGTAGGTCAAGCCCCGTGTACTAGGACAATCTTCTAGGCTCTAGGGTTTCCAAGGGTGCTCATTTGATGTTAGCTTGACTCTGTGTTTGACATTTTCAAACAATAATGAGAGTAGACGTACTAGGACAATCTTCTAGGCTCTAGGGTTTCCAAGGGTTCTCATTTGATGTTAGCTTGACTCTGTGTTTGACATATTTACACAATAATGAGAGTAGACAATATATATATATATATATATATATAAATGAAACTTCAAGATAAGATTTGAGAGGCCTTTAAGTCCAATCTAGAAGTCATCCTATCGGCAATGAAAGGACAGATACTTTACTATAAAAAGATTTATATATATATATATATATATATAGACCGATAGATAGATAGGTAAATACAGACAATTGTAAAGATTGCAAAATTTCAAGTTTAGCAATGTAATTAATAGGATCACATGGGTGGAGTTATGTTGATGACAGTGGAGTCAATTGAGTCTACTCAATTTTGAAAAAAATAATATACATATGTATAACAATATATGTAAGTTTTTCAAATAAAACAATGTAAAAATTGAGAAATTTTAAAATAAATTTTCAAATACAGTGACATAAAAATCAAATTTATTCTCTTATTTTGTTTATTTTATTATTTTATATAAATAAATCTTAATCCTTTATGTTTAAAAATAATAGGATCACACGTGATTCTTATTTAACTCGCGATTAATTTTTTAATATTATTTTTTAAAAAATTTATATTATAAATATTTTAAATTTATACGTTATTAGTTATTTGATTTTGTGAATCTTATTAAATTGTTTTGAAAATTAACAAAAATATGTGTTTATAAAATCATATCAAAGTCTAAATACATATTATATATTATTATGTAAACATACCAATCCACATTTTGAAAGTTGGACAGGCTGATGTATGATAACACTAAGTGAAACCTGCGAAGCAATAATTGTAGACTAAGTTCACGGGGAGTTGCGTATAAAAAGGGCAAGAAAACAACATGCATGCATGTGTCACGGTCTATGCAAGTATGCCAATAACAAGAAATTTTTGTTGTGTTTCCATCATTTTAGTATTTGGGCAGACTGAAAGGCATGTGTCATGCGGCGTAACATTCCGTCATTTTACTAACAAAATGTGTGACTTAATTTGTGTTAAATTGTCTACGTGGAAAACTTAACACTAGCTTCATTGGGGATGCTCTAAAAGTCACCCATGTTTTGGCCACATTTCCTTATCTCATCCTTCCACATCTATTTTTGTAATTTTTTTAGACTAAATTATACTTATTTTTAAAAAAAATTTAATAATTACAAAAGTTTTTTTTAAGGTTTTTGATATGACACTGATATTTTTAATTTTTATTGACAAATTATAAATACCTTCGCTTAAGTTTAATTTTTTAAAAAAAATGACAAAAGTGTGCATTTCATATATGTATTTTTGCATTTTTAAGATTTGTTCTAATTTTTTATTCATTTTCAAATAAATATTGATTTAAACTTTTTTTGGCTAAAAAATATATCTTATTTATATTAAATTTATTTTTCTATAAAATATATATTTTTTAAAAAAAGGTAAAAAAATGGTCAAAATTGAAAAAATTGAAAAAATACAAAAAGAAAATAAAAGAAAAAATAGGCACTTTTGTCATTTTTGTAAAAAAAATTAGACTCAGAGATAAGGGTTTTGTAATTTATTAGTAAAAATACAAATGGTTAGTGTTATTTCAGGAATTTCAATAAATAAATTTATAATTGTCAAAAATCTCAGAAAATATCAACATAATTTTTTTTTTCTATCACATATATATGTTGGATATTGTCCGACATCGCTCCTTTGATCTATCTATATGGCTGACTGCTCTTTTCCTTAACACTTGAGTTTTAAGGAGCTGAATGGGCTCGGCATCCATTTCAACTTAGTATCAGAGCCAAGTTTGAGTTTGCCCACAGCGGCACACGTAAGCTCCGAAGCTTCCGACCTCTGCGGTCCAGGGGGGGTGTTGGATTGTCCTACATCGCCCCATTCAAGCTCCTCTGTGTTGGCTATAAGGCCTTCTGACCCTTCTCCTTGACGCCATGGTTTTAAAGAGCTGCATGGGTTGATCCTTCATTTCAATAAAATATATATATATATATATAGTTGTTTTAAAATTTAATCATTAAAATGAGGTTATTTAAAGATTATTTAACAAAGTTGAGTCTTTTCTACTAAAAATGTCTCTTCAATTGACATTTTTATATAAAAACATTAGTTGAAGTATCGTTTTTAGATTGAAGCATCATGTTAAGAGATGCTTTTATAAACAAATTCATTTTGATAAATAAAATTCAATCTGTTCTAAATTGATATTTAAAAATATATTTAATGCTATTATCACTCTATTTTGTATTTTATTTTACTCTTTTTTTTCTCCTCAAAATCTTCAACCACGGCCCTCTCAGGTAATTTGTCATTTTTTTAATTTTATTTTACTAAAAATTATACCGCTCTTCTTCATAATTTCACTCCTCCTTATTTGACAATTTATAATCTAAAAGTCAATAAATACCATCTTGTGTCAATCTAAATTCTACATATTAATAAAAAAAGATAACTTCATCATTCTATAACAAATTACTAGATGGGGTACGCGTACTATATGAGTGTTCTTCACCTTATTAGATTTTATTTCTTCTTATTTTTACTAATTATTTCTTTGAGAAAATTTGTATTTTTTGTTGGACTAAAACTGCTCATTAGGCTCTATTTTATTAAGCGGAGAGTGATGAAAAGTGTAGAAAAAAAGAAAATTATCCAATTTTAGGATTTTGGTTAAAAAGAAATGAAAATTGAGCAAAAAAATAAATAAATACTAGTAACGGTCGAATTTCAAAAAAGTAACTGTAATTTTTTTTCTACAAACACGTGGGGTAAAATATGTTTTTCATTCTTTTAATTATTTTCTTTTTCTAATTTCATTTTCTTTGTAATCAAACAGCTCGTTATTGAGATAAAAGATCATATATTGGTTTGACAAAATAAAATCGATAGATTTATTTTAATAATTGTCCTACACAATTTTTATATATACAAAATTAAAAGAAAAATACAACCTAATTATGAGCTCCTATTTATGCTTGCCTTCAACTTTTTTTTTCCTTTAAAATGGAAATATAGAAATACTTTTAGTTAAAAATAAATATAATAACTTTTTTTTTTTACATGTAATGATAATTAAATAATTTTACTTTTAAAATAGAGACCATTCAACCAAAAGGTTCTGGAAGCCTGCAGTCTTGACTTTAGATTAGGACCATTTAAGCAGTATATAGATTAGGACCATTCCAGATATTTCATGAATTTGATTTAAATGTCCTGCAAGCTGTAGTCTTGACTTTAGAGGGCCAGAAGATGATCTGGCTCCATCATCCAGTTGCTTTCATTGGATGCATTTGACGAATTAAATGCGATGGTTTTAGAATTTTTAGTGTAATTTAGATTTGGAATGGGTTGTGTGAATTTCAATGTCAAAGCCCAAATGGAAAATATTCATCAAATTTTAGATTCTGATTATGAGGGGAAAATAACAATCGTTTTAAAATTTGGTGAAAAAATTTACCTTAAATTATTAGAATTTAAAAAGTTTTAAGTTTTCCTAAATTAGGGATAATTTTTTTGAGATTTTGGAAGTATAAGGGAAGTGGGAAAGCGTATTATTAGCACTAATCCTAAAGGACCAAGATGAGTAACTCTGTGTTTGAAGTGGAGATTTAACTCCATGGATTTGAAAATGTTGTAAGTTCAAAGATATGAAGTGTTTGAAGTTTCAAATTCAGTATATTGCATGATTTCAGTTTTTAAATTATTTCTGTTCTTATAAACCCTATTGTGACATGCTTAGTAAATGTTTTCCTTACAGTTTTCTCAAAATGTGTTTCCAGCATGTCTAAGTTAAAATACAAATCTTGTTAAATATTCTGAGTTTGCCTATTTCAAGTATACAAATATTTATCACGAAGTTATGAATGTTATGTTTTAAAGTACTCACGAGAAATATCTATTTAACATACTCATGTGTTAAATGTATTTGAAATGCAAGATAAATAATAAGCACATAGGTAGTGTTGTGGGTTGTATGGAACTCAACGGACCTATCATGTGCATCTGCACATAGATAGTGTTGTGGGTTATACGGAACTCAACGGACCTATCATGTGCATCATCACATAGGTAGTGAGTAGGGTTGTACGGAACCCCGCGGATCTATCATGTGAAATGCCCGGTAGCAGGATCTAATCCCCCAGGCAAATGAGATATCTCCACGTATATGTAAAATGGGAGTCTGGTTCGAAACAGATTCCAAGAGTTAAAGTGAGAAGAAGAGATATTTGAAAATGGAAGCAGATTTTACCCTCATTTTCAATATGCATATGTTTTGAGTTTTATATACTCTATTTAAGAAATACATGTTATGTTATATGTTTTGAAGTTTATATGAAGAAGTATATGTTAGCTTGAATACTTTTAAATGTTTCAAAGCTATCTGTTTTATGAAATGCATATGTTTTGAGTTATATACTCTATTTGACGAAGTACGAGTTTAGCTTGAATACTTTAAATGTTTCAAAGCTATCTATTTTATGAAATGCATATGTTTTGAGTTATATACACTATTTGACGAAGTACGAGTTTAGTTTGAATACTTTAAATGTTTCGAAGCTATCTGTTTTAAGAAATGCATATGTTCTATGTTCAAGTATACGAGCAATTGGCAGTGAATGTTTACAAAATCTTATGTATTAAAAAACCACTGCTAATTGAAAACCCCATGACGAATACTGGAATTGCTCACAAGCTTAGATTAGCTTACCCGGACTTTGTTCGGATCCCCCTTTCAAGTGATTGACAATAGGGCTGATTGGAAGACGATGAGGATGAGCCTAGTTGTTTTTGGAAGGGATATCTAAGTAGTTCATTTGTTAAGTATCATGAACTTAAGTTATAACCTTTGTTTTAGTAAGGTAGTGAACTGTTATGTATTAAGCCCCAAGGGGCAGCTGAACGTGTATCCATTATAAAAGCCTTTAAGTTTTTAGTTATGCTCTGAATGTATGATCATGTGTACCATGGTGAACAGCGGCAGTATCGGACGGATGTGCAAATTTTAAAATGAGAAAAGAAAAGAAAAAGTTTTTTTCACGCTTTCGCAACCACATGAAGCACATCTATTCGATACCGCTGCAGATGCGAGCCTTGTCCCGAGGCCTTCGGGTCTTGGGGCGGCGATCGTGATCCGGTGATCCGTCTAGGGTGGTTTTCGGGTCGTGACAAGACTGGGAGATCTGGGAATGGATCTCATATTTTTGGGGAACATGGGGCTTCAGTTTTCAGAAACAGAGAGAATCTCTTTTAGGGGATAGGTTTAGAAATATGATGTGGCCAAACACATTTCACGGTTTTTATTTTTAAAAACCGTTTTCTTATATATATCCAAACGGGGCCTAAAGCTTCTTGTGAAAATATGTATAGAATAGTGAGAAATTTGAAAAATAAATATGGATGTCCATTATTTGTAAGATGCGGTGGCCTCCACACTTAACGCAAGGTAAATTATCAAAATACTCCTGATTAAATTTTGTTTGGGATTGATTCTTGAGAATTGTTTCATATTATTGAATGTTTGATAAAAATTATTTAAAAATAATTATTTTTTTGGGAATTGATTCTTGAAAATTACAATTGGATGTTTGATAAAACTTATTTAAAAATAATTATAAAAAATAAATTTTCTTTTTGTTCTTTATAATTAATACTTTATATTTATATTATTATATAATTATAAATAAATTAATATGATGTACATGTTAAATATATCTAATATATTATATAATATGAACAAATGAATAATTCCAGAATCTCCAAAAGGAGGTTGTGGCTAATGAACCCAATCAGTATGCACATGTGTCACGTCATTTAATCATTACAAGTATACGTTTCATGTTTATCATATAATTGCATTATTTATTCTTCAATACTTTTTTTTACAATTTCTCTTCAAATATCTTAGGCCATATTTTTTTGATGGGATAAAAGAATAAGATAAGATAAGTGATATTCTATCTTATATTTAGATATTTACTTAAAATGATATTGATTATAATTATATCTCATTAGTATAGGATAAAAATAATTTCACCATCCTGATAGGATTACTTTTATCCTCGTGTTCAATGGAATAAGAACTGAAATAAAAATTTTCAATCACTCTCCTATAAAAAGATAAAAAGGATAGAAGATATAGGAGATTACCTTCAGCAATCACTATTACTGTTACCCATATAAATTTTCGTAATATATTATCATTTATGTTGATTACACCGTGTTCAATTGAATAAGAAGTGAAATAAAAATTTTCAATCACTCTCCTATAAAAAGATAAAAAGGATAGAAGATATAGGAGATTACTTTCAGCAATCACTATTATCGTTACTCATATAAAATTTCGTAATATATTATCATTTATGTTGATTACACTGTGTTCAATGGAATAAGAAGTGAAATAAAAATTCTCAATCACTCTCCTATTAAAAGATAAAAAGGATAGAAAATATAGGAGATTAATTTCCGCAATCACTATTATCGTTACTCATATAAATTTTCGTAATATATTATCATTTATGTTGATTACACTTTTAGACTATTAAATAGATTTCAAATATACCGATTATTTTTTACTTTTTACATTTATTAGTAATCATTTTTATTAATATTTATATCCAATAAATTATTAAATTTATTAAACACTCTCTTATTTATCTATATTTTTCTATTATTCTTAACTTTTGTTTTTAAAATTTTTAATCATATATTTGGAAAAAAAAATATTTTTGAAATTTAATTTTTCTAAAATCTCAGAAAAAATATTATTAAGAATACAAATTTAATATCACATAAAATTTTATTATTTTATTAATAATTGCATCGATCTAAATATAGAATTGAAATGAAACAACATATTTGGACTTTTTATCTGGGCATGTTTCAAAGATTAAAATGGGATATTTTATATCCCATTGGGTTTATTTCTTATATGATCTGAACATATCTTATTTTTTCTGACATTTTCATCCGGTGGTCCAAAAGAGGCCTAGATGCGTATCATATTATTTAATTTTTAATTATTTAGTATTAGATACATGATGTGATATAGATTCAAGATCATATTGAAAGAAATAAGAAAATAAAGGGAAAAATACTAAAAAATGCTCCTAAAATAAACATTTTAATCTAAAAAATTCATGATAACTTTTTTTGTAATTAAAAGATTTCAAGAATAAACCTTTACTACAAAAAAGTCCAATTACAAAATTTCATTTTAACATCTTTAAAAAATATTACTTATTAGATTAAAATAACAATCAAGATACATTTTTAAAATATTAAATAGTTGATAAAATAAATTCTTCAATCCAAAAAAAAAAAAAACATAACATTTTTTATTTATCTAGAACTCCTAAAAAAGAAATTTTCACTTCATGTTAAAAAAAAAATTGTGTCCTATAAAATTACTTGCCCAAAGTCAAATTTCTTAATTAACGATTATACCCTTTAAACTTCAGTCTATATTTTTGCTTTCCTTTTCTTAGCAAAAATTTGTCAATAATAAAATAAATTTTAATTATTATTTATACAAATAAAATTTATTTATTATATTTGTTCATTAAATTTTTCCTTTTATTTTTTTTTGTAAAAAAAAATTATTTATTATATTTTTTCTTCTCTTTCCTTACCTTTTCTTTTTCTTACCAAAATTCTTTCTCTTTCCTATTTCTTTTCTTATCCAAAAACATGTCAATAATAAAACAATAAAATACGTTTAATTAATTATTTTTAAAAAATAAAAGTTATTTCTTCTTTTATCTTCTTTCCGTTTCCTTTTCTTACCATTTTTTTTTCTCTCCTTTACCTTTTCCTTTTCTTATCCAATATTTTTTTAATAATAAAATAAAATTTAATTATTTATTGGTACAAACAAAATTTATTTATATCATTGAACAGAGGGAGAACTGATTATTGAGGCATGCTATTATCCAAAATAGAGCATGGAATCAGAGATCAGTGGTAGAATAACATTTCCAGTAAACATTGGAGAAAATAGAAGAATAAAGTGTATGGAGAGTTTATCTAGTTTACAAAATCATGAATTAACTATTAAGAGGGCCAAAATTAACTTGTGATGTTATTAAAAAAAAGCTTGATATTTTTTACAATGCTTCGGGATAATTGGTTAATTTTAAAAAATCAAGTGTTTTCTTTTTAAAGAATGTAGGTCGAAATGATAGGTAGTTAATAAAAGATGCTTTTGGTCTTCATGTTGAT
Organism: Nyssa sinensis; assembly: GCA_008638375.1. Taxonomy (NCBI): domain Eukaryota; kingdom Viridiplantae; phylum Streptophyta; class Magnoliopsida; order Cornales; family Nyssaceae; genus Nyssa; species Nyssa sinensis. Next base: position 24,516,647 of record CM018046.1, read on the forward strand.
GGGCATTAACAAAATATTTTGGAACCCCTTAATCAGATTAAAAAAAGAAGACTGTGCAGCTCCGGGAAATAGTTGAGAGATTAAGAAATAAAATGCAAGGTTAGATGACTAAATCTTTATCTAGAACCGGGAGGGAGACCTTGATTAAGTCAGTTTCTTCATTCATAGCTCAACACAATACGAATTATTATCATATTCCAAAAAAGTTTAGGGAACAAATAGATAAAATGCACAGTAACTTCTTATGGGCAAAGGGTTATGATAGTAGAGATCTTAATTGGCCCTGATTACAATCCGAATACGACGCGTTTACTAACCGTGTTAAATGGGTTGACCCGTTTATGACCCGAACCCATATAAGCTCAATTCAAATCCGCTAACTACATGTTGAGTTCAAATCGTGTTATCATGTCGAGTCAAAAAAATGAAACCCCTAGGTAAAATGAGATGATGTTTTCTTAGAGAAAGGTTGTGGTGGATTGGGGATTCATTTTGCGATTGATATTAATAGGGCCACTATGGCCAAATTGTGATGGAAGATCTTAACAGAATCTTTCAATATGTCGATTAGTCTATTGCGTGGTAAATATTTGAGTTAATGTGATTTCTTTAGTGTTAAAGTAAAGAATACTGGTTATTGGGTTTAAAAAAAGATCTTAAAATCGATGGATCTTATTACTGGGGGTATTAGATGGTATATTGGTAATGTAAAAACAAATATTATTTTGAATTGATAAATGGGCTTTGAATAGAGCTTTGTATGAACGTGTCCCTAATATAAAATTGGATTCACTAGAATGGGATTTACGGGTTTTAGATTGCATTTTGCCGAACAAACAATGGAATTTGGGGATGAACTGCGAAGGTTTATTTGCAATATACCTATACCTATACCTATACCGATAACTCATGTTGAGAACAAAATGTGGTGGGGTTTGGAAAGAAATGGCTTTTTTTTTTCTTTTTTTTTTTTTGCAAAAGTCGGCCACAAGATTAGCTAGGAATATTAAATGTGAAGATAGATATAGAGAACGAAATCCAAAGAAGTCTATTTTTGCATGGTGTTGAAAATTAAAATGTCCACCCAAGATATGATCATTTTTATATTTAATTCTAAGACATAGTCTTCCTTCAAAAGTAGCTCTTAATAGGCGAGGAATTAATGTTGATATTTTTGCGATTTATGTTTGGATGAGGATTTAAATCATATTTTTTAAAGTGTTATACTGCAAAATATGTGTGAAATTTAATTACGAGGGATTGTGTGATCCCGAACATGGATGATAAGGATATTGTTGAGTGGTTAAAAGAAATTCATCTTCTGGGTAAATTTAATTATAAAATTAGAGAAAAACTTGTTAATATTCTTTAGCAGTTATAGTGTTATCGTAATGATAGGATTTTTTGCATGATAGATTTAATAATTTCAAAATTATTGAAAAGGCCACTAACTATTTTCGGGATTATAATAGGATTGATGAATGGATTAATCATAAGGTAATTATTTTGGGTAAAAATAAAAAAGTGAAATTTATAAGATGGATTCCACCAATTAGTAAGAAGAAATTGAATTTTGATGGTTCAAAGAAAGAACATGGAAAATCGGGTGGAGTGGGTGCTATAGTTAGAAATGAGAAAGTATATAATTGTCGGGCGATATCAAGTTGGTACGAGTGAGAAACTTCAATTCCTCTATTGGAAGTTTTGGCTCTAAGGAAAAGATTGACAAGGATTGATGCTTAAGATGGCAAATTTTTTGACATTGAAGGTCATTCCATGATTATTATTAATACTTTGTCAGATAGACAAAAAAATTCATGAAGGATTCATAATATTTTAAGTGACTATGTCAATGTTATTAGAGAAAAAGATTTGGAGGTGTTGTCAGACATATTTATTATGAGGCTAATCTAATAACTGATTGATTAGAAAATAAAATTCATTTGTTGAATGGTAAAATAATATGACTAAATGATTTTTCTAGAAAATTAAGTCAAATTGTTTTTGATGATACAGGAGGTAGGGTGTAAGAGAGATTGGTGAGTTCTTAATACCAAAAAGAAACCTCCATGAAGCAGTCATGGAAGAAAATACAAAGAGCACCAGGGCAGTGACAGTAGTTATATCCAAGCTTAGTATAAGCCCAATGCAAGCTCTAAAATAGTCAACTCAAACTCTAACTCTTGCCTGAATTAAAATCATTAGTATCGAGTTTAACGCAAATCTGGTGAGTTTTCAACAATTTAAATTATCAAATTTTATTCACAATTTTTTCAATAAATTATTGTCTTTTTCTATTTTGATTATCCATTAAAAGTTTTAATAATTTCTCTATTTAAAAAAATATAAAAGCTGACATAATTTAATTTTGAAAAAAAAATAGTAGATATCAACTAGTTTTTAAAATTTTAAAAATATAAATAGTAATGCTTCTAATAATTTCTACTACTCTATTAATATATAATTAAAATATAAAAAAATATAATACATAAAATATTAACTTTGGGTTCGGATTGGTTTCGAATTTTCAAAATCACAATTCAAGTCCAACACTAAATTATACTGTGTTTGAGTTCTTTTATCCAAACACATCTCAAAGTGTAAAAAATAAAACTCAGATCTTTCAAAAATTTAAGCTTAAGCTACCCCCATTACACTCCTAATTGTGTAAGAGCATCTCGACACTAAGGCAGGTTTTATTGTAAAAATCATAGCTGAGACCTACAACATTTGATGCTGCATTTGCGGTGAAAGCAAGAGCAAACGACTTCAGGTGGCATGAGATTATCATCCTTATATGTTCATATATTTAGCATTAGTAACTTTTAAACCTTCGCTCTCCAGCTAGGCCATTCAATGTCCGTCTCTCTCTCTCTCTCTCCACACACCCAGATAAATATCTCTACACACACATATATATATACACACACACACACACACACATACAGGACGAGGTCAAAATTTTATTTTAGAAGGGGCAAAATTTTGCTATATGATTGATTATAAATTTAAAATTTTAAAAAAGTATAAATATTTAATACTAAATGATAATATTTTTTGTAAAGTAACTAAGAATTTACAAATTAAACAGGAATCCCATTTAAAGAAGGAAATTTTTTAAAAAAGTGTAGGGTATAAGAAATTTATTAAAAGGTCAAATTAAAATTAAAATAAAAGTAGAATATTCAAAATTTTAGATTGAGTGGTACAAAAATATATATTAAAAAATATGAAAAAAAATTCAATTAAAAAAATTTGAAAGGGACGAGCGGTTGATTGATGGCTAGTTGATGTGGCTAAAGGCTAAGAGGGGGAAGTGGAGACAACTGATAAAGCCAAACATACAGATAAGTTAGATGATCAGAGATTTATGAGAGAAGAGAAATTCTTAGTCATGTTTCATACGTAAAAATAAAATAAAATAAAAATTATTTATTTAGGTTAAAAAAATATTTAGAATAATTTTTAATAGAATAAATATTTTCAATTAGAGTAAGGAATGAAAAAATTAAAATAAATATTTTTACAATATCAATTTTATTATACTGAATATGATGTAAGACTTATGATTGTTGTGTGTGTGTGTGTGTGTTTTTTTTTCTTTTTCTATGCAACTATAAAAAGAGAAAGACAGAAAGATATGAAAAATCAAAAAAAAATTATCGTGGGTTTCTCCCAAGGGTGTTTAAATCTTTTCATTATTTTTTGACTTTCTTATATTACTCTTACACTTTTTATAATTAAATAAAAATATAGAGACAAAATGTATAAGAGATAATTATTAGTTTGTTAGATCCGTTTTTGGACCAATATTGATGGGTACTCTAGGGTAATTTTTAAAAGTTTAGAAATTCGTGTGTAATATTAATAAATTTAAAGGAACATACGTGTGATTAACTAAAATTTTTTATTTTTATAAATGACCATTTCAAATTTTATTTTTGCGAATGATTTAAATCTCTGCAACAGTTGATTTGATCGACTTTCATATTGTGACTAATCATTTGTCAAAAAGAGTAATTGTCTAATCAAACTGACACACCATGTCGTTATGTGATAATAATTTACAAATTCTTCAAATTTCTTAAGTTGGTAGAAGTATTAATTTTCATATTTCAAAAAAAAAAAAAAATTAAAACATTTGTGAGACAATATCATACAATAATGTAGTATGATGATTTCGCTAAATATTTTCTTGTGGAAGAGACCATCACCACAATATTTGGTCCTTGCACCCCATTTTTTGTTTTTTTATTTATGGAAACGATGGGGAGTTACAATTCATATATTATAATTAATTATATTTCAACCAACTTACAAAACATAATCCAATCCAAAAACCACTATAATATGTGTCTTGTACAAATAATCAAACTTAACATATAATTGAGTAAAAATAAATATTCACATCTCCTAGCACCCATTTCTTAACTCTTAAGTAGGAAACAATATGTCAGCATGGAAATAGGCAATTTCAATACATAATTACATACAAACAAGTCATATTAAATGCATGCAAATGATCTATTGGTAGTGTTGGCTCAAGCATAAAATGAGAAAAGCAATCGCTTTAAGTTTCACTTGTGCATATGGTCCCAAATTTTGTACAACTTTATGCCCAAATCTTAAACAACTCTATCCTATATTTTAAATAAGAGTCACCCTGTCACGACTCGAAACTTACTTTATGCAGATCTCGTGTTGCGAGGCCGACCTTAAGGCCGTCCCTACTTTTTTCATTCTTGTATCATAGTACTAATATGCAATGTACTAAAAATTTAAAACAATAATTAGCATAAGTTTTTTCAATACAATAATCAACGAAAGTCTATTCAATACATAATGTGGTTCTACAATAGTCAAAATAAGAACCAGACATAACCAGCACTTGTGGGTGGTGAATACATGGAAGAACTAAAACATAAACTGGTATAATTCCTCAAAATGTTCTCCTACGCTCTCAGACTCTTACTAGGGTCTTGCAGCGTCACTACCTGAAAAGTGGTAAGTAAGGTGGAATGAGCTACAAAAACTCAGCAAGTAAATACGGATCTCCAACACTGATATTGATGATCATAAAAGAATATGAATCCATGAATAAGAATATGATAGCCAATCATAAGAAGTAAGATAATGTGATAGCCAATGAGAACAGTTGCCATGATGACCAATGAACAATGAGGTCACAATATACAATCAGGAGTAATGGATATAATATCAACATGAAACTCTCAATAACAATGTATCAACATGAATGTACTGCCACAATAAAACCGATCACAATCAAATCAATAAGGAATGTCTCTCAGTATAAGATAAGTCATAAGGGATAGTATCATTCAACAATCGCAGTCATATCAATCATATAAGAGATGCATTTACACTGTTCAGGGCTTGGCAAGAACCCTCGGTCTTTTGGGGCTCGGCATACCCCCATGAAAATACCAATCAACAAACTCCAATGAATAGCCATATGTCCGTTCACGGACTTGACCCGTAGGTTTCCAGTAAATCAGAAAGCATCAAATGAATGTTGTGACTAAGCACAAATCCAATATTCATAAACATGTCATGATCATTGGTGATTCTATGAGAGTATAAAAATGGAATATCATATGTACAATGAAATCATAACAGTAGGCCTTTCAAGGCATGGTTCAACATGATAACAATAATATAGCAGTCAATCAATGTCCACAAGATAGAACAATATTACATTGTGAAAAACAATAACATCAGGTACGTTCAAGAGTACAAGTTCGGTAGTAAATAGAATAAACTTGGCTTGGAAACGCTACATGGAAGAGAAAATGATTTATTTACCTTAAAAACGCGTTCTTAGATCAGTATCCCTTGATTCTGCCTTTTTTTTCGAGTTCCCTATATATCAGTAAACACGTCTCAGTTTTAATGCTATTCATCAAATTTTATGCCTTGCTATTATAAGTATCTATTTTACTAATTTAGACTTTACCATTGAATCCAGAATATCGAACAAAGTCGATTTAGGCTTTCGTGGAATTCAATTAAGATTTCAGTACTAAAAAGGGCAAAACAATCATTTTACACTTTTACGGGTTCTTACTTCTTGAGACCTCTTTTAGCAAATCGGACTCCACGGTTGAGTCCGGAATGCTCTAAATAATAAAAATTTACTATTCTTTAATTTTAATCGGAATCCGTTTGACTACTTTTTGACTTAGGGGCATTTTGGTAATTTCTCTTTTAAATTAAATATTATTTTATTACTTGGGGTCAAAATATAATTACTATAAGTTTTGGGTCAATGACTAATTTCTAGAAATTCCTATTCCAATTTGGAATAGCCAAACAACGGATATCTCCTAAACCTTGGATAAGCTATCTTTGTTCCTATTTCAATTTAATTTTAATTCACTATCCTCTCATCCAAACAGCCCCAAATCACTTTTAAAAAATCATCCAAAGCTGCACCTATATTGGGTCTAACTGATATTGTGTTGGGCGGTTCGACCCGACTCGACCCATGGCCCAAAACATCAAAACACCCATCACGCACAACAGCGCGTAGCAATGCACCAGCCGTGCGCCGGTGGTCTTCTCCAGCCACGTCGGTCCTTTTTCGGCGACGTTTTGACGTCCGACCACTTGGGTCCTCTTCTACTCCTCATGGGCTTTCCATATCTACCTTCAGAATTCAGTTTGCATCACTGGATGGTGTCGAAAAATGGAGTTGCAGCCAACTCCGGCGAGCTGTCCCAATTTTTCAGCGAACTGAATTTTCACTATTTCATGGATTTTTAGCCATTGTTTTGAGCCCAAATTTTACTTAAAAGTTGCTGCACTTATGGGCAACAATTTCCAATTCATAAAATGAGCTAAAATGATCTAAAACCCAATGACCCAAAAATTTCCTTCAAACTTTAAATTGATTTTTTTCACTCGTTCCTTAACCAAATGAGCTACGATTTCTTTCTAAATTCACCATTTTTTATACTCTTTAAAATCATATAATTCTTTATAATCTTTAAGCAATTCTACAAAAAAGTCAGCAATTGAAACTTGAAATTTACCGAGAGTTTTTCTCACATTTTCCTTCATATTTCTCCTTCTTTCTTTTTTTGTTTCCTACTTCTAAATGTTTTACAATCCCTCTAAAGATCTCAGCTTCTCCACTTTGTTTCTATTTTTCTAATTTTCTATATAACACCACATATATACATACATACTCAAACAACCCCTCCCCCTTTCACGCTTTCCTATCTTTTTCTAGCTCCTTTCTTTGACCTTTCTTGAATTATTATATATATATATATATATATATATAATATTACATATATTACAGCACATAAGTGAGGATATGAATATCCCCCCACTGTCGGCACCCATTCAAAAACACACTAATTTCACACACTTGAACCTTTTTCTTTCTGTTCCTTTTCTTTTCTTTCTCCACTTGCATGCCTTGCATGCATTTAGTGTGTGTATATATGTGTATATATATATATAAAATCAGCTATATATATTTTATCCTTATACTTTATATAATTTTATACTTTATTTGTAATATACATATACCTATATTTATACATGTATTTATATATACATTCATATACTTATGTATACCAATTTATATATATACTTGCATATATATATATATTAATATACGTTATTATACATATATTATCATATATATATCCTTATACGTACAAAAATATATTGTGTATATATATCGAGGCATATACGGGCCTACGTGCACAATTTTTTGTACCATCGGTTTACGTGCCATATCCCGGGTCGGGATATTACACACCCACTTATGGAGAAGATCCCAAATTTTGTACAACTCTATTCCCATGTACAACATGTATAATTTAAATAGAAGTCTAAAACTTATAAAAATTTCACATAAAAGGCCTCATAAATGTCCAAGTCCTAGAAAAAAAAATTCCAATTGAACAAATTTTATTTTATAAAAAATAAAATAAAACCAAATAAAACGCCTCATAAATGTCTAAGTCCTAGAAAAAAAAATCCCAATTTGTCCAATTATATTTTATAAAAAAAAACAAAATAAAAAAAAAATTGAGCGGTCACATAGAAATTGAACCGTCAATGCTTTTTTTTTCAATCAAGACATGAACTTATGTATTCTATTTTTTTCTCTCTACTATTCCTCTCTTTCTTTCTCTTCCTCTTCAAATTTCCTTGATAGGGCATCATATAACATTCTTTGAGTTTTTTTTTTAGCATCATATAATAAATAGTGGGTATTATTTGCCCCAAAAGAAAAAAATTGCAACCAATAGGAGAAAGGAGAATCAAACTATCAATTCTGTTTTTTTCAACCGAGGTAACTTCATCATCTTTTATATTTTTATCATATATTACTTATCTTATTTCAATTAAAATTTTAAATAATCCAAACGTAAATATATTTTTTGTATTACTTATTTATGATTTTTATAAATGAACAATTTTATTAAAATTATAATATATATATATATATATATTCTAATTACCTAAGTATATAAATATATACACCAATAACTAATTCTTAAGTGTGTGTGTGTGTATATGTGGACATTTGAAGTCCAAGTGTCTAAGTATATATATTGCTATTACAGTATAATTAGAACAAATTATAAAATAATTAATTTATAAGTTATTTGTTTTAAATAATTTTATTAATTATAACTCTTTATATTAATATATTCGTTTTTCATGTATTATTGTATTGAAGGCGAAGGAGTTGCATACCCGTATCAATTACCAAATTCAAATACAAGTTTTGAAACTAAGCAATAAATCATGTTTTATTGTTCTATACTTTTAAGACTTTTTTATATAACTCATGTAACATTTTTTTTAGATAGTATTATATATTTGCTACTAGAAAATAACCATCTGAATATGAAAGACTTAAGAAAAAAAGGAAAATTAAAAGATTAATTGAATCTCAAAATGGATCTCTTGATAAATTTGTTACTAATAACAAACAAGATATAATAAAAAATTTAGGCAAAAATTCCCTTAATGAACTAGTAATGAAAAACTACAACAAAAAGTTACTAGTGAAAATTTTCAAAATGATAGCACTCAAACATGTAATATACTAATTCTTGAAGAAAAATATAAAATAGAAACAGAACAACATGAAAATATTAATGAAAATGTTGATTATATTCCTACAAATATTTATGATCCAAATCACTAGAAAAATATTGATACAAAATTAAGAGATTTAGTAATAGAAAAGGGTCCAATTAGATGCAATGATCTAGATTTTTCTAAAGGTGAATTTTCGAGACATTTTTCTATTACACATTATATTCAAAAATTAACAAATGGAGAAAAGCATGATACAAAATGACTAGTGAATTCAAACGATTTGGATAAAGTATTTTGTTGTATGTTGTATGTTGTAAGTTGTTTAATTTAAATCATAGTACAAGTACACTAGCTAATGACGGAACTAGAGATTATAAAAATCTTAGTGTTAAGCTTAAAAGTCATGAAACAACTAATGAACATATTATTAATATGAATACTTGGATTGATTTAGAAATAAGATTGTTAAAAAAATAAAACAATTGATAAAACCATCCAAGAACAAATTAATAAAGAGAGAGATCATTGGAAAAAAAGTATTATTAAGAATCATTGCTATTGTAAAGAATCTTCGTAAAAATAATTTGGCATTTCGAAGAAAAAATAAAAAGAATTATCAAGAAAAGAATGAAATTTTTTTTAAGTCTAATTAAAATGATTGTGTAACTTGATCCGGTAATGCAAGAACATATCCGACGTATTCAACCAGATGAAATTCATAATCATTACCTTGAAAATAATTTACAAAATAAATTAATAAGCTTATTAACAAATGAAATTAAAATTAATATTATTAAAAATATTAAAGAATCAAAATATTATTCAATTATACTTGATTGTACTCCAGATGCAAGTCATCAAGAATAAATGTCTCTCATCTTATGATATGTAGATATTTCAACAAGTCCAATAAAAATAGAAGAATATTTTTTAGAATTTCTAAAAGTAGATGATACTATTGGAGAATATCTTTTTAACACAATGATACATGCAGTAAAAAAATCTTGAACTTGATATTAATAATGTACGAGGATAAGAGTATGATAATGGATCTAATACAAAAGGGAAACACCAAGAGATACAAAAAAGACTTCTAGATATAAATCCTAGAACATTTTACATACCATGTGATTGTCATAATCTAAACCTAGTACTTTGTGATATGACTAACTCTTTTCCTAAAGCTATATCTGTTTTTGGAGTGGTACAACATATATATTTGTTATTTTCTTCTTTTACAAAGCGAGAGAAGATTTTACAAGATAATGTACCGAGTTTAACTCTTAAGTCATTATCACAAACACGTTGGGAAGGTCATATTAAAAAAGTTAAAGTAATAAAATTTCAAGCTCCACATATAACATATGCTTTATTACAATTAGCAAAAACTAGTGAAGATCCTAAAATAAGAAGTGAAGCTAATTGTTTAGCAACATATGAGATTGAAAATTTTAAGTTTTTATTGGGTATGACAATTTGGTATTATATTTTATTTTTGGTCAACTTAGTTAATAAAAATTTACAATCAAAAGACATGTGTATTGATGTTTCTATAGATCAATTAAAATTCCTTATTTCTTTTTTTGAAAAATATAGAGAAAATAAATTTACATCTGCTATGATTTCTACAAAGGTGATTGCAACTGAAATGAAAATAGAACCTGCATTTCGTAAAAAAAATATAATTCGTAGAAAAAATAATAATTTAATGAGAATGTCAATGAAGAGATAACACAATCAGCTGAAGAATCTTTTAGAATTGATTATTACACATACATAGTAGATCAAGCTCTTTCTTCAATTTAAAATAGGCTTGAACAATTTTAAACATATGAAAATATTTTTAGATTTTTATTTGATTTCAAAAAGTTAAAATTACTAGATGATAATAGTTTAGAAAAACATTGTCTTAATCTTGAATATTTCTTAAAACACAATAATTTTTTTGATATTGATGGTTTAAATTTATTTTCAAAATTAAGAGTTTTAAAAGAAATTTTACAAATAGAAGAAAATACTCCGATTGAAGTACTAAATTATATTAAAAAATTAAATTCCTTTCCAAATGTATGCATTACTTATAAAATATTATTAACCAAACTTGTAACAGTTGCTTCTATAGAAAGAAGTTTTTTTAAATTAAAATTGATAAAATCTTATTTAAGATTAATTATGTCACAAAAATAATTGAGTGGATTAACCATATTATCAATTGAATATGAATCATATGATATACTAGCAAAACTTGAATATAAAAATTTAATTAATAATTTTACATCTCAAAAAATAAGAACAATACATTTTAAATATAGTTTATATATATATATATATATATAAATAAAAAAAACCTCATTTAAAGATTGCTTTAGGCCCAAATTATCTTGGGGCGGCCCTGTCTGCCAGTAGGTCAAGCCCAGTGTCTTAGGACAATCGTCTAGGCTCTAGGGTTTCCAATGGTTCTCATTTGATGTTAGCTTGACTCTGTGTTTGACATTTTTACACAATAATGAGGGTAGACAATATATATATATATATATATATATATATATATATATATATATATATATATATATATATATATATATATATATATATATAAATGAAACTTCAAGATAAGATTTGAGAGGCCTTTAAGTCCAATCTAGAAGGTATCCTTCCGGCAATGAAAGGACAGATACTTTACTATAAAAAGATTTGTGTATATATATATATATAGCCAGATGGATAGATAGGTAAATACAGACAATCGTAACGATTGCAAAATTTCAAGTTTTGCAATGTAATTAATAGGATCACATGGATGGAGTCATGTTGATGACAGTGGAGTCATTCGAGTCTACGCAATTTTGAAAAAAATAATACCCTTTCCGTTATTTTAAGAATTTTTTATTTTATTATATATTATTTTTTAAAAAAGTTTTATTTAAAAAATTAACGTACTTTTAACATATAAATTTTTAAAACTATTTTTTATTACACTTAATGTAAACATAATTTATAATTAAATAAGGACAATATAAAAAATTTAAATAGTTTTAAAATAACAAAATAATAATTCTTAAAAAATTAGAATTTTTAAATGAAACTTTTATTTTAGGACGGAAAGAGTATACATATGTATAACAATATATGTAAGTTTTTCAAATAAAGCAATGTAAAAATTGAGAAATTTTAAAACACAGAAACATAAAAGTCAAATTTATTCTCTTATTTTGTTTATTTTAAAAAAATAAATCTTATGACTTTATGTCTAAAAATAATAGGATCATACTCACGATTAAATTTTTTTCTATTATTTTTTCTCTAAATTTATATTATAGATGTTTTAAATTTATACGTTATTAGTGATTTGATTTTGTGAATCTTATTAAATTGTTTTGAAAATTAACAAAAATATGTGTTTATAAAATCATACTGAAAATCTAAATACATATTATATACACGTATCATATGATCGTAACATGTAAACATACCAATCCACATTTTGAAAGTTGGACAGACCCATGTGACTGACCACTCCTCATGTATATGATAACACTAGAGAAACCTGGGAAGCAATGATTGTAGACTAAGTTCACGGGGAGTTGCGTATAAAAAGGGCAAGAATTTTGTTTGTGTTTCCATCATTTAAGTATTTGGGCCGACTGAAAGGCATGTGTCATGCGGCGTAACATTCCGTCATTTTACTAACAAAATGTGTGGAGTTAATTTGTGTTAAATTGTCTACGTGGAAAACTTAACACCAGCTTCATTGGGGATGCTCTAAAAGTCACCCATGTTTTGGCCACATTTCCTTATCTCATCCTTCCACATCTATTTTTGTAATTTTTTTAAACTAAATTATACTATTCTTTTAAAATTTTAATAATTACAAAAGTTTTTTTTTAAAGTTTTTTTTGATGTGACACTGATATTTTTAATTTTTATTGATAAATTATAAATACATTCGCTTAAGTTTAATTTTTTTTTCTTCAAAATAACAAAAGCGTTTATTTCATATATGTATTTTTTTCCCTCTAAAATGGAAATATAGAAATACTTTTGGTTAAAAATAAATATAATAACTTTTTTCTTTTTACATGTAATGATAACTAAATAATTTTACTTTTAAAATAAAGACCATTCAACCAAAAGGTAGGATTCCGCCAACTTAATTTAAATTTGATATATGTGTGTGTGTGCGCGTGCACGAGTGAGAGTATATATATTATAAACTATATAATACTTTTATTTTCTTATAATTAACTAAAATAAAAATTATACAGATATTCCCTATATTTGTATTAATTTCCACTTAGACCCTATAATTTAAAAGTAACAGATGTATTCGAGTTATAGATTAGGACCATTCCAGATCTTTCATGAATTTGATTTAATCATTGACTTGGAAGTTTCAGCTGGTCCAGCTAAATTTAAGTAGTATATAGATTAGGACCATTCCAGATCTTTCATGAATTTGATTGAAATGTCCTGCAAGCTGCAGTCTTGACTTTAGAGGGCTAGAAGATGATCTGGCTCCATCATCCATTTGCTTTCATTGGATGCATTTGGTGAATTAAATGCAATGGTTTTAGAATTTTTAGTGTAATTTAGATTTGGAATGGGTTGTGTGAATGTCAATGTCAATACCCAAATGGAAAATATTCATCAAATCTTAGATTCTGATTATGAGGGGAAAAATAACAATCGTTTTAAAATTTGGTGAAAAAATTTACCTTAAATTATTAGAATTTAAAAAGTTTTAAGTTTTCCTAAATTAGAGATAATTTTTTTGGGATTTTGGATTTTATATCCAAGTTGGCTTAAAAAAGCATTGCGTCCATCAAGTTTCAAGATCAAGTTGTGTGTGTGTGTGTGTGTGTATATATATATATATATATATATATATTTAGAGAGAGAGAGAGAGAGGAGGGGGGATTGGGATCCAGCTATCAAGAAATTTGACAGTCTGACCTTTATGTGGGACAAATGACTGTATTTATTTTAAATAAATTATATTGATCTATATTACGATTGATTATTATACAGATATTTTTTTAAGATTTTTAAAATTAGACTAGTTTTATTTATTTTATCTGCTAAATTATTAATACTATTATTAAGTTAGATTCTTTTTTAAAACTGATAAAATTCCCTGTTTTATTTTTTTTGGAGTTTTTGACCAATTAATTTAAATTTTTCAAAGAAATTTTTTAGTGTATATAAATATATATATATATATATATGCTAAAGGACTTATTTTTATTTTATATAAAAGTAAATTTATGGCTTTATTAAAAAAAAATTTGAAAATGAAGAAAAAAAGAGAGTCAAAGTTTAAAAAAAAAATGCAAAAAAAGCATTAAAAAGACAGTTTTATTATTTTGAAAGAAAAATTAATTAAAAAAATATTTATAATTTATTAAATAAAATAAAATAAAATTCATGTAATTATCAAAACTTTAAAAATAATGAATATAATTTATCTTAAATTAAATATATATACACACACGAGGATCTTTTTAAGTATCTTAGTTACGTGGGACACCGCTTGTTACATTTATGACAATGTTCCTATTTAAAGTGGAAAATTATTCGACGTCACCTTTTTATCCTATGACCATGTAATTCGAATACCTAAATGTTTTATTGAAATATATTGTAAATGATAGAATTATAGTGTCCATCACACAGTGTGATAGTTTATAAAATAAATACTTGATAATCATATTAAGCTTCCAAATGATCACATCTTAATTATTTTATAAAAATGTTAAATCTTATTCCAAATATGATAATATGTAATTTAATTGCAGAAATGTTTTTAAATATTATAGAAAGATTAAATAATTATTTGGTAATCGATTCTCAATAATTGAAAAAATAATTTGTTAAATTAAGTTAGAATTATATCCCAATTCTTTGTTAAATAATACGATAATATGTAATTTAATTACAGAAATGATTTTAAATAATATAGAACATAATTAAAGGGCTTGTCCCCTAAAGTTGTAAGTTCGATTTTTATAAAAATCAAACGTTTCAAATTTTGGGGACACTGAAGGTTGGACTGATCGTTAATTTTAAGATTTTAAAATTAGTTAAGATGTGCATAAATTAACACTGATTATAAAAATAAAATTAAAAAAAATCTCAAATTTTTGTGCGGTGGAGGTCTAATTGTCGGTCTCTGTCACATGTCAAACAAAGATTTGGTAACTAACTCATATTGTCAAAGTTAGGTCGAAGGAAATACCATATTTGGTCTTCTGGTGTGATGTAATTTATAAGACTTTCTTAACACTTTTTTGTCAAAGAAGCATAAAGTTAATTTTTTGGATGCATTCACTATCCAAAAATAATACTCATAATTAGGGCAAGAGTTTACTTTTGATGGACAATTATGAAACTTTTTTTTACATTTAGGTGAGATGTTCTAAAAATAATTTAAAAAATATATTATAGACATTCATAATTAATTAACTTAATTAGATAATGTGTCCTACAAAAAAAAAAAAAATCATTAAATCGTATTATTTACTCTTATAAAGCCTCTAAATGCCCTTCAATGATTTATTTTTCTTTTCTTTTTTCGTATTTTTGTTGATGATAATTTACATAATTCGATGTCACAAATAAATAAATTAAAACATTAATATGTCTTATGCTGGTAGGGCTGTGTTTGCTTAACAGAGAGAACTTGTCAAAAAAACTAGTTGAGACTTGAAAGGATTTTTAATCATTTAAAACCCTAACATTGAAAATTTCATATGGTGGTTGGAAAAAAATTAATGTATCATTTAAGTAGGGGTCTGGAAGTCCTTAATTTGCGGAGAAATTATCCATATGTTATTTAATATGAGAACTATTGATAAAGGTGAAAGCAATGACAAAGGTGGTGTTTAAAGTACTACAGAGGCGTTTGAGCCCCCAACAGAGGTTTCTTGTTGCAAACGTGATTTTGCTCTTCTTCCTTCTTTTTTTTTCCTTTTGAGTAAGTGGTTTCAATTGTCAAAATCAAATTCTGAAGCAAGACTACTCACCACCAGAGTAAACCAGGTTTTTGAAATATTAGAAAAATCGATTTTTTCAAATAATTTTGACTTTTTATAAATTTTTATTCTAAACTCACCATTTACCCATTACTCAATATATAAAATATACAAAATAAAATTAAAAATACATAATTACTTTTATATAAATTTTACTAAATATCTAAATAACAAACAAATTACGTCATAATTGAATCTGAATCCTCTCTAATATCCCATCTCATGTGAGGAAAGCAGTGTACTTGACGATGATCTTTTTTCATCATAATTAATTTTTTAAAATCAACCAAACAAGCCTATAAATGTCAATCAATTGGTGAGGTGTCAAATATTTGTATTCGAGAAAAGTAGTTAAGTATGGGTGCAGCTAATTCAATTGTAATATTTTAATTTTGAGATTTTTTTATTTTTTTTTGTTAAAAAGAGTGATATCCTAATTTTGTGAAATTAATTCTAATTTTTACCAAAGAAATAGTATGAATATCACATGAGTCATAAACATGATAAATTATACTCAAAATCTCTGAATTTATGATACGTGCATAAATTCAAGACAATTTGCCCACCATTTGGACTTTTTTAAAAAATGAGAAGTAAAAGGATCTTTGTCGTTGGATTCGTAATAGTTCATGCTTAATTGCTTTTGTTTTGAAAATTGTTTTTGTTTGTATTCCTATATCTGTTTCTTTCTCACTTTCTCTCGTTATTTCTTTTTTTAGGTTTCTTAATAAGAATGGGTGACGGTATACTACCTAAATAGTAGTTTGTTATTTCCTTAAGACTCTATTTACGAGGCTATTGTGATTATTTATAAATAGAATTTGTAATATAAAGTTAATGTTGGTAAAAATAATAATAGTAATAATGAAGTAAATTTATAGGAAAATACCAAAAAAATTAGGAAAAAAAAAAGATATACCTTCTATTAAACATTTTGTGATTATGCCGGTGGATGATTTCAATTTCAAGCCACCAACACATACAGATTAATAATTGATTGATTACGGGCCACCAACTCAATTATTGAAATAAAAAAACTGTGAATATTTTTTCTGAATAGTGCTGCGTCTTCTAAATTTTACCTCCTAAATTATGTGTCAATGAATTATTGTTAAATAATTAAAACTGTAATTGTAGATTAGTAATAATTTAATGTTACACCGTTTGAAATTTAAAATTTGGTAAAAAAAAATTAGAACATTAAGTATGATTAGTTTTTGCCCCTATATAATAGTCACCACCGTCAAACCGCAGCACAACACAAACACACACACAGAGAATGGAACTCCACATCCTTTTCTTCTGCATCTCACTCTTCTGGTTCTGCATCAGGCCATTCCTCCGCCGTTCAAACACCACAAAACTACCACCAGGTCCGACCGGCCTCCCTGTAATCGGCTCACTCCTCCAACTCGGACCCCGACCCCACGAGTCACTCGCCGAGTTGGCCAAACTCCACGGCCCACTCATGACTCTCCAACTCGGTTCCATCATCACCATCGTCGCTTCCTCCCCGGATACAGCCAAAGAAATCCTCCAAAAACACGACCAAACCTTCTCCGACCGCACCGTACCCGACGTCGTCACTTCCCAACCCAACCCCGAATCCACCCTTGCTTGGGTCCGCGGCGACCACCAGTGGCGCAACCGCCGCCGCATTTGCAACACCCAGATGTTCACCACCCAAAAACTCGACTCACTGCAACATTTACGCCACCAAAAAGCCCAAGAACTCATCTCCCATATCAAAAAACACTGTGAATCTTCTACACCGGTCGATATCGGTCGCGTTGCGTTCGCGACAACGCTTAACTTGATGTCGAACACCATTTTTACCGTTGACATGGTGGACCCAGAGTTTGAGTCAGCTCAAGAGTTCAAGGACTTGGTTTGGAGGATCATGGAGGATGCCGGGAAGCCGAACCTGTCGGATTATTTTCCGGTACTCCGGCGGCTTGATTTGCAGGGAGTGAAGCGGCATATAAGGCCGGCATATAGAAGGCTGCATGAGATATTTGATGAGGTGATTGATAAGCGTTTGAAATGTAGAGAGAGTGATTTGATGAGCAGTAGGACTGGTGATTTCTTGGATGCTCTCCTTGATCAGTGTGAAGAGGATGGATCCAGTTTTAATCGCCATACCATCAAGCCCTTGATTCTGGTAATTAAGAGTTGTTATTCTTGCGTTGGTTCTTTTTTTCTTTTCTTTTTTCAAATCAATCAGATAATATTTATATATATATAAGGTTGACTAAAAGATTCTAAATTGAAGTCGTAAAAATACAAAAATAAAATTACATACATTTAATCTCATTTCAACCAACCCTAACCCTTTTTTATTTCAAGGTCAACATACTTTAATGTCCAACTGTTTTCTTCTGTTTTTTAGTAGGTGCCCACCTCTTAATTATTCTGGTAAGCAGCATTCATTTATGATCAGGAGAAATTGCACTTTGTCCTTGTATGATTTGTCTCATTTTCACATGAGTCCATGTAATTTAAAGATTGACACTTGATTCTTTTAGTTTAAGAATCAAATGAAATTGTCAATTTTTTCATCAAATTACATGGTCATGTCTTCTATGCGCTAAAGGCTGGTTATCATATATCACTCGAGTTATGTATACTTTTATAATATAAAATTTTAGAAGAAGATGATCGAGGTTGTTTTGGTATTTTTTATTAATTATACTGACAATTTAAACTTAGTTTTAAAGATAAAGAAAACGAATATCTACTTTTATATCACATTGGTACGTATTACAATTAGATAAAGATAAAGAAAATTAAATTTTTTTTTTTGTCAACTTTTGTCCTTGGTCATGAATAATTTTCTCCTATATAATACAATACTTTCTCCTTCCTTTTTTTTTTGTGGAGTACTTAAAGAATTTTTTTTATTTCTAGACTAAGAATAATAAATGAATGCAGTCCCATTAGCTTGTTTCGAGAAAATAGTGTGAAAAAATCCGTTATATTTAATATTTTTTTTAAAAAATCATAGATAGATATATTTTTTTCACTATATTGATAAGTGGATTTTAATTTTATGGAATTGCATTTCCTCACTGTATTTTTAAGATAAAATATTTATTTGTATCTTGGGTCACGTAATTAATCAATCCTTTTGCGTGAGACTTGATGATCTTGGGACCAACTAAGAATAGGATTTTGATCCTAAAAAAAGTTGTTTTATTTGTGTAATGGGCCTTTTTGTAATTTGGTACGTACTTTACCTGCTCAGATCAGTATTAGTACTATTTACCAAACAGTATACTTGTTAAGAAGTTATAGATTATCATATCAATAAAAGTTGGTTTATTATTTTTTACAAATTTAACATATTATACACATGTTAATTTATGATTGGTTGGAACTATTAATCCCGGACTATACAATAAATTCTCGTTTGTACAAGTGTTTCAGAGTTTTTGTTTCAAACACTTCTTTAAACATCTGTGATGTTTATTTCAATAGATACTTTGTTCTATTCATTTAGATGTTTAAAATATGATTTTGAATCACAATTTTGATTTAAAAAAAAAAAATTTCTAATGAACTGAATCATACTACATAAGATGGGTGCAGTCAGATAAGTGAATATCTTCGGATCATAAAACATTAGCCTTGATTTAATCTACACTTAACTTAAAAGTTGTTGAACTCATCTTATGCCTTATTGTACTTTAGGCCCATTTTGAGTGTTAGATCCTTGATCATGCTTTTTTTTTTTTTTTTTGTGTAAATATTACGGTCATGACATCAAATCAAGTTACCATCTTATTCTTCAAATAATTTGAATTTTGTTTATAATTTCTACACTTATATATATATATATATATGACTATATAAATATATATTACCAAAAATATTCAAATAATAAATTATATATATTTAAATAATTGATATTTAATAATCCCTTCAACAATAACTCAAACAACACTAACATACATCTCAACCAAACGACAATTTAGTCTATACTTCTTGCAACATAAACAATAAATTTATGTCGCATAATTTTATTTATTTATTAATGTTTGGATGCCAAGTAGGCAAAAAAATAAAAAACGGCAGAGAAAAACTTGAGGGAATATTGGAAACTTAGTCCATGGGAAAAGAATTCCTGAAGCTAGCAGATGCAACCTAGCGGGCTGCTTTTGTTTAATTGTCATTTAACTGCTGAGAAGGAAAGTTGAAGTTCTTCCCTCAACATTCTAATATCAAATACTCACTCAACTAACATAACATTCTAAAATGAATCATCTCTTTTAACTCGTATATCGAACTGTAAAATATAGGGATGATTTTGAAAAAATAAGTGAATACAGGACCAAATGCAACAAATTAAGGTGCCTAATTGTGCTTGCTTAGTAAAATAGAAAGAAAATAAAAAGTATCAATGTCCTATTCGAGTGGTGAAGTGTCAACTCCCCCCGCCCCCCAGGCAGTAAGGGGCCATTGTTGGGTACAAAGTTAAAAGTTCAAGTTGCCGAGCATGAAAACACTTGTTTCACTAATGCAAATATGGGTCTATCTCTTAATACGTAGAATCCTCAATATCGAGTAATAGTCATGACTGAGGTTCTATCTAATTAAGTGATGCAAATGCTCATTCTTTATGTAATTAGTGTGAGTTCGATTTTCTCTACCCACATCATTGTATATAAAAAAATTTTAATACTCAAATTTTTTTTAATATGCGTGCTAGAAGTTGGCCCAATATTGACCCAAAGCGTGGGCTCTAACGTTCTGAACAATCCTAGGCACTGGAATGAAGTCTGTTGATTTGGTGCTTAAAGCTTTGGTTTCTTGATTGGTTATAAATTCCCTAGGTGGGCTTTAAGGCCAACCAACCCTAACTCTGGCATTCCAAATATCCTCATTGAGTCATTGTTTTGTACAGTTTATTTTTGGAATAGTTTTTCTGTGAACCGATTTATTGAACTAGTCAAAGGACCAAATTAATCAAAATTTTCCAATTGGGTAGAAAAATACTTGTTATCCCTTTAAAGTTAGATAAGTGTAATCGGCTCGATCAATTAACTAAGTTCACACAAAAAATTCTCTGTTTTTTGTTGTTGGTGTGTTTGAAATCCATTATCTGACATAAACAGACATTATTAGTATTATTTATCATTGTTATCATCAATCTAGACCGTTGATATATTTCACATGCGATGATCGCTGTGTGTTATTTGTATTTGTCATTAACATTACTCTTCGTCTAATGACAGGACTTGTTCATAGCTGGAAGTGATACGTCTGCAATAACAACTGAATGGGCAATGGCTGAACTTCTTCGTAAGCCAGAGGTGATGCAAAAAGCACAAAACGAACTGATTCAAACAATTGGCACCAAAAGACTAGTGAATGAATCAGACATGGGCAAGCTTCCATATCTTCAAGCAATTGTTAAAGAGACCATGAGACTCCATCCAGCTGCACCACTTCTCTTACCTTACAAAGCCAGAAAAGACACTGAAATATTAGGATTCACCATCGTCAAGGACAGCCAAGTCCTAGTGAATGCATGGGCTATTGGCAGAGACCCAAAATATTGGGACAAATCCATGTCGTTTTTGCCTGAGAGGTTCTTAGGCTCTGGCTTGGATTACAAAGGTCGAGACTTTGAATATATTCCGTTTGGCGCTGGCCGGAGAATTTGCCCCGGCATGCCGCTTGCGGTTCGGATGGTTCAGTTGATGTTGGCTTCCATTATACAGTCATATAGTTGGAAGCTGCCTGAAGGTACAACTCCAGAGAACTTAGACATGGCAGAGCAGTTTGGAGTCACCTTGAAGAAAGCTGTTCCTCTTAAAGCCATCCCTATTATGTAGATTTTGAATTCTAGGTTTATAATGACTGTATCTACGTAGTTTATAACTGTTTGTTAAAACTTTTTTAAATTTCTTTTAATAAGTAAAAAAAGCAAATTTTATTATTTTTGTTTCTTTGTAAAAATTTAAGCGCATTTTGGTAACTATCTCTAAAAAGTAATTTTAAATGTTAGAGACTCCATCTAAGTAGTGTGAGTGCACACTTCTAACCTAATTGACGTAGGTTTTGATTCTCCATAATAACACACAATCCCCCTCCCTCATTGTTATATATATAAAGTAATTTCAATTTTAATACTTTTTATAACTTTGTTAAATCATTCTTGAAAGATAAAAAAAATTGTTATTTAAAGTTAGAGTTTGAGATGAAAGATTTGAGAAAAATAATATTCTATCTCGGTTTATGGAATGAGCATTTCTTAGAGAAAATCATTCTTCATCAATCGACATATACAAAGAAAATTCTAAAGCAGTTTTATATGAATAAAACACACCCATTAATATTGCCTATGATTGTCCACTAATTTGATGTGAACAAATATAATCTTTGCTCCTGTAAGGGTGATGAGAAGATTATTAGTTCTGAAGTACCATATCTTACTGGACTTAGTCATCTTATGTATCTTGTAAATTGTATATGGGTAGATATTGAATTTGTTGTCAATCTACTAGCAAGACATAGTCCTACTCCAACTCAAAGGCATTCTAATGGCGCCAAGCATGTATTTTCTTATCTCTATAAAATAGTTGATATGGGTTTGTTTTATTCAAGATAATCTAAATCACTGTCAGTCGAATATGCAGATGTTGGATAGCTTTTTGATCCACATAAAGTTTGGTCATAAACCAGATATGTTTTTACTAGGGACGACACGGTTATAGCATCGAGATCTACAAAGCAAATAATGACTGCCACTTCTTTAAATCATTCTAGAATCTTTGCACTTCATAAGATAAGTCGAAAATGAATATGATTGAGATCTATGATCTAACATATTCAGGAATCACGTGGATTATATTTAATTAAGAACAATCCAACAATGATATACGAAAACAATGCAACATGTATCGCCAAAATTAAGAGAATATACATTAAAAGAGACAGAACCATACACATATTACCAAAATTCTTTTATATTCATGAGCTCTAGAAGAGTAATTATATTAATACACAACAGATACGTTTCAGAAACAATTTAACAAATTTGTTCACTAAAGTATTACCAACAACAACTTTCAAGAATTAAAATACAAATGCAAAATGCCCCAATTCAAACATTTGAACAATTGAATAAACTGTACTCATATTATAATGAGAGGGAGCATGACACCCAAGTGAGAGTGTTATGAATCCGTGTAAGTGTAATACTCTGATGTTGCAAGTTGTAACAATCACGTCACAATGTATAAAAGTGTGAATATGAATCAAGCATGTAGTGTTAGCTACATTGAGACGGAAAGTAATCTCAAGACGGTGAAATATTGTTTTGGCGGCATATTCTTACGTTGGCTAATTCAAAAATCTATATAATAAACAAGACAAGGAGATGTAGAGATACATCATCAAGAGAAATAACAAATGATGCCGCACTTTTCTGATCAGTGGGTTCCACTCTCCTACCCTTGCCGAACACTCAAAGAAAGATATCAGAGGGCCATCAGGTTGGCTCCAGTAGTAGCCGCTTTGATGATAAAGTCAATAAACTGAATTGAAAGACTGTAATTGAAAGTAATTGAATGAGCATAACTGTAACAGCATACCTTGGAGTTTTATTTATAGGCTATGGATTTCCTAAGTTGATTAGGATTTGGAGTCTTGAAAGTAAGGATTTGATCATCGGAGAATGATAGTTACCAAGTTGAACACTGTGCTCCATGAATAACAGTTTCCTTATTGAATATTGTTTCCTTATCCTTAGCTCGGTAGGATGTTTAAGGCGGCGACGAATACGGAACCCTCTTGCGAGTGTTCATAGTGCCTTCCCAACTGGAGGTGAGTATGTGGGTTGCGTTGGCTTCCAACCTATGAGCTCTGAAGTCTATCTTTGCTCTGGATGGATGGGTTCGAGTTGTTTGGTGGAGACACGTGTCACATAGAGACTGGTCTGTCACTTTATGACATATCAGCTACTCCTTCCCAAGCCTTAGTTGGCAGTACGCGCAACTATGGCTTAGGGTTTTCATTCCCCCATGCATTTTGTCCTTCCGTTTTCCCAAACAATCGTTGATGCGGCATTCACTGCGCAGGCCGTCGTTTGGGCTTTCGAAGCCATCCTTACCTCCAACCGTCACGACGGTTTGGTTGGGTGGCCCCTTAATTTTATGAACCTATATAAAGGGGAAGGAGGGTGTGTTCACGCCTATTTCCCCTATTATTTACCTTATCTTTTAAGATGTTCCTCCGTCAGAGTGATCGAAATTTTTGTGGAGGTAACCATTGTCTGAAGCTTCCTTCTGTTATCATCGTTCAGGTTTGATTTAATAAATAATTTTTTTTTGAAATGTCAGCCTTAAACACTATGTCAGGCATTGGCGATGGCACAAGAAGCTCTTCGGAGACGGCCGTGCCATCCGAGATTCATATAGTAAGTAGTAGTCCTTCTGGGGATGCTTGAAATAGGATTGTTGAATTCCCCTTGGTTGGGTCCCCATCCAATCTGGACGTTAGGATAGTGGACGCCTTTATTGAACCTAGGAATAAAGTCGGGAAGACCTCTGGCAGGCCTTCCCTAAGAGAGGAAGGAGAGAGGGCCCTTACTAAAAATGTGCTAAGTGAACTGAATCCTCATTCTTCTTTTTGGTATTTTGCTGCTTTGTTTTATTATGACCTGCTTATCTGATGTTTTGCAGACCATGCATGGCCTTGCTGCCACTATGGACTCTTCTGAGGATCCGGAGATGATTGAAAATCTCCAGTCCGAGCTGGACGAGACTAGGCTACAGCTAGGGACATCCTAGTCCATTACCTCTGCTGTCGAGGAGAGGTTGAAGAAGACGGAGACCTCTCTGTCCATCATAGAATCTGAACAAGACTTCTTTGCTCGGAAGTTGAAAGTCCTTGATTTGGCTGGGGTTCGGAATGTCGATGGTGATGATGATGATGATGATGATGATGATTGTGAGGTAACCCCTCCCAACCTTCCTTTGGCAGAAGCTCCTATCACGACCCGAAACCCACCCTACGCAGATCTCGAGGACGTGATGCCAGTTGGCCACTTTGTCAGTTCTTCCCACCAACAACGCGACCAACCAAAGGCAACTTCTGAACTTTACAATGAATTGCATTCCAAATGTAGGGTCAAAACAGCGAAAATTAAAACCTTTTTAAATTAAGAATGCAACTCATCCAAACACATTAGAGCACGTCTAGAATCAGTCACCAAATATCTCTAAGGTATAATATACATGCTCCAATGCAACCATTCTATATCAATGAATTTCTTAAAGCGGAAGTCACACCAATACAGTTCAGCTAATTAAACTTATCTCCAATGATCAACAATCATAATGTCTCCAAGTATCACTTAATCACAATGATCTGACATACTAGGCTAACCTCATCACTAATGATGTAATATTATAATGCATAACTTTAAAGTTAACCGTGCGGTGTTCACGTTCGATCTTTAACTTGGAGTTCATATCGTCATTGTCGTTCATTGTGCATCACAAGTTCCACTAGTTATCTCATTGCATTTCATCCCACATGATGTCACCTGAAAAATGTTAAATAATGGGATGAGCTTAAACAAGCTCAGTAAGTAAATTCCTAGCTTTGCCATGGGTCAAGGTTAGTTCACAAGAGTAACAGAAGAAAGGGATAACATATAGATATATAGCCAGTCGCCAAGATATAACAACAATGACCCGAGGGTCCAGAAAGGCTTATTCCCACAAGGAATAATACAAGAGAGAATCAGTCAAAGAGATCCAGCTCAACACAATAAATTGCTGCTACCAATAATACGTCAGCCAATCAAAAGTATTCCATGCTTGCAAATAATATGATCATTCACAGGGTATAAAATATGATCATCCAACAATGCAAAACGTTAATATCGAATTCTAACAGAACAGATGCGTAAACAGAACAGGGCCCGGCATACCCCCAGAACACGCATATTCAGCTCCGCCTCAGTTCCTCGGGCTTGCTGAAAAGCGCTAGAGCTCTTTTACTACAGAACATGTCCCGAAAGACACAACAGAACATGTCCCGAAGGACACAACAGACCCCAAAGGGTCCACCCCGCATCTGGAAACAGATGGGCGTTGTGACTGAGCACAACCCCGGGTATATATCGAATATCATGAACAATAATTTCCACACAGGATATACAATCATGTGAAGTAGCCAAAACCTCGTTCAAAGAGACATAAGTGTGTGGATCAATAAGATTTCCATCAATAAGATATATCACAAGGTCATGGCACGGTATATATGATGGTGCAAATATGCTTAAGTATCCACAAATCAAGATCACAACATGATATAGATAAATAAGTCAAACCCAAGGTACAAGCATGAACAAATAATCACAAGTCGATTGGCATCAATCAAGGAGATCAAGTTCACTGGGTAATCACCAATAGATTGGCATCAATCAAAGAAATCGGGTTCATCAGATAGGTAATGGAGTACAAGTTTGGCAGCATATGCAAATAAATGTGACTAGCTGAGGAAGGACCACATAACAAAGTTCAGATTTACTTACCTCGATTTCTTAGTGTCAGATTCTCCATTTACAATTACTCTGATGATCTTCAGATACTTCAGGCATATCCTTGCATAGCCTGAATAATCATCATCAATTTCAGACAGATTAGAATTCATTCATTCATGTCTTATTCATTATCATAAGAGTCTATCAAATGGCCTAATTAAGTTCATTGGCCTATTACCCACTCATTGGGTTTCAACTTATTTTATTAAATTCCTTAAATAGGCTTAGCAACTGTCCCAATAATATTTTAAGTCATTTTGACTCCAGTCATTATCAATTAAGCACTCATTTGCCCTCAGGGGCAAAATGGTAATTTCATCATTCTTGCCCCGGATCCTATCATGGTCCTTAAAATACTCCATATATCGTATATATAAATTTTTGAGTCTTTTGGACTTCATTTGGTATCTGCTTTTGATCATCGGGACACATCGATCATTTTCTATTTTTCACGTTGACTGTTCTGGAGTCTTATCTAGCCCTTCGATTTTCATAATTGTGCTTACGATAATTTATCAGATCAGATTGACCTTTATTCTACCTTCACTTTGCACTTACCGTGTTCAGGGGTATTTTGGTCATTTTACGTTTCGTGAGATTCTAACCCCGATTCGTTATTTGATCATGTATATAGTTTTACGAGTGTTTGGGCTTCCGTCAGTATCAGTTTCGTCCCATTTGGGCTTCACTTGGACTTCGTATAATATTAAAGGCATTTTGGTAATTTCACATGTTGTGTAGCTAAATTTTTCGGGACCTCAGTTCATAAAATGGACCTCACCATTGGGTCCAGAGTGTCTGACATAATTAAAATAGACTACCTTTTATGTTTATTTGGCCCTGGGTATCATTAGGGGTAATATAGTCATTTGTCACTTGCAGGTCTGTATTTTTCGGGACTTAATTTCTCAAATCGGACTCTATCATTGAGTCTGGAATGCTTGAAATAGTGAAAATACACTATTTATTTAATTTATATGGACTCCATTTGACAAATTTAATGTCCAGGGGTAAAATTATAATTTTACCTATTTAATAAAATAATTAAATAATTATTTATTATTTAATTAATTTTTCAGGGGCTTAAATGCATAGATTTTCCAAAATTTGGGCCAGAGTATAATTTTACAAAACAATTGGGGTCAAAATGTAATTTTTTATACTTCTGGTTTTCTTTTAGTTTTTGAAACAGTTGAACCAAAGGGTTTATTAAACAAAACCCTAGACCGGATTGGGAATGTGGTGAACCAGCCGGTTCACTGGACTCATAGAACCGGAATGGCATAATCCTGTTATTCCCAATTTGGTCCCTATCCACGGTTAAGTTATTGCAAAACCTAATTTCCAATTTATTTCATCAGGAACCAAACAGGTCTGATTTCAGTTTTAATTTAAAACATCCAAA
The DNA here is from genome assembly GCA_008638375.1 of Nyssa sinensis. Classification (NCBI taxonomy): domain Eukaryota; kingdom Viridiplantae; phylum Streptophyta; class Magnoliopsida; order Cornales; family Nyssaceae; genus Nyssa; species Nyssa sinensis. Next base: position 24,544,731 of record CM018046.1, read on the forward strand.
CCCAAAACGGTGCCGTCTTATTTATACCATTTATAAAACGGGTCGGGTCCCGACCCGAACCCGAACTGACCATCCCTGTTCATCGTCTTCATCCCCTTCTTCCCCAATTTTGCCCTAATTTTAGTTTCGGTTTCCTTTATTTTCGTGGAGTTTCGACTATGGGTTTCCACTGATTTCCATCCCAAAACATTTCTGGGAGTTAACTACAGGATTTGGCATTTGTTTTGAGCTTCGAATCAAGCTCCAACGCTCGGTTCATCTCCATTATCGTGGTCTGCAACAAGCTCCATTCGAGCTTGTTTTCTTGGTCATTTCGGCTGGGGTTTGTTGAGTTGTGCTCACGGAACAATGGAGTTTCGAACCCCGTCCCAAAAACCAAGTTTAGTTGCACATTTGGGGGTGTTCAAAAAGGGACCCGCGACGTGCAACTCAGGTTTTAAGGTTCATTTTTGAGCCATTCAGTCCAATTTTTGTTGCGTTGTAAACCACATGGAATCTAGGCCAGGTCTATGCAATCCGAACTCAATTTAACTTGGGTCGAATCAGACCCAGTTTGAAGGTGGTCATCCATGGTGGTCTGCGTGTGGTCAGTGGTTTTGGGGCTGTTTCGAGGCCCCATTTTCATGCTTCAATCATGATCTCTCATTCTAAACTTCATGCATGCAACTAACAGGCTCGACAACATCAAAAACAGAACCAAAATTTAAACAGGAAATTAACCGATTGGGGTTAATACCTCTCAAACAGTGAGCTTCCTCTCCTTTCTTAGGCTCGGTGTGAGGTCTTGGTTATTGGCTTAGCTCAGTCGTGCCCCAGTTCCTTCCTCTCATGGCTTAGTTCCTTCCCCTTTCATGATGCACCACCAATGGACCCTTATTTCTCTTATGCATGTACACACGCTTGCACACACACACAGGCTTATACAATGGTGTCTCTCTCTCTAAGTCTTTCTTCTAACAGATCTGCCAACACCCTAAATGCAGTTTTGATTTTTTCCCCATAGCACCCCTTAGTGACCAAAGAAAATCACAAACATTATATATATCCACCTATACATATACATCTCTATATCTAGATGTATGTATATCAGAGATTCAGTGGGATCACATGGCTGAGGTGGGATGATGTGGCTAATCATGTGGGGTTTGCATGCAAGGCCATTGGCCAATTGTGAGGTGGGCTTGGACAAATTTTGGGTTCATATACATTTTATGGTGTATTTACACACAAAATAACTTACAGCCCACTTGGTAACTTTTTACCTAAACTTTCTTCCCACCAAAGGTCAATGGTTCAATTCCCCTTGACCACCAATTTGGCTATTTTCCCACCATTTAGGCTAAGGCCTCGTTTGGTTGGCGCGGTAATTCGGTTTCAATGTTTCCTTCCTAACTTTCATTCCGTAGCTCATTTTTCGACGCGGTTTCTTCCGGTCACTTCCCATTTGGACTAGCTTCACTGCCCAAGGTTTAGTGTCATTTTTTTATTTACTTGGGATTTTCGTGGTTAGCTAATTCGAGTTTCATTAGTGTTAAAACGACATTATTTCACCTAATCAATTAGTAATTAGGTTCGGGTGTTACACCCTCTTCCCCGGACATGTTTAATTATTCTATTGGTCTATCGTGACCGCCGAGAGATTCCCAAGTAACTCCCTTGATTATTCTTTAAGTCAGTGCTAATTAATAATTAGCGAACTAATTATTAATAAATTGGGTCGGGGTGTTACAGCTCCTACTTAGGCTGATAAGGATGTAGTGTGCCGAATTTGAGGAGAACGAAGGAAGAGAGCAACGACGACATGGGATTCAAAGTCTTCTTCCTTTGTTTAAATCAGAACTAAGAATAGTGATGATGGTGACTTGGGATTCAGAATCCTCTTCCTTAAATCAGCAAAACCAAATGAAGAAAGTGATGATGACATAGAGCAGAACGAAGACTTCCTTGTCTGAACCAGTTGTAGTCTAGGATCTTTACTTTTGTACTTTGTTTCTTTGTAAACCTTCTGAATTGATGTAACCCTTTGCAAATTATTAATGAAATTGACTTCTTTTCTTTAAAACTGGTGTACTCTCTATTATATATCAGTGAAAGTCTACTTTCTCCAGAGCTTGAGTATGTTTATTCTTTCGAATAACAATACTGTCTATTCTTCTGAATAGCAATACTTGCAAACTTTGTGAACTGCTGTGAATGCTAAGTGAAATTAATACTGTTCCAACCAATTCTGCTCTAAAGTGTAAATTTGGGCTCCAGACCTTCAAACTTTAATTTTGTAAGGAGAGTGTTCAAGAGTTAAATATACTTCAGATCAAACTTTTTAACTGAGAATGTACTGAACAAGATCTTCCGAACAAAAAAACTTGTAAATAATCAATCACTGTAACTGAACAAATTTTTTGAAATCAGAACCAGGATTGATAATAACTGAGCAAGAAGACTTGTGTACATATCTGAACCAGAACTGGGTCTGATAATGGAAGTGATTGAATCAGAACTGGTCCTGAATCACTTGAGCAGGAAGACTTGCAATGATGCTTGAGCACATTCATTATAATCTGTTGGAAGACTTATGATGACAATTAAACAAATCCTCCATAACTAGAGCTTGTGTCCACTAGGACTAATCATAGCTAGATAGGAAGACTTTGAACAAATTCTTCATGATCCGAGCTTCTATTATTATGACTAATAAGAACCAAACAGGAAGATTTGTAATAATTGAACCAGAGTTGGTATTGACTGATTAGAAACATTTGTAACTTGAGTAGTAGAGCAATCAAGTCAAGTCTTCTACCCTTAGTATGAGAGGTAACCAAACAAGTTAAAGAATTGTAAATATTCCTGTATGGAGGTGGTCCAGACCTATAACACTTGCATGGACTGCAAGGTTTCTAAGGGTCTGTACATTGAGATGGACCAGACATGTAACACTTGCATGGGCTGCAAGGTTTTTGAAGGGTCTGTACATTGAGATGTACCAGACCTGTAACACTTGCATGAGCTGCAAGGTTTTAGGGGTTTGTACATTGAGATGAGAATGCTCGGTGGAGATGAAGAAAAGGAAAAATCTTTATTGATAATACTTGTAAATATTCCAGACCTATAACACTTGCATGGGCTGCAAGGTTTTTAGGGGTCTGTACATTGAGATGGACCAGACTTGTAACACTTATATGGGCTGCAAGGTTTTTAGGGGTCTGTACATTGAGATGTACCAGACCTGTAACACTTGCATGACCTGTCACTCCCCGAATTTCTACAAACCCGAGGCGCGACTGACGAGACAGAAAATAAAATAAATAAAAGGACAAATGTAAATAAATCCACTAAACAAGCATCCATTCCCATCAATACATAACATGACATAAAGTACATCTCACAACTACATTGTTCATAGGTCACCCGGGCTTAAGCCCTTACATTACAAAGTATAAGTCCCATGGACCAAAAATATACCACTTGCTTCACTCTATCAGGGTATCACAGAGTCTCAAGTGGCTGTAGTGTCCTTATCTGAAAAATGTTGCCCACGAATGGGTCAGCTCAACTGCTAGTATGATGAAGTGCTAATGCAAGAAATAAAGCTAAGGCGTGGCATGTGTAAAGTGTACATTTATCTCTAAATGTCATTCAAAGCATCGCAGTAATAAATGAATGGTATGCATGACGCACCCATGCACAACTCTATGCCACACCCATGTCTCGTTTACGGGTACTCCCCGATGGCACGGAGTACCAATGCAATGGCCAATTTTGGGTTTTTCATCATAGGATCTACACCCTCATAATGCAAAGTACCACGTGCTCAACCCACGCCATGTTCTCAAAGGATTCACCATATGCCAATATGCCAATGCAATCTCAATGAAACATGGTTTCCACAATATAGCATGCTCGAGACAATAATACATAAATCACCAGCTGATTCCACATGCAAGCATATCTCATATAATCAACTTAAACACATGTCATGATTCACGTTCATCATTCACTAAATTTTCATAAAGTACAAATAACATGTAAGCATGTGAACAACCAACTCCAAATCATCAAGTAAACACATTCCAAATAAACACATAAGTCATTCCAGTCATTCACAGAACATTCCTAACTTAACTTCATTTCTAACATTAGCAAAACACCATACCTGTCGGGTTGGTCTCAACCCTAGAAGATCGTGCACGATACGTAACTGAACTAGTCAATGAGAATGCAGGAGATTAGATCGCCCTCTCCTGTCCTGTCAGTGTCCCTAAAAGCATAAATTACAACTCAGTCTATTGTCATTTGAATTTATGCTATTCATCAAATTTTATGTCTTTTAATTCATAAGTTTCTATTCTGCTAAATTAAACTCTGCCATTGAGTCTAGGACGTCGAAGAAAATAAGTTTAGGTTTTCGTAGAACTCAATTCGGACATCTGGGTTCAAAAGGGCAAAACAGTCATTTTGCACTTTTCACGGATCCTTACATTTCGTGACCTCTTTTCACAAATCAGGACTCCACGGTTGAGTCCGGAATGTTCGAGATAATAAAGTTTCACTATTTGTTTGCTTAATTCGGAGTTCGTTTGACTGTACTTCAATTCAGGGGCATTTTGATAATTTTAAAGGTTACTACGGGTCTTTTATTTTTTGGGACCCCGTCTTGTAAAACGGACCTCACCATTGGTCTCAGAATGGTCGAGATAGTCAAAATACACTAATGACTTGTCCCATTTGGATTCCGGATTATTTTAGCATATTTAAATAATTAAATTAATTTAATTAACTAATTAATTTAATTAATATTTAATTAATATTTATTCAGGAGGGTCAGATCATAATTTTCTTAAAGTTCAGGGGTCAAAGTGAAATTTCAAAAAGTTCTGGGGTTAAAGTCAATTTCTAAAAATCCAGGGGTTAAATTGAAATTCCCAAATCTCTTATCCTTAATTCGGATAGCCAAACAGTGGCTAATCCAAAATAGGGATAAGCTATCCCTGTTGCCCAATTAAATTCCAATTTTAATTTTATAACCCTGTAACCAAATAACCCCTAACCCATTTTAATTTAAAACATCAGGGTGACACGTGGTAGGGGCGGTTCGGCCCAAGCCCGGCCCGAACCCGAACCGGACTCGAACCCGACCCGGCCACCCCCCTTTCTTCCCCGTTTTTTCGGCGATGTAGCAGTAGGGTTCCGGCACCTTCTCCGGCACCGGCAAGATTTTTTCGGCTACTTTTCAAGGTTTTGAAAACGCCGTTCTCTTCGGTTTTTCACGTAGATCTCATATCCAAGGTCGGTTTCGGACCTAAGCCACTAGATCTTCACGAAATAGGGCTCAAAGCTCTATGGCCGAATCTCCGGCCAACTTTTCTTTTCTGTTTCTACGCTTATTCTTTTACTGTTTTTGGCCCAAACAGTTTCCTTTTGTTTTCTGCACCTAAGAGGATTATTTTACTCCCATTTAAACCAAGTTTTTCACATAAAATGTCAAGACCCACTTCTTATAACCGAGACCTGCAACTCCCCATTTCTCCCTCATCTTTCAACCATTTTAACTCATTCCTTTTGCATTATTTACCTCATTTCATGCTCTATAATACCCTAAAATCAAATCAATTAAACAACTCAAAAACTTTAAAACAGAAACTAAACCCACTTACCTATTTTTCAGAATTTCTCTTGGTGCGGTCTCCCTCTTCTCCTTCTTCCTCCTTGGTGCATCTCACTAGCTCTCTCTCTCCGTTCTCACAGTCCTCTCTCTCGCTTTCTGCTTTTCTTTCCTTCTCTTCTCCCAACCGAGACCACACATATACACAACACACCCACTCCCACACGTCTCTCCCTGCACAGCCCCTTTTCTTGACTTATTTCCCTCTGCTCAGCCACCTTTCTTTTCTCTACAAGGCAGCTTTGCATTAAATGCAAAGCTACCCTATATATACACCTATATATATCACTTATCACACACACACTAGACACACACACACTCCACCGACACCACACACACACCCCAACCAGATCTGATATATATATATATATACATATGCATATCCACATACACATTCACATACATCATTCCATACATGTTCACATACATATAAGATTCCATACACATATACATACTACACATACATACACCATGCATTTCCACAATAACAATAGACATTTTAGTATCAATAATAATAATAATAATGATAATGATAAAAACAATTAATAATAAAAAAAAAATTTTCATGTCATTACATGAGCTGCAAGGTTTTTAGGGGTTCTGTACATTGAGAGGAGAATGCTCAGTGGAGATGAAGAAAAGGAAAAATCTTTATTGATAATACTTGTAAATATTCCAAACCTGTAACACTTGCATGGGCTATAAGGTTTCTAGGGGTTTGTACATTGGGATGGACTAGACTTGTAATACTTGCATGGGTTGCAAAGTTTTTAGGGGTCTATACATTGAGATGGACCAGACCTGTAACACTTGCATGGGTTGCAAGGTTTTTAGGGGTCTGTACATTGAGATGAGAATGCTCGGTGGAGATAAAAAAAAGGAAAAATCTTTATTGATAATACTTCTGTAAGTGTTCTACATTCCACGGCCTAGGTACAAGTTTCCCAGATATGTCTTCCAACCAGTATGTGGTAAGTCTGACAATTTTCGTTACTCAGTATGGGCCTTCCCAGTTGGGTGACAGCTTTCCCATGGTAAGATCCTTGGTGTTTGGGAACACTATTCTCAGGGCGAAGTCTCCAACCTGAAAGCTGAGGGGTTTTAACCCTTGTTTGGAATGGTTGGCTATCCTGTGCTGATATGCCTCCATTTTGATTCTGGCCTGGTCTCGTTTTTCTTCAAGGAGGTCTAGGTTTTCTACAAGTTGCTGATCATTAGTTTCTGGGTCGAATGCTTCCGTCCTCAAGGTAAGTATACTGATCTCAACAAGAATTATTGCTTCTGAGCCATAGGTAAGTGAGAATAGAGTTTCAGAAGTCGTTGTTCTTCTTGTGGTCCTGTAGGCCCAGAGCAGACCAGGGAGCTCTTCAACCCATCTTCCCTTGGCTTCCTCCAACCTTTTCTTAAAAGCATCAAGGATTGTTCGATTGGTGACTTTTGCTTGACCTTTGGCTTGACGGTGCCCTAGTGAAGCGAAGTGATGACTTATATGCAGGTCTTAACAGAATTTCTTGAAGACTTTCCATGCAAACTGTGCACCATTGTCTGTAATAATAACACGCAGTATGCCAAACCGACAGATAATGTTCTTCCAGGTGAAGTTTTTGACTTCCGCTTCTGTGATATGTCTTAGGGGCTCAACCTCTGCCCATTTGGAGAAGTAGTCAATGGCAACCAAAAGATATCTCTTATTCGGGGTGGCATTTGGTAGCGACCCTACGATGTCCATTCCCCACTGAGCAAAGAGCCATGGGCTGGCTATAGGGATGAGCTTATGGTGGGGCTGGTGCTGATATGGAACAAATCGTTGACATTTGTCACACTTCCGAACGTATTCCTTGGCTTGTTTTAGCATGGTAGGTCAATAGTAGCCTTGCGTTGGAGCACGATGTACCACCATTGTGGTTGCCACAAATTCCTTCGTGTATTTCGGCCAGAACATATTGTGACTCCTTTAGAGCTAGGCACCGCAACAAGGGTTAGGAGTAAGATTTGCGGTAGAGCTTTCCAATTATAACCAGGTACCGAGCTGCCCTGATTCGGACTCTTCTGGCCTTGTTCCTGTCCTCTAGGAGGAGCCTCTTTCAATGTACTAGAGGATATGAGTCATCCAATTTTGGGTATGTTCGGTAACCTGGGCGACTTGAACCTCTTCTATGTTTGGCCTTGGCTGGTGGGAGATCTTCAAAGTAGAATCTCCTTTCGCCTTGAGATGAGAGGCCATGTTTGCCAGTGCATCGGCTCGGGAGTTCTGACTTTTTTTAATTTTTTAAATAGTGAATTCATGGAAGGAGTGCTTTAGTGAATTGAACAGCTCTGAGTACCGGAGCATTCTGTCGTCTTTGATGAAAAATTCTCCTAGAACTTGGCTTACCACTAGTTGGGAGTCAAAGAAGACTTCGAGGTTTTGGGCCTCGTATTCCATGGCTAACTTTATTCTAAGGATGAGGGCTTCGTACTCGGCTTCGTTATTGGAGACTCTAAACCTTAAGCTAACGGCCTTTTCAGCTATTGGTCCCTCAGGGGATCGTAATACTATGCCTATGCCAGAACCTTGGTTTGTGGATGATCCATCAGTGTAGAGCTGCCATGTAGCCGAGCTCTTACAGATTTGTGCCTTATCGTGCAGTGCTGGGGTAAACTCAGCAACAAAATTTGCCAATGCCTGCCCTTTGATGGAATTCCGTGGTACATAGGATATATCAAATTTTCCTAATTCTACTGACCATTTGACCAATTACCCTGAAATTTCAGGTTTCTGCAGTACCGACTTTAATGGATAAACGGTTGGGATCTCAATGGGATGTGCCTGGAAGTAAGGTCGGAGTTTCCGTGCAGAAATTATTAGTGCAAAGGCCAGCTTCTCAATTTCAGGGTATCTTTTCTTTGTGTCTAGTAGTGCTCTGCTGACATAGAATATGGGCTTCTGGACTCCTCTGTCTTGCCTAACTAGTACTGAATTGATGACATTTTTAGAGACTACAAGATAGAGGAACAATTTCTCTCCTTGTGTTGGCTTTGACAAGAGCTTAGGGGAAGCCAGATATTCCTTCAATTCTTGAAAGGCCTTTTCACATTCAAAGCTTTGAAGAACGGCAAGCATCGATCTATAGATTTAGAAATGAATCTGTTCAGAGCAGCAACCCTCCCATTTAAAGCTTGAATGTCTTTCTTGGTCTTTGGTGATTCTAGCTTAATCAAGGCTTTGATTTGGGTAGGGTCTGCTTCAATACCTCTCTAAGAGACAATGTATCCCAAGAACTTTCCCTTGGTTACCCCAAAGGTGCACTTCAAGGGACTCAACTTCATCTTGTGTTGCTTGAGGATGTCAAATGTCTAACTTAAGTGCTGGAGGTGGCTGCTCTTTTGTAGGCTTTTGACCAGCATGTCATTTATTTAAATTTCTATTGTACTGCTGATTAGACGACTGAACATCTTGTTGACCAGACGCTGATATGTTGTACCAGCATTTTTCAGTCCGAGGCATCACTCTATAGCAATAGAGACCTCGTTCGGTTATGAAAGCTGTATTTTCCTAGTCTGATAGGTACATCTGGATCTGGTTATATCCAGAGTAGGCGTCCATGAAGCTCATGAGTTCATGCCCTGCCGTTGCATCAACTAATTGGTCAATCCGTGGAAGAGGAAAGCTGTCCTTAGGGCAGGCCTTGTTGAGGTCTGTGTAATCAACACAGACTCTTCACTTACCATTTTTCTTCTTAACTAGAACAATATTGGCAAGCCATTCTGGATAGAATAACTATCGTATCATCTTGGCCTCCAGCAACCTCTGGACTTCCTCGTTGATGATCTGATGATGCTTTGGAGCGAGTGTCTTTCTGTTTTGTCTGACCAGAGGGTGGTCAGAATCTGTTATCAACTTATGGGTGATGAGGTCTGGATCTATGCCCTCCATATCTTTCGTTTCTCAGGCAAATACCGAAAGGTTGTTCTTTAAGAATTTTACCATCTCTTCTTGCTCGGCATGTGTTAGGTCTGGACCGATTTGCAAGTAACACCCCCAGTTCTTTTGAGCTAACCAACACCTTAATTGGGTCCCCTATGGGTTGGGCCCTATTGTCCCTTCCTTTAGGGCTTAGGGGTTCATCAATTCCGAAGGGGCAGTTTTCTACCTCGTGATGGTGGGAAAGGTCCGACCCTACACCTTCACGAGTGTGTTGTAATTGCTATTTGGGGGTCTTCTCTTTGAGCGTGAGAGCGTTGCACTCTCGGCAGTTGGTTGGCATCCTCTGATGGAGTAGACAACATTATTATGCACATACTTTAGGCATTGATGAGGGTTGAGGTGATCGCTCCCATTTGGTAGATCCAGGGCCTACCGATGATTACATTATAAGGAGACTTGGAGTTCAGAACCATATATTCTGAGATTGTGGTCTTCTGTCCATTTACCTCTCTTGCCGTGGTGGGCAGGTCAATCCTTCCCAGTGGGGTACTGAGGTTCTCGTCAAATCTTGCCATTATGGCGGTAGTGGGCTTGATGTTATTGGAGCCGAGCTTTATTTGTTTGAGGGGCTTGTAGAATAACACATTTGTAGAGCTCTTTATGTCCACTAAGACTCTTCGAATCTCAAAATTAGCAATTTTGAGAGAGATAACTAGGGCATCAATGTGAGGGCAGTGTACCCCTACAAGATCTTGCTCTGTGAACTGGATTTCAAGTAGTGGCCTCAACCTTTTCTCGATAGCAGAAATCTGGTGAATGCGGGGAGTAGTTCTGGCCTCCCGAACATAACGCTTTCTTGCTCTGTTGGATGCCCTTGTGGCCGGGGTGTCCCAATAGAGGCCGAAGATAACTTGATTGTTATGCTGCTGGGGCTAATTCTTTCCATCCCTCTACTCTTGCCTCCTCTACGGAGGTCTTTCATTACGGTGGTTCTACCTCTCGTCTTGCCTGATGAACTCCATCAATCGCCCTCTCCTTATAAGCTTCTTGATCTCATGCTTTAGGGCTATACATCCGTCAGTTGTATGCCTATGGTCTTTATGGAAATCACAATACTTGTTTTGGTCCCTGTTGTTGGGGTTGCTCTTTAATGGCTCCAGCCATTTCAGGTTTTCCCGTGCTTGGACCTGCTGAAGTATGTGGGCCAAAGAGGCATTCAAGGGAGTGAAAGTAACAAACTCTCCGGGACCAGTATTGCCTGGAGCCTTGGGTGCCATTCTTTCGTCAGGGCTCCTCACCCACTTCTTGGTAGCACTGGAGTCTTTCTTCTGCTCATCTTTCTGGGTTCGTTCCTTAATCTTTTGTGAGGTATTTTTTGCTTCCTCCAGATTTATGTATTTCCTGGCACATTCCATGAGAGCTGACATGTTAGTAGGAGGGTTCTTTGTTAGGGAATCCCAGAAGCCCCCCCTGAGTAAGACCAGAGGTTAGGGCGGCAACCAGGAAGCTCGGACTGCAATCTGTGATCTCAACGAGCTCAGAATTGAAGCGCGCGATGTACTCTCTGAGAGATTCTCCTTTGGACTACTTTATGTTTAGCAAAAACTCTAGGCCTTTCCTCAACCTTCTACTTGTCATGAACCGGTCAAGGAATCGCCTACCGAGCTTGTAGAAGTTGGTGATTGAGCTCGGAGGGAGGTGGTGGAACCACTTCAGAGCAGTCTTTTTGAGGCTGGTGGCAAATGTTCGACACATGAAGGCGTCGGTGGCCCCATGTAGCGCTATGGTGTGCTGATAATGAGAGAGATGGTCCCCAAGGTCGCCAATCCCCTCGTAGAAAGTGAATTTTGGGACAACAAATTTCTTTGGTCGCTCATCGACCATGATAGCGGGGGTAAATGGTGTGGAAAGCCTTCCGAGCAGCCTAGCTAGTTCGTCTTGCTCGGGAAGGATGTGAACTCCTCTTGCAACAACAGTATGATTCATAGAGTCTGCGACCTCTTCGGCCCTTCATGGGTCCCTGGGCGGTATTGGTTGTTGCGAGTCTTGCTTGCGGTTTCAATTCCCGTGTGGACGGGACCACCCTGACACCTGGCAGGAAGATGATTTTGGTTTTCTTAAGCTAGGGGAACTGGTGCTGCTTGAGGTTGGAACTCTTGCGGCACTGGATTTGCCCTAGAAGCCACTTAAGTTAGAACCCTCGTAGTACTCTGGTAGTGGACGTCCGGATTAAATGTTAATATCCGCCTGCCTACGGCCGCCGATGGCTGGGGGTCTTTTCTAACGAGGGTATTACCTCGGGGATACACCGATTATTCGCTGGGAATCTCTTCATGGGATCCTCCGCCCATGTTGGTGATAGGAGGCTGTGTCCTTGGATCAGTCGCGTTGACGGGTGGATTTGAAGGGTTGGTTCTGTGGCTCTGGGTAAGCATCGCCAGAGTTTTGGAGATGGCTAAAAGTTGTTCCTGCATTTTCTTGTTCTGTCGCTTAACTTGGTCGAGCTACTGTTGCATGGGATCAGATGATTGTCCCCTCCTTCTTCTGGTGGGAGGTCGGTTTGGAGGGTTTTGAGCGTTCTTCCTTGGACGGAGATTCGGAGCCATGATCTTCTGGTAAGAAGGACTACGAATTCACTTGCAAAGAAAGAAACTTTTGGTGAGAAACGATTGCCATTTCCCACAAATGGCGCCAAACTGATGCTACACTTTTTCGATCAGTGGGCTCCACTCTCCTACGCCTGCCGAACACTTAAAGAAAGAGATCAGAGAGCCACCAGGTTGGCTCTGGTTGTAGCCATTCCAATGATAAAGTCAATAAACTGAATTGAAAGACTGTAATTGAAAGTAATTAAATGAGCATGACTGTAACAGTGTACCTTGGGGTTTTATTTATAGGCTATGGATTTTTTGAGTTAATTAGGATTTGAAGTCGTGAAAGTAGGGATTTGATCATCGGAGAATGATAGTTACCAAGTTGAACACTGCGCTCCATGAATAGTAGTTTTCTTGTTGAATATTGTTTCCTTATCCTTATCTCGGTAGGATGTTTAAGGTGGCGATGAATGCGGAACCCTTTTGTGAGTGTTCGTAGTGCCTTCCGAGTTGGAGGTGAGTCTGTGGGTTGCGTTGGCTTCCGACCTATGAGCTTTGAAATCCATTTGCTTGACTTTACTCTAAACAGATGGGTATGGATTGTTCGGTGGAGACATGTTTCGCATAAAGACTGGTTTGTCACTTTTATGGCATATCAACAAATAATAGTAAAAATAATTTATTGAGAATAATCTCAATAATTTGTTGCAAATATAAGAGAGATATTTTATTATATTTTCTCCTACAAATTAGTGAAATTTTTTTTTCAAACTTATAAATATAGAGAAATCGAATTACATAAATATTTGTTTACAAAATATGTGGTTGATTGCGTTTACAATTTTACAATAAAAAACACTATGGAAGTTTGATTTTAAAATATTGCTTGAATAGAGTAAAAGCTCCTACCTTTTAACTTAACTTAGAATCTTCTACTGTTTTTACCAAATTAACCTTCGATATAATCCAACCGACTTGTGGTTGGAGGGTTTATTCGGAATAAAAAACAATTTAATATGCGTGGCGTTGCCGCAACTCAAAAATATGTCGCTGTTTGGTGCGACAACTGGCCAACAAGGCTGTTAACCAATCATCCATCGCCACAAAACAAAAGTACCGTACTCGTAAGGTTTACTTCAGTAGTCACGTGACAAATATCTGATGTGGCAAACAAATATTGGTTAAACAGTTGGAGCAGTCAAGGCAACTTCCACACCGAAAAAGAACCCCACCGCTTCCGTAAGGACACAAGATGTCATTTCTTAATAATTCCAGGGCAAATCCAAAATCGTATTTCATTCTAAATTTCTAATCGACATCCCGCGTTGCACACAAGGCACGGGCACTGATAAAAAAACCGTATTGCTTTTCGACTGAACGCTCTCTACTTCCCTCTCTCTCTAACCATTCTCGGGGGAAGGTTTTTCTGCAAATTTGTTGGGAGCTAAATAAGAGGAAACCATGAATCGCAGGGACGATCCGAACCCTTTTGACGAAGAAGAAGTCAATCCATTTTCGGTAACCCTCCTTATTTCACTTTCCACTTGTACCTTTTCCTTTCTAGATCTACCTTTATTTAGCTTCTAAGTTCAATTTTGTTGATTTTCTTTTGGTTAATATCTATGTTCTGTTATTAATATCATGAATGTGTTTAAATGGTTGATTTTTGTTCTCTGTTTGTGTTTATGAGTATTTCTGTAAATGCGTTGTTTTGATCTAGATCTAAAAATCCTAGCATTTTATGTCCTGCTTCGTTAATGTCCTTGCTCTCTTCAAGGATGCAGTTAGAATGGCTGTTGTAAAAAATAATGGAAAAAAATTGTAACGAATGTCTTAATAATGAGGATCAAGTATTATGGTCATAGTAGGGCAAATTCTTTAAGTTTGGGTCGGAAGGGTGGAAATGGTTGTGTTCAAGTTTATTTCTATTGAAAAGTTTTCCTCTAAGTTATTGCAATTGTTGTTACACAAATTCTATAAATACGATGGCAAATCTATTTTTATTTTTTAGCTTTTTAACATTGATAAATTATAAGAAAGGAACTTAAATAAAATTGAAGCAAGATGTGATAAGTAGCTTAAAAAAAGTAGAAAAGAGATTTTAATCTTCTTTCCCTTCTGAAAATGGAAAATTCAAGTCCCACAGGTTTCCACTTTGTAAAGTCTGTCAAATTTTGAATTTGCCGTCAGAATTTTGAAAGTTCTATGGAATTTTAAAATAATTCGAATTTGATGAAACTATCATTAGAGAAATGTGGCATGTTTAATATTATTGAGGTTAGATACTAGAGATGCTGTAGGTTAATTTGAGAAGTTGTACCTTCTTATCTCAAGTCTCTCACTGTGAGATCGCAAATGTGAGATTTGCATAGTGTTTGTGAAAGGGAATGTTTGGTTCATATATATTTTTTGGGGGTAAGTATGTACCATTAATACTACTTTGGCTTTTGATCGCGAAAAGGTGATTAATTGTTAAAAGTTATGACCACTAGAAGTACTTAAATAAGTTTATGGTTTGAAACTAATTGTTCGATTAATTTAGATGAAAATGATCATTTTGTAATCCCTTTGAAAGAAACTAAAATGTAATTTGGTCTTACGTCTTAAATAGATGGATGTTAGAAATTAAGAATGTGAAAATTTGGAAAAATGATTTTTTTTTTTTTTGCTTGAACTCAATTAAGCATGCTTATCCACTATTGAATCGTAAGACTTATTTCGTAATCCTTTGGTATAGTTATCATAATCAATTTGAGAATTTGAAGTATAGACCAAACACAACCCAATTCTTTTCAAAATTCTACCAAGAACTAGCGATGGCGATGGGGCAGGTGAACTTGGTTGCTTGGCCCCACCCCCTAGCCTCGCCCCCAGTTGGATACAATGGACTGTTAAACCCTTTTCTACTTGACACGGCGGCATGGGCATGGGGAGGCATGCCATGCCTTGATGGCTTGACATGGAGGGAGGCATGCTATGCCACTGGAATAACATTCAAGAGTTGGAATGGGATTCAGGAGTGGAATGACATTCACGATTGGAATGACATTTTGAAGTTGGCCAAGTTGGTGAGCCTCAACCATTGCTAAAGCCAAGATAAGGGTGACTTGTCATGGGCATCCTTGTGGATATGTCAAAGATATTTTAAGTATTGGAGGGATACTTAGACAATCAGAGTCGGTGTAGCTTGTGTGCATGACTTGGGCGCAGCAAAGGCCAAGGCAGCACTGTGAGAACAATTGGCGCATGGATTG
Source organism: Nyssa sinensis (assembly GCA_008638375.1). Classification (NCBI taxonomy): domain Eukaryota; kingdom Viridiplantae; phylum Streptophyta; class Magnoliopsida; order Cornales; family Nyssaceae; genus Nyssa; species Nyssa sinensis. The sequence goes on from CM018046.1 coordinate 24,560,145, forward strand.
CCTTTGGCAAGGCAAATGCGCACAAGGGGAAGAATTGGTTCTGCAAGGGGTTGTGTCTACTCCTGTCAGGTGGACAAATCTTCATAAGACATATATAGGGAGTAGTACCTCCTTGAGGTGCCCATGGGCGAGTTAGCCATGCGGCCGAAGACTTTGGCACTTTCGGGGCAAGACATGTTGCTGTTATAAGCTGGGTTCGACAAGATGGTCCGACCTCCATCGCCAACGGTGGCGGCATACGGCGACAATGTTCGACAAACAAGTCCGAACCATGAGTAGGCATTGTTCGGCAATGAGGGCTGACACGGAAGCATTGGTGCGCTGATTCAAGGCTGAGTACACATAGCCACATCCTTGAGTGAGGGCTTGGAGTGGCATGAGTGTTGAGAATAGTTGGCAGCACATGTGGCGGCAGTTGCTGGACTGGCAGAAGACAAGTCCGTCTAGGAAAGGGAAATCGCGTGATGAGCTGGCGCAAGCCAAGTTCGTCTAGAAAAGGAAAACCGTATGATGAGTTTGCCTATAAATACAATGTAATTGGGGGGGGGGGGGAGGAGATAAAGAAGAGTGTGTTCTTCTTGCCCGCAACCTTAAGGCTGTATATTCCTGTGCTGTGTTGAGAAGTAAAGGTTGGGAAGAGTTTTCCTGTAATTTTGTGTCTTTGTGTGTTGCTGTGTTTTATTTTCTAAGCCTTTTGGCGCGAGTGTGAGTATTGGCTGACTAGGACAGTGTCTTAGTGCCGCACAAGGCAGAAAAATTCAGAAAAGAATTTAGATCTTGCGACAATAGGGAAGCGACATATTCATTCTGGACAGGGGTGGGTTTAAGGGTTGTCATGGCAACTTGAGTCTTGTTCAATATGGGGATGGGATTTGCATCTCCACCTTTCCTTGCCCTAATTAGGGCACATTAAAAATTAAAAATATAGATTTTAAATACATAGATTGCTTCAAGCACGATACTACACGTATTGTTGTGTTGTATACAACACTAGTTTGTTTTGATGTGTTGTTCATGTGGGACTACTATTTTACGTATAATCATGTTAGACTAATACTATCCATTCAATGTTACTAACGTGTGGGATTGTTGTGCACCACATTGTATACATGTAGAACTACTTATCCCACATAAGAAGTTGAATGAAAGAGTGGATATATGCTTCTATATAAAAGTGGCCTCTTGACATAATGGATGATGGGTACTTGTTGATTGTCTTGCATTCTGTGTGGTGGCAAGCATGCATGGTGCCACGTGTGAAGGGCCCTCACCACATAATGCAGGGTGTTGAGGGGTATGAGATTTAAATTGAAAATTGAAAGTTACCACGTAATACTTTCAATAATGATCGATACCCATTAGGAGTACCCACCTTGCTGGAGCTTTTCTATACTAAATCTTACCTTGCCTTGCTTCAATTGTTTTTAGTGTTGGATGCTTTAATGATTTGCTAAAAAAGAAATAGAAGATAGGAAAGATGGGTAGAGAATGGGCGAATGAGGGAGTGTTAGATTTCTCTCTCGGAATAATGTTATATAATATCAACATTAACAGAAGGACGAAAATTCACTCACTACGTACATTCCTTTATTCAATACATGTGAGAGTTGGTCCCAGACTTCACACAAGGAGTACACACCAAACCTATAGTTAACTTGTCCTTAATAAATGTCTATCCACTTCAACGTGTTTGGTCCTGTCATATTGTATTGGATTTTGAGCTATATTAATAGTTGCTTTGTTATCACAATATTATCTCATTGGTTTGTTGGAGTCAAAACCAAATTTATTCCACCCAGTCTTTACCCAGACTTGCACACCAATGTGCCATGGCCTTGTATTTTACCTCTGCATTAGATCTTGGAACGATATTGTTCTTTTACTGCGCTATGTTACCGAACATCCTCCCACAAAAGTGCTATATCTTGAATTAGAGCTTCGATTTGTAATTGATCCAGCCCTATCAGAATTTGCGTAAAAATTTACTCTCTTGTGGTCATGTCTAGAAAACAATAAGCTTTTATGCTCCTAGCAGATTTCAAAAATCAGAATTACTTCTAACTATGAGGTTCACTTGGCGCGTGCATAAATTGGCTTACCATACTAACTGCATAAATAATGTTTAACTTTTGGTGTCTACCAATGTCAATAGTGCCACCACCATCTTTCATCAACTTTTGAATTGTGATTATACTCTTTTGGAGTATTAAACAGGTGCTGTTACTTTCCCAAGAGACAAGTGTTTGATGAAGAAGGTATGATTGCTTGGGCTTTGGTATGGCCATATTTTTTGCGTGGCTCTAGAAAGTCCCTCAGACCAAGTTCTCGGGGATTGTTTTGATCCATTTATAGCTTTTTTTCAGCTTGCACAAGTTTACATCTGGTGTGAGAAATGAGAGACCTGGAGGAATATCCATTTAGACTTCCTCTTCCAAATCCCAATGGAGGAAGGAATTTCTCATATCAAATTGTTAGAGAGGACATCCAGAATTTGCTGCAAGCAAGAGTATCACCCGAATGGAGTTCATTTTTGAAACAAGTGCAAAAGTTTCCTTATAATCAGTCCCATATGTCTAAGTGAACTGCTGGGCAACTAATCTGGTTTTATATCTTTCCATTGAGCCATTTACCTTGTGCTTCATGGTAAACACTCTCTTGCATCCATCTCTCTTCTTCCCTTTAGGTAAAATCAACAAGCTCCCAAGTTAGTTACCAAAAAAAAAATGTTATTTAGTTAGTCAGTCTGTTTTTTTTTTTTTTTTTTTTAATAAGAAAGAGGTTTCATCTCTTCAAACTGTATGATGAGCAGGAGGTCTGTATCCTCCTGAATGACCACCTCTACCCCTTGAGGAGAGGGGGGGGGGGCATGAAATTTATAGCAATTCTCTTTGGTATGCCTAGATTCCACAATAATCACAAATTAATTGTCCTTCCCATCATCTATAGCTAAGAAACACGGATACGACACGACACGCAGACATGTTATTTTTCAAAAAAGTAGGACACAGACATGTTGAATATATATAATTTTTGATATATTTTTGATATGACTATATAATAAAATCCTGATGTTATTTCAATTAAAATTGGCATAGGAACACACAAATTTAAAAAATATTATTAAGATATTAAAATAGCAAGACCATTAAATAAAAATTAACAAACTTCTTCATTTAATCATTAACATCTATGATTCAAGTGTCCGGACACTTGTCTGGAAGTGTCCGAGAGTGTCGGTTTTCGACACAGACAGCTAAAATAGAGTGTCCGTGCTTCATAGATCTATAGCATCTCATAGTGTGCCTCCTCCTCACTACTATTACCTTTTCCTTCTCTGAGAAGCGGAGGCACGAGAAGATCATTCTTGAGGGATTGGGCGAACCAGGACATTTTATGTACTTTCCTCACTTTGAATACAAGCATAAACTTGTTGTAGAGAAGGGAGAGGCTCCCTGGCCAAAACTTGAACATGGATTTGATCATATTCTGGATTTAAGCATGGTAGAAATTCAAAAATATGCTCCTGCTCAATTAAAGTGTGAAACTTTTGAGGCATGCACATTCAGGTTTAAAATTTTGATAATATTCCAATTCTCTCCTAGCACTTGAAGAGTATTAAAGTGAAAAGCCAGAGATGAGTCTCCTTCTTTGGTTTCACGAGTTTGTTTTCCAAGTCTTATATTTGAGCAACACTTCCCATCTTTGAATATGTTTGAGCTGCAGTATCTGATCTCCTTTGCTGTTGCTAATTTCTGGTTTCATTGAACACAATAACCAAGACATAACAGCAGAATTCTATGTATTCCACTGTATATAGGAGGCATCATTAGCCTTATGTGCTTTAACTAAATATCGTGACACTGGGACCAAGACAAGTAATTTCTTTCATCAAGCAATACTGTGATAATTTGGAGATCAGGGTTCTTATTCAAAGAGCCAATCTCATTTGCTCCCCAGGTGCTTGCTGTTGTCTCACTCACATCTGACATCTTCTAGATTGCAAAAAACAAGAAGAAAGCCACGTCAACTAGCAATTAGAGTCACTGAGAAGCAACAAAACACTATCAAAATAATCCCATCACATAAAAACTCAAGGGAAAACATTGGTCCAAACAGTGACCAGATGAACAATAATAGAAAAATAAGTGTAGCAGCATCACTGTTTAGATTAAACACCAGTAAACCTTTTTTTTTTTTTTCCCCATAATATGTCACTCCATTGTAGAAGATTGCAAGAAAAAAGTGTGAAATTTTGGAAAAATCAGATCTAAGGGATCAAACCGAATAGACTAAAAAACCTAGCAAATCAACTTCACTAGACCTGAAGTTGCACCAGGAGGAGAGAGAGGTGTTTCAGATTTTCCTGCCTGATGGTGCTGACGTTGACTCTGTACAGTGTGGACGACTGGATGTCAGTACCTCATCAGCAACCCCTTTCTCTCTGATTGAAATGTCTCCTTGAGGTTGGCTACTCCACAATACCAAGTTATTTTTACGGTTGGATGCTTAAATGATTTACAGGAAAATAAATAGAATGGGGGAACGAGTTAGATCTCTCTCTCTCAGAATAATGTTATTTATACCGTATCTACTTTAATAAAGTTACAAAATTGTCCTCACTAACACGTGGCACTTCTAACTTGATATATACTTCTTAACAGCTTCTAGTTTGAGTTGGGTTTGAGAAGAGTTATCTCTCTCTTGGATTGGGATTGGGGAGAGGGGGGGGGGGGGGCAGCCAAAACCCGCTGTTCCTCCTCCCCCGTGTTCGTTTTGTTGCCTTTAGATGTACAGGTTAAATCATTCTTGCGTGGGCTGCTGCACGGAGAAGATGCATCCTGTTTCAAACCCACTTTGATGTTTTTATGACTTTACATGGTTGGAACTTGCAATTTGGATTCCCTTCGTATATTAATTTATTCATATTGCATCATCGTTCCATTGAATGGGGTTTGTTGCAGAATGGCAGTGCTGCTCCTGGATCAAAGTCACGCATTCCTCAAGTGGTTGCTCAAACCCTGGGTTTCGGCCACAAACATGATGCGACTGTGGACATACCATTGGACACAATGAATGTAATGAATTTACAGCTTCGTGCAAATTTATATTTTTTGATTCTATTGGGTGTGCTGAGTTTTGCATTATATGGTTTGACATTGCAGGATGCAAATAAAAAGGAGAAAGAACTTGCAGCTTGGGAGGCAGATTTGAAAAGAAGGGAAAGGGTTAGTTTTATGATTCTACTATTGAGTACCTTCTTGCAAATATGCCTTATAAGTTTATTTATGTTTCTTAATTGTAAATCCCTCGTGCCATTTTCTTCCAAATATGGATCAAAGTGCTTTGTGTAAAATTGATTCGTTTAGATGTCACTGTTACTCTGTCATAATATCTCTTGAATATGCACACTTTTTTTGACATATTCATAGACATGGCACTTAAATTTAGAACTGATGGATTAACCCTTTAACTCTTCCATTTTAGGACATTAAACGGAGGGAAGACGCTGTTGCCAGTGGTATGCTATTGCTAGGAGTGCATTTTTGTTCGTCCTTTCCGCATGTTGTGATAAGCTTCTAATTCATTTTTCCCCATCAATTTTTGTATCTCAGTCGGTGTCCCCGTAGACAATAAAAACTGGCCTCCATTTTTTCCAATCATTCATCATGATATAGCCAATGAAATACCGGTTCATGCTCAGAGGTTGCAGTATCTGGCTTTTGCAAGTTGGTTAGGTATGGGTGGTCAAATATATTGCTTTTAGTTTAGAATGCTTTCAGGATAAGATTTATTTTTGACTGTCTAAATAATTCCACCTTGTAAATCTACTGATAATGGTAAATTTGTTTGAAATTTGAAACTGCATTCATTCTTCTATATAGCTGAGAATGTATTGCACTTGTATTTTAGTTATTGGACAACCCTTATACCTTTGGCAACTTCACTACTTTCTGCTTTTTGCGTCAGATTCCATAATAAACTGTTTACAGTGTAACCAAATGTATATACATATATATATATATATATATTTTGCGGTCAACCAAATATTATCATTACTTTAATAGATTATTGACCTCATCACTTTAGACATCCCCTGACGCAGGGTTGGGCTCTCCCCCTTCTCCTCCTTTCTTTTTCATACTGTGTGTCAGGTTGGCCTGGTGGATCATACACGTCATTTGAGCCAATTGCTTACTTCTATGAAGCACGGACATGTCCCTAAGGTGTGCATGTCATTGTTTGGCACGTAATAGACACTTGTATTGCCTTTTCATGGGTCACATGTGCACCAAATGTAAAAATAAAAGGTTCATGTTGAAACAAAAATTTCTTCTCAGTTATTGAAGCCATACTTACTTCTCAGTTGCGAATCAGAGAAGTTCTTAGAGATGTTTCTCCTTGGTTGCATTAGAATGCCTCCCCCCCCCCCCCCCCCCCCCCCCAAACGCAGCTTGCCAGAATGGGTCATACTTCTTTTTCCTTTCTTTCTTCTTCTAGATCTTATCTCTTGCGTCAGCTGGAACATAATTTGGGTTTGATCAAAACCTTTAATGGCCAAACAGCCCTACCTTCTTTTGTTATTTTAATTACGAGACCCTCTTAAATCTTGCTTATTTTTTTTAGTATTCTTGCTTGGACACTAATGGCTTGTTTGGACATCAGTTGATTTTGAAAGGCCCCGCTCACAATTTAGATTGCATTTAATGTACAAGCCCATCATCTTGAATGGTGTTATTCAAAAGAAATAGGGTACTTCACCATATATATATATATTTACATGGAGGCTTTGAGTGGGTTGATTTTTAGGGCAGTGGATGGAGGTATGACTACTAGTTTTTAGATTGGAGAAGCGAGGCGGTTACCATCTTTCATTTTGTGGGGCTGAAGAAAAGCAGTGGAGGTATCTTCAGTGTCTTCTTATATCCTTTCAGCTTGTGTCAAGTTTACGGGTGAATTTGGGTAAATCCGAGTTAATCCTGGTTAGTGATGTTGCTGATACGAGTATTTTAGCTGTTAAATCTTTTTTTTTTTTTTATTGTAGAATCTCAGTTCCATACTTGGGCTTCTATTAGTTCCTAAGGGTGTGACCGTGTGAGATTCTATTAATAAAAGATTTGGAAAAAGATTGGTGGGATTGAAAAAGGCAATATCTATCAAAAGGAGGGAGAATTATTATGATAAAGAGCACTTTTTTTTGGTAGGTAATAAAGAGCACTTTCTCTAGCCTTTCCATGTACTTTATGTCCATCTTCACTGTTGCTACCTTTGTTGCGAAAAGGTTTGAGAAAATTTAGAGGGACTCTGTGGGGAGGGATGAATTTATTGCCATCTTGTATATTGGAAGTCAGTTTGATTGCCTACTAAAGGAAAGGGGGCAGGGGTCGGAATTAGAAAGTTGAGGGAGTTTAGCTAGGTGCTTCTGGGCAATTGGCTATGTCTCTTTGCATATGATTTTGATTGCTTGTGGGAGAGAGTAGTTGAAGGATCTCATATGGTATGGCTTGTGGAAGGAATTAGGATGGAAGGGATTGGCATGATTTATTCAAAAACGTGTGCTTTGTAGTAGGCGATGGCAGGAGGGTGTGATTTTGGAAGGATATGTGGTGTGGTGTAGTGAGGACGCATTTGAGGATCACTTATTGCTTTTTTTTTTTTGGCTATCGGCACGAACAAGGGGAGTTTTTGTGGATTTTGTTGATCGACGGTCGTTGTGGGACCCTAATTTTGTTAAGACCATTTCAGGATTGAGATCTGGAGTTGGTGGGAGGCTTTATGGAATGTCTCTATAATGCTTTAGTCGGCATGGTTAGGGAGGATACTCTTTGTTGTAATGTGGCAAGGAATGGAAATTTTTTATAAAGTCATATCATCAGTTATTAATTAGGTCAGGGAATGGGGATTTTCCTTGGAAAGGAATTTGGTTCGTAAAAGTTCCTTCCAAGGTTTCCTTTTTTGTTTGCATTGCAATTTTGGATGTTATTTTGACTCTCAATAATTTGGGTGCTAAATGGAAGATGCATCTCAATTGGTGCTTCATGTATAAGAGTGCAGAAGTTTGTGGATCATCTTTTGATTCATTGTGAGGTGGCTAGAGATCTATGGAATATGTTGTCATTTTTTATTGTGATGGGGGTTATGCTTGCTTTGGTCATTGGGAAGGAAGAAGGATGAAGGGCGTGCGCGCGCACACATATATTTTGATAAGTAAATCACACACACACACACACTTTTGTCCCTTAGGAGGACTTGAACCTCAACCTACCATATGGAGAGGTGGAGGAGGTACCAACCAAGCTAGAGCTTGTTGGTAGATGAAGTACATCTCTTCGAGTATGTTTGTATATTGTTGGGCCCCATTGTATGGAAGTTGTTTGCATAAGCTTCTTTTTGGTCATTGGCATCTTGTCTCTTTAAGTTTTGTCACTTCTCATTTTTAGGGATTGAAGGCAGTGGGTTGGGTCCATCTATCATTTTTTAGGCTTACCACACCATGATGTGGCAATCCATTATGGATGATGGTGTCAAATGTAACTCTCGGCTCTTCTCCTCCTCCCATGCCCATTTGTCAGAGAAAACCTTCTTGTTTCTTGCTTCCATTCTTAAATAAGGTCAAACTTTCAATAAACCTTGTACAAATCCTCAATAGGAATTTGTTTACAATTATACATTTTTTCCTATACTAAAAAAATGTTGTATTGCAACTTTTCCACGTTTACTGCATATGTGGTGGGGAGTATCCAGGAACTATCAGCTGAGCTTCTGAAATTATGAATTATCTAAATATCAGCATGTGCAATTTTGTGTTGGACACGTGGCAGTGTGTCAATGTCTGACATGGCCAGAGCTCCTTAGAACTTTCCTTGCTTCTCACCCGAAATTGCTTGGGAGGTTCAGGCAACATTAGGAAGCATCTGACTATCATTCTTGAGATTTTGGGGGACTTTGCCATCCAGAATTGGAATTGTTTTCAAAACTTTTAGGAAATATGTTTCTCGGAATTTTATAGCCCCTTTCCCCCTTTGTTTATGGAATTTGTCTCAGAACTGTCCTTATAATGATTTAAAAAACATGTCATACTTCCCATAATAGTTTAAATGGTTTTTCTATTTAAAGTTTTCAATGAATTTTTTAGTAGGTTTCCCTCCAGGTATCCTATTCAATTCTAATTGAATCCTTGTTGTGACATCTATTGTGGACCAGGTTTCCCACTTATGTTTCCCTTGCTCCTTCTTGTCTATGCTTCCATTCCCACTCCTAATCAAATTTCTCTTGGTTTATCAGCTAACATGTTTTATTGCAAATATTATGTCTATTGCCATCTGGTCCTTTCCTTTTTTCTCCTCAAACCACCCCCCCCCCCCCCGGCGCGGAAAAAAAAAAATTATCTGTTGGTGTCTCTCTGGGGTTATATTGGTAAGAAGACTGATGGATTTCTAGTTGGTTATTGTGTAACTTCTTTTCGCTTTTATTCTGCTGTTGCTATTAACATATTTTTTCTATAAATAAATTACTTTCCATGCAGGTATAGTTCTTTGCCTCGTCTTTAATGTCATCGCTGTGATTATTTGTTGGATTAGAGGAGGCGGTAAGTTTTCTTGTCATATACTTGGTTCATTTAAGATTTGGTGACATGGCTTCTTATAGAGCTTGTGATATTATTGACTATTTGCAGGTGTCAAAATTTTTTTCCTAGCAACAATCTATGCTCTACTTGGATGTCCCCTTTCATATGTCTTGTGGTATAGGCCACTTTATCGCGCAATGAGGTATTCACATGTGCCTTTTTTTGGCTTTTCTTTCTGTAACTTGATTTTATGCCATCTATAAAAAATTTCAATTTCACAGTTCATGTATGGAGATTTTGGCATGTTGAGTGGTAACATGGTTGTATGACTTGGCAACCTGATGGCATTTAATTGGACCTGACATTTCTAAAGTATTGAGAATGCTCAATTCTGTGCCTGACAGACAGGCTGTTGGGCAGCTTTTTCTAGACCCCTAAATTTGACCGAGCAAGTTATATACTGGTTTTTGTCGCATCATCCTTCGGTTGTATGGACCTAGTTACAATTTATGTTTTGATGTTGCTTAGTATGTGGACTGCAGCTGTATGTGGAATGTGAACAGTTAAGCAGTAAGTTGCTTACTTAAACTACTTATTTTCCATTTGAAATTTTCTCGTACTTAGTTATAAACCTTCTTATGCCTTTGGCAGCTGATTGGGAGTTTGCCTTTTCTTCTCTTTTTTACATAAAAGTAATCCAATAAGAAGCACCAAGAGGGTGCAACCTTTTTACACATGGAGCAAAAGAGAGGGAAAACACAACTATACAGAACAATTATCTCATCTTTTCCAATAAGTTTACAAAAGAATCAACTAAAACGTAAGACATCCTTGTGAGCCAAAAATATAGGAAGCTCAGGGTCTGACTTAGGAATTGATAACTGCATTCTTCGAAAGAATGGCAATTCTGTTCTTTCTGAATGCATCATGGGAGACAATGTTGTTACCAACATCTGCCAACTTACTAAAAAAGAAAGGGCGAGGTGGGTGGCAGGCATACTAAATTTTCAATATCAGACTAAACCCCTTTACCATAATAATTTTTCTCACCAAAGTACCAGTGCTCTAGTTACAAATGTTGCCTTCTCACGACACAAGATACATCTTCTTCCTCTTTTACTGATTTGGGTATATGAGTATATCAAATGTTCTCACCAAAGTACCAGCACTCTAGTTACAAATGTTGCCTCCTCACAACACAAGATACATCTCTTTCTCTTTTACTTATTGCAGTCTTTATTATATTATTTAATGAACTTTATTTTTATTTATTGAGAGGATTTATTGTACTTATATAATTGTGTGACACATTATTTCAACAATTATGTATATCACATTTTTAAATTTTTTTTTCTAATTATTGAAGCCTCAATCTGTAAAAAAAAGTATGTAAACTAGGTATGCCTTTTTTTTTTTTTATAAAAATAATTGGAATAGTTCAAAAACATTTTGTGATACATATTTTAACTTGAAGTACAATTTCAACTGATATGCTGAATTGTAGCAGTAAAAATGTTATGAAAAATTCACTTAAATTTTCTTTTTAGTTGTGTAACATCGATTTAGAAATCGTAATATATATATTTTATGTAGATACATATATATTTATATATGTTCCCTCTCTCCCCTCCCAACCCAAAACACAAAAAAGGAAGAATTTTTAAATCTGCCACTGCTCTAACCCCCTTGCAGGAGAATATGCTTTTTAAGTATATTTCTTTGTCGTAATATTTGTGTGCGTTGATACAATTAGTATTCTGACTTGATATTGCTTGACATGTCTTGATATGCAGATGACGGTGTATAAATGGCCAATAAAATTATTACATAATTAAAAATAGTTTTATATGAGGAAATTGATAAAATGGCAATATAATGAAGTTCAATAAATTCAATATTCCAATGATTGAACTTTTTTGGATTGAATAATCTTATGCTTGCTTATACAATAATGTTAGGGTAATGCTAAAAATTATTTGGTCATCTATTGCTAAATGCGTATTATATTGGCCTTCTATATTTATATTGTAATACATCGAAGTATGGTAGGATATTTGAAGCTACTTGTCTAAGACGTTGCTCCTTGATTTGCATATTGGGTTATATTTTGGATAGGAAACTACTTGTGCTGATACTTAGGGATGGCAAAATGGCCCACCCTACTAGGTACTTGCCTCTAATGGGATGGGTTTGGGGAGAAAATAAGGTGGGGCAGGGATTTGGGAAGCGATTAAAACTTGACATGGGTTTGGGGGTAGAGACGGGTTTAGGTACCTCCGCCTTGCCCCAAATATAGATTTAAATTATATAAATACCCTTCAATACTATGGTGTTCTCTTGTATACCCCACATATTTAAATCTAGATATGTGTGTATATATAATGTGTATTTATATTCTTTATATATAATTTTTATACATCGGATAATAAATTTGTATTTGTAATAATAATTTTTTATTTGTTTTGACTTTTAATTTTTAGAAGGGGAGCGGGGTGGGGGGTGCATGGGTTTGGAGGGATGGGGTGGGGATGAGGATGGGATACAAAACTAGTAGGGTAGGGTGGGGTGGGGTGGGGTGGGGATGGGGGAAGGCTCCCTTTAGACGGGATGGAGATGGGTGATGTGCCCAAACCGGCCCCGTTGCCACCCTTCAGTTATACTCGTTGGGCTTGATGGTTGAATTTTTGGTTGTGGTTTGACACATGAATTTAAAAGTGATTTTCATTTGTTTGGATAACTTTGATAGCATTTATGCTGTTAACATGTTTGACCGGTTTTATATTTGAACTTAATAAAAAGTGATATGTTTATATATCTGAGACTACTTGTCTGAGACACTGCTCCTTGATTTGCATATTGTTTTATATTTTGGATAGGAACTGTGTGCTGATACTCCTTGGGCTTGCTGATTAAGTTTTTGATTGTGGTTTGACACATGAATTTAAATGTGATTTTCATTTGTTCGGATCACTTTGATAGCATTTATGCTGTTAACATGCTTGACTGGTTTTGTATTTGAATTTATAAAGGTTATAGCATGGAAGTGCTGGACTGAGCACTAATAGACTAATAGTTGTTGCATATTGCCATTTGTTTTGAACTTGCAGGACGGACAGTGCACTAAACTTTAGTTGGTTTTTCTTGTTCTACTTGGTGAGTTTTATACACCAGCTACCAGCCACGACTGAACATTTTCCCCTTAATTGCTTATTTTTCCGCTATTTAATGCCATCGGCAATGTGCAGCTCCACATTGGTTTTTGCATATTTGCTGCTATTGCTCCTCCAATTGTCTTTCATGGGAAGTCATTGACGTGAGTTTTCACTTTATTTACTTTGTTTTCTCATTTCAAGGAACTTGTTTTTGATAAGGTGGCTGATCAATGGTCAGCATTCTGTCCTCATATTCCTGTGATAAAATTATGTCTTCATGTTTTTACTTTCTTTAATTTGTTTTTTGAGTTTAAGGAATTTGTTTCTGATAAGGTGGCTGATCAGTGGTCAGCATTCTGTCCTCATGTTCCTATGATAAAATTTTGTCAGGATTCACATGCACTGTTTTTTACTATAAAATTGCTTTTCCTGGTAGCATTGTTTCCAGTTCTCTCTCCCCTCCCACATCCGCCATTAGCTCTTTAATTATTTGTTACATTTTTGTTCTTCCTTTCTTTCCCTCTCTCTTTAATGATTTGTTACGTTTTCTTTCTTTCTATTCCAGAGCTGGAGTCTCACCTAGTAGAGGAGGTCCCTATTATAGAATCTGTTACTGCTTTTTTACCACATCGAAAGTGCTTTTACACTGTTTTTTTGGTCCTCTCTCACCACCTTGGTCTTCTATTTTTCTTGGGTTCTTGAAAGAGGTTATTAGTCTTAGGACTTCAGAGATAGATGGTGTCGTCCTTTGACACCTAGTTTTTACTCTTAAATAACCTGGATTTGACTTTCTTGTTTTTGTCTTCCACCAACTCCCACAGAGAAAAAAATTATCTTGTTTCCTGAAAATATATGCTTGTTTGAGTTCATCACAGAGAAATTTTTTATGGTAATTATTATCTTTATAAAATGGCATGTTTTGAGTGAGGAATTCATTACTAATTTTTGGGTGTTTTAATTTTGTGTGGGTTTACTTGCTGGAAATGTTATAATGCCTGTTTTTGTTTTTTACACATCTTTATCCTTTAATTTCATTTTGTAACTAATATTTTTGTCTTTTGTTCTAAATCTCAGTGGAATACTTGCAGCAATTGATGTCTTTTCTGACCATGTGTTGGTGGGGGTAAGTTGTATGGTGCATGTATCCTGCATATGCTTTCTTATTAGTTGCTTAAAGTCAATCTGTGTCAGAATAATCTTTTGTATCCTGCATTCACTTTTCTTATGCATAATGATGTATCTGGTGACTCATGGATGAGTTTATTTGCATACATCAGCAAGTCAATGGTACTATTTTTATAAATAAAAATAACTTTTGGTTTTAGAACCGATTTTCTGTTTTGTGTATAATATTTGGTTGGTATGCATATAGCATCGATGGTAGACTTGAATATTGGCTAAATAAAATTTTACAATCGACATTTTCCTGTTATGAAAAATATACCGGGCCTTTCAGATTGAGAGACGGGAAGTAAATGCGTGAGGTGCCATAAGCAGCTTGTCAGGTTTTATTGGTCAATGGTCACCAATTTATTGTGGCCTTTTGTTGGTTTAACTTTCAGGCTTGCAAAAATCAAATAATGGCTGCTTAAAATAATACTGAGGGCTGGCTAATTTTAAAAGTTTTATGAAGTAGTGGGAGGAGAAAGGTGTATTGAATCCATTAAGGTTTTTATTATATTTAATGTTACGCACTTACAGTGCATCTCTCTTTGTTCTCATACAAATGGAAATTGCTATTCTCTCTCTCACTCCCCCGCCCTCTTCCTTTTTCTTTGGTGCTTTGCTGAGATCTATGAATGTGTGTTTCTCAATTTAACAAGTTTTTTAGGTTGTGGCTTCGGGCATATCGTATCATATGGTTTAAAATTAAGTAACCTGTGGAATGATTTTTATAACTGATGCAGGATATGTAATTGCTGTTAAAGTTGGAAATTGCAGGATCAAGGAAAAATAAGAGCCAAAATAATCATACACGTAATGCTACTATGAGTTTGACTGTCTTAGAAATTGTAATGTTTGATGAAAGTAAAGGCTCCTCTGGGTTTTTTTAACAGAAAAGAGGAAAATGAAAGAGTAACTTTCTGAGTTGCACCTAATTTTTTGGGAAGCATTAGGATGGCAATTGTGTTCAAACTTCAGGATGTCGTGGCTTTTTCTGTCTGTTTGATACCTCGATTGGAAGGTGTTGTGATGCAACAGCTCTCTTGGTCTCCTATTACAAGGGAAGGGAGGAAAGGATGGAGAAAATAGTAACTTCCTGAGTCCCATCACTTTTGACAAACATTGGGAAATACTGGAAAATTTATTGGAGGTTGACAGTCTAAAAGTACTTTTTTATACAAATAATTTGAGGCATGAAGATATATATTTAAAACGAGTAATTAGGTAGTCACCTGAATTATGCACTGTGGTTACTTGAAATTTGTTTGAAGTTGGAAATGATGTGAATAATATATCATCACATGGAGTGAAATATAAATGAAAAACTGAAATACCATTTCAACCAAGACAAACTAATTTTTAACCTACATTGGTGCATGAAGTATTTTTGTCACAGAAAGTTCATTGTTGGCTGAGTGGAAAACAACATCCTTATATTTGATTGGAGGTCTATCAGTGAGAAAAATCTCCTTAGTTCTATTGATGCTTGAATGGATTAAAACAATATATCTTTGGTTTATTGGTTGAATAAGATTTCGGTGGGCTAGGGTTCTGAAAATTGGGAGATGAATGGTTTAAATAGAATGGGACTCTAATTTGATTGATCCTAGCCAAGTGTGGCATGGGAAAAGGGTTAAGAAAAGGTTAGTATTAGATAATCCATTAAGTATTAAAGAGAATTCTTTCTTGTGGGATATACTCTGATTTGTAATAATTTACTTTGAAGTAATAGGAATCCCTTGGTCAATTAGATTATTGCCTTTTAATGACTGAATCATTAATATGATTAATCTGTTCTTATTTTATTTTATTTGTTAGAGTATTATAATTTGCAAATCTGCTGAAGGCCCCCAGCTGGCTTGATTTGCTCCTTCAATTATTGTAATATTTTCTGGGCTTCTTTGTTTTGTTTTGTTTTTTAAATGTGCAATTTTCATCCGTTTTGTTTGATAACTGAATTCTTTTATTTTTTTTCAAATTAACAAAATATAAGGGTTTCGTCACTTATGTTTGAGTTACTAATAGTTGTGGCATCACTTACCAGAAAAGAAAAAGGCTGTTGTGGCATTGTAGTTAGATGCTTCCTTGTATTTGCCATCATGATAGCCTTTGGTGCAGATCATCATGGCATTTTTATTTGCACAATTCACCTATAAAGCTTCTGATAGGAAAAAGAATGTTTGATG
Source organism: Nyssa sinensis (assembly GCA_008638375.1). Taxonomy (NCBI): domain Eukaryota; kingdom Viridiplantae; phylum Streptophyta; class Magnoliopsida; order Cornales; family Nyssaceae; genus Nyssa; species Nyssa sinensis. Next base: position 24,576,212 of record CM018046.1, read on the forward strand.
TTGGTAAACCCTGAGTAGTAAAGATTGCTACAAACATGCTAGTAGGTACTGTTACATATATTGCAATGCTGGCAGAGATTCAACTTATGTGCAATTTTAACTTTTGATTATTCTGGGTTTTAGATCCCTAAAATACTATGAAAAATAATATCATATGTTTATTAAGTTATATCATTGAATGTTTGGAAACAACTAATGTCTTTGGGTTTCTTGCAGATTTTTTACTTGGTTGGGTTTGCCTTGTTCTGCTTAGAATCACTTATAAGCTTGTGGGTCCTTCAGGTTAGAGACAGAACAACTGCTTTGTTGTTGTTTTTATTTTTTTATTTTTCTTAATAACTTGGTAAGCCTCCAACCTTTTGGTGCGCTTTCTCTATAATGCATACCGTGATATATGCCAAGGTCATGCACATTTTTATCACGGTTTCAGTATTATTGTTCTAGCCTTTTTCTATTTCTTATTCATTTTGTATTTCTTGCTCTTTTTTGTGTGTGTGTGTCACATAAAATTGTCAGTTTCTCAAATTTAATGATTTGGTGCACTAATTATTCTGAGTTCCTTTTGTAATTGTCAATTGTAAGATAGACGGACAATTGATGGGTTAAAAGGATAATTTCTTATGGCTGTTTGAAGTTATTTGCATTTATTTTGGATAGATGTTGAAAAAAATACATGAAATTGATATATTATTCGCCTAAAACAGACAAACCAAGCACAACATAATGGTTATTTGAAGTTTTTGCATTTGTTTTGGATAGATCTCGAATTACAGATACTATTTTTTGTGTAGGGTGGGGGTTGGGCTTGGTTTCCATGGGCATCAGTAAAGTTTATTTGTATCACTCAAGTCTTCTTTTTCTTTTGTTTTGCAGAAAGTTTATATGTATTTCCGGGGTCACAAGTGATGAATATGGGGTTCTGATCCCATTGGAAGTGTTTAGAGTTGCTGCTTGTTGAGGTGCCTCAGGATATTCTTCTCTCTTCCATCAAGTCCATTTGTTTGTTGAGATGGTTTATTGATTCGAGACAATGGTTCGCGTGCTGAATATATAAAGCTTGTAATTTTTAGATTATTTTATCTTTTTCGTGCTGTTGGAGGTTCTTGTTTATGTTCATATTTTAGTAATCAATCATTGATCTCTATTCTGTGTTGTTTTCTTTTAAGTCAATATTAACGCCTCCACATTTCTGAGTAGGCCCAAAAAATCATCGTCGTTCTTCTCTCTCTCTCTCTTCAAGTCCATTTTTTTGTTGAGATGGTTTATCGGGTTGAGACACACCGATTTGCATGCTGAAAAGATGAAGTTGGTATATTTCTAGATCATTTTATCCTTTTCCCAGACTCCAGAAGTTGTGTTTATGCTCAATAGTTTCAGTAATCAGTTATTGATCTCTGCTAGTGTTTTCTTTTAGTCCATATTATCGTCTCCTCATTTCTGACTGGGCCTACAAAAATATCATTGTCAGATTCTACTTGCTGTCCAACTTGTCAAATCAGACCATCAACCAGTTAGGACTGGACTTGTCAGGTATCCAGTATCCTTGTGCGCAAGCGCGTGTTGGTCATAAGGTGTACACTATCTGGTTAGTTGATGCAAATTGGATTGAATCCAAATATACTTTTCAACCCTTCTTCATTTGAAAGATCATCTTGGTATTAACTTTTCCGTGAAGTGCACTAGAATCCTTACAAGAGGCGTTAGCTACATTGAAACCAAATTTTCTATGGAGTGTAAAAGAATCCTAGCAAGATGCATTATATGTATTCTTAATGTGAAACACTAGATTTTCCATGAAGTGCACAAAAATCCTTACAAGACATGTTAGCTGCTGCATATCCATATTTAAGTTGATTTTCAGGATACAATGACACAGCAACCGTCTTGCCTTTTAAATTGGTGGGCTACCGACCGTCTACGTGCAAAATGATTACTTATTTCTGGGATATGCGTGAAATCTGTGATATAACTCTTGCATAGCCAGATTCGTATTGATTTTTGGTGGAAGTGCTGTTGTGCGAGTTTATTAAAAGGGAAATCGGAAACTGTCAGTGCAGTTTCTTATTGTATCAGGAATGAGGATTGAAAATTAAGTGTTTTTTTTTGTGTGTGGGTATTAGTGGTATCTTCTTGTATATTTAGTTGAATATTTGAAGCTTCTTGTATTGATCGCTGGTATATGCAATGAAATTGAGGTATTCGGTGATATTTTGAGAAAATTAAAATTCGACAAAGGTACTCTAATGTTTCTTATTAGACTAAAATTGCTTTTTCTTGCCTGTTCACTTGTTGCATTTTTGTACTTGCAAATTTGGTCAAGTTTTTAAAATTATGAAGCACATTCGTAAGGAAGTAGATTTGAAATGTTTTTTTTTTTTGGTTTTTCCCCGAATGCATGTTTGGAAAATTACTCGAAACACCTCAAAAGATGTGATTTGTAATCGTCATGTTCTCAAGATGGGACTTTCTGCCGAGTGGTTCCAAATTCCAACAGCAAGTAGTAAAAGAAGAGCAAAAAGACAACTGGCATACCCAGATCAAAACACGAGGTCCTTCCTCTGGACACTTGGGATGTTTCATTAGCCACGTTGCAAGAAAGGCCCATGACCATCACCATGACCAGCCACGTCTGATGACTCTGACTGCTCATGCAGTTGGGGAAAATTAGTTCTTGTACCACCTCAGTATGTCCATTCCACATGGTAGATGGCCGAGCCACGTTTGCATGCACAGCTGCTGGAAAATGGACCACATTTGCAGCACTGCAGATTTAAAATATGAATTATTCGTAATTTATAATATAAGATTTGGTATTTTAATTTAAAATATAAAAAATATTAAAAAAATCATATAACAAATATAAATATATTATTGAAAATTTTATTTTATAATGATTTGGATTCGTTGAAATTTTTTTTTAATGTGTGTGTATATATATATATATATATATATATAGATATATATATGTATATGAATATTTAACAACCACGATTAAAAAATATATAATATTTTAAATAAACATATTTCATTCCAACAAAACAATTTAAAGAAGGTTATTTCTAATATACCATGTTTTATAACAAGTGACGATTTATGTTTCTGTTTCATTCTATGTACCATAACGACTCACATTGCAACAACATGAAAAAGACACTATGGTGCAAGAAGGATTGGGGGGTAGAACACTGTCTTAACAATAAAGGAAGATGAAGATTGAAGAAATTAACAATAAGGCATGAGAAGGTAATATTAAGATGATAGGTTCCTTCTGGAATGATCGAGTAACTTGTCGGTGGCTTGGGAGAGGGGGAGTTGATTTCCTCTTGGACCTACCTATTGTTACTGCAATGAAAGACAATATGATTAACAAGAATGGTTTGTTTTGGGAGAACCCTTGATCTCTAAGTTGCTCACGCAGAGTTTAACAAAGATTAATTAGATACCTTTTATTAAACAGGAGCTCCCCTTATATAGGTGTTACATTCAGCAGACGACAACTCTAATAGATACCCTAAACCTACTCATCCATTTGCCAAAGACCAGGACTACTAAGCTATGTGAAAGAAACAAGTGCAACAATATAAAAAACAACCCTACAATTACTGTTGAGAATTCTAACTACACAACTGTCACAGGGTCTAAATTTGTTTCTGAATTTTTTTGCCTTGTGCGGCACTAAAACATTGTCTTAGTCAGCCAATACTCACACGCACGCCAAGAGGCTTATAAAAGAGAATACAGCAACACACAAAGACATACAGATTTACAGAAAACACTTTCCTAACCTTTTATTCACAATACTCTCAAACGAATACAAAGGAATACACAGCCTAAGGGTTGCATGACAAGAGAACACACTCTCTTCTATATATTTTCCGCCCCCTATTGCATTGTATTTATAGGTAAACACATCACACGGTTTCCCTTTCCTAGACGGACTTGGCTTGCGCCAGCTCATCACGTGGTTTCCCTTTCCTAGATGGACTTGTATTCCGCCAGTCCAACACTGCCGCCACATGTGCTGCTGCCTTACATCAGCGCCTCACTTGGTCCTACCAATGCTTCCGTGTCAGCCCTCATTGCCGAACCATGCCTACTCATGGTTCGAACTTGTTTGTCAAATATTGCCACCGTATGCCGCCACCGTTGGTGATGGAGGTCGGACCACCATGTCGAACCCAGCTTACAACCGCAACATGCCTTTCCCCAAAGGTGCCAAGGTCTTAGGCCGCATGGCTAACTCGCCCATGGGCGCCTCAAGGGGGTACTGCCCCTTATATATGTCTTATGAAGATTTTTCCACCTGACAAGAGTAGACACAACCCCTTGCAGAGCCAGTTCTTCCACCCATGCGCATTTTCCTTGCCAAAGGCAATCCATGCGCCAAACTGTTTACAAAGGCATTGCCTTAACCCTTCGTTGCCCAAGTCGTGCATCCGCTGCGCCAAGTTAAAAATCCCTTAAGACATATCCAACCTTGGAATGACATTCCCACTCTCGAATGCCATTCCACTCCTGAATGTAATTCCAAGACTGGAATATAATTCCAAGGCATCTCAATCTTCAAGTAAGGGTGCCCATGACAAGCCACCCCCTACCTTGGTCTTGACATTGGCTGAGGCTCACCAATGCCATGGCTGTGTCAACCCTTCAAGGGCCTAACAAACCACCCCCACCAGAGGAATCCGACGCCCTCGTCGGATTGTTCCAATAGTCTCGAATCTGTCGTTCAAATTGCCATAAAGTCACATCTCTTTCCCAACTTGCATCTGCCTCACTGCCGCCCTTCCACTGAACCAGATAATCAGTCCGCCGGTTCTTCTTACTCTGACCTTGCGTCATGTGAGAAAGAATTTTCTCCACATCTTTCTCAAACTGTTTCCTTATCACTGGCGGTGCCCTCCTTGCTTGCTTCCTTGAGGCATTAAGAACATCTTGATGGAACGGCTTCAAGAAGCTCACATGGAATGTTGGGTGAATCTTCAGCCTGTCTGGAAGCTTCAGCTGGTAAGCCACATTCCTCACCTTCTTGATCACTTCAAAGGGTCCATCATATTTAAGGATCAGCCCCCGGTAGACTGTCTTATTGCTGATCTTCTTCCAGATTTGGGGAGTCAACTTCAACAGAACTTGATCTCCCAGCTGAAACTCAAGTGACCTTCTGTGCTTGTCAACATACTTCTTCATCCGACGCTGTGCCTTATTGAGGCTATCCACTACTTCATCTAGCAGCTCCTGCTTATCTCTAGCAAAGCGATAGGCAGCTGGACATTGGCCACCAGTCTTCTGTTTGGCCACCTCGTGGGGAGTGAGAGGCTGCTGTCCAGTGGCCAACTCAAAGGGACTGAGTCCTGTTGCAGAGGACTTCTGCAGGTTATAACAGAACTGGGCAGTGTTCATAAGCTGCACCCAATTCTTCTAGCTTACAGTCACATAGTGTTGCAAATACTCCTCCAACAATGCATTCATCCGTTTTGTCTGACCATTAGTTTGAGGATGGTTTGCTGTGGAGAACTTCAACTCTGAGCCCATCAGCCCAAATAATGCCGTCCATAACCTACCTGTGAACCGGGAGTCACGGTCACTGATGATGTCCTCTGGCAATCCGAAGTACTTCACCATATTTTGAAAGAACAGTTCTGCAGCCACATCTACCGGGCATGCATGTGGTGTAGGGATGAAGACCCCATACTTCGAGAATCTATCAACAATAACAAAGATGGATCTGAATCCATCCACCTTTGGTAGTCTTGAAATAAAATCCATGGAGATGGATTGCCACGGTTTTTTAGGAAAAGGCAAGGGTTGCAGCAGCCCCGCCTCTTTCTTCTTCTCCAGCTTGTCCTACTGGCATACCAGGCAAGTCTAGACATAGGCTTCTATGTCTTCTTTCATCTTTGGCCAGTAGTATGAACGGGACAGTAGGGCCAGCATCCTTTCAATGCCAGGATGTCCAGCCCACTGTGGATCATGTGTCTCTCTAAGGAGTTCTCACCTCAGTCCCCCACCATTGGGGACATAGAGTCTGCTGCCTTTCGCATATAGTATCTCATCATCCAGCCAGTATTTGCGAACAACTCCATCTCCGACTTGTTTTCGCAGCTTCTCATAGGTATTGTTTGACTAAGAAAATTCCTTCACATGTTGCAGCAAGTCGGTTTGCAGGCTGGACAGGGCAGCAACATACGCTTGCACGATCTTCCTACTCAAAGCATTAGCAAATTGATTTTGACTACCAGGTCTGTGAACCCAATCAAAATAAAATTCTGTTAAGAATTCCTGCCAGCGTGCCTGCTTAGGAGTCAGCTTCTTCTGGGTCTTGAAGTAAGTGTTGGCAACATTGTCCGTCATCACCGTGAACCGAGTCCCCATCAGATAGTGCTTCCAAGTGTCCAAGCAGTGCACAACTGCAATCATTTCCTTCTCATGGGCAGAATACCTCTACTCAGCATCCTTCAGCTTCCGGCTCTCGAAGGCAACAAGATGTTTTTCTTGGACCAGAACCCCTCCCAAGGCTCTATCAGAGGCATCTGTGTGGACTTCGAAGGGCAACTCAAAATCGAGCAGGCGTAGCACTAGCTCTGAAGCCACTACATGCTTCAGCTTCTCAAAGGCTGCTTGGCATACTTCATTCCAGTCCCATCGGTTGTCCTTTTTCAGCAAGTCCGTCAATGGGGCTACCTTTTTAGAGTAACCCTTGATAGACCTGCGATAGTAGTTAGCAAGTCCAAGAAAAGACCTTAGTTTTGACACTTTAGTTGGTGCAGGCCAATCAAGGATTGCCTTCACCTTTCGTTCACCCATCCGAACTCTGCCATTACTAACCCAATGGCCAAGAAACATCACTTCCTGTTGGCAGAACTCACACTTCTCCTTCTTTACATAGAGTTGGTTTTCTTTCAAGCTACTAAAAACCAACCTCAAGTGAGTTAAGTGATCCGTGATAGTCTCACTATAGACTACAATGTCGTCCAAATAAACTACAACAAATTTGTCAATATACTTGTAAAGAACATCATTCATAAGATTGCAGAAAGTGGCAGGTGCATTAGTGAGGCCAAAGGGCATCACCAAGAACTCATACGATCCATAGCGAGTGACACAGGCAGTCTTGGCCTCATCTCCCTCAGCAATCCGCACTTGCCAATGGCCTAAGCGCAAGTCCAGTTTTGTGAAGTAGGAAGCTTTGCTCAGTCTGTCAAAGAGGTCATGGACATTCGGGACTGGGTACTTGTTCTTTATAGTCATCTTGTTCAGGGCCTGATAGTCAATGCACATCCTTATTGAACCATCCTGCTTTCGCTGGAACAACACTAAGGGCTCCAAAAGGGGCTTTTGAAGGCTAAATGAACCCTGCATCAAGGAGTTCCTTCAGTTGCTTCCTCAATTTTGCCAATTGGGGAGGTGCCATTCTGTAAGGAGCCTGTGCAGGAGGTTTTGCACCAGGTTCCAACTTGATCTTGTGATCGGTTGCACGTCGGGGTGGAAGGGACTTGGGGAGTTCTGGTAGCATGACATCTGCAAACTCTTTTAGCAAGTCAGCCAATTTATCAGGGACTTCCATAGCGGTGTCGGGCTTGATCTCCACCAGGGCTGCAAGGTAAGTCTCTTCGCCTTTCCGCTATCCAGTCTTCAACTGCAATGCAGAGAGCATCCCTGTTTTCTTCTTCCCTTCCTTCTTGCTTTGGTCGCTATAAACAACAGAGACAAAACATGTAGCTTTCTTATTGGTGATCATCATGCCACCAAGATGAGGCATGACCATCACTTTGGCCTTTACGAAAAACTCGTTGCCAAGGATCAGATCAAAATCGTCCAAGGGTACTGCCATCAGATTGCACAGTCCCTCCCAAGCACCAATGTTGAGGGTTGCTTGTGCTGTACCTTGGATTGGTTTGGCCTATGAGTTGACTGCTTTCAACTTGCTTGTCTTCTGATCCAGTTTCAAGCTAAAGGTAGCCACCTCTCGCTAGGCCACAAAGTTGTGAGTGGCTCTAGTATCCACCATTGCTCGCACCTCTTTGCCATTCACCTTTGCCTGCACATACATCAAACCCCATTGAGTCTGCGGCTTCTGAACGGAGATGGCATTCAGCAACTGGAATGGATTGACTTTGGTTAGAACATCAGAGTCACTATCTGAGTCCTTGCTATCAAGCACCAAGGCACTCAGTTTCTCTCGTTTGGGGTAGTCTCCTAGGCGATGGGGGCCATTGCAGAGGAAACAACCATTCATGGGCTTGCCCTTGCTCTAACTTGTTTCTCCTTTGGACTTGGAAGTGCCGCTGCTACTTCCTTTCTTCTTTCTATCATGCGGCTTCTTAGCATCTCTGGATTATCCGTCTTTGGCCTTCTTCCCACCATTTTTTTTCTTTTTTCGGTTGAGGATATGGATCCAACAACCTTGAAGTCGACCAGCCCCTCTGCTGCAGCAATTGCAGAAGGAAGGTCTCTTACCCCTTGCCTTCGCAATTCAGCCTACGCCCATGCTTAGAGTCCAGACATGAAGTTGAACAGCTTGTCTTCTTCTGACATGTTCTGGATGTCAAGCATCAAGGAAGTGAATTCCTTCACTTAGTCCCTCACTGTACCCGTGTGCTTAAACTTTTTCAAGTTATTCCGAGCAACCCATGCAGTGTTGCAAGGGAGGAACTGATCCTTCAGTTCCTTCTTTAAGATCTCCCATACATCGATCCGAGGGCGTCCAACGTTCAGATCATCTTGCACTCGGGTCCTCCACTAGAGTTTTGCATCGTTTGTAAGATATATGCTAGTTATGGTTACCTTCTCTACGTCGGGGACACGGGCAGCCTTGAAATACTACTTCATGTCCTAAAGGTAATTCTCCAATTCCTTTGAGTTTCTAGCACTAAAAAAAGCCTTCGGTTCAGGGACTCTGATCTTGGAGGTCACCTCTCCGATGGCGCCTGGGTGGGCAGGGACAGACTTCTTGACTAGGCCTATATCATCCTCCAAACTCTTGAGGTTGATTTTCACGACGTCAGTCAGGGACATCACATCCTCTATGATGTTCGTGATTCTGGCGTTCGTTTCAGTCATGAAGTCATCAAGGATATTCCGCAAGTCCACCAACTCGATGGCGTGTTGTTCTGTTGAAACAGAAAGAGAAACACCATCGTCATTTTCAGGGACACCAACGAAGTTTTCCAAGCGGGTCACTCGATCTCTTAGGGCCTCGTTCGCAGCACCACCAACCATGGTCATCAAACTGCGCTCTGATACCAATTGTCACAGGATCTAAATTCGTTTCTGAATTTTTCTGCCTTATGCGGCACGAAGACACTGTCTTAGTCAGCAAATACTCACATGCACGCCAAGAGGCTTATAAAAGAGAACACAGCAACACACAAAGACATACAGATTTACAGGAAACACTTTCCTAACCTTTTATTCACAATACTCTCAAACGAATACACAGCCTAAGGGTTGCGTGACAAGAGAACACGCTCTCTTCTATATATTTTTCGCCCCCTATTACATTGTATTTATAAGCAAACACATCACACTGTTTCCCTTTCCTAGACGGACTTGGCTTGCGCCAGCTTATCATGCGGTTTCCCTTTCCTAGACGGATTTGTATTTTGCCAGTCCAGCACTGCCACCACATGTGCTGCTGCCTTGCATTAGCGCCTCACTTGGTCCCACCAATGCTTCCATGTCAGGCCTAATTGTCGAACCATGCCTACTCATGGTTCGGACTTGTTTGTCAAACATTGCCATCATATGCCGCCACCGTTGGCGATGGAAGTCGGACCACCATGTCAAACCCAGCTTACAACCGCAACATACCTTGCCCCGAAGGTGCCAAGGTCTTAGGCCGTATGGCTAACTCGCCCATGGGCGCCTTAAGGGGGTACTGCCCCCTATATATGTCTTATGAAGATTTGTCCACCTGACAGGAGTAGACACAACCCCTTACAGAGCCAGTTCTTCCACCCGTGCGCATTTTCCTTGCCAAAGGCAATCCATGCGCCAAACTGTTTACAAAGGCATTGCCTTAACCCTTCGTTGCCCAAGTCGTGCATCCACTACGCCTAGTCAAAAATCCCTTAAGACATATCCAACCTTGGAATGACATTCCCACTCTCAAATGCCATTCCACTCCTGAATGTAATTCCAAGATTGGAATATAATTCCAAGGCATCTCAATCTTCAAGTAAGGGTGCCCATGACAAGCCACCCCCACCTTGGCCTTGGCATTGGCTGAGGCTTGCCAATGCCATGGCCGTGTTAACCCTTCAAGGGCCTAACAACAACCAACTTGACCCACTTGCAAGCCAATTTCAATTAACAGCTCCTTTTCAGCTAACGGTTCCATCATAACACAAGGCCCAAGCAACCACGAACCACCAACCCCATTATCCCAACGAGAAATATGGGGCAAGCAAGTCTATGCCCAAGACTTGGCCTTGGTCCACATCATTTTCCTCCCCTACAGGAACACCTTTGCTCTCAAGGGCGAATTGAGGTAACCGAATGGTAAACTCATGCATGTCTTCGCATGTAGCTTCTGCCGGTGAATGATCCTGCCAATGCACAAGGAGAAACCAACGTCTCTTTGCCTTTTTTCGATCCAAAATAGCCTGTGGGTGGACTTGATGATCAACATGAAGCGTATCAAGAATATTGGATTGTACTAAAACTTTAGAACCAAGACATCTTTTTAGGAGGGAAATATGGAACATAGGGTGGATTTTTGAGGTACTGGGCAAAGCTAGCTTGTACGCAACGCTACTGATCTTGGCAATGATTTGGTAAGGGCCATAAAACTTTGGTGATAGCTTCATATTTTTTCAATTTTGAACACTAACCTGCTGGTAAGGATGTAACCGTAAGTAGACCCAATCACTAATGCTGAATTTTATGTCTCGATGATGTTGATTATAGACCTGTTTCATTCATTCCTAGGCTTGTGCAAGTTGTTGCTTAATGTCTTTTAAGAACGAATCTCTGTCACTGAGTGCTTTATCCATGGCGTCAACTTTGGTTGCACCTAGGACATGTGACAGTAACAAAAGAGGTGAGCGACCATAAAAAATTTGGAACAGAGTAGTCTTGATAGCACTTTGGAAACCTGTATTATAACAATATTCGACCCAAGGTAGCCATTTAACCCAATCTTTAGGATAGTTACCAGTAAGACATCTGAGGTACATCTCAATAGTACGGTTGACCACTTTTAATTGGCTATTTGTTTGTGGATAGTAAACTGACCTAAAGTTGAAGTTGGTTCCCTGAAATCGGAATAAGTTCATCCAAAAACACTAGTCAAGGTGGGATCCTGATCACAAACTATGGTTTTCAGTATGCCGTGTAATCTAAATATCTGCTCAAATAAAATTTTCGCAACCTTAACAGCAGTATAGGGATGTGTAAGGGGGATAAAATGTGCAAAATCTGAGAGACGATCCACCACCACGAAAATTGTAGACTTTCCTTGTGAAAGTAGAAGTCCATTAATGAAATCCTTGGAGATACGCATCCAAACACTATCTGGAATTGGCAACAGTTGAAGAAGTCCAACAGGGAAGAGACTCTAAACTTTGTTGCGTTGACATGTCTCACAAGTGCGTACAAATTCTTTGACTTGTCATTTCATTCCCACCTAGTAAAATATTGCTCTAATACGCAAGAAGGTTTTTTGGAATCCTTCACAGGTAATAACATGAAACTAATAAATTATGTTGGAAATGAGTGTCGAACCCTTGTGAAGATAGAGTCTGTCTTTAAAAAATAAAACCCCATTTTGATACCGCTATGGTCCAAGTGCCTCTCCATCTTGACATAGTTTCACCAAACGTTGAAGCTCTGGTGTGGTCGTAGTTTCTTCCTTTATAGGATCAAGCCATCAGGGAATTGGATGGGAGATGGCATTGGCCTCAACTGACTCATGTTTGCGGAATGTGCATCTGTTACCATATTCTCAAACCCTTGCTTGTACTCTATGACGAAGTCATAACCCATTAATTTGGCTATCCACTTTTGCTGGGCAGCCGTAGTGATTCTTTGGTCCCATAGGTACTTAAGGCTTCGATGATCAGTGCAGATGACAAAAGTTTGTCCAAGAAGATATAGATGCCATTTTTTAACTGTGAGAACGAGCGCCAACATCTCCTTATCATAGGTAGAGAGAGACAAATTGCGTTTATAAAGAGCCTAGCTAAAGAAAGCAATTAGCTGGCAATTCTGCATGAGGACAGTGCCAAGTCCTACTCCACTGGCGTCGCATTCCACAATGAAGGGCTGTGAGAAATTTGGTAGTGCTAATACTGGAGCTTTAGTCATAGCAATTTTTAAGGTAAAGAAAGTATCTTCTGCCTCTTTTCGTCTAGAAGAAAGCGTCTTTTTTTAACATATTAGTTAGAGGTTTGGCTATCTTCCCGTAATCATTCATAAACTTCTTGTAGTAGCTTGTGAGTCCTAAAAAACCTCGCAATGCCTTGAGGGTCGTTGGCTTAGGCCACTCAAGCATAACACGAATTTTTTCTTAATCCACCACTACACCCTTGTTAGACACCTCATGACCTAGATAACTTACTTCATGCTGGCTGAACTGACATTTTTGGAACTTATCATATAGTCAATGAACTTGCAAGGTGGACAGTATGGTGTCCAAGTGTTGAACATGGTCTGGCTAAGTTGGGCTAAAGACTAAAATGTCATCAAAGAATACCAAGACAAACTTACGGAGGTAGGGCTGGAAGATTTCATTTACAAGGGATTGGAAGGATGATGGAGCATTAGTTAACCCAAAAGGTATTGTCACGACCCGAAACCCACCCTCTGCGGATCTCGCATCGCGACCGCCACCCTCAGGCCTGAGGACCCTTGGGCGAAGGCTCACATAAGCAGCGATATCGAATAGATGTGCGACATGCGTTTTGCGAAAGCGTGAAAAACTTTTTCTTTTCTTTTCTTATTTTTAAATTATGCACATCCGTCCGATACTGCCGCTCTATACATCGCATACATGGTTACACATTCAGAGTATAACTAAAACTTAAGGACTTATAACATTAATACAATACATGTTCAGTTGCCCTAAGGGCTTAATACATATTCTTACAACATCTACAAATACAAAACGTATTACTAGAGTTCATAAGTTTCCAAAAGAAACTACTTAAACATATTGTCCCAAAATGGCAGACTTCATCATCATCGTCTTCCAATCACAACTGCCGTTAATCACCTGAAAGGGGGATCCGAACAAAGTCCGGGTAAGCTAATCTAAGCTTGTGAGCAATTCCAGTATTCGTCATGGGGTTTTCAATTAGTAGTGGTTTTTAGTACATAAGAGTTTGTAAAACATTCACTGCCAATTGCTTGTATACTTGAACATAGAACATATGCATTTCTTAAAATAGATAGCTTTGAAACATTTAAAGTATTCAAGCTAAATTCGTATATATGAACTTCAAAACATATCACATAACATGTATTATTTAAATAGAGTATATAAACTCAAAATCATATACATAGTGGAAATGAGGGTACAACTTGTTTCCATTCTTAAAACATAACATCTTATCACTTCCTTTAGTGGAATCTGTTTCGAACCAGACTCCCGTATTGTATATAAATGGAGATATCTCAATGCTTGGGGGATTAGATCCTTCTACTGGGCAGTTCACATGACAGGTCAATGAGTTCCAATGAAACCCAAAATACTGACTATGTGGTTCACATGACAGGTCAATGAGTTCCGAAGAAACCCAAAATGCTGTCTGTGTGCTTATGCACCATTATCTTATAAAACATTTATCATGTGACTTTTTCTCATAGATACTTTTCATAACTTCATAAAATCTTCGTATACTTGAAAATAAGCAAATTCAGGATATTTAACAATGATTGCATTTTAACTAGACATGCTGAAATATATTTGAAGGAAAAACTGTTGCCGAAAACCAATTACTGAGCATGTCACAATAGGGTTATAAAACAGAACAATTTAAAACTAAATCATGTAAATACTGAATTCGGAATTTCAAACACTTCATATCTTTGCATTTAAAACCTTTTTAAATCCATGGAGTTAAATCTCCACTTCAAATAGAGGGTTACTCACCTTGGTTCTTTAGGGTTAGTGCTAATAATACGCTTTCCCACTTTTCTTGTTGTTCCTAAGAACAATTCAAAAACATCTCATCAACTTCACATTCATTGTAATATCATCTCGATATTCCTTAACTTATGTTTAAATCGTATTAGATCCTAAAACGATTTCATACATCTTTATATGAAGCCAGTAGTGAATTTAACCGTTATTCATAACCACAGGTGAGGATGGGGATGCATCCAAGCTGTAGAGTTGAAGCAAAATACCTTCTTGTCTTTTGCATGAATCCTTCTTGAAGATAGCTTCCCCAACGAGCTTCCAAAATTTCTCATTGGGATCCTCCTTCACGTCCTCAGGGTAACAAGTTTCCAAAATGAAGAGTTTCTTGCAAATATGGAAAGGCCCATACTTGTCATTACAATGAAAACATAAACCTTGTTTGTGACACTCCTCAATTTCATCTTGCAAGAACCTTCGAACGATAGAAGTGTGAGGACGAGACACTTTCCAAGGCGTTTGGGTTGGCCTGCATACTTCGGGCATTTAAGGCACTTGAGTTGGCCTACGCACTTCTGGCAGTGAGTTTAAACGCTTTTTCGCCGAGGTCAGTTTGGCCTCGAAGAGTTGAGTGAGTCAAATTGTTGCTGAGAGGGTCGCAGGGTGAGTAACTTGTACTTCAATTCGGATAGCCTCCTTGAGCCCATGATAAAACACCCCACTTGTTACACAGGTGTAAGCTTCCCAGCACAAGTTAAAAGCTTTTCGAACATTGTCTGGTACTCTCGAACAACAGTGTTTTGACGAAGCTTGGTCAAGTCACCGAAAAAATCTTCAAACTCGGTGGGCCCAAATCTCATGTGGAGACCTTCCTTCAAGAGGGACCACGTGATCAGATCTCCGTCCTCCTTAAGAAGCTATTACCATAACTGGGCATCACCTTCGAGATGATAAGCTGCTAAGGAAACCTTCTTCTCGGGTTCGATCTGCTGAAATTTGAAGAATTGCTCGACACGACAAATCCAACTGGTGGGATCATCACCGCTTGTATATTTAGGGAATTCGAGCTTGGTGAGTTTTGGGATGACATTACGGTTGAAAGCTGGGGTTCGTTGTGTTCTGGTTTGACCGACAGAAGTTTCACCTTGGTCAAAATTCGGGTGAGCTAAGAGCTGGTTGAACTTAGCATTCATAGTAGCAACTGGCTCTTGCATCTCCTGTTTATGAGATGAGGACAGGTTACTAAGCTCTGCTTCCACCGGCTAATCCGATCTTCTGACATAACCTGCTATGATACCAAGATGATAGGTTCCTTCTGGAATGATTGAGTAACTGGTCGATGGCTTGGGAGAGGGGGAGCTGATTTCCTCTTAGACCTACCTATTGTTATTGCAATGGAAGACAATATGATTAACAAGAATGGGATTGCTTTGAGAGAACCGCAGATCTCCAAGATGCTCACGCAGAATTTAGCAAAGATTAATTAGATACCTTTTATTAAACAGGGGTTCCCCTTATATAAGAGTTACATTAAGAAGACAACAACTCTAACAGATACCTTAAACCCACTCACCCATTTTCCAAAGACCAGCACTACTAAGCTACGTGCAAGAAACAAGTGCAACAATATAAGAAACAACCCTACAATTATTGTTGAGAATTCTAACTACACAACCAACTTGACCCACTTGCAAGCCTATTCCAGCTAACAACTCCTCTTCAGCTAACAGTTTCATCGTAACACAAGGCCCAAGCAACCACGTACCAACAACCCCATTATCCTAGTGAGAAATATGGGGCAAGCAGGTCCATGCCGAAGACTTGGCCTTGGTCCACATCATAAGACTAGAGAGATGTTACAACAAACGAAAGGAAATGTTGCAGCCAAATAGTAATACTGTCTAAAAACTTGGCATGTTTAGCCATTTCATGAGCAAAAGAGTTTGCTAATGGTACTACAGAACTTCTTATATCAATCTAATAAAACTTCTTATATCAATCTAACAGAACTTTAATGGAACTACAAAGAATGTTAGATAGCATTTAGGCTGTGCATTTGTCGGAACCTTGGATCACCTTTATACAACTAAGTAATAGTCCATCCGGTGCGGCTCTTCTAGACCTATGCAAAGTCAATATCGATCAAGGGTGGAAGAACATGCAGTCTACCTCAAATTTTACAATTTTTTTTTACATATAAATCATCCTCTAAATTTGAGGGGAAAAAAATTCTTTCTAAATTTCTCAAAAAATAAAATAAAATAACATGTAAATGTCATCCAATTTTGTGAATAAATTTTTTTCCTTTCAATATTGCCAGACCCAACTTGAAAAAAAAAATTTCCTAAAAAAATTCTAGCCCTCCCCAATTTTTGATTTTTTTTTACTCCACCCTTGGTCAATATATAGTCCATTTTACTTGATTAGTGTTCTGTTTGATCCTTATACTAAGTGTGAGATAATGCCCAACACACATTATCTTGTCTTTTTATCCATAAAACAAACATAGCCTTATGTTATAGGGCCATGGAGATGGAATGCATGACATTACAGTACAGTTTTATACAGATTGAGACTACCCAGAAATTGAAAGCCTCCAGACTCTTTGTAAGCATAGTGACAAATTTGGAGTTTTGGCAACCATAATAAATTCTTTAAATTTTGGATTTTTTTTTTTGAGAATTTTGTTACCATATTTGCAAGTCCAAAAACTAAAGTTGACAAGTTGAGAGAGCTATTATTATCCTGGTTTATAGTTTTTTTTTTTTTAACTTTTATTGTATTGGCTTGGATAACAATGTCCAATTATTAAGACTACGTTTGTCTTTGGTCTGTTTTTACAGTATAGATTCCAATTGAACACTAAACTATAAAAAGATGATCCATAGAGTGTTACTTGCACCTTTAAACTTTAATGTGAAAAATCAAACGAACCTATTTGTCAATGATTCTTGATGTTATGGGTAATTGTTGAGAGATCGAGGTTAGAAATTCAAGACACAGACCATTGAACTTTTAGCTTCGGTTCAAATTGGAGATTTTTTGTAAACATAATCCTTTGTTATAAAGACTTTATCAGTTGAGTTTCTTAACCAATCCTGCTCTCAGCAAAGCAACAGCATAACCAACTCCAACTGAATCCAACTGGCTGCAACAACCTGTAATAGATTGTAATAAATCAGATTCTGTTACTAATACATACATATATATATATATATATAGTGTGAAAAAATAATGTGTGGTGAGATGCAAGAAGTAATGAATGAAGAAGTAGATTTTTCCCTCTCTAAAATCTCTAAACTGTTCCTCCTCTCCAACTCTCTCTATCTCTCTGTATCAATGGTGAACAAGTTCACCATTGATTATATTTGATTCTCCCATTTTCTTCATGGTATCAGAGCCTCTCAAGACCTACGTCTCAAGAAAAGATCCATAAAATTTACTCCTTATGGCTACTACTCCTCTAAATTCGAACACAAATTCAGTAAGCTCAACCTTTGCAACTCCCAATCTTCCTCCTTTCCAATATTTGTAATCTAATTACTACAAGGCTAGATTCCAGCAATTATGTTGCTTGGAAGTTTCAGATCTCATCCATCCTAAAAGCATATTCTCTCGTCGGCTACATTGATGGCACACATCCATGTCCAAGCAAATTCATTCAAGATGAAAGAGGTGCTGGAACTGCTCAGATCTGGAATGCTCAAGGCCAAGCTCTCATGACTCTAATCAATGCCACCCTATCTCAAACTGCACTCTCTCATGTCATAGGATATTCAACATCCAGAGAAGCTTGGCTAGCCTTGGAGAGGAGATTCTCTACATCAACCAGGTCTAATATCCTCCAACTCAAATCTGCCTTACATAACATCTCCAAAGGTAAGGATTCTATAGACTCGTACATTCAGAAAATCAAACAAGCTAGAGATAGCCTAGCTTCTTTATCTGTCTTGATAGAGGATGAGGACATCTTGATCTATGTCTTGAATGGATTGCCTCAAGAGTATAATGCCTTCAAGACCTCAATAAGAACAAGATCTGAAAATATTACACTTGAAGAAGTTTATGCAATGTTGAAATTTGAGGAGCAAATAAATGAATCTGTCCATAAACAGCACCACACCTCTCCATTCCCTGGAGCCATGATGGCCTCCAACTATACACCAAACTTTTCATCTAACAGACGTTCTCCATTCAATTCCTCTAGTAGAGGCAGAGGGAGAGGTAGGCTCAACAACAGAGGAGGAAGAATGAACTCCTTCAGTAGATTCCATTCACCAAATTTTGGCCAATCCAATCCTTCGTTTCACACAAAACAACCACAATAGTCCAATCAAAGATCTAACAACTCACAACCTGTTGTTTGTCAAATCTGTAACAAAAATGGCCACAGTGCATTAGATTGCTACCACAGATTGGATTTTTCATACCAAGGGAAACATCCCTCACCCCAACTAACTGCCATGTCTGTAGCCTACAACACTGGATATGATAGTTCCCTCAGCAATCCAAACTACTAGTATACAGATACAGGAGCTACCAACCACATTACTGCTGATCTAGCCAATCTTAACTTTCCAGTTGAGTACCAAGGAGATGACAATATCATAGTAGCCAATGGTCAAGCCCTTGACATATCCCACTCTGGTCAGTCCTTTATTCAAGCCAATGATCATACTTTCAGATTGAACAATGTTCTCTGCATACCTTCTATGGCCACTAATCTACTGTTAGTTCATCAGTTCTGCAAGGACAATCACTGCAGATTTATATTTGACTCTAATATGTTTCAAATACAAGACAAAGCCACCAAGCAACTCCTCTTCTAGGGACCCTCTAATCATGGCTTATATCCATTGCCAGCCAGCTCCATCACTAAACATCCAGCTCACTCACCACAAACACAACTTTAGTTTCAGCATTACAATAAACACTGTGCCAATCACAGTCCTCTACAAAGGAATAAGTTTTCAGACAACCCCCATATTGTATACTTAGGCAAACAGGTCTCAACTATGCTATGGCATGATAGATTGGGCCACCCCTCCACAGATAATCTACAGTCAATTCTCTCATCTGCTTTAATTACTGCTCCACTGTGCCAACACTGCCTCATTGGCAAGATGACCAGACTGCCTTTTCCTCTCTCCATTACAATCTCTACTGCTCCACTACAATTAGTTCACAATGACTTGTGGGGGCCAGCCCCACACACTTCCTTTGATAGCTTTACACACTATGTGTCCTTTGTTGATGATTTCAGTAAGTTTACATAGTTTTATCCATTGAAACATAAATTTGATCTGTTCATTACCTTTTGCAAGTTCAAGGCCTATGTAGAAAACTTATTTTTTAGTAGTATAAAAACATTCAGATCTGATGGGGGAGGGGAATACAATAAAACAGAACTCACACAGCTGCTTACTCAGTCTGGCATCCATCATGAGAGGTCCTGCCTGTCCTCACACCCTTCAGCAAAATGGTATTGCTAAGAGGAAACACAGGCATATTGTAGAAACTGGTCTTACTTTAATATTCAGAGCCTCTCTACCACTCAAGTATTGGACCTTGGCATTCTCAACAGCAACCTATCTTATCAATAGAATGCCTATAAGAGTTCTATCCCACCTCTTTCCCTATGAGAAGTTGTTTCATTCTCCTCCTGATTACACAGTCCTCAAGACCTTTGGTTGTGCCTGTTACCCCCTCCTCAAACCATATTCTCATAATAAAATGCAACCCAAAACCACACAATGTACTTTCCTAGGCTATGCCCTTAACTACAAAGGATTCTATTGCCTTGACCACTCCACCAACAAGATGTATGTCACCAGACATGTACTTTTTGATGAAACTACCTATCCATTCCATCATCTTAATTCTCTTCCAACCTCCACTTATAATCTACAAACCTGGCTTCTTCCCCCAACTTCACTGCTAGGCTCCATTCCTTCCCAAGCTCTCTTTACTGATCTCAATTCCTTACCACAAACACTCCCTCTACAACCTTCTGTCTCTCAGCCCCTTACCTCTACAACCTTGCCTCTCATACTATCACAAACACTCCCTACTCCTTCACAGCCACTCACCTGCACTCCACCTGCAGCCAATTTTCCATTTACCTTTGTACCTAATTGCTCACTTCTGGAAAATCAACCAACAACTCAACTGCCTTCAACCAACCATCTAACCTCTCAGCTCTCAGCCACTAGTTCAGACCCTACCACTACGATAAATCAACACCCAATGGTGACAAGATCTAAATTGGGCATCTCTAAGAAGAAGACTTTCATAGTAGTCACCTCTTCTACCACCTTAGAATCTTATTATGAGCCTCAGTCCTTTACTACAGCCAAACTTTCAGCTTGGAGGAAAGCCATGGCTGAAGAGTTCACTGCTCTTCATCAACAGCACACTTGAACACTTGTACCTCTTTCACCCAACAAAAATGTGCTGGGATGTAAGTGGGTGTACAAAGTTAAACAAAATTCAGATGGCAGCATATCAAGACACAAAGCTAGACTTGTGGCCAAGGGCTACCATCAGGAGGCATGTCTTGATTATGATGAAACCTTTAGCCTTGTGGTAAAACACACAACTGTGAGGACTGTGCTTGCTTTGGCAGCTCACTTCAACTGGCCTCTAAGGCAATTAGATTTCAAAAATGCATTCCTACATGACCACCTCAAAGAGGAAGTTTACATGTGCCAACCTCAAGGATTCATAGACCCCAATTACCCCTACTATGTCTGTAAACTCAATAAATCCATATATGGTCTCAAGCAAGCCCCTAGGGCTTCGTTTGAGAGTTTCACCTCTCACTTATTGACCCTTAACTTCACTCAATCTATCGCTGATACCTCCCTCTTTCTCAGACACCAAGGCTCCTCTATTACAATCCTCTTTTTATATGTTGATGATATTATAGTAACAGGTAATGATCCTTCATATATCCAAACTCTAATTCATCAACTAAGTCAGGCATTTGATATGAAAGACTTGGGCCCTCTACATTATTTCTTAGGCCTGGAAATCTCCCACACTCTCCAAGGCTTATTTGTGTCTCAACAAAAGTATCTCAAAGATCTTCTTGTAAAAGCTCAAATGCTTGACTGCAAGGCCTGCAAAACTCCATGTCCCTCTACCTTTCACCTGAGTAAAACATCTAGCCAACCACTCTTAGACCCCATTCCTTTCAAATCCTTAGTTGGAGCCCTCTAATATCTAACCTTCACCAGACCAGATATCTCATTTGCTGTTAACACAGTCTGTGAACACATGCACAACCCAACAGACAACCATTTCTCAGCTGTTAAAAGGATTCTGAGGTATCTCAAGGGCAGTCCCACTGTTGGCCTCCATTACCATCCCACAACTTTAACTCTTGAGGCCTACTCAGATGCAAACTGGGCAGGTGATCCAGTTGATAGGAAATCCACCACTGGGTTCCTCCTCCTCTACCTTGGTTCTAGTCCAATTCACTGGAGTACCAAGAAACAAAGCACTGTCGCCAGGTCCTCCACAGAAGCCGAATATAAGGCCATGGCAATCACAACAGCTGAATTATCCTGGGTTAAAATGTTCTTCCAAGATCTCAACTTTTATCTCAAACAACCTCCTAGTTCTCTACTGTGATAATATCTCAGCCATGGCATTGGCATCCAATCCAGTATTCCATGGCAGAACTAAACACATCGAAATAGATTTCCATTATGTCAGAGAATAGGTTACAAGAAAGGCCATCACTCTGCACTTTGTGCCCTCTGAATATCAACTTGCTGACATATTCACCAAAGGCCTTCCTTCAACCAGATTCCTCACTCTAAGATCCAAACTACTGGCCTTCACCCCTGCCATCAGTTTGCAGGGGGATGTTAACCAATCCTGCTCTCAGCAAAGCAACAGCACAACCAACTCCAACTGAATCCAGTTGGCTACAACAACCTGTAACAGATTGTAACAAATCAGATTCTGTTACTGATACATACATACATATATATATATATATATATATATAGTGTGACGAAATAATGTGTGGTGAGATGCAAGAAGTAATGTATGAAGAAGTAGCTTTTTCTCTCTCTAAAATCTCTGAACTGTTCCTCCTCTCCAACTCTTTCTATCTCTCTGTATCAATGGTGAACAAGTTCACCATTGATTATATTTGATTCTCCCTGTTTCGTCAGAGTTAATCCAAACAATTTGTTTATAAACTGTTAGTTGTAAAGAATGTTAGGGTAAATTACACAGACCTTTCATAAAATTTATGATAATTATATTAATTTTTTTTATTTTACCTGACAAACTGCAAATACTATGAACCAATCATTTTTTTAAATGACTAAATGGCCCTTTCATGTTTTTTTTTTTATTATTTTTAATTTTAATTTTGATCAATATTTTAATTTTTAAATAAATATTGATTGAAACTTTAAATTTTTTTTTATATAAAATGAAAAAAAGTTATTTAGCTTAAATTTAAAAAAAAAATCTTTGAAAAAAGTTAGAAAAAAATTGTCAAACTTGAAAAAATGCAGAAAATAATATGAAAATAATAATCTTATCATTTTAAAAAATATTGACTGAAGGGGTATTCACCGTTTTCTTCTTCTTCTTCATCCTCTTGACAAATTTTTGTGTGAACTTGGTTTACGGAACTAGCCAATTACACTTATCATGTGAATGAATTGTTTAACATTGAGGGAATAAAAAGTATATATATATATATATATATATATATATATTTATTTATTTATTCATGTATCAAATTATGATTGATTTAATTTATAAATTTGATACACCCAAATTACTCAACAAAAGTCAATCATCGGTACCCCAAAATGAATCTTTACTGTATTTATACGCTTGATACATTTAACAATTTAAAGGTAAAGGAGGGTTTTTACAAACATTTTATATTGTTCAAATGTCAATGGCTTATTTGGGTGATTTGAAACTATATATATATATATATATATATGTATATATATATATATATAATTCCAAACCTT
Source organism: Nyssa sinensis (assembly GCA_008638375.1). NCBI lineage: Eukaryota > Viridiplantae > Streptophyta > Magnoliopsida > Cornales > Nyssaceae > Nyssa > Nyssa sinensis. Next base: position 24,599,303 of record CM018046.1, read on the forward strand.
AACAATTACCAATTTTAGTTGATTTTCAAATGAAAATTTTAATATGAAATCTTATTCAAAATGACACAATAGTAGTATTTTTAAAATACAATAGATTATGATAGTTCTTTTGGTTTTGAAATTATAAAAAAATGATTCACCCCTATGTAAATTTATGATTATACATTACCTTTGTATAGAATTTCTAAAAAAAGAGTTGAAACGAGTATAAGTTTAGTGACATTCTTTGTTTATTTTTTTTTTAAAAAAGAGTTCAAATTCTTAAAAGACTAAAAAAAGAAAAGAAATTGAAGAAATTTAATACCATCGAAAGATCCAATCTAACAATTAACTATGCTTAACAAAAACAAATAATTATTAGAAAAAAGAACTACTTGTCCTACATTAGTAGTTGAATGGAAATTATGTGGTCCTAAAATGAACTCCTTCACTGTAAATTTGTGCACACACATACTTGCACGTACACACAAATAGCATATGTCCAAAGTTGAATTGGGTGACATAAGGCATCCTTCCTCTCCTCATGTTCAAGCAGCCACCACCTTGTTGCCATGTGGCATGGAAAATACCCAAACTGCAACAAATTACAACCAAGCTTGTCCAAGCCCATGCAGCATCATCACCTCATCAACAATCCCATGTTTTTAATAAATGAAAAAAATAGAGTGCTAAGGTCAGTCTCGACTGACCGACACTCGTTACATAATTGATGTGTTCAAGTTGTTAATATCATGTGTGAATTAATTACATATATCATTCATAAGACGAATTTGACCACTCACAACTAACATTAGACTTTCTAAAAAATATATCTAAAAAATCATTTTTATTTCAAAGCAAAAATTTTATATGACAATGATACACCCAATCTTCACAGACCCAGCCATGACTCCTCTCTTCCCACCTTAAAATTACCTTCAATTTTGTCCAAAACAAGGGGTAGTCTCAGAAACCCATAAACAGTGACACATCACCCTTCTCTCATCAAATCTAACATTTTCCTATCCTTCAAAACTGCTTTCGGTTTCCTTTAACCTTTAACCACTTCTTTCATTTGTGTCTCAAAACTTTTCCTTTGAAACCAGAGGAAAAGAAATCAAAATCCATTTCATGTCATTCCTCAAAACCAGCTAAAAATTCCCAATTAACCCAAACCAAACCCTCTCATTCTCTCTCAGAATCCCCTGAAACTCCTTTCTGGGTAGGGTGGGAGAGAGAGAGAGAGAGAGAGAGAGAGAGAGAGAGGGAGAGAGAGAGAATGGCCGCTGTTTGCACTGTGTATACAATTCAATCCCTCAACTCCACCTCTTCAATTTCCACATCCACAAAAACCCACTTGGATTTTCACCAAAAACAGCTAGTTTTCTATAGCACTGGCAAGAAGATCACCAGCAGCAGGAGAAATAGTACCAGTGGGCCATTTGAGATAACATGCTCAGCTGGTGACTCAAAGACTGTTGTGATTGGTTTGGCTGCTGACTCTGGGTGTGGGAAGAGCACCTTCATGAGGAGGCTGACAAGTGTGTTTGGAGGGGCAGCTGAGCCACCAAAGGGTGGCAACCCAGACTCCAACACACTCATCAGTGACACCACCACTGTGATATGTTTAGATGATTATCATTCACTTGATAGGACAGGAAGGAAGGAGAAAGGAGTGACTGCTCTTGACCCAAAAGCCAACAATTTTGATCTCATGTATGAGCAGGTTAAAACTATCAAGGATGGAGTTGCTGTTGAGAAGCCTATTTACAATCATGTTACTGGTCTATTAGACCCTCCTGAGCTCATCAAACCCCCCAAGATCCTTGTCATTGAAGGATTGCACCCAATGTAAGGTTTAGCTGATCATACATAATATATACACACACATACATTCACTCATTTAAGTCACTCATTTAAGGTTTTGTTGAGTTATATTCAGCCACGCCATATACAATCAATCACGTCACTATGACAGAAGTCTCGTGCATTAACACTTTTTAAGCCTTGTATAATAAACCATGTGACAACCCTTCACACATTGAAATTTTTGCCTCTTTTTTCTTCTCTTCCCGATTCCCCCCCCCCCCCCCCCTTTTCCTATGCAAAAAGTTTCCATGAAACTGATTTTCTTATCATATGGGTATTAGGGTAATATATGTAAAAATCTCATTTAATGTGTGGCTACGTAATATTCACCAAGAATTATTAATTTCTAGAAACTGGCGAGAATCCCGAAATGCATAGTATGTTTTTTTTCCCCTCTAACTAATGACATACAAATAAAATTATATACAAATCTCTTGTACAGAATGATATGCTGTTTTTTTGTTTTGGTCTGGTAGATATTAAACATTTCTTTGTAATTGTACCAGCTTGATTTTGCATGGTCTGGGTTCATTCTGTCCAAGTCCATGATATTTTCAATGTTGCATGATATAATTTTTCATACACACACATATATGCGTGTGTATAGATTTAAGTGGTATCATTTTATCGTCATTATCATTTATATTTGTTGGGTAAGATAATCTACTTACACTCTCTAAGTGCATTAATCAGTAATTTTGCCGAAATTTAGGTATGATCAGCGAGTGAGGGACCTCTTGGACTTCAGTATCTATTTGGACATCAGCAATGAAGTTAAATTCGCCTGGAAAATCCAGGTAATAATCAGTCTTCTTATGTAAGATAACCATGTTTTCATCCACTTTCTTGAATCTGATTATGTTTCAAAAACTGCAGAGAGACATGGCCGAGAGAGGACACAGCCTTGAAAGCATCAAAGCCAGTATTGAAGCCCGAAAACCAGATTTCGATGCTTATATTGGTAAATTTTCTTAGCCTTAGCTTTAAACTGTCATGTTTATGCTGTATCTCGCATTGCTCGCTTATAAGTCAGAGAATTAGGTTGTTCAAGTTTGGCTGGCTAAAATAAATAAGTTTCAAATTATATTCAAGTTTGACTTATTAATATCTCGAGTTGGTCTTGACCAAGTTTCTAATCAAATTTATTATAAGCCGAGTTCGAGTAACTTAATTTTTTTATATAATATTAAATAATTTATTAGTTTTATTGAACTGAACTCAAGCTGAGTTCAATTTATTAATGAGTCTTAAAATATGTTCAAGCTTAACTTGATTATCTCTAAGTCGACCTACAACGAGCCTCTAACCGAGCTCAAATAACTTCATTAGTTTTACGGCCCTAACCTAACAGTAGAGCTGAGCCAGTATTAAATTTTCTTTTTGGCTTTCATTCTTTTAATATGTTAGTGTTTGCTCGTTGATTTTTTTAGCTCTCTGTGTAACATACACAATAAACTTCCAGTTTTCAACCTTTCCTTGATGTTGCAGATCCACAAAAGCAATATGCAGACGCAGTCATTGAAGTGTTGCCAACGCAGCTCATTCCAGACGATAATGGGGGGAAGGTTTTGAGAGTAAGGTTAATAATGAAAGAAGGGGTGAAGTATTTCAGTCCAGTTTACTTGTTTGATGAAGGCTCCACCATCTCATGGATACCCTGTGGGAGGAAGCTGACTTGTTCTTACCCAGGCATCAAACTTTTCTATGGCCCGGACACATATTTTGGCCACGAGGTACCCAAATTTCAAGCTTCAAAATCTTCATTTTCAACTTTATTGCTGTGTTTGGCAGCATAGAATTTGTAGCTATAAATTAGAATTGAGGGTCTTTTACAATCCTAAATGGTTAAAAGACTGATCTCACGCGTTTCATTAATTCTGGGTTTTTGGTGTACACGTCACTGGTTCAAGACAGGGAAGGGGCAAATTCTAATAGGTGGATGAAGTTCCAAAAGGGAAATGGCCATCATCGGATTAGTGTCGATAGAGTAGGTTGCCGTGGACATTAGTCATGGGTTTGAGTTACGGAGGGGGCAATCTAATAAAATGGCTTGGTATTATGGGCCTGGTGCTAAGTCATCGAATACAGATAGGGGGAAAGAACTGTCATCGGGTTAGTGTCGATAGAGTGGGCCGACGTGGACGTCGGCTCAGAAGCGTGGTGGTTTGTTATAGTCCTAAATAGTTAAAAGATTTGATGTCACACGTTCCATCAGTCCTGTAGACAGGTCCATACCAGGTCCTGTTTTAGCTCAAACTCTTAAAATAATTTTCTTCCAACTTCAATTACAAGGCACAGATTCCATGCTACCAAATGCAGCCTGAGTTAGCAATTAGCATGAAAATGTCCAGTGTAGAATGAGCTTTATTACTACACCATGTTTATTGTTTGTTTTGTTTCCATTTCTTTGTTTTAGGTTTCTGTGTTGGAGATGGATGGCCAATTTGACAGATTAGATGAGCTCATTTATGTTGAGAGCCATCTGAGCAACCTCTCTACTAATTTCTATGGTGAAGTCACCCAACAAATGTTGAAACTCGCCGAATTCCCGGGCAGCAACAATGGAACAGGTCTCTTCCAGACGATAGTCGGATTGAAGATCAGAGACCTCTATGAACAAATCATTGCCAGCAAGTCCAAAGCTCCATTGGAAACCAGAAAAGCCTAAACAGAGCCTGATAATATTAAGACAAGGCTTATCAGCTCATCTAAACCTGTCTCCTCCTTCAGCCTTTTCCTTAATTTATCTTTAGGTTTTATTTTCTCTTTCCTCTTTCTTGATTCAGTTTTTAGGCTTACTCATAAGAATGAGAAACACATACATGTATCTATTTTTGGTTGGAACTCTTTGGAGACTTGTAATATAGAGAAGCAGAAACATAAATGAAATTCAGTTCAGAAGATCAAGGAAGATTGAAAAACTTTTTTGCCATTATTTACCTGCATGGCTTTTCTTGCATAACCATCACCAACGCCTATGAAGGTCACATCTTGTCAATTAGTGACAGTTTCTTAAAATATGAAGAATAACCCAAAAAGGGTTTGTTTCAAAATATACCCAGTATGAAATATTTTACATTTCAACAGTTAAGATTTGACTCAAATTTGATCCTCTTTTCTGCACCTAAATTCTACAATTTATGAAAAAATACTGAAATTCTGATATTTGGTTTGGCTTCTGCAAGAACTAAATTATATACTGAAACCAAGATTCATAATCCTGCTTACTATGCCCCATCAACATCACCCTAGAAATGCAGTTCCAGCAGAAAATTTAGAAATTAGAGAGAGCACTCACATAGAAACTACTGTTAAGTTTTTCACTCACAATAAAATAGAGAGTGTGAGAAAGGCACATTGTTTTCACTTCCCAACATTTACTGAATCATCCAGGAAAGGGGCTTACCATACAGATACATAATTGATAGTTTGATCCATAACCAAGCACAGGCAAATATAACTCCAGGTTCTGACCTGCTTGACAATATTGAAATGCTCAGGTTGTCGGGAGTAGTTTGATAAGTATATAACAAACGTTTTCCCACGCATTTGGTGGGCTCAAACACATCCGCAAAACTATCCGTGGGACCCACACAGTTTGCTAATGTGTCGAGATCTTGCTGGTAGAGTTCGACTGACACAGCCTCACAAACATGTCTGACAAAATATCCACAGCCTTCCTCTGCTAATCAATATTGGATTCATGATCCACATTATCCCATAAGAGTAAGAAATATTTGAACAATAATGCTAGGCTTACTAAAAAATTCTACCAAAAATATTTATTTTCATGAGTTGACAGTGTTGTATTGGCCGAATATCACATCATAATGTGATATTTAACTAATACAACATTGTCAACTCATGAAGATAAACACTTGTAGTAAAATTTGAAGATAAAGATAACATTACTCATATTTGAATGACCACAAAATTGCAGCTACATGGTTATAGCATGTCAAACAGTTGAGAAGTAGATACTAAAAATATCCCAATTTAATAGCTAACAGAGGTAACGATATGTCATCTTCAAAGGTGTTGTCACTCCATATGATTTAGTTGGCACACATGCTGATACAGTTGTCCCAAAGAACCAAAAACTGGGGAGATTTATCCAAAGTGAAAAACCAAACAAAGAACAACCAATATCTGGAGGGAAAGAAAGGATCATTATAAATGTTATAACTTGTTATTTTTCATGGAGAAACCTGAGCTGTAAACTTTTGTTTTGTTTTGTTCTTGATAAGCAAGGAATCTGGGCTAATTAACATACATAAGGAGAGGTGACAATATTAATGACATTCCCTTTACTGCACTCTATTTTCATTATATTTTCTTTCAAAATCATTCCTACACTTCTACAATGGAAGAGAAATCTATTTTGCGTTTATTCTCTCTCATTTGATAATATTCCCTCTGTATATGAATATCATTTCCAAATGTTCAAAAAAATGAGAATATTTTTTTTTTAAATCTCTCTAAAGAACAAAAATATATATAAAAAAAGATCACTTATATTTCCTTCATCATTGGGATGTTTACAGATGCAGCAATACCAGAATATCCTGCGGTGATTACCATGAAGCCAAAGAACAACCAGAAAAATTACAGCAAAATTGTAGTCTTCAAAATCGTATATAATATAAACAAAACACTATTGAAAAGAGAGGTTGGCCTAAGACACCGTCTCTGTGTCTCACCAAGACACAAGCTGAAAAATAACTGTTATAATTGTGACCGACTCTTGGGGATAATAGGGCACTCAGCATGACAATCTTTGTAATGAGTTGAAGATCTTCGAAATCAAAACTAATGTCAGTAGACATAGATATTAAAATGCCAGATATTGCAAAAATTTCCTTCTTTTATAATCTTTTTAGCACCTTTTTTTTTTGTTGAAAATAATCACACCATTCTCAGTAAAGCTCTTCCTATAATATATCACTGACAATCTTGTTTTTCGAAATATGAGTTTTTCAATATATATCCCTATAATTAACCTCCATGCCTTTTTCCTTAACAATATTAACACAATCCTTAATTATACTGTGAATCTTCCATAGACAATTCTGTTTACCCAACATAATATTAACACTTAAGCTTGAAACACCTTCAATATTAATCTGTTTACCATCCTGAATATCGATCCGTAGTAATCCTTCATGAAGAGCCAATGCTTCCAATCGGGGCACAAAAAATTTTCCTTCATACCAATTAGACAAAGCCCAGCAAATATATCCTTCCTCATTCCTAACAATAACTCTTACTCCACCTGAAAGATTATTGCCTAATTTAGATCCATCAAAATTCATCTTCTTTCTTCCTATGGGAGGAATCCATCGAATAAATCTTGCATTTTTACCTTTACAAAAATCAGCACAATTTTTAGTAATCCAATTATTTAAACATTTGTAATCTCTGAACATAGTGGTTGCAAAGGACAGACAAACACCTCACAATGAAATGAATTGGTGCATTAGTTCGATTTATGTACACTATACACAGCTAGAAAATTCAAATGTTAGTTAATTAGAACCATTTTGTTCTCTAATCTTTTGACTAAAATACTCTTGTAGGAAGGCTTGAATTGTGACCAAAGAGACAAGTACCAGCCAATCACCCTTCATAACAGTAATTGATCTGCTGATTGTTTCATCCAACTATCGCAAGTAAGCTTTGTCTGACTGCTGGAACTGAGCAAATCAGAGAACCAAATATACCAGTTAGAGCATAAGCAATGGCACAAAATGGGAGAGCCTCAGGTTCTTTTGCTGATAATGCTGCCGTTCCCAATCCATGAGCACTGAAACAACCAAAAGAAGATATTTTTTAAAAACATAATTGCTTAATAAACAAGTTTTTCAATGTTACTTTTTCTTCTTTCAATTGATTAGATTAATGCACATGAGATACATAAGGTTAGAGGAGTCAGTTATTAATAGTATGTATGGTACCAAAGAAATCACCAAGGAGGTAAAAAGAAAATAATATACAGGCATACCAGGATTTTTAGGGGTATTAAACTAAAGAAGCCTCTATAAAGTGGTTTCTGGAGTTACTATTTATGCACAAACAGGGATCCAAAGTTTAATCTCTGAAAATCAACCTATCTGTATATTAGGTTATCATTCAGTCATGATACTACATGCATGCTCCAGCAGCACCACAGAGTTACACAACCGTGCATATTTTTTTCTCTGAAGTGATTGTCACAAAAATGTTTTCTCAAATTCGAAAAACAGAAGTGTCTAGAATTTCAAGACCACTGTAATCTGAAAGCTGCCAAAATTTCTAACCAATGCTTTTTCATCATCACAAATGCTATAACTTGATTACCCAGGGCTTACAATGCAAATCCGATTTCCTTTACAATGTATTTATTCATGCCATGCTGTAAGCCAGGCAATTCAGTCCTGGAGATTGATATCACTAAATCCAAACATGTTCATAATATATATTTTTTTGATAATTAAAAACATATTCAATCAAAAGCGCCCAAGAGAGGCCCACCCATTTACATCAAAAGGAGCCAAACATATTATAATATAGGAGTACTTTGAGAATCTCATTATATCTATTTTAATACAAGATCATATTTTATATTAATAATTTGAAGATTTAAGTATAGATATTTTGAGTTAGATAGTCTAAGTTCATGAACAGGACATACCAAAACCTATCCAATAATTAAGCAAAAAATTACTTCACTCAGAACAGTACCAATTGATGTATTCTAAGATAGCAACATGATTTGATCCATTTAATAAATTTGAAAAACTAGCCAGATGGCCAAATATACCATTTTGCTAGCAAATCTTAACAAATATCAATCGAGATCAGATACGGCAAAGGAATTTATTTGTATTGTATGGAAACTTGTTTACCAATCTTCCCAAGCTTAATTTAATGGTTTGATTTAACAAAGGTGTGGTAAATCTCATGGTTGGTTCACCATTAAGAACAGGACAAACAGACAAATATCATGAGGAACTGCAAAACATTAGGAATAATTTCAGTCTCAAGAAACTAAAAAACAAGAAAAACAGTTGGTTTCAACTTGAAAATGCAAACACTCAGAAATCAACTGATTGATTTATGTTGACATAAACTTTGAATGATCAAATAGTAGTATTTGAGAATATTATGAATAGTACAGAAGATTTGAGAATGGAAAAGCCTACTAATAATATTGATGAGTCAAATATGAGCAATTGAGGTGTCGGTTGGTTAATTACAATTGAGTAATTGAATGTTTGTTTCATCATATCCACAACTTGTAAATTCAAGATACTAGTATTCCAGAAAATCTACATACTACTTGCAGTATTGCAGTTATTTTATAAGCAAGACACCAATTTTTGAATAAGGTTCTATAAATACTAAAGTCTGTCCTTAAGCTAATTATTATTCTTATAGCCTAGCTATCAAAAGGGTTCTAAACAAAACTATTACAAATATTGTATAATCATTTTTAAACATTTTTTTGACAGGCAAGTCAGAGTCTGATCAAGCTGAAGAATTGGAATGACAAACTATCTTTGATGGTCTAAATCAGCCCAAGCAATTCAGGTGCTTTCTGGGAAGCAGGGATGAACCCTTCCCTTAAGCTTCTAATGCCTTAACAAATAGGACTTTTGATAATTTAACACTGGAGGAAATGTAATCCTCACAAAGACCAGACCATATACAACATAAATTCGTACCTATTGCATACATCCATTGTGAAGAAAATCAAACTTGAGCTCCGTTGCAATTAAAACTCAAAATTCCTTATTCAGTGTATAGGGGGGAAGATTACAAAGTCTGCAACTTACAGAATTTGGTGGGCTACAGTTACACTATGGCTACAGAAGTTATTGCAACAGCTGATCCTACGGCTACAGGATTGATCTAACTATGACTACTTTCATGACTAGGGCTATGGCTATAGCTAATCTACCACTATAGCTACTGGGAAAGGGTATGAAATCTGTGTTTCTGCAGAGTTTTCCCCAACTGCATTTCTTCTCAGCTTTTAGAGCATAATGTGTGGTTTTTTTCTTCATGCATTATTGATTATGACAACGCCTTCCATGTGTCCCTGGTAACTTCCTCATTCCTAATCACATCCTCTCTTCTCATGCAGCTCATTTTTTTAGGTACATTTCACTTTCTTGGCACTGCGGCGGTTGAAACTGTCACATAATCAGACAGACTTCTATCAAGACTGTACATGAATTCACGGAACCAGACCGATTTGGTTGCAAAGATCAGTCTAATTCCAATCCTTGTGGCCTTTTCAGCTCAATCATGCTGAAGACATTTCACCTGTTCGGCCTTGAATTCAATTGGTCATTTGTTCTCCTTTGAATTTTCTAAGCATTCAATCTTTGACTCCTTTGTTTGCCATGCAACTCAAAACAGTTATAGCTGAGTTCAGTTGTTCAAAAAACCAAAGGACTTGCAAACTATTTTGGCTTTATCTCAAGGACCTAGTGATTCTCTATCACCTAATTGTTAAATCTAAAATATTTTAATTGGATTTGGTGTTTGAGGTTTCATGAAGTGGAGTACTTTATTCCAAAATCCATCTTTCACAATACCCTAATTCTGAGTGTTGAGATTTTCTTGTGAGAAAGGAGAAGTTTGACAAGGTCATATGATTTTAAATCCCCCAGATTGCATGATTGTTGAAGCATATACAATCATTTGATGCTTTTTGTTGGAAAATATCATAACCAGGCATTGTACCTATACAGTTGAATAGTCATTAAATTGTCATACCTAGATGCAGTTGCAATTCCTCGTGCAATAGGATCACGGAAGTGAAGTTTATCAAGCACTGCTTGCACAAAGTTTGCTCCAACCAAACCAGTTAGTACAACAACAGCAGCTGTGAGAGATGAATTGGCACCTGACCAGTATGGAAGAGAAAAGAATTCCATTAAAAGATATAATCAAGTCAAATACAAGCATTACATGAAGTGCCAAACATTTTCAATTTATTTATGAATAAAAATATAATTTTTTATGATATTAGATACACAAGTTATACCCTCTTTGATCGCTTAAACTTGTAGAGTAGTCGGTGGTAACATGTTGTTAGAGTGGAAAGGTATTGGGCTCAAATTTCTCTGCCTACCAGATAATATAATACGTGCACATGTCTAATCACATGTGAAGGGACCAATTGATTATATTAGATACTTAAAATCACTCTCACTGACAGCTTAAGTTTTTAGAATAGTTAGTTGTTAACAATAAGTATCATCAAGGACAAATCAACTTTGCATTCATCTGTAGTAGTTATAACACATTAATATCAGACTAATGGATATATGCCTCTAACTTTAAGACGAGAAAAAATAACTGACCTTCAAACAAAGACACAATGCTGAGGGCTAGTGCCACGGTTATACATCTTGGTAAAATTGATACAGTTAAATCTGGTTCTAACCCAATTAGACGTCCTATAAGAGCTGTTGAATACAACGAGAATATTGTTGAGACAATTACAGATGTGAAAATCTCGGCTGCATGCCTCTTGACAAGCTGCAATTAAAGGAATAGAACAGCAAAATATCAGTCCATAAAAAACCATTTGTTAACTAATCCCCTTCCCAAAAAACAAAAAGATCAAAGAAGAAAATTCATAGTTTAGTAATGTAATAGTAGCAGTGGGTAGAGGGAGAGAGAGAGGACTAGTGACTAAAAACATCATTGCCAGATGATGAATAGGCTGTTCAAAATACTAGCCATCAGAAAACAATACAGTGGTAAGGTATGATAAGCACTGGGTAAATAAGAGGTCTACTTGTTCATTAATATTGCACCAAAATCACCTTTCCATAGGGATGGCTCCACACATTTGTCTCACATATTTGTCAAAATAGATGGGATGAATAATTTATGTAACTATAATAGAATATAGAGGAAAAGATCTCCTTGTTGAGACACATCAAATAAAGGAAATTATAACCAGGGCACGCTTAATGATGAACCCCAGACCTTCTCCAGATGCTTGATGGACTGAACGCTATCTTAAACTTGCCAAAATTAAATTAAATTAATTACAGGTCCATGCTTGTTGAGTATGCTGAACGATTAGTTACCTTTCTCTGTTTGAACATTGAGAAGGCAAAAGAGAGAATAACAGATCCCAAAAATCCCATTAGAATATCACCAGCACCAGGATTAGATGAGACCTTTGTAAGGTAATATCCTGTGTAAGTTGGGAATAACCAAATCAACACACATGCACTATGAATAAACTAAGCTAGATTCTAAATGCTATTAAAGGAATCACAGATTTGGAGGGTGAATATTTATAATTAAAAAAAGTAGAAAACATGACATGGATTAAGAAAGTATAGATACTAACGCGATGAGAAAGCCAAAAGATACAAGTTGTCACTGTTCAAGTGATTTAACATCCATATGTCACATATATTTATTGTCATATTTAGATGGGATACAAATCTCAAATAATGGATCTAACTTACCAGCCACAGAAGAATTCTCCTGATGTGAAATCAACTTTATTGCAACTCAGTTCACACTCTAGTTTTTAAGATCAGCTTCAACTTTAATGTCATTTGGCCGTATCTCTCATTAAATCCTGGGCAATTAACTATTTCTATTCTCCAAGCCTCGACCAAATTCTTTTCAACCCACCTCGGGTCCTTTTAGCACCTTCAACTTGAACTAGGTCATCAGTCAATTTTTTATTTTTTTTGGTAGCACAATCCCAAACTATCTAAGTATTAATTTCTCTCATCTTATCTTGTATTAGTCCAACCTTTACCCTCTTAAGGAACCTATTTATTGCGTATCTTATCTTTCGTGTCTCGTCATTCATCTATGTAGGTTTCTGTCGAAGATATTTTGAAGAATGAAAAAGATATATTCTTCTCTTTAGGAGGTTAAGATTTATAGTCACAACTTACAAGTAAATAAGGAAACTATCCTAAATTAGTTCCTAAAATTAATACAATTAATCAATCTAATGCCTAAATTAAGCTACAAATTAAGTTAATATTTACAACACTCCCCCTCAAGTTGGAGAGTATATATCTATAACTCTCAGCTTGCTACAAATAGAGTCGATGTCAGTCTTTAGTAAAATTTTGGTGAAGATATCGACAAATTGACTACTAGAAGGAACAAACAGAGTGGTGATTTCCTTGGATCCTACGTTAGATCGAATGAAATGACAATCAACTTTAATATACTTGGTCCATTCGTAGGAACCCTTCAATTTTGTATTAGTCAATGATCTAATAAAAAAAGAGTATTTGTTGTCCTTGGTGTCCAATTTATCAATCATGATAGGACAAAGAAGTTGCTTAGAGCAAAGATTTAGGAAGCGAGAGAAGTTGGCAAAGACTAGCTTGGTTGAGGGAGCCGAGTGGCCTTGCCGAGGATGACGAGAGGCTGGGCCGAGGAGACCGAGAGGTGCCGAAGGAGCCAAAAGGCTCTACCGAGAGGGGCCGAGGGAGACGAGAGACACCAAGAAGAGGAGGACCGAGAAAGAGAAGCTAAGGTTTAGAAAATCTGCTCTGATACCATGTCGAATGTATTTTAGAGAATGAAAAAGATGTATTTTTTTCTCTATGAGGTTAAGATTTATAGTCACAACTTACAAGTAAATAAAGAAATTATCTTAAATTAGTTCTTACAATTAATACAATTAATCAACCAATCTAATGCCTAAATTAACTAAATATTTACAACAGTTACATTTATCTCATGGGCATGTGTCTTGACTGACCATCGTGCTCCACGATAAAGCACAAATGTTTTTAAAACTATCTTATACAATACTTCCATTAAATTGATAGGTATTCATCAAATCACACAACACAAGAAAAAATTCTCCAGTTTCATCTACTCTAATTCTATAAACAATGTCTTCTTTCATCTCTTGTTCCTAATGGATGATGAACCCAAGATAAAGAAAATGGTCATTTTCTTATCCTAGTCTTACCTGAAAAGCTTTCAAGTAAAGCATCACTCTATAAAAATGATCTGGAATAACCCAATCCATATTTCAACACCCAAAGATATAGTATTGATACACAGTAGACACCATGTGTCCTAGTGTATATGCCCTGTAAATTAAAATAGAACAGCTATGAGAGGTAGGGGCTCAAAGCTCACCATTACGTTGGCCTGTATCATGCCAAATATATGTACATATGTAAAATAACAAATACTGTTTTGGGGGATTTCTATTATGAGTTTGGTACAGGGGTATTTTTGTCATTTCAAGTTTTGGGTCCTGGCATGGAATAGATTGGTGTTTTGGGATCTTTTTTTTTTTTTTTTGGGTCTTCTATGTTTTGAGTTGTGTTCTTAGAATTTTAGAGGAATTACCTAATTTACAGGGATTTAAGCATGAAGTCTTGTGTTGGCTTTTCTTAAGAGGTTTCGGGTTATTATAAAAGGAGAGTGGTCTGTGTTCAAAGGAGATTTTTGGAGAGAAAATTTCAGATTGAGCTAGGGTTTTGAAACATTGGAAACTTGAGTTTTGAGGATTCAACTCCATGGCACCTTGCTATCCCTTTATTGCTACGTTTCGTGTTAGACGCTTGCACTTTGCTGCTTATTTTCCCCACAATCTAGCTCTGGAAAGTGCCAGATTTCAGGTATTTTTAGTACATCTAGAGAATTACTTGCTGTTTGTCCCCTATATTTTATGAAATCCGCTGTTATATGTGAAATATAGCGCTACTTTTCTGTTTTAAGTAACTAGTGTTTATTATCTCTGCAATCTGCTCTATTCACTGTCCCTACTTATATCATTGTAGTAATAGGAATCTTAGCTGTTGCTCCAAATGTTATTGCACAAGTGACTACATTGTAAACGTCATGAAGAACTACAGGATCAACCACGACAGTAGTAAAGAAATCAATCAAGCACATGCAAGAGAGAGTGAGATTTCTAGGGTTCAGCAATCTGCCTATGTCAATAAAAGAGAGGGAGATCAAATTCTGATATAAATTTTTTTTATATCCACCATTTGTGATAAATTAGTTTTGCAAAAAATCATTGCCTCTCTTTTCCTCAACCAGAAGCCCTGGTTCTTTTAATAAATAACTCTAATCACAAACCTAGGAATGATACCCCTGAATCCATGGCCAAAGGTGGCTTTCAAGAGGGATCTAGGTTAAATGCTGTCGGTATTGAACATGAGGCAACTTATTCCGCTGTGATGGTTCATCCTCTTCAGTATTTCGTAAGATTTCATATTTCTTCTTCTTAGTTCAGAGAACCAGTTTTGAAACTATAAAGACAGCCATTTAGTTTATTCTAAAAAGAACTATCTAAAAATGGAGTGAGCAGGTAGCTGCAAGCACTACAATTTCTTTCTTAAATAAAGTATTCTAGCAAGCTTTATTTATTGGTTGCGTAGAGAAGGGATAAATGACCTTCTATGCCTCCTGGCAGAAAATTCAAGGAATCCTACTAGCCCACATATAGTCCAAGTAATTCTTGCAGACTTGGGAAAATATTTCGCTGGTGCCTAATAATGCACTAAATAAATGTCATCTATTACAATGATAAATGACCTCAATCACATAAATTTATCTACTACACTCTCCTTTCCCTTTGCAAAAACCTTCATTTTATCTCTATGGGGATCCAATTAAAGCCTTCTC
This sequence comes from Nyssa sinensis, assembly GCA_008638375.1. Lineage (NCBI taxonomy): Eukaryota > Viridiplantae > Streptophyta > Magnoliopsida > Cornales > Nyssaceae > Nyssa > Nyssa sinensis. Next base: position 24,614,792 of record CM018046.1, read on the forward strand.
AGAGCCAAAAGAAAGGCCATTATCTCTTTTGGTATCGATCTAACTTTTGTCATTATTTGCACAAATAATAGTGAAATGGCTTTCTTCTCTTTGAACCTTGCAACCGATCACCTAAGTGATAAAACTAGCTTTAGTGGCCCATTCCCTTGCATAATGATATTGATCTTTAACTACTTTCAGTCATTGTTGAATCACTCTCCTGAATTTCTGCAGTAAGACTCATCAAATGGTGACAACAATTGTTCTATACTTGAATAACACTCTTGTTCTTATATATAGGCGAGATATTGTTTTAGCACTACAGCCAAGGATCAAAATTTCGTTTCTTTTCCATCGAAACAAGCTGAAATGTTTCCATTTCTCCGGGAAGCGAAACGAAACACTAGTGGAATATCAAAATTCACATGTTTCTATGGAAACAAAATTGTTTCTGTGGAAACATACCGAATCAGAGGATACGTTTCTTTTGTATCAACAATAATTCTAGAAGTTAGAAAAAAATAATATCCATTTATTTTTCAAGGATTAAGACTCAAAATTACAAGAAAATATTTCTATTATTTTTCCTAAAATAATAAAAAAGTAGTAGGAAAAATAAAGTGTAGAGAAATAACTATTTTAATACTAAGTTACTAATTATAATAGGTTTAAATCGTCATTTGTTTTACTTTTTATTTTATATGTAACTTGTGTCAAATTATCTAATTCGTAGATATTATATATTATATATCTATTATGTTATTTATCATAAATATGATGTATATGCCTTAAACATGCACAAATATTCAATAAATAGGCTTATTTGTATAAATAAATAAATTTTAAGTTATGTTTCCAATTTTTTCTCCGTTTCTATTATGTTTTTGAAACGTTTCCGTTTTCGGACAGACCAAAACTATACATCGAAACGATATTTTGATCCTTGACTACAGCATCATTTTCAATACTTATCTCGCATAAATGAAAATAATATGACAGCCCAAAGTTTTTCCTTCTTTCATCTTTTCCAAAGCTTCTCTTAGTTTAAATATATAATTTTTTCATCAATAAATATAACTAATTTTGTCACTAAAAAATTCAAAGTCTCTCAGACTAAGTTCACATACATGGTTTCAATAAGGAAGTAATGAGATCAAATCTTTCACTTTGCTTTAATCTCATCCTTCACTAGTAGAAACTTTCTACCCTCACCTATAATGCATTTAACATGATAGAAATATCTAGGTGTCATTTTTCTTATCCTGGTAAGTTTTCACCACCTTCTCCCGAATCCTTTGTTACTAAAATGGAACTCAACTCTAAAAAATCTTTCTTACTGATAAAGTACCATAATAGTGACAAAGATACCAAAAAATAGTGAACATTATGCACATGTAAGGAGAATGCATAGAACAACCCAAAATATGAAACTTTCTTTCATGTCATTCTTATAATGAGAATCCAGAGTTAATGTCTTGAAAATGGTGTTTAGGATCATAAAATGTTGTGGCTCAAAATAGTTGGTGCCAAATCTCAGTATAGTGAGAAAAGTAGAAGAGAGCGAATCATAATAGTGTTCCATTTTTTTGGCGAGGATAACAATGGAAAATGAGGAAATTTTTGAAGGCTCGCAATTAGTTGTGCTTGGACTGATTTTTATAAATTCATATATTATTAATTTTCCATTGCTTTTTGACAAAGCACAAGTTAAAGGAATGCTGTAATTGTTAGTTCAGTGTGTACCTAAAACGGGATTAATTCCAGATCCGGAAAGGTATCCGAAAGCCAAGGCTGCCACATCTGCAGCTAATGCACAACAAATTATTGGATGGAAAACCTTCTTCACACCAGAAGGCAACCTGAAGTCCAAATGAAACAAAATGATGAAACTTTCAAACAGGAAACAAAAAGTAAAATAAAATAAAATATTTTGATGAGAAATTTTTTTTTTTTTTTGAAGGAAACGAAAATTGTTCTCAATCAACTCCAAATAAAAAATGAACTCATAACTTAATCCAAAAATATAAAAAGAGCTCCTAATGCCCTCAATGTGATGGAAGGTTATCCATGGAGGTCAATATCAAGATGAAAACCACGGGCATAACCCACAGAAGAACATCTAAAACTCACACTCTTAACAAAGTAAAAGTTTATGAACAGTTCTACTAAGTCAAGGAGAATGAAATTTACCCAGAACCAACCATATAGCCTAACACGGTAGATGCAAGTAGGAAAGGAAGGCATGTTCTTGCACTTGTCCCAAATGCTGTTGGGTAAAAATATGCTGCAGCAAATGATAAAAGGAAAATCCCACTCCAAGTCCACACTTCTAACAGAGAAAAAGGAGCAGGTTTTGCCATAGGCTCAGCAGCCATCATTTCTGTCTTTACCATTTTTCTTACAGCTATAGCTGTAAAACCTGCAACACAAAGTGAAGCCAGCCAGCCTCCAACTGCAGAAAATGAAGCAACAGTAACAAGATGTTATAGATAGAAACAGGATTACACACACACACAGAGATTGACAGGATGCAAGACAATTTTAATGTCAGGCCTTCAAAGTTTCTTGATCAGCCTTTACTTCTGAGGACTAAACAGCCAACTTTTGCAGCTCACTTCAACAGCAACAAATTCAACTAAAATAAATTAATTCACAATTTACGTATTTTCATTAGGAACTTCTTCAGCAGTCCATTTCAATCCTATATGTTTGAATTTTCAAAAATCTATTCAGCAACAACTGGGTTGGTCTGATCACCAGAAAATTAATCTTGCATTGTAACCAGAACCTTAATTTTGCTACTTTAATCAAGCAAGCTTCAAGGAGTATGGTGGAGAAAATCTCAAGGGAATGCTTCAAACACTTGATCCCTGGATAATTCCAAAAGTAAGCTCAAAACAAGAGTTCATATAAAAGCATTTCTTATAGTAACAATATGATCCATGAATTGTGTAGGGAAGGAACATAGTCTATGCCTTATTTTCACAGGGGCTGTTGATGCATGCAATGCAAATGCACAATGATGGACACCGTATGACTAAATTTTCTTGTCATCATGCGTGAACCTTAAGATAATGTCCAAAGCTTTTAACAACTATTGATCCCACACTGGAATCACCAAAGTACAGCAATTGAATTGGATAAATTTCTGGTATTGTAGTTTGCCAAAAGAGAACGATTGGTGATTCTTTGCAAAGAATCCAGATATTGTTGGAGACTATAATGCTTCAGACAGAATGAGAGTCTATCCTAAATGGAATTTTCATGGTCCCATCAACTAATTTCTGAAGGACAAAAATATACCTTGGACATGCCTGACAAAGTTAACGCATTTGATTTGTTCCAATTAAGCAACCTAAACCTATCTAGCAGTGAACATACATTACTGCAAATTCATTTATCCAACAGATAGGTAAGCATGATTTTGAATATCATATCAATCTATGCAATCACAACTCTTAAGCAGTTTGACTTTGTATTGCAAATTCACAATACAATAGACCCATTTAGAAACCATATTTCAGTTTATACTGACACTCAAAACAAAACTTAGATGCTGTTGCTTGACTATTCCCCTAAACCTTCTGTGAGGTAACTTGCCCCTCTTATTAGTTCTAGGCAAAGCTGAATGATCCATGCAGCCAACCCCAAGTAGTTTGGTTTCAGTCTTTCTTGAGTTACAAAATAGCTAGTTCATGTGGAGGCACAAAACAAGACTCGGTCTTATTCATGTATCTTTAATGAAAACCATCTACCTGAATCAAGAAGGGAAAACGGTTAGATTAAAGTGAGATGCTTTAAAAGAATACAGGCTAATTACAAACAGCACATGAGAGAGTTGCTTTAGAAATTTACATAGGTAAATTGCAATACAGCTCACATGTGAATTATGCATGTTTGTGCAATAAAAGATAATTGGTGGAAAGGAATTGGACCATGCTAATTCTAAACAACTTACTACTAGAATTGTGGATAATGAAAGGAGATGGAGGCAGGTAAAAGAAAAAACCAATGCACTGATCAAAATATTACAACTACTGAATATATCAGGTACCAGAGTTGGTAATGTGAGAGAGGATAACTAAAAGTTTTAATTGACAATTTTGGGTGGTTCAAAAAGCTGGTTGGTAGCCTTTGGCAATACACACAGAGGCAATGCATATCAAAGAGATCTAATGAAAAGGAAGATTTTGGCTTGGGAGCAAGCTAAATGTTTTTGCCTTGGATAAATCTAGAGGAATTCCTTACTCTTCTACTCCTTAGCAAGTCATAATAAATTTTAATTGCATAGAGTCAAGTTCACTTAACCAACTAAATCTAAGAAAGAAAGTTTCAGTACACACTTCAAGAAAATTTAATGCTAAACTGCTTTGCATAATGAAGTAGCTGCAAATTTAGGTACCTAGAATGAAACAGATCTTGACCCCAGAAGCCGCAGGGATATCTTTTACAGCAAGTGGTAAAACCACCAATGATGGTACATAAAACAATGGAAGCCACCTCTGAATAAACAAAAGCGCCGGTTGAAAGAAGTTCATCAAGCTCGTTGCCATGGCAGGGACAGTAGAATCAAGAATCACTAGGATGGTGAATATACAAAACATCCCAAATAAAGCACTTGGGAATTTAATGGCAGCAGCAACAAACGCCTTTTTCAAGTATTTATCCACAGCTAGTATAATACCCAGCGAAACAATCAAATGCAATACACCAAACACCTACAAGGCAAAAACAAAAACAACCCATTAATACAAATCATTCAAACAACAATTCAAGAGTACAAAAAACCATGAAAGATCGCAACGCACGCTTTGAAGGCCCATGGAGGTGGTACTGCCCTCCGAGCCCATGGATTTGGCCGGAATGATTCGCGTAGAGTGAGTTTTATGAGGACCAGGAACTCTAAACAGATGTGAAGGTTCGCAGAAATTGGGCCGATGAAAGATTTTGACGCCATTGAAAGCAACAGGTGTTTTCTTCGGAGGGTTTCTATTGGAATTTTTTAAGGAAATGAGACAACTTTGGGGAAGGATTCCTGAACGGGGGTGATTGGGAAGAGAGAAATGAAAGTTTGGGGTAATTGCGGAGGCGGCCGCCATGGAGAGAGCGGAGAAGTGACTGTAGTTGGGAGAGAGGAGACATTTTTCATTTGATCCGGGTGTGAATTTTGTATGGACACAAAAAACTGTTGGAACCAAAGAAGATGAGATTGCACACCCGCCAAAGGTACGGACACCTTCCCGGGTATTCCAATAGTACGAATTTTTGACCCGACGCACGTGGTTTTAAAAATTATTTCTCGGACCCACGCATGTTTTAACTTATTTCCCGGACCCATGTCCTTTTGAAAAGCGTCTAAATCTTAGACGCTTTTGTAAATTTTTTTTGGCCAAAAGCGTATAAGAATCCTACGCCTTTGAAAGGCGTCTTAAACTTATACGCCTTTATTTAATCCTAATTAAAAGCGTATAAGATTAAGACGCCTTTCAAAGGCGTCTTAATCTTATACGCTTTTAAAGTGATACACTCCTTTTAAAACTCTTGGATCAGGTGTACTTTTAAAAGATAAAATATATATAGATAAATACGAATATAAATACGAGTATATATACAAAAAAATATAGATAAAATATATGTACATATATATATATATACATAAATACATAAATATATACACAAATATATTTATAAATATATACACTCCTTTTAAATATATATATATATACATAAATAGTAATTAGATAAATACGAGTGTCTATAAATATATATATGTACATAATATATATATATAAATATGTATGCACACGAATAAATTCATATTTATATAAAATAAAATTAATTTATAATATTTTAAAAATTTATTATATAGTTCGAGATCAATCTCGATCAACCCACTTATAATATTTATCCTGCATTTGGTTGTCAGGAAAATTATAATATGCTGTTTGAAAGTTGACATAAATTTTATTTTTTATTTTTTATAAATTAACATATTATACATGTTAATTTATGATTGATCGAGATTGATCTCGAACTATATAATAAATTTTTAAAATATTATAAATTAATTTTATTTTATATAAATATGAATTTATTCGTGTGCATACATATTTATATATATATATGTATATATATATTTATAGACACTCATATTTATCTAATTACTATTTATGTATATATATATTTAAAAGGATTGTATATATTTATGTATATATTTAAAAGGAGTGTATATATTTATAAATATATTTATGTATATATGTATATATATGTACATATATATTTATGGATACTTGTATTTATATTCGTATTTATCTATATATAAATATATAAATTTTATTTTTTAAAAGTACACCTGATCCAAGAGTTTTAAAAGGAGTGTATCACTTTAAAAGCGTATAAGATTAAGACGCCTTTGAAAGGCGTCTTAATCTTATACGCTTTTAATTAGGATTAAATAAAGGCGTATAAGTTTAAGACACCTTTCAAAGGCGTAGAATTCTTATACGCTTTTGGCCAAAAAAATTTATAAAAGCGTCTAAGATTTAGACGCTTTTCAAAAGGACATGAATCCGGGAAATAAGTTGAAACATGCCTGGGTCCGAGAAATAATTTTTAAAAACACATGGGTTGGGTCAAAAATTCCCAATAGTACAGTTATTTTTCGTTAGGTGGGGCCCAATAAAAATAAATAAATGAATTTTGATTTTACTACGATAAGGCTATTGCTACTGAGAGATCCATACGAACTCTTATCAGTCAGATGAAGGTAAAGGTGAGATGCAAATGCGCCAAGTCTCTTGATAGCATTCCTTTACCATAATACACGAGTAATGCTATCTCAGTAATAACATTTTATCAAAAAAAATTTATCAACTGCCTGTTAGTATTCGGATGTTAGTTAATTTTAGTTTTTTTGTATAATAAAATGTTTTCAACACACTTATTATGACTATATTATCTAACATCAAAAGATTTCGTTAATTGAAACCTGAGCACGCCAAAAATTACATTAACTAGCATCTGATTAATCACATCTACACTTTTCCAAAGATCACTAATTAAAATCAGAGATTTTTTCTTAAAAGTACTTTCCCACGACTTGTGCTAATTGGGAAGCTATAGTCATTGGAACATTCCATGCTCTATTTTGATCTAGTTTTAGTTCTGTGTTTCCTCTAAGGAGGCAGTTGGCTTGCCTTAAGCCTTCTCCTCCCTTTGCACATTCTTTTATTTTTAATTAAATTTTCAATTACCCTCCCAAAAATCTCAAGAATATCTTAGGAAAGCTAATGCATATCGTGATAAAACATACATATTTAAAAATATGAGTCAATCAATAATCCAACACAATTAACTAATTATGTGAAGTTTCAAAACCCAAACACATACGACTAACCCATTATTTGTTTAAAAGACTTTTAGATGAAAAAGTTACATGTATTTATATAAGTTTTGATTAATCTTCAAGTTTGGTAAATTTGGATGTAGCACAAAATAATGTGAAAACTTCTTTTATAAGTGAAAGTCTCTCAAACTTCGGTAGGCTTTCGACGTGGAATGAATTATCTTGACTCGTGATTTTTTTTTTAATAATTACACAAGTTAAATCATGTTAAATGGGTTGTGTCACGACCCGAAACCCACCCTGTGCGGATCTTGCATCGCGACCGCCACCCTCAGGCCCGGAGACCCTTGGGCGAAGGCTCACATAGGCAGCGGTATCGAATAGATGTGCAACATACGTTTTGCGGAAGCGTGAAAAACTTTTTCTTTTCTTTTCTCATTTTAAATTATGCACATCCGTCCGATACTGCTGCTCCATACATAGCATACATGGTTACACATTCAGAGTATAACAAAAACTTAAAAACTTCATACATTAATACAATACATATTCGGTTGCCCTGAGGGCTTATTACATATTCTTACATTGTTTACTAATACAAAATGTACTACTAGTGTTCATAGGTTCTTCAAAAGAAACTACTTAAACATATCCTTCCAAAAACAGCTAGACTCATCGCCATCATCCTTAAGACCCTGTCTGCTGAATCACCTGAAAGGGGGGGTCCAAACAAAGTCCAGGTAAGCTAATCTAAGCTTGTGAGCAATTCCAGTATTCGTCATGGGGTTTTCAATTAGCAGTGGTTTAGTACATAAGAGTTTGTAAAATAATCACCGCCAATTGTTCGTATACTTTGAATACAGAATATATGCATTCCTTAAAACATGTAGCTTTGAAACATTTAAAGTATTCAAGCCAACTCATACTTCGTCAAATAGAGTATATAACTCAAAACATATGCATTTCATAAAACAAATAGTTTTGAAACATTTAAAGTATTCAAGCTATACATATACTCATGAACTTCAAAACATATAACATAACATGTATTTCTTAAATAGAGTATATAAAACTCAAAACATATGCACATTGAAAATGAGGGTAAAACCTGCTTCCATTTTCAAATCATTTGTCATCTTATCACTTCCATTAGTGGAATATGTTTCGAACCGGACTCCCATCTTACTTATAAATGGAGATATCTCATTTGCCTGGGGGATTAGATCCTGCTACCGGGCATTTCACATGACAGGTCAATGAGTTACAATAAGAACCCAAAATACTGACTATGTGGTTTTTGACAGGTCAATGAGATCCGAAGAACCCAAAATACTGCCTGTGTGCTTATGCACCATTATCTTATAAAATATTTATCATGTGACTTTTCTCATAGATACTTTTCATAAATTCGTAATAAACATTCGTATACTTGAAATAAGCAAATTCAGAATATTTAACAATAATTGCATTTTAACTAGACATGCTGAAAAGTAATTAAAGGAAAAAACCGTTACAGAAACCAATCACTGAGCATGTCACAATGGGGTTATAAAATAGAACAATTAAAAACTGAATCATGTAAACACTGAATTTGAAATTTCAAACATTTCATATCTTTGCATTAAAACCTTTTTAAATCCATGGAGTTAAATTTTCACTTCAAACACAGGGTTACTCACCTTGGTCCTTTAGAGTTAGTGCTAATAATGCGCTTTCCCACTTTCCTTGTAGTTCCTAAGAACAATTCATAAACATCTCATCAACTTCACATTCATTGTAATATCATCTCGATATTCCTTAACTTATGCTTAAATCGTATTAGATCCTAAAATGATTTCATAAATTCATATGTACTTAACGTAACTCGTATTCTTAACCTATGACACAATTTAATGTGTTAGAAATTGAATTTATTTCAATTTATACTCTTCTGGTAGCTCTATTAACTTTGAATTAAAGTTATTTATTTGACATGCTTACGTGTCGTGTCTTTCCGTATTTCATTTCTCGTACACGCCTTAGTATTAGTACTTTGGCATTACTCTAATTTATAGTCATCTGACAGATGCTATTCATCAAATTTTATGTCTTTTTATTTTAGACATTTCTTTTGGTCGAATAGACTCTACCATTATGTCTGGAGTGTCCAAGAAAGTCGGTTTAGGCTTTCCAAGAATTTAATTTGGACTTTTGTATGTAAAAGGGCAAAATGGTCATTTACCTATTTACGTGTCATATTTTTTTCGTACTTTGTTTTGTAATTTAGACTCCATTTTTGAGTCCGGGATGTCAAAGAAAGTTAATTTAGACCTTCTCTAGTTTCATTTTGGCTTTCGGGGTCCCAAGGGTATTTTGGTCATTTTAGCCTTTTACGTGTCTTTATTTTTTGGGACCCCGTCTCGTGTCGTGGATCTCACCATTGGACTCAGAAGGTCCGAGATAGTAAGAATACACTAATAGCTTGTTAATTTTGGTCAAGGGGTATTTTGGTCATTTACTCCTTTACATGTCTTTATTTTTCGGGTCCCGTCTCGTAAAACGGACCCTACCATTGATCTCAGAATGTCCAAAATAGTAAGAATACACTATTCATATGTTTAATTTGGACTTCATTTGCTTTGTTTATGACTCAAGGGCAAAATAGTCATTTTACTTTATTTATTAAATAATTAAATTAATTATTTAATTATTTTTTCAGGGGCTTAAATGCATAGAATTCTTATCAGTTGGGCCACAGTATAATTGTTCTGAAGTCCAGGGGTCAATCCGTAATAACCAAAAGTCTTGGTTTTATTTTATTTAAAGAACTTAGAAAACCAACGGTTCAATGTGATTTTAAATAAACCAGTCCGGTCTGGTTGAAAACCAACCGGTTCAGTGGGTTTATTTACATGTGGCTGACGTCATGATGACGTCAGCCCTAGGTCTCATTCAAATTAAACCACGACCAAAACGTCGTCGTCCAATTAATTCGGTGGCAAGCCTAAAGGCTGCCACCTGTCCGAGCCAACTCGGTTATTTTGAAACGAGTCAACCCGTCATCGTCTTCCCCACGTCGACTCCCCTGTAACCCTAATTCCCGTATTCCATTCCTTCCATTTTCGTACAGTTTGGATCCATGGATCCTCACTATTTTTGTCCCAAAACGTTCCTAAGGTATAAACAATTCAATTGGCATTCGTTTGGGGAATCAAAAGGGTTCCGTTTGATCGTTTTCAACCTTGATAGTCCGAACTGTAATTCGGTCATACATGCTCATTTCTGAGCCAAAACCCTTGGGGTTTGATTCTTTGTGATCCATTTCTCATGGAGTTTCATTTCCCATTCTATTTTATCTATTTTGGTAGGAGTTTGACAGGTTGGTTTGAACAACCGAAACCTGTAACTCACTTTATGGAGGTCGGTTCTTTAGTTTTGTGGTCGTGGGCATAGGTTTTTAGAATGCCCTTAGGGTCTTCTTGAGGTCCTGATAAGCCAAATTGAGCTTGGAGGAAATCGATTCAGACCTGCCATGGGCAAGGTCTTCAATGGCGATTTTTCGTGGGTTAGGTGTTTTTGGTGATTTTTAAGGCTCCATTTCATGCTTGATCAAGTCTTAAACACATATAACACAGCATACGTATAAAAATAACCATAAACATTTCATATTAAATCATAACTTCTAGAGAGAGAAATTTTAATTGTTTTGTGGGTTTACCTTTTTCTACACTGTTTCCTCCTCTTCCCACTTCTGATCCTTCTGCTATTCTCCTCAGCTTCTCCCTCTTTTGGTTTTAAAGAGAAGTAGCTGACCTCTCTCTCTCCTCCATTCTCTCTCTCTCTCTCTCTCTCTACATGACTCAGCCCATTTCAGTCCCCCATTTCGGCTGCCATCCCATCTCATAAATTTCTCTTTACCTTTTGTTGCTTTACATTTATTACTTGCTTGATATTTACATATTATATATATATATATATATTCACACACTACACACCATGAGAACACACACACAGCCGACACACACTCACTTTGCACTGTTCATACACTTTAACCATATATATATATATATATATATATATATGCTTGACTTTATTCATATACATACATGCATACATACTTGATTTACATATACATACATATAATTCATCTTCCTTTTAATCATAATTATGTGCTTAATTTATTTAATTATAATTAAAACTAATTATTTCATATAAATAATTAATTTAATTGTTTGTTTAATTAATTATTCTCTTTGAGTGTAAATGTTTTTACACAATTTTCTTTACTCTCGTAATACGTGTCATATGACCCGGTATCCCGGGTTGGGATATTACAGGTTGACATGACAAAAATAGGAATACAACGCGCGTTATCCCATTTATAACCTAAACTTATTTATGTTCAATCAAAATCTGTAAACTTCATGTCGTATTGTGTTATTCATTATAACAAAAATCTCATGTCGCGTCAAAACTTGACACCCCTACTAATAACTAATGACGCTAACAAAGGTAGTGTCATTCAATGCACCAATGCAAGAATAGTTTTAGGATGTGCAGCCTCGGATGAACATTCTCCTGTCACATTCCTGTTTCCAGACCAAGAAAATACACATTTAGAATATTTTATTTACTTTCAAAAAAATTTAGGTTGTGTTTCGACTTATGGATTTGAGATAAACAATTTCTCATTTGATCATTAAAAAACCATAGCTCAAAATTTGGATCCGAACATGGCTATGGATGGAATCTTTAGGTGGATCTAAAATAACAAGGTGGAAGGAGTTAATCTGAAATCCATCCCATGAAAGATTTTTGGTTCGGATGAACTTTCTTACACCTACTCTCTTTTCTTCCTCATCTCTACTAACCTAACCCGATTAACAAATCCTTCAACATATATAGTTTCAGAAATCCCAGTGGCAGTTTGCATTCACTTCAAATCCTTTTTCTTCCATGATTGGTAAAAGTTGATACAATCTCTCAGCATTAGATCACGGACTCGGATCCTCTATAATAACTTATCAAAAGGCACCTCAACCAGTATATGACTGGTTGTACATGTTTGCTGTGCGACCTTCCACTGGAAATTCTCTCCAGGGGAAGATAAACCACTCCAATTGAGTCTAAGAAAGGGATGTGTACTGGGTTGGAGTGGAATTGTCCTCTCTTATGTATGTGTTGGGTGATTGGCATAAATTCATCTACATTCTAAATGACTTGTTTGTGACCCGAGACGTTTTCGAAAAAAGTTTTTACTTGTTTTTGTTTTAAATATGTTTTGTCTCTTATGCTATAACTTGCTTATATAAGAGTATTATCTTGAGATTTTAACTAATGAGAAGATAGAGCCATCATTAGAAAAAAAAAAAAAAAAAGAATTTCAAATTTTTGGGAGTTTGTTTTACCTTTTTAATCTCTTTGATATATAATGAATTAATCATCACTGACACAGACATCTGACCGAAACACATAAATTTTGTATTTTTTCTGTATGTTTTGTTTAAGGCCAACCATAAGAGAAAGCAATTCCACTCCAACCCAATACATATCCCTTTCTTAGACTCAATTGGAGTGGTTTACCTTCCCCTAGAGAGAATTTCCACTGGTCACACGGCGTGAGACTGCCATCGTAATGTGGGGGACCCACGAGAAGCCCACATCAATACAAAACATCAGACCGTTGCATGGTGTGACAGTCTTTCCTTCCCCTGCCATCTGACAATCAAACAGAATTGTGGAATTTGAAGTTTTCAAGAAAATCTGATCCATTTGCACTAAAATTGAGAATAATTACAACTCAAAAGGACATGACCTCCTTAGACAATGTTAAAGATTGAAAAATAATTACAACTCAAAGGAGCACTACCACATTAGACAATGTTGTCTGACAACTAAAACGGCAGTTAGGGCATTGTGTAGATGAAGCAACTCCATACCAACCATACCAAGGCTCAACTTCAGTAATGATAGACGTTAGGCGGGGACTCAATGTCGTAACGATACACATTATGGGGGGACTCAAAGCTGTACTGATACACATTATGGGGTGGTTCCACTTGGTAGTTTTGGACGTTCTGCTGTGGCTCATCTTCATAGTCGTAGGCATAATGGGGTGGGGATGGGGAACTTGGTTCACTTGCAGGGGGGCTGGGAAGCTGAGTTTGGTTTTTATCAACTCCGACCTCAGTTAACTCCACATCTTCAAACGAGTGGAAAATCGGGTGCAAGTACGCATCAGCCAGGTATGATTTTAGATTGAGGTCGGGTTCAGAAGCGTGCTCTTGTGTGTCCTTTGCCATGGCTTCCTGAAGATGAGAACAAGAGGAAAAATACTTTCATCAGTAATTTGGATAGTAAAGTCAAGCCTCTGGTAAAGTATCTGCCACCAAAGCACAAATTTCAAAAATCAGTTTGTCTTTATCATTGATTTTAGATTCAAACACCCAAAAGCTTCCTTTCATTTCCAATCTGGCTGTTGCTCCTTCAGTTATGAGTAGCACAATGGAGAAAGTCAAGGAAAGCAACTTTTCCCAAATAGAAATGAGATCACATAATAAAAAAATATGTGATCATAGGCCACATTTTCAGTCATGTAATAAAAAAAAAATGGGCCAATGTGATTAATTTGGTCATCCAAATAACTAGCAAAGAACAAAGAGGCAATTTGGGCATTCAAAAGTTTTCTTCGAAGATCTAGTTGAGTGTACGCTGAGGCACCTATTCCACACGTAATCAAATTTCAAGTTCTCACACAAAGAAGTCCTTCATATTAGGTACATAAATGGAGAGGAAAAAAAACCTATAAATTTGTTTGGGGAAAAACACCATCCAATGCTCAAGACTGTCAGACATTCTGGAATACAACTCTCATGGTCACCATCACGTAACAATGCAATTACCACTTAAATAACCCTTCCTCTATTTGAAGCAAGTGAATGTCATATGTCTATATAAAAGTATAGCATGAGCATGCACACAAGCAAAAAAAAGCTCTCAAATTTGGGTCCATTGGTTCAGTTGCTATATCTAGGTAATCAGAAGGGAAGATTAAATATAATCATCAGATATAAGGAAAACCCTAGATAGTCATGGACACTGCGAAGCTGAGAACTTTGCCACTGTAAATTCAAATGGACTTATGGTTTGCAGGTCCACATAAAACAGACTTCTGTCTTATTCAATCCTGGCCATGACAAATTGGGAAATGATGACCTGTGTGTGATGTTACGATGACTCTAGACATAATTAAGAATATAATTTAATTTATGCAACTGTATATATACATAGATGAACTGCTCAGCATGAATTTTAAAAGAAATCTTACTTTAAACTAGTCCCACTATTTTTCTATTAAGATGGATATAGCTTACCTCAAGGGGATATTTTCTGAATGCAGGTTCAAAGCGGTTCTTGCAGTACTTGTGGAACGATAACGTCAATACAGGTAACACAACAAGCAAGGGAGTTGAATTTGCAGCCTTTTTTGTGCTGAGCAGACCCATCAATAGAAGTTGAGATATTAACAGGCTTGCTATTATGCGGCTGTGAACATGTGGCCAGAATGCAGCAACACTCTCATATTGTTGATTGTACACATTAATTATCTGTGTGATCAAGCAGAGTAGAAAATCACAATGTGAAATTATGTAAGTAAAACTCAACATAATATACAATTAATAAACTTGACCCAAGAAAGTACTCAAAAGACACCAATGATACGGCTTAATATGACAACATGTCTCAATTTCTTAATATAGCTGTGAATTACGGATGAGCTTTCCATTCAGCATATTTAACATTGTGAGGGAAAATGTCATTAATCATCTTTGTGTTGACAATTCTTTTCCAAAATGTACTTCTATGATTAGTATTTTTAGAATCTACTTGAGTTGGCTAGATTTGTTGCTAGAAGGACACCCCTCACAGGTACAGAAGTTTTAAGAAGTGTGTAATCCGGAAGGTAAACGTGTCACGCATTACATTCATGCACTTAAACACTAGACCTTAGGATTGTAATGTTCGGAATTAGTCTATAATGATTACAATGTCTTTAGGTAACAATTTTGAATATATATTGAATTGACCTTAGGAAATTGACCATAACAATTCTGGACTTAACAAGTGTACTAAACGAACTAGTCAAAATAGTAGTCTCATTGCAGTTCGAACGGTCGAGGTTAAAATTGAGTTTGTCTGAAGGCGCTCCAAGTAGGTGATTAGTTTAATGTAAAAATTTTCAATAAGTGAACGTTTCGAACGCAACAGGAGTCTGTCTAAACACGGTGACTGCCCAAAAGCTATTTGGGTCCACATCCAAACGCAACTCCTTCTAACACTGGTGTTTTTTCTGCACGGGAATTCTTATTCTACTAGGTTTAGGGTTTGAGTCGTCTATAAAAAGGAGTCTTGTGTGTGTCACATAATGATCCAAGCCTCTTGAAGCCAAAGAACAATTGAGAGATTTTTAGCTTCATTATTAAAATGCCATTCTTGTTTTGTCAGGTTCAGAGGAACTTTCTGGGTAAGTCTATATACCGAGCTGTTAGGTAGTGACACTAGTAAGGCATATAGCAAGGTTAGGAGAATTCATTATATAAGGATTTGCACACTGCTGCAATGGTGGATCAACGGATCATGGAAGCATGTGAGGCTGTCGGAAGACCAATCAAGATACAAGTTGATAGACAACGAGAAGATGAAATGCAAGAAGACTAGCGATAATTCACAAGGTAGTGGTAGATTAGTTTATTGAGTTTTGGTTTTTGTGGATTTGTGTTGTAATTTGGTTTAATTAGTCTTTTGTAGCAGTGTGCTTTTCTTTTCCATGAAGATTTTCCCACTTTAAATCCATGTATCCTTGTATCTTTACTTTATTGTATTGTCTTATCTTAGCTTGAATAAACTAGAACTCATAATCTTAGTTACTCAACAAGAGGGTATCCTAGATTGTAATTCATCCCAGAGAATCAATTAAAGTTGTTTTGATTAGTGATCCATATTAATTGAAACCAACATCCTTTAGGGTTTGATTAATTAAATTAGAGTGGAAATTTTTCACAAACATGATTTTTTTTAGGCACAGCTTGATAATTTGATATTTTTAAGCATTGTTTGATAGCCAATAATTAGTGAATTAGTAGTGAGATTTGATTATTATTTCATATAATTTGAGAGCTAACAGCTAAGCCACTAATCACAAAGCTAATAAAGTCGATTAGCAGCACTATTGATACAATTCATAAAAGTTGTTTCACCCTTATTCCCTCCAAATCTTCTTTATAAAAATACTTTCTTATATTTTTGCAACCATTAAGTTAATATCCTAATTCGGTTAGAATTTTTTCTGAATCATTCTCCAGAAACCAGGTGGGCAATTACTGCATCCTAAAATATTTCCAGCACCAATTAAATCCCAAAATCCAGACATGAGAGTACATTTCCTTTAATGAGTAACGGCCCACTTTACAATATTACTTTTCATGTGAACACTAGAGTTTCTGTAAACCACTGCACAATGCCACATCTCCATTGCTTAACATTGAAGCTAATAAACAGTACTAAACCACATAACAGCAGAGAAATAAAAAGAAAAATCAAATCATATTCAATGAGGAAACCAACCTGATGACGGTAAATAAAGTACGCAAAGGCGAAGAAGACTAGTATAAAAGGAAGAAGGATCGGAGTAATCACAGCATACACAATACCCAGCAGGAAGTACAACTGAAGACTTGGGAGAGTCTCTGGAAAATCCACACTCCCAGGGTCCATTGCCCTCTCTCTGTCCCTTTCAGTTTTGACCAGGAACAAATTCTTAAGGTGAAAAATGACCAAAGGCTTCAATCGGAGGATTTCACTGGCAATGCCAGCCCACCCATCAACCATTATATATGTAATAAAGAAAGTAGCCTTCATTGGTATTGAAACCCCAATGGTTCTTGGAATCCTGCAATAAAGAACATGTTTTTATTGGGACTAATTATGGAATATATAATTTTTTTTTTTTAAAAGAAGAAGATAAATTCAAGTAAAGTTAAAGAAAAGCTACATTTTTGCTTCAAATTTGTATTCAAGCACTCCATTACTTTATCCTGGATAATGAAATGACATTTTAAACTTTTGCATCCTCATCTCTATTCGGGAAACATGTCAGCTCTCCCATCAAAAACTCTCACCATAGAGGTCCCACTTTAAAGACCTCAATTCCTAAACTAAAGTTTAACCTTAGACTTCATCATCAACACTCAGCAGATTCTCCCACAGCAATATAATGGATTAACAAAATAGAAGGGAGAAATTTCTAGGATTAATAAAATTAAAAGAAAAAAATGGCCAAAAAATATGCAAAAGGAAGCTTATTTTATCATTAATATAGCAAAATTAATAGGAAAATGAGTAACCCGCTGTCTAACATCTGAGTATCTGACTACTAGTGGAGAAATCTAGAGTTTACGTAGGGGAATTATAATCTGATCTTGTAAATGAATGCATCAGTCTAATTTAGGCAGTTCATGGAAAAAATGCCTTGTGAACACATACATATCAGTCAAACTTGTGCAAATCACTATATTCAACTTTGTATTGCATGTCAAGTGCTCACAATGTGTGATGTTTCATGGAAGAAGAGATATCAATAAACATTTTCAGTCATTCATGTAATATTTCCATCGGTCAATGCACAATTTTCCCCCTCAAAGCTGTGCCTAGTGCTCCACATGATCTTGTATAAAGAGTCTTATAGTTCCAAAAACCTTAATGTATATATACCGTATTTAAAAATATTTATGAAGTAGGAGCACATGTTGACAAAAGGTTTTTTATCTTCCAAAATAATGCAAAACAAAATTGCTTCAGACAGAAACTTTCGCTAGGAATTTCCATTCCCAATGTTAAGAAATATACAGGAAAAAAAATAAAAAATTGGAATGCTGGTGAACATGAACACATGCATGTTACAGGTAAACAACTTCTTAAAAAAAGAAGAAAAAAAAACTATACCAGAGGTGCCAGATTAATTAGTAGCAGAGTATAAAAAAGCAATTTATACATTTTAGAATGGAACGGAATTCAAAATGTTTATGAATAATCAGCTGCTTAAGATTTTCTGATCAGCACATCCCACCAAAAAGGAAATGAAGGGCATCATGGAGAAACCTTTAGCACTTCAACTTCTCAATTATCTGTCTGTAGCATACTTTGTTCAAAAAGTATCAATCTGTAGTTAAAATTTTGGTGCATAAAACAATGTTGAACTGATACTTCAACAGCCACTCTCAAGTAATATGCAGTGAGATTACTTTTTTTTTCATTATTTGGATAGGTAAGACATACACACTCACTATGTCCCAGTTGGACTTGAACCCTCAACCTCCCATGTGAAACCATTCGAGCTAACACTTGATGGTAATATGCAGTGAGATCACATTACAAATCATTAGATTAAAACTGATACGTGTTGGCCAATACATAATGAGACATAAAAATATTGGTGACGCCTTTTTTCCTTTTTCTAGTCCAATGGCTAGGGTACACAATGGGGTTGGCCCCCTAACCCGAATGAAGGCAGTCAATCCTGGGTTTTTAGTATGACTCCTTAAGAGGCTTTACAAGCTAAGCTATCCCAGTTGGACTTGGACCCTCAACCTCCTTTGTGATACCATTCAAGCTAACACTTGATGGTAATATGCATTGAGATCACATTACAAATCATAAGATTAATACTGATACATGTTGGCCAATATATAATGAGACATAACAATATTGGTGATGCCTTTTTTTCTTTTTTTCCTTTTTCTAGTCCAATGGTTAGGGTACACAACGGGGGTGGCCCCCTAACCCGAATGAAGGCAGTCGATCCTGGGTTTTTAGTATGACTCCTTAAGAGGCTTTGCAAGCTAAGCTAGCTAGCTCCTTCAATACCCTGAATTATTTATATCCAACAACAATCAGAACAAACACCCCCGAGGCTCGTGACGACCCACACAAGAAGACAAATGAACAAATAAATAAATAAGAAAATAAATCATAGAGTAAACTCAAACTTAATTTGTCAGAATGATCTTCTCACATTTAAGTATTTCATATGAATTGGCACAGTGAATAATTGCAAAACAAACTTCTGATAGTAAATGCGAGAAAACATTTAGTCTTTTGAACTAGTTTTGGACAATTCCAGAATAGCCTTGAATATTACTATGTAAACCTTTGTAGTAGTAGTAGTATTACCAAAAAGGTCAATAGGAAATGCAACAAATATTTGGAACATATTATATGCAGCAAGCTGTTTATTTTACTCAATGATTTGCATGTGTAGTTTATATAATTTATTCATTGAATAATTTTTAATCTTTTATGCTTACTAGTTGTTATACAGAGTACTGGCTTTTAGTGAGTTATACTGAGACCAAGCCCAGCGCTCGAGGTCTAAATCCATTATAAATTTGAGAAAAAAAAAAAAAAAACCCATAGACCAGAATGTGAGAGCAAACCCATGGATCTAACTTATAAAAGGAATTAGTAAATCAAAAACATAGAGATTAACCTGGTTCAGTAGAGTGAACAATGCTCATGTCCAGAAAAGATGAAACAAATTCCACTCTCTCAAATATAGGAGTAAAAAGATCCTCTTGTTAAATATCTCTCAAGACCCAAAATAGGATATTTCTTATACACCTAAAATAGAAGGCCCAAAAAATAACAAAGGAAGTCTGAATGAATTATAAAAAAAAAAAAATGCCCCCAGTACAGCACTGGCATTCAGCAACCCCAGACGAAATAAGTGAAGTAAACTGAGCACAAAAATTCAACACAAAATAAGTTGTGACATAAACTTTAGCACAGGCATATTTAAACTAATATAATATTAAACCAGTAAACAATAGTTATTCCTGTACAAGAAAAGTGTGTAGTAAAACTTCTAGAAATATGAGCAATCAGTTAACATTACGATAAGTTAAATTAAGAGTGTTATCATGGTATTCAATGTCTATATTTTCAAAGTTAGTACCAATACAAGAGAAAATTAAACTAAAGAAATTAGCAACATAATATCCATAAAATCTCGTGGTATAATTCTTTGAACAAAGAAATTTCAAGAACTCCATTGTAGGGATATGGAATATTACTCAGTGGCCGATTGATGAAGGAAAGAATGAAGTTGCTGGAAAGCTGTGCCAGTCACAATGCTCCCCAAGAATACATTCACCAACATAAAGTAATAGTATTTTGCTGCCGCTCTCCGTTCTAGTACTGATAATGCTGCATGTCCCTCAATTTTTGACATAATCAATAGAACTGTAGGAAGAATGTACAAGAAAATTTTGAGAGCTAGACCAGGAAGAAAACCCTGTAGGAATGACTTGATGAAGTTCCTGCATGACATTGACACATAATAAATCATTACATGCAAAGACGACAAAGTTTAAATATATATCTCATAAGATCAAGATGAATGTAGAAAGGACATGATACATATATCATAAGATCAAGATAGATGTAGAAAGAACATGATAGTTGATTGGTTAGTTTCATCCTCGTGAATGTTACAACTTACAACAGGATCCTTTACGGCTTTACCCATACAGTAGAGATACAAACAGTTGTATTCTTATTACTCTTTCAGAAGTAGAAGCAGTATTTTAATATAAAGATAAGAATGCAAGGACAACAAAAATTAAACACATATAACATCTGAGGAATAACATAGAGAACAAATGCATTAAAGAAATGAGGAAAAGAAAAGATCCTAATCCATGCAGAATTCCATAACAATTTTAATGATTTAAGAGGAAGCCAGAAAGTGACATATAGAGAGAAAAATAAGCCGAGTTTATTATGACATACATAAGGAACACTTTTTGGGACTCTAATGCTGTTAGGTGACAGGGAGGGTGGATCCCTTCTTTGAAATTTATTTGATCTTCTTTGAAATTTCATGCTGATTTGACTTCGAAAAAGGCGTTTTGGCCTCCATTTTTAAATTTTTTGATTCTATAATTAATCACACTAAACTTATTTTTATACTTATAATTATTTTTTAATCAATAAAGGTTAAACTTTTATTATAAACAAGGCCCGAGAAGGGAAAACCTATAAGTACAAAAAAAGGGGATTGGCTATAGAAATTAAAGCCTTAAATCCCCCCCTAAAATTATGTAAGTGTCTAAATATATCGGAAATTCCTCTTTACACAAAATAATAATAAATAAATGCAAGAAGTTATCTTTAAAGTCCCACGGAGGACATTCAACTCCCTCAAACGTTCCGCATTTTCTTTCCCTCCACAACCACCAAGTTAGACATAACATAACAGAGCTATTCTCCATATTCCTTTCAACTCTTTCCTAATGCGACTATACCTCCATACCTCCATCCCAAAAAAAACCTCCCGAATAGTAACTGGCATCACCCAACTACATCCAAAAAAAGCTAACCCCAAACTCCAAGCATCTCGTGTCACCTTGCAATGAAGAAGAAAGCGGTCTATCGTTTCTTTCTCCTCTTTACACATGTAACATCTACTTGGAAGATGGTAACCCCTTCATTTAAGATTGTCCACCGTCAAGATGGCTCCCCACAGTGCCCACACTGCTGCCTAACAAAAAAGGCCACTTTCTTTGGAACCTTTGACTTCCGAAATCAAGTGCCAAGGAAAGAGCTCCTCCCTTCTCACTACCAAAATGCTTCTACATTGAACAGAAAAGCCTCTTCTCCCATCTAATCTCCAAACCATGACATCCTCTCTAACCTCTCTTAAAAAGCAGCTACTCAACAAAACCATGAGATTCTCCACCTCCCCCATCTTCCAATCATGAAAATTCCTTTGAAATGAGGGCTCCACACAAAACACCCCCCTCAATGGATATACAATTGGCCACCAATGCTTCCTTGTTTTTTTTTTTAAAAAAAAAGGTAAATCCACACACACTTTGCCCCTTAAGAGGACTAGAGTTCTCAACCACCCATATAAGGTGGAGAAGGTAACAACTAAGCAAGAACTTCTTGGTGCCACCAACACTTCCTTGTTGTAAGCAATGTTGAACAAAGATGAGAATTTTTCCTTGAGCTTTTCATCATAACACAAAACGTCATCCCAAAACTTAACTCTAAACCCCTCCCCCTCCTCAAACCTCACTACTTGATTAAAACCATTCATCCCTTTTTGAATATCTTTCCACATTCCACAGCCATAAGCCTCCTTCACAAATCACTCCCCATCCTTGAATCCATATTTTGTAGCTATAACATTTCTCCACAAAGCATAACCCTCATTCACAAATCTCCACATCCGTTTTCCTAAAAGAGCACTATTAAACAACTTCAGATCTTTAAACCCCAATCTGCCTTCAGCCAAAGGGCGTTTGACCTTCTCCCATCCAGTAAGATTAATCTTTCTTTCGCCTTCCTTTCCTCCACACAAAAATCTCTTTCAAACTTTTCCAACTTCTTTTCCACCAAAGCCGACATGGGGAAAAGAGACATGTAATACGTAGGGAGTGTGAAGCAACCAATTACTTCAAAAGCTTAAACTCTTATAGAATAGTTGAACAATATCTATCAAGCTCACAACATTTCCCTACACGTGTGACCCCAAACTTGCATGTGGAAAGCTAAAGAAACCACAGACAAATGTAAAGTAGAACAAAGTGCAAATACAAAAGAGGAATAAATGCAAATGGGGAGACTTGAACCCAAGATCTCCTGTAACCAAGGCTCTAATACCATGTTAAGCAACTAATTACTCAAAAAACTTAAGTTGTTAGAGAATAAGCCAACAGTGTATATTAAGCTCTTGAGAGGGCGATTTGCTAATGTGCTCTCAATGAGAGTCACCCTTCCTCTCTTAGAGAGGTATTGCCGCTTCCAACTTGCAAGCCTCCACTAAAATCTCTCTCTCACTGAATCCCATTGTATTATTTGTTGCAATATTATTCAAATCAAATTATACTTTTTAATTAATTTAATTTTAAAAAAATCCATACAAAATATTAAATCATCTTTGTAGCTTTTACTTATAAAAAAATATTTCTAAGTGTTTGAAAATTGAAAACTAATAATCAAAAATAAAAAAATGTGATAAATTATTGTCATACTATGGGTAACAATTAGTTTTTAAGACGTTTGCTAGTATTTAAAAAAAAAAAAAAACAAGGTTGTGGTTTCCAATTCCTGGTACAAATGGCTTGATAGTCTCAATACCGTTACATCGCGATTGCGACTGCAATTTAATTCTATGCTTGGGACATAGTCAAGCTTCATTTGAAGGAGGGAGGGTTGGGGATTAAGGAGTTGATCTTTAACAAGGCCCTTCTTCGAAAATGGATTGTGGCACTCATGGAGGAGCTCACCTCAAGATGGTGGTCGTTATTGAAGCTAAATTTGGTTGAGAGGAAGGGGGTGAGTCTCCAAGGAAGTGGATGGTCCTTATGGGGTCGCTTTATACAAGTCAATAAGAAAGAGGGTTGACCATTGCTTAAGGGTTAAGTTTTGAAGGATATTGGCTATGGGAACATGGCATTGCAGAATAAATTTCTTCATCTATTCTGAATTACTTCAAATCAGGATGCCACAATAGCAGATTTTATGTCCTATTCCGAGAGGGGGGTTGTTTGGATTCCTTACTTCAGAAAAGACTTTCAAAGTTTAGGAAGCGGAGGGGGCTGAGAGTTTGATGCCCTGGTCGGTATTGGATTTCTTTGAAGGATGGCAAGTGGTTCACATAAAGAGGAATTTTTGGAGAGTTTCGGATAGTGCACCTATTTGTCTTTTTTGGTTCCTTTGGTAAGAAAACAACAATAGTACTCCCTCAGTCCCATTTTAAGAGTCCTTTATTCCATTTTGGAATGTCCCAATTTAAGAGTCTCATTTGAAAAGTCAATGTACTTTAACATGTAAATTTTCAAAGCTACCCATTATTATAATATATAAAATAACCTATTGGAAGTTAAATGAGGGTATTATTGAAAATTTAAACAATTTTCAAACAATAAAATAATCTCTCTTAAAAAGTTGGAATTCCAAAAAGGGTCCCTTAATTTGGGACAGAGGGAGTAGGATTTTTGAAAGGGGGGAAATTGCCCATTGTAGATTAAAAGATAGATTGTTAAGAACTTTATACTTTTGGGTTATTGAATCTTACTCGTCTTGTATTCATTCTTTTGAGAGTTTTTGGAGGATTTGAGGCTCTAGTTGGAGTTCTTCCCTTTCGTAATGGATTTTCCAGCCTCAAGCAGTCTTTTATGTAAATATTACTTATAAAAAAAACATGGATACATTTACTGCAGCAATGGGAAAAGCGCATTATATAACCTTGGCTACTGGCAAGGACAAAAACTATGCCCTAAGACGTGTGGGGGGTTGTGTTGATGATATAAATAACAAAGCTACACTACTTTCCATCAACTTAAGCTTTTAGACTAATCAGTTGTTAAAATCTTAATAGAGCAGACACGTCATTTTCAAATCCCAATAAATCCCTGATAACATAAATAGGCCCACTCATGAGGAGCATGTTGATCATATAAATGCCGAAGTAACACTGCTTTTTTATTGACTTTAGCTTTTGGTGTAA
The DNA here is from genome assembly GCA_008638375.1 of Nyssa sinensis. NCBI lineage: Eukaryota > Viridiplantae > Streptophyta > Magnoliopsida > Cornales > Nyssaceae > Nyssa > Nyssa sinensis. The sequence goes on from CM018046.1 coordinate 24,639,667, forward strand.
TTGGTTGATCAGAGTTTTTACATCTACAATGCCTCAATATGAGGAGGTCAGTTCTTTCTTTGATGAGTTTACAGAAGTTTCTTTTCATGCTATCACAGATTGAACCACTTTATGCAATCATGCAGTCCCTATTGAAAAGCATCCATAAACAACAAAATCAAATTTGTGTATGGATCAAAATAACAGAATTAGAAAAAAAAAATCACATAATGATAGTGGATCTTGAAAAAGAAATATCAAATTTTCGATTTGTGAAATCCACAAAAAATCTCTCATGCATTCTAAACCATGAAATCTATATCAGGAAGTACAAGTAAATTAAAGTTCAGTTAATCAATTTTAATTTAAATGATTCTACTTTTGATAGAAGCAAATAAACAGAAAGCATTAATGTGGGATCATAGAAAAGGTGTCCACAAGAAAGAAGAGGCAAAAAACAAAAGTATTGTCGTGCATTGGGATGTAAAGCAAGTAGGTGACAGTACCTATGATGTAGTGTTCCAAAGGTATGGAATATAAAATTACAAGTTGATAAATTATAAGACAAGATGCAAATATGAATCCAAATGATAATCATTCCACATCAAGTAGTAGGTTAAAACAAATCATAATACCATCACAAAACTGAAAACCAGGGAAGTTCACTTACAATTCAATCAGTGGCCTGAGGAAAGGAGCAACTCTTTCGAGGCCCTCCAGATTTGCAAGTGATTGCACAAAAGCAATGGGTATCATGTAAAAGAACACCAGAGCAAATACTGATAACGATATCACAAGCTTGCGGATGCTAAGAGATACAAAGGGGATAGCCAGATTCTTCCAGTACACATCACGAGGTTCAGGGGCCCAATTTGTTAACCATAGTGTGGGATTCTTGCTTTGCTGTGTCTGTGCACACACGGCTGCTCCCCATCGTGATTTAAATGAAACAAAGGCAGCTGGCATGATAGATTTTGGGTCTTTGAGAATTCTCTGGCGCTCCATTGCTAACTAACAAGCAATAGAAGGATGAAGAATAGATTCATTGCAGCAACTCAACAAGGGAAAAAAAATAGATATTATATTTATGACAAAATGAGTTAAAGAAAAGAAAAGGTCGGTCTGAAGGGAGATTAATAGCAAATAGAAAAATGATAATGAACAAAAAAATTGCATAAAATCACTAATTACAAACATTTTTGAAGTAGCAGCCACAACTTACTCTTTTATCAAGCTCCTTGAGTTGTTGTTTATAGAATTCAATAGAATCAACGCTTTCACCCCAAAGACCAAGGAATCCGTTCTAAACAATTCAAAGATTATTGAGGATTAAAATTAAAATTTAAAGCAATTATGAATGAAGTGTCCAATAGCATCTTAACTGACTTATGAAACTTTATTCATGTGTGTGTACTTGTGTCTCTTCAATTTGTCTGCTTTGTATTAAATATTGATTGGGCGCATTAAATGAGTTACCTTACTGGTTGGCTTTTTCTCTGGATGTCTTTCATACTTAAGCTGGTAGTAGTCAAGCCAATTTTGGAGCCTTTCTCTTTTTCTCATAAGCTTGGCAAATTTGTTTGCATTGTAGACAGCCTGAATAAAAATATGATACCAAGAAGAAGAAAACTATGTAATTATAAAAAGAAAATCCCTTGCAAGGCAAGAACATGTACGAATATAATGTACATAATTTAAAACTAAAAATAACAGATGAGTATCACAAAAGAAGATTCAATTGAAGAACTGTACTACCTGGTGACAAAGATAGTGATCCGGGTGATTTGTTTGAAAAAAGTTATCCACACTATCTGATATTGAGCGCCCAGAAACATGTGGCACATTCCTGACTAATACCTGCCAAATATGCATGTAAAAATATCAGAGCCACAAGAATTTGAAAAGCTTGTCAAACTCAAACAAATGATAGCAACAGAACATTATATTCATTAAATAATCCGGGTTTAAGGGGAAAATTGGCCATAATTGAACTCTTAACTGGATATACGAAATAATAATTAAACAATAAACCCTAAGGTTAAATGCATTCTGTTTCTTTTTCTTTCAGCAATGGCCCAAGAGATTTTTCATCATAAATACTGAAATTTATAAGACTTATCAAAACAAAAAAGAATAAATAAATAATGAAAACTATCAGAGCTTTGGATTAGTGGAGATGGAGGATGTGAGGGAAAATGTTGCTCCTCATTTTTGTTTTTGTAATTCTTTTCAAAAATGTACTTCCAAGACTAGTATTTGTAGGATATAGTTGAGTTGAGTGTGGATATCACTAGTTAGGGCTGCAGACTTAAGACAACCTCTCACCAATAAGAAGTCTGAAGAAATATGCACCTCTAAAGATAATCATGTTATGCTTTGCATTCAGTCATTCACTACACTTAGGCCCTTGATCGTAGGATTGTATGATCAAAATTTGTTTTTAATATTTACAGTGATCTTAGATGGTAATTTAGTATTGACTATAGGCTAGATTGAATTAGGAAGTTGCTTAATTTATTCTAGACTAGAGATGTTCGAATAACTCACAGAAAGGGATGGGATGATTTCTAAAAGCATATCAAGTCCAAAGTTGCAAGCGGCCAAAGTGTTAGAGATCTATGGTGTGAAAAGGACTCGCTAAGCATTTTTTTTCGGGAGCTTTTTGGGATTGCAATAGAGGAGGCAACGGAAGGGGACTGCATAGTGTTCTCGGGGATCGCTATAATGTGGGACACTCAGCATTTTAAACCTTTACAAGATAGAGATTTACAATTGTTAGGAAATCTGAGTTACAAATAGTTTGAAATTTCCCTCTATTATTGTATGTGTTGGCAATTCATTCCAAAAGTCTTTATCGAGTCTGTAATTGCTAGATTAGATTAAATCTCGTTCTAACTACAACTTTAGTCAATCACTTCATTGAAGACTTGATCATGCTAGACTCGAATTAGATACTTCAAATCTATTACAAGAAAGGTATAAACACATAGTAGATATCACGCATTCATGTTAGGCATATGTTGAGGATATGTGGGCGTTTAATCTTTCATGTTATAAGTCTCGTTGGGACTTGTGTTTAATTTAACATAGATTAGGCACTTTTTAAGTTTTGACTATAGGTTTAAGAGTGACTTAAATTATGTTTTAGATTGTCCTTTTGAAACTCAATGGCTTTTGAAAATGCTACAAAAATGAAACTGAATTAAAATTTCAAAATAGTAGCTACCCAGTCGCAACATAACAAAGTTGCATCTGAACGGAAATCATGTCCAAACGGAAACACAGTATCCATCCGATCCAAATTCGGAAATTCTGATTGGTTCTCCGATTCCAAATCAAATTAGGTTATTTATATATACAAAGGAAAACTCACAACTTGTGATGAGAGACTTGCACAAGTGTGTATATATATATTTATATATATCTTTGTGTTTGATTCTATTAATCTTAAGAGTTTGGATACCATACAGTCTCTTCTTCACAAAGATAATTGTGAAGGTTTTGCATGAGAGCATCTTAGAAACCCTTTTTACCACCGCACTTGTATGAGTGGACTAAAGGTTATCAGATCGTGGATAAAGTGGTTGCTGTGAATAGATCAACTTAAAGACGCAATCAGAGGACCAATGAACATTATGGAAAGTACTACGTGAAGGATTGACTAACGGTATAAATCTATAACATATTGTTGCAAGTTAGTAAGCAATGGTCTATTGTTCATTGTACTAATTGGTTTCATAGTGATAGTTCTCTTGCAGTATTGTGTGTTTTATTCCCCCTGGAAGGTTTCCCACGTAAGATTAGTGTCTCTCACTAGTGGATGTGCTCTTATTTATTTTGTGCTTATTACTGTGGTTTAATTTAGCACTTGATCATGAAATTGATAGGAATCTGATATTTAAATAACTATCTTGAACACTTGATTAATCCACTTAAGTTTACAATTCTTGTCTAATTAATTGAGTTAATTAATTAGAGAAATTAATTGGGACTATCTGCATTACTCTGTGGAGTAGTTAATTGATTAAATTAATTTTAGTTAATTAATTAAAACCTTAAAACGCCTCAACAACTTATAAGAGGTCCACAATTTCTTTGCATTATTGTATGACCAAGAAAGTTTTGAAGGGAAAGATGATTCATGGATATGGAAGGGCTCCTAGAGAGGGTCTTTCTAGGTCAAATCCTTCTATAGGCTCCCTAGCCAAGAGGGGGATGGGAGTTTCCCATGGAAAGGAATTTAATGTACTAAATCTCCCTTACATGTAGCTTTCTTCATATGGACAGCAACACTTGGAAGAATATGAGGAAGAGAAACTCAAACCTAACTAATTTATACTACTTGTGCAAAAGAGACGAGGAAACAGTCGGTCATCTCCTTCTCCACTACAAAGTCACTAGAGAGCTATAGACTTTCTCCTTGTTCTTTTTGAGGTTCATTGGATGATGTTAGATATGTTGACGAGATGCTTATAAGTTAGAGTGGGGTAGGGTGAAAGGGTGCTAATGAGGTGTGGAAAGCCACCCCATTGTGTTTATAGTGGAACATTTAGAAGGAGAGAAATGAAATTTCTTTTAAGGAATGGAGTCCCCTTTACATTTAATTAAAAGAAATTTCATTCAATCTATGAGGGAAAATATTATTAGTCATTTTTACGTTGGCAATTCTTTTTCTAAATGTTCTTTGAGGACTAGTATTTATAGTGTCTAGTTGAGTCGACTAGATTTATCGCTAGTTTTGATTGAAGACTCAATAACCCTCATGCAAGTATAAAGTAAAGTGCACAATTCAAAAGGTAAAACATGTCATGCATTACATTCACACACATGGACACTTGACCTTAGGATTGTGATGTTCGGAATTAATTCTATGATGATTACAAAGACCATAGGTGATAATTTAATTTTGACTATAGGCTAAATTGACCTTGTAGAATTGAACAAAATAATTATGAACTTATTTATATACATGTGCTAAATAAACTAGTGAAATAGAACCTTCATTAGTCAAACACAAGTGTCACACCATTTGAATGCAAGTACAAGAATGGGTTTGTTATGATGCACATGAGTATCATTCAAACACAATGGTAATTAATTTAACGTAGTAAATTCCAATAGCTTGGCCATCCAAACACAACTTGCCATTCAAACGCTATATTGATCCACGTCCGAACACGTGTTGTTTTGACAAAGGTTTTTGTTTTTGCATGAGACTTTTATTCCTACTAGGGTTAAGGTTAAGGTTATTAGTCTACCTATATGAAGGAATTAGGGTTACTAGTCTTTCCTATACGAAGGAATCAGGGTTATTAGTCTTACCTATACAAAGGAACCTTGTCTTTTCTTTTACACAAGACCTATACCTTTTAAAGCCAGAAAGCCAAAAAATATTGAGATATTATTTAACTTCAATAATATCATCAGTTTTCTTATTTGTAATGTTCATATAAACTTTGTGATTAATTCCTAGGTGTTAGGGAGTAACACTTGCAAGGCATGTAGCAGGAGAGGTGCATTCACTACATAGGAATTTGCACACAACTGCAGTAGCAGATCTGCAGATCGTGAAGGCGTGGAGAGGCTGTGAAAATTCAATTAACAAACAATGAGAAGGTTGGACAAACCTGAAAGAATATTAGTAATAATCAATGGGGTTCGTGGCAGGTTAATTTCATGGGTTTGGGTCTTTGTGAACTTGTAGTGTATTCTGGTTTGATAACCTGAGGAAGGAATGGAATAAGGGACGACTTCTCATATGTCATGTATGAGCTAAACAGATATGAGCTAAGCAGATTGCCCGTCTTGTATGAGTGAAGCTAATTATATGACCATTTTTATGTACTCTGAAGGCCTGTTTAAATACCCTTTAGTATCCCCTATTTCGAATCTTTAAACTAAAGTTTAAAGGCATTCTTTTTAGCTTCAATTATTTACCCTCCTATTGTTGTTCCTATAGTGTTCCATGGATTTCTTTTGCAGCTTTTTTTTCTTTATCCCTATGAGAGTTTTCCCACTATAAGTCTATATGTCCTCGTGTTTCTTATGATTTTAATCATGTTTTTTTTAAAAAAAAACTCATATGCCTAGTTACCCAACAAGAAGTATCTTTGCATATAATTCATCCCAAGGTATTAATTAAAGTTGCTTTTGATCAGCGATTTTTGCATCTAAACCTGCAAGAGTTTTAGGGTTAAGTAAATGATGATATCTAATTTAATTAATAACCAAATATAATTGTAGGATTACACAGCTAGGACTGATAGAATTATTATTTAAAGGCTCGCAAGTGGTATCAGTCATGTAACCAATGTATCCGCTACCACTACATGATTCCTCATTTTTTGGGTTATGGGGACTCCGTCCTTTTCTTTAGTTTCCCTTTTTGATTTCTTAGATGGCATGAGGCTTCTGTGTAGGATAGCTTTTGTTCACTCCCTGTGTGCATGAGCGGACCTTTTTTTTGATGCTTCTTCAAATACAATTACTTGACTAATCAAAAATAAATAAATAAATAAACTATACATACAATTTTACTTATCAAAAAAAAAAATAGGAGTAAAAATCACTTACCTAGATTTATTTGGAGAATTTTAGCAAACTTAGAGGCTAGCTTAGACTCATCTGTGGGATGCAGTTCATCATATTTTCAATTACTCGTAACAATTTAGTATATCTTTAGAAACATCTACTTCATGGAGTTAATAAACTGACTATTTTTACAACCAAGGATTCATTGGGTTCCACAGTAAAATACTCACACTACCATCATGTTTGTACCCAGGCATGTCCACGATTTGTTTCAAGAACATCAAAAGTCCTCCACAATGAGAGCAGATCCACTTTTCAATGAGGGGAGGCCACTTTTTTGAAGTTATCTGGCTTGCAAATTTCATTTTCTCATTCAGTTTCAGTAACATGTTATATTACCATCATGATCATGGTGATTTACACATCAACCAACAGCATACAGTCTTTTTTCCATAATTTCATTTCATTACTCAAACAAATTAAGCCTCAACAAGTCTTGTCCTGAATTTTCTAATTTAGCATTCATGAATTTTCAAATGCGCCAGAGAGAATTTCCAAACGCTCGGAAAAACCCCATCTAGGTCCTCCCGGAACCCATATCATTCCCACTGCAACCATTATACACATAATTCTAATCAGTTCCAAATTGCTCTGTGGGCTTCAAGCATAGATCAGTGCATTAAGTACACTGTTAGCATCAAATCTATTAAGCGTGTCCTAATCCTTTTCAATTCATGTATGCTATTTGGAGCATTTTTCAGTAGGGCACAGGAGAAACTGCACGTTTCCTCCTTCAGTCAAGGAAGTTAATACAGACTTTCCAAGTTTTGGATGAAGAAGTGGAGCGTATGGAACTTATTCCTTTTGCTAGCCAGATCATTTGAGAAAAAGAGCAATCTCAATAATTTGAAGACTCCAATGCATGGGTGAGGGGGCTCCTCTTTTCTACTGTGATTTCTCATTTCTGTAGGGGTTGATCCAGTTTGCTCAGGGACTAGATCTTCTAATTATGTTGCATGAGAACTGGTTCCTCGCGCCTATTTCACTTTTTTTCCTTTTGGCCTAAGCCTTCCGTGCCCTTTTTTGCAATTTGGCCCTTTCCCATTCTATTTGTACACATTTTCTCTCTTCCTTTTTGATTACTATAAAAATGCTAATATTTTCTCTTTATGAAAAAAGAAAAAGAAAGTTTAAACTATTAATAGAACAGACAACAATTAGCAATTGTAAGCTTTTGACAGTACGAAACACCAAAGGCCTCAACCCTACATCATTAAAGGACAGAACCAAAAACGATCATGATACTTTCCTCAATAATCAGCATTCCAGAAATTTCCCTCAGGATTATTGTAAAGAAATTGAAGTTCAACTCACTGTGAATTGTTCTGCACGCCTGCGTTGTGAAGCCATGAAATTTAACCTCATTGATGCCACTCTATCATATTCTTTGTAAAGCAGGTAACAAATCCAAAATGTGAACAAGTATTCCATCGATATGTGGACAAAAAACCTGAAACACAAATATAATAGCTCTTTCTGAAGGCAGGATTGCAATATCTACAATAGGACATATAAGGAAGAAAGAAATAACGGAAACAGAACAATATAAACAAATGTCATTGCAAGTTTACTATGAAACTTCTTACATTAGATAAGAGAGTCTTGAGAGCATTACTTAGAGAGAGAGAGGGAAGAGAGACGGGGGGGGGGGGTGAACATACTTTAATAATTCTACAAAGTATGGTCTCCAGCCATATAAGCTTAATCAGGAAAGATGAAACCAGTGCACCAGAAGTTTTGAAAAATTGACTTAAAAAATTATATGTCACAATTAAGCTCACATCTTAATGGAATGAAGTCAATCAACAGTAAATTTAATGGCCCAGGCATTTCTGGAAGCCCCTTAAATGACACTGAGCTAGCAACTGCAAATATAGATACTGATTTGAGGCAAATTAAATCAAACTAATCTCAAAGTTTAATTGATATCTTATAATAATAAAAAAAGAGTGAAGGCTGGAAAAATAAGTGTAACCAAATTTATTTGCTACTACGGTAGTGTGAACAAAACCTACTGCATTGATGTGAACAGTAACTACAGTAGCATGAGGAATAGCTGTTACAGAAATGTACTACCATATGCAATGGCAACTTCCCAACTTTTAAATATAAAAAACGATAATAACCCAGCAAATATAACCCATAATTGAGATAACCTACCAACCAAAAGCACCATGGACACTTTTCTCAGACCGATAGTTGTTATGTCATGTGTGGTCCACAGCCACTGTTTTGGACTTCCAAAGCCTATGATATTTGTCTAACCAATCAATACATACCATATAGAAATATTATCTCCTCATTTCTAAAATCTCATTGGTCAACATTTCACATGCAAATTATGTAAATCTATACATCATAACTCTATTAGTGTCATTATGTTGTTTAAACTGCGTAAATTTGTCTCCTTTTGTAAGAGAAGCATAAACTTACCTAATAGAATTAGGACGAACATTTGATATTGAAAGCTTATCGATGTCACTGACGACCAATTCTTTGCTTAGAAAAAATAATGTTCCACCTGATACATTGACTGGAATTAGAACCAAGAGCGCCACGATAGCAATTGGTCCAAATATTTTTAAGCTGTCAAAGAAGAAAAGGAAAAACATTTAGAACAAAAATAATGATTTCTAAAGCTTCAAAACATTTGGATAAAAATATCAAAGCTTCTCCCAAGAAATTGAATGTGCTTCAACATGATTGAGTAATAAAGAATAAAAAATGTTTTACGTGAATGCTTTCCTTGATAACACCAGTTACCCACCCCCCACCCCTCTCTCTCTCTCTCACACATACACACACACAGAGTTTAACGGTAAGCCATGTTAAGCATACTGACCAATATTCAGTGTGGTAATATTTCAGCCTGAGAGTAACTACAAATTAAATGTACTGGGGAGAGTTAAATGTACGCAACCTTACCCCACAAATGGAGAGGTTGTTTCAGTGACTCGAACCTATGATCTCCAGGTCACAATAGAGTACCCTTCCTCTTTCGGATGTACTATTATTATTTTGTGGGGCAAGAGACCGTGTGAGATGCATATAAATGTGTTCTACACTTCTACCATACTATAAGGCGATTTCTGGTTTGAAAGGAAATTTGAAGGAGTGGTTAATTCCAGCAAGGAGATGAGTGATGTGGGAATCTGCAGAATGTTTTGAGTTCTGGTCTTAGTTTCTTGTCATCATCCTATTTGGGTCCAGCTTTAGGGAGTCCTCCAATGCTCCAAGGTTGTTTCTAACGTAATAGTTAGTGAGAGGATTGAGTAAAGAGTCATAGGGTGGACAAGGCATAATCAACTCTTTTTCCAAACCACCCTTTCTAGTATTGCACATTATTTTAATCATCACTGGAGCAATGAAACTGAGTCTTGAGAACTTCAAATTTATTTTTCAACAGGGAAATTAGGGAATAAGTTAAAGTATCATTTTGTGGATGAGCTTGAAATTATAATTTCAGATAATTGACATAGGGAAAACACACGGATGAGATGAAGGTGATTTCTAATCATTATCTCTTTAGAACAAATGATAATTGTAGGAAAACAAACTTCAAAATAAGTGGCAATGTGATATCATCTACACTTACATTATTCGATTGAAATAAATTGAATCCCCTCCTAACAAGACAGGAAAGTGCATTCCCCCCTTCTAAAGGTTGGTGTCAATTCATGTATCAAGTGATGCATGATGCTAGCTTGATATACATTGTTGGGATCATTCTCAATTAGCTTAAGCTTTTAGAGCGACTAGTGATGTAACATGATAACAGATTTTCTAGTTTTGAGAGGTCTTGTAGTTGCACATACTCTCTATTCTCCACGTGCAAGACAGAATTGCATATGAGGGAGGGTTTTAGATTGATATACATTGTTGAGCTCATTCTCTAACAGTTTAAACTTTTGGAGTAATTGGTGATCTAACACATGAATTGCTCGGTTGTACTTTGCACTACTGTAGCTGGCAGAAATAGCTTAATGGTCAATCGTAGCTTTGCAAGGCTAGGAGTATCAAATTCAGATTCGGCAAGAATCTCGTTTCTCTCAATTATAATATGAGAGAAATTGAAATCTATTCTTCATATAAGTTCCACAAGGGGCCACCTTTACTTTATTTTCTTTAATACTTCAAGTGGATTGATTTTGACAAAAATAAGGAGGGATGAAGAAGGGAAAAATCTAGCAAATACAAAAGATTTTAAAAAAATAAAATAGCAAATTCAAAAGATTTAGAACAAAAAAATTAAACAACATCCACAAATGCAAGAATCCATGGAAGGAAAAAGCATAAAAAGAAAAATGGGAAGGAGTGGAATGGAATGGAATGGAAAATTTATAGTTATCTGGACCAAGGTCCAAGAGTTCAAGACCGGCAAGAAATTCTAATGAATTTTTAGGTTCAGTTCCAAAAAGGCATTTAAATTCGGTCAGTCAGTCCAATTTCTGATATTTTTACTAACAACCAATAATAACCACAACAAATTACTCTGACAATGCAAGGAAACGAAAAACAAACTGTGCCATAGGTTTGAATCCAAGGGAGTAAAAAAAAGTGAAGAAGAGGAAGAAGAAAAAAAACAAGAACGGAAGAGAAGACAAATGCAGATGAGATATTGAACTCTTTAAGTTTTCAGTCCAAAGTCCAAGAAATTTTCTCATTGTTTTGTCCAGGGGAAGGGTCCAAAATTTATCAAACAAACAAGGAATACCCAGATTTATAGGGCTAGCCCAGTGCACCAGGCACCCACCATTGCGGGGTGTGGAGAGGGTTTGTTGTACGCAGCCTTCTCCCATAAGCATAGAGACTGTTTCTGTGAATAGAACCCGTGGAGCAACTTTACCGTTACGCCAAGGCCCGCCCTCAATAGCCAGATTTATACCACTACTATTAGAAGGTAGAAAGTGTAAATTGCACATAATCAATCCAAATTCCAAAATTCTGCAACTAATTAAAACCACCGAAAACCATTAAACCTGAGGAAAGGTGAAATTAAAATTTATAACCTGATATGCATGAAACTGAAAGAGAGAAGATAAGACATTAATTTAAGGCACACAACAAAAAGATAAATTTTCCATCCGTCAAAGTCTAATTTTTTCGTTTTTCTTTTCCGATTAACAAAAAATAACCAAAAAATCCAACATCGAAAGAGAATGAAAAATGAGCTCCCATTCGTAGGGAAACAGAGAAGGAAAATGAAGATTTCAATTTTTTGAGTCCAAGCCCAAACATTAATTGGACCCAGGAAAAGTATCCACACACATATAGCTTTAATTCATAGCAAAGAAATTCAAATCACAATTCATAAGTCTTGAGTTGTTCCCCTGTTTAGGTGCCCTTAGTGAATATTCTGTATACTTACCTATATGTATGTGTGTGTGCGTACAGATATCAGTCCAACCATGAAATTCTGAAATAAAACAGGAAAAAAAAGGAAGAATAACTAGGGGGGACAGAACGTAAACTATCAAGGTACAGCTTGATGCAGAATCTTGTTCAAGAGTTCACATTCCAGAATATTCTGCACAAATGAACAGAGTCCACAGCTACAAAACTCTGAACTAAAACAGGAAATTCCCACCCATAAATAAAATTCTTAATAAAACGGCACAATCAAGTTCACAAGTCCAAATTTGCAATTGTCTCAGGAAACAAACAATACCTAACACAATAAAAGTGAGTAAACAAACAATAAAAGAAATTTGGAGTACCCCAGAATATAGATTCTCAGGAAAACAGCAGAATCAAGGCCAGCATGGTTGATAATCTCTTCTTCACTCATCTTCATAGCTTGTGGCATCCAGTTTAGGAAGGTAAGGTAAGTCTTCAAATCGAGATTAACAAACTTTCCCACAAAGTTCCTAGAGCGCTTGGGACTAGTCCTGCCTCCACTGATGTACCACTTGGGAAAGTAAACCCTGTCATTGATGGGTTGAATCCTGAGAAGAGCAAAAGCCAACAGGAATGCAAAGGCGCCGAGTATGTTGATGAATGCAGAGACCCCAATATCCTCAAGAGTCGCCATGCAGGAACAGAGAGTAGAGAGAGAGGAAAATAGATAAGAGAAAGAATCAAAGGTGGGTGATAAAAAGGAAGAGTGGAATAACAGATGAGAGAGAAGAAAAAAAGAGTGTATCGTTTCTCTTTTTCCTTTTTTCTACTAAGAAAGTGGGGATGCAATGGCTTTGCCTCACATACACGCATATATGTGGATATATGATTTTGGTAGTAGTTTGATCTGTTTATTGGGTTTCTCTGGCTTTTGTTTATTAACAAAACTGCTGTGTTGGAATAAAAAAGTGAAGAAAGTGGTTTTTGGTTTTGTTTGGGTCTGTGTTTTTGCAGTGACTGTGTTTTGCATGTTGCGTCACTTGCGTGCTAATCTCTTGCTTTTCTTGCTTTCAATTTTCGGTTTCTTTCACACTCTCCTAGCGGCGGAAGTTGTCTGCAACCATGACAATCGCTAATTAATCGGCGTAAAGATCGGCTGTTTACTTAATTATGTTTTGTTGCTTATTCTATTGAGATATCTACATGAGGGTCTGTTTGGCTATAATGAATATTGGATTTCTTAATATAATGTAACAAGTCAATAAAAACAGTCAATTAATTGGGCCAATTGACTATCACGTGCACTCCGCATTAGCGTGGTTTATTTTCATTATGGTTTGATGGTTTGACACTTAATTTCCTTATTTCAAAAAAACTTATTTGAGATCATAATAATATTTTAATACACATATTTTTTTTTATTTGGTGTTTATTTTCATAGGGGGTGGGACTCTTTATTAAATTCCATAATGACGAATCTCATCTCGTAAAAAAAAATGAGCATCAAAAGAGTATAAAGATGAGAATATTAAAATATTACTATTTGAAACAGTGTGGTGAATGATAAAAAAAAATGACATTGTGGTAGAAGCTTGTTTCTAAAATTTTTGCTCCTAACACTGTAAAAACAACAATTAAGTGACCAGATAAACGTGCATTACTCTTAACAATAATTTTAGGAATTATTTAATATATTCCCAAATATTTAATTGGCTCCAATAAATTAATTGAAATTTGATTTAGGTAATATCTCATTTTTATTCAAACACTAAATAAATTTAAACATAAAATTCAAAATCTCAAATTATGCAATAAACTTCAAATCATTTTGATATTGCCATATTAAATTAGTTTCTAATGCCTAATTTGAATTTGTGATATCGCCATCAACTCCAAATCATTTTGTTACATTTGATCCATAAAATTCATTCTCAAAATATTGTATATTATATAGGTCCTGTAACTCAGACGAGTCCAATTCTAACCCAACTCTAAAATGTTAGGGCTTGGACAGTATTTTATTAAATCTAGGACGAGCCTAGGCTTAAAATCCAAAACTCAGATTAAAGTCAGACTAGGCCCGGGCTTGGTATCTAGGAACCCAAGCCCAAACATATGTATTTTTTTGAGTCGTTAGATTGCACCTGTTTCTAATCTAACCATCAATTGCCTCACATATATATAGTTCAATTGCAACTTGCAAGATATCAAGTCCTCAACGGTCTAACCCTAGTCACTTCTGTAATACCCCAACCCAAAATGTAACACCCAACCCAAGATAGACTAGGTCAATCAGTGCAAAACTGACTTGTAAACTAAACACGCATTTTAATGAGATAGATGTACAGTTTTGAAAATACAAATGATGTCCAACACACGATATAAATTTTAGACAATCCCGAGTGCCCGGGGAACGCCCGTACAAGGAACTGGACAGTACAAAGAAAAATGTACGCAGACCCATACATGTATAGGTATACCTATATACATGTGTATATATATATATAAGGGGTATATATATAAGTATATATATATAGCAGTATATATATATATATACGTGTAACAGCGTGTGTATGTATGTGTATGTATAACTGTATATATATATAAGTGTATATATATATATATATGTATATGCAGCAATACAATATATATATATATACATGTATATGAGTAAAATGCCATATATATATATATATATAGAGAGAGAGAGAGAGAAGCAAAATTGAGGTCGGCAATATGTGTGTGTGCTGGAGGAGTATTTGTGTGTGTTTTGTATATTATATACATATATCATATAAAATATTAAGGGACATTTAATGCTTGAGGTTAAAGGAAATTTAGAAAATAAAATATCAAGAGAAAATCAAGGAAGGAGAGAAGAAGAAACTGAGAGTGAAGGGGCAGTGAAAAATTGCCTATAAATAAGAGTGATGGGTTATTGAAAAAAATAGAAAGGAAACAAATACTAAGAGTGGGAAATTGAAGCTTTGAGAATTCAGAAGTGAAGCAAGGAAGAAAAGCAAAAGAAAGGGGTGCAAACTATGAGCCAAAAGCTCAACTAAGGTGAGTGAAGTTCCTAATTTTTGTTTTTAAGATTCAAAGCATGAAAGCTTGATTTGGTTATAGGGTCTAAAAAAGCATGAAATATAGATCACTTTGCAAAAAGAGTCATTGAAAATGGTTTAAAAATGAAAAGAAATAGCTAGTTGCATGTTAGGGGTGATAATTGGAGAGTTGTGATTTTATGTGTTAAACTTGGTTTAAACAATGAGGAAATGTTCCTCTTAGGTGCAGAAATGAAATAGGGAAAAAATTGGACTGAAATAGTGACTCAAAAGCGACGAAATAGGAAAAGATTAGGCGGCCGAAAAATCGGGTCTCGCTGGAGACCCATTGATTTTCCTATATTCGTGAAGTTGGGTTAGGTAATTTGAAAAATCAAAGTTAAGGTTATGATCCTCATAAAAAAAAGGAAGAGAATCCCATTGGATTTGGGTTGAAAAGTGATCGAAAAGTGATCACCAGCGTCGGAGAAGACGCTGGAGACTCACCAGAGAAGAAGACCCCTTTTAGGGTTTGGGTTTAGGGCGGTTTGGGTTTGGGTCAGACCTGACCCATCCACACTTATGAGATGTTTCAATACTGTGCCGTTTTGTGTTGTATATTAAGTTAGAATTGGGAGTGTTTGGGCATAAGGTTAATAAATTGATTTAAAACCTAATTTGGAATAGGGATAACTTATCCCAATTTTATGGACTTGTCCACTGTTTGGCTATTCCAATTAGGAATAGTAATTTCTGAAATTCAAAATTAGCCCAAATGTTTGAGAAATTAAAAAGGGGGCCTAGACTTGTTATGTAAAGGTAGGCTGAAATGTGTTTCCTGAATAATAGGAACATCAAAGGGAAAATAAAAAGAGGTTTGACTTTTTCAGTGATACAATAAGAGGTAAGTAATATCCGATCTCTACATATGATACTTCTAGCCATGTCATCAATTTTTCATATACTGCCAATTTGTACTCTTACATATGCTAGAATGTTTATTGAATCCACATATGCAATATTGTTCTATCTTGTGGAATATACCAGTTAATTATTATATATCTTGATCATGAGTTCTGTACAATTATGCAAAGGACTATTCTGTACACTTGTACCCAGAGCCGAAAGGGGCTAATCAGTTATATTCTCGGCAGCCCAGTAACCATAGCCTTAAAAAGCTACAGTTATATTATGTCACTGAAAACCAGTTACAATCCACTATACTCTTCGTAGAAAGTAGCATGATCTTGATATATTATGAGTGCCGAATTTGTGCACAGTCATAAACTCTATATGACGCTTTCTACGACTTTCGGGTCAAGGTTCTAGGAGAACATTAGCTATAGTGGCTATGCGAGACATAGTGCACGATTTTGTCCCAGAGGACACGGATTTATATATATTATAGAGCTATAAGTGTTATTCAGGGACCCTGGTATGGGAAAAGGCCTGAATGAGTGCTCTAGGGGATATGCCAAGCCCCAAGTTAAAAGTGCATCCACTTTTGTTGATATCATTATCTTTTATTGAGATTCATAGGTTGATCATATTATTCCCTATGAATGATCATAAAGTTACAAAGCTTTTATTGAGTACTTACAATCATGCCTGAGACAGCTCATGACTGTAGCAGTATGATTATTGTTATCAGACCAGATTTTTATTGATTATCACTTGTGTTTCTTACCATTTGGTATTCACTGATGAGTTATTATATTGCTTGACTGGCTATCATGTTTCCATATCTTTGTTTTTCTTGGATTATGCTTTTTTATATTGACCTGTACACATGGCAGAGTAAAGGAGAATTACTTACTGGGCTAAGTTAGCTCATTACATATTTATGCTGATTATTTCAAGAACAGATATTGAGAGCAAACTGTAAGAGCCTGCTAGCTAAGATCATGGACATTTTTGGAAATGAAAAGGGTAATATGTAGTACAGTCTTGTAGCCTCCTATGCCATCCACGTCTTAGGGATGTATTGTATTGAAAGAAATTTTAAAGTATGTATTTTAAGAACCAGATATATATACATGCAACTTTTATTTAAAGACTTCCGTTGTTTATGTTATGATATTTATTGTATGTTAGTAGCACTGATAGTGTAACAAGTTCAGATCTGGTTCGGCAAAAGAGTCAGGCCGAGGTTGCAATTCGCTATTCGCAAAGGGTAAGTTTCAGGTCGTGGCAACTTTTCTCTATGCCTTTACAATTTCAGTCACTATCTCTGGCCTTTTCTCCATTCGCGATCTCCAGCCTTCTCTCTGTCCACGATATCTACTTTTCTAACTTCAACCATGAGCCTAAAGAAATAATCCCTAGTTGCACACAGACGAGTTGCTCGTACTCAATTGATCATTGGATTTATGATTTTATACAAATTCATTGCATCTTTGCATTGGGTAAGTTGGCCTTCTATCATATCTAAGAATCCCATCAACGCCGTTCTATATGCTCTCATATTAGATCTCATTTTCATCTTAAATGTTAGTTGTTTCTTATCATGTTTTATGTTTTTTAGAAATACATGTGATTATATTTGCTTTGTTTTGTTGTTGCATGTGTTCATGGAAATCGTCATATGAGACCAAGGCTATGGCTTCAATTTTTTTTTTTTTTTTTATCTAATCCATTAATTCCATCCTTATTTTGTTATTTGAAATCTATTGTCTCTTAGATTTCTAGAATTCTATTTCAACATAACCCTAATCCTTTTGAAATTTAGTCATTAAAGTTAGGGTTTAGGTGTTCTCATATTCTCAAATGATTTGGGTGATGGTTTTTTGGCAAAAGATAAATAGTGATTGTTGGGCTCGGGTTGAGCTCAATACCGATAAATTCTAGTTCTGGACAAGCTTAGGTTGGTGTTCTTGGGCTCAAGGTTGGGGTTGGGGTCGGGGGTTAGGCTGATTGTCTCCGAGCTCAGATTGAGTTTGGACATGCCTCAACTCGAGCTCGGCTCACCCAAATTACACCCTTAATATTACAACTGCAAATAAATAATGAGCATGTATATTTTTATATATTATAGAAGAAGAAATCACAAACATCATATGTGTAACACCATAAGAATAATATAATCATTGACATAAGAACCAATAATAATAAACTTTATACTTATGTAAATGTAAAAAATAACTCATAAATAAAAGCGGTAAGTAACAAGTCTAGCTTAATGAATGAAGAATAAAATAATAAATTAATTTGAAAATAATACAGACACGTCAAAGAAGTAGATCAAAAGTAATAGGATTTGCTTTCCTAGAACAAAAATAGACCTCTATCATGTGCACTCCACATTAGTGTAGTTTACTTTCTCTATAGTTAGATGGTATGACACTGCAATTCTAGTGTTTCAAAAGTACTTAATCCCCTGTCAGTAATTATTCGATATTTCATTGAGATCATGATCCCAAGGGCCATATGAAGGAAAAACTATTGGATGATCCCGTCTCAATGGTTCCCAACAGTTAGATATAGGTCACGTGTGTATGTACAATAATAAGTTTATTGATGTGACTATCCATCTAACCTTTAGGACGACCAAATATTTGCTCTAAATGAAGGGTCACATTAACATCAGTAACTTATACATACACCTATGATCTATTATTTGATTGTTTAGATAATTGAGACTAGACCATTCAAACATTTTTTTAAATGCCCGTAGCCTTGTGAAGGCGAAAAAAAATAGCGTTGCAGTAGAAACTTGTTCATGGAACTTTTGCTTCATATGTTAGAAAAAGCGTCAGAGTGGTTTGCCAAACGAACACGTACGTCCTTAAGTTATAGCACTGAAAGTCCCATTTCATTTTTGGTTAAATAAATGGTATGTAATAAATAAAGTATCATCATACCTAGTTGCAAAGAGTTAAAAGATCAATTTTTTTTTCTCTATATTTTGATGATATTATTAAATAAAATAAGGTTATTTTAATTCTTTCACATTTTATTGTTAACTTTTTTATTTTTTCACATTTTAAGGTTCTTTTGGAAACTAAGAGAAAATTAGCAAGATTACATTTGAGGATGGCTATGTAAATGAAACAATTACGTAAAATTAAATTCAATAAGAGTCATGGGCAACAAATTATATATATATATATATATATATATATGAAAGACTTCTGGTTCCCAACTTATTTCAAGAGGGGCCTATTAATATAAGATTTAAAATAATGTTATATTCTAATAGTTTTATTAATTAAAATATAAAATTAGAAATTATTTATCTATTTATATTGGATTTATTTAATATATAAATTAAGAAACATACTGACAAAAACGCATACCAGCTGCAAAATTGTAGTTAAGGTTGTCTCATAATTTAAGGAGTGCTTTAATTAACTTCTGTTTATCTACACTTTCTTTATCTATAAGTGGTGGGGCATGTAATGTAAGCAGGCAGCGTTGTGCGACAAGAAGAACCATGAGAGAGAGAGAGAGAGAGAGAGAGAGAGATAAGGCGGTGGGGATGCTTCTACAGTGCTCTTTTGCGACTTTTGTGTGTCCGTTTCACGCCCCACCAAGGAATAGAAATATTATAATATATATATATATATTTATATATACACATATGAATGACAAATTAATTCCTTCAAAATCCGTCAATTCCGTTTTTAACGTGACAGATTATTTTTTTCACTTAATGACGATTTGGAATAGGATTAAGAAGAAGTCTCACTCAGGATTATATAAAATAAAATAATAAATGAATTTTGTATTATATAATTAATATATATATATAATAATATTTTTTTAGTTATTCATTAAAAATTTATATATATTTGATAAAGTTATATGTTTAAGAAATAAAATAATGTCATTCTAAATCTTTATTAACATGTCTATTTTTTATTTCAACAAATGTGACATTTGTTTAAAATATGATAATTATAATTAATTTAATAAAATAAATAAATAAATAAACATTTAAAAATAAATGAGAACTTCATGGAATTCCACCCTCACTCTTCACTTGGTTTAAACAGATTTGGAAAATTTTTTTTTTGCAAGACGAGATTGGGGAAAGTGTCTCTGCCTTAACCTGTCCCGTTACTATTCTCACATGTGTGTGTACAATATAGGGATATTTATTAAATTTTAAAGTCAAATTTCACTGGAAATATATGTACCATATTATTGTGTAGTGTCAGAGAAGAAATACCAATTAAGGAAGAAATTCTAGCATGGATCAAATTTATTAAGTGATATGAACCCGATTTATAAGATAATGTTGTTGGGATAAAATATTTGCTTTTAAGAGATATAAAAGTAAAATTTCTCTACTAAAAGGGGGTGAATTTAAAATTTAGAGTGAATTACATTGACATTTCTTGAGATTTCTGACAATTATACTAATCTCTTTTATTTTACTGATAATATACATATACCTTTTTTAAGTCAATTTTTTTCTTCAAAATGACAAAATTGTCCATTTTATTTATTTTTGATATATTTTTTACAGATTTTTTTTATTTAAAAATAAATTTAAGGTAAATAACTTATTTTATATAAAAATAAATTTAAAGTTTATATCAATATTTATTTGTAAAATTAAAAAAATTAAAAAAAAAATATGAAAGGGGTAGTTGGATAATGTTATGTGGCCTATGCATATTTGCCTAAAAAAATGTCCAAATGATGTGGCTGATGTGAGAACCGATGATCGATGGGATGATTTTTTAAAAAATAGTTAATGTAATAACAATTAATGACTATCTTTTATTCGGACAAAGATGTGGGCAAACATGCATGGACCATAAAATACTATTCAGGATAATTTTGTTATTTTGAAGAAAAAAATTAATTAGAGAAGAGTATCTGTATATTATCAGGTAAAGTATGACAGATTAGTGTAATTGTTACAAACTTTAGAATAAATCAATAAAATTGTCAAAAATCTCAAGAAAAATCAGTATAATTAACCCTAAAGTTTAAAGAAAATTTTTAAGAGAATAGAAAAAAATATGTCATTTATACTAAAAAAAAGTAAAAAAATATGAATTAATTACTAATAAAGTTATTAAATTATGGACTAGAGGCCAATTAACTCAAAAAAAAATTTATACAAATGATGGATAAAAAATCAAATTTTAAAAAATTTGGGAGAAACATGACCCCTTTAGTCTTCTATCAAATTCATTATTATTATTGTGTCATATTATTTACATGATTTATTGCACTCTCAAAATGTTATATCACATTATTTGTTTTACAATTTTGAGATGGATATTTAATTATCATTGATATATTTATATATTGTTAGAGAATATAATAATAAAGTTACACCCTCTCTAACAGCTTAAGCTTTTAGATAAGTTGGTGGTTTAACATGGTATCAGAGTAGGCAAAAGGTCCTGAGTTCATCCCTCAAAATTTGAATTGACACGTTTAGGCTTAAATTGGCCACATGTGAGGGGGCTATGTTAGAGAATATAATAATAAAGTTACATCCTTCTGTAACAACTTAAACTTTTAGATGAGTTGGTGGTTTAACATATATATATATATATATATATTCTTTTTGCAATCATGCATTATGTGTAGTTTATGCAAGGGGATATATATATATATATGTATATATATATATATATTCTTTTTGCAATCATGCATTATGTGTAGTACATGCAAGGGGTATTAGCCCCACAACCTTGGTATATATCTATATATATATATATATTCTTTTTGCAATCATGCATTATGTGTAGTTTATGCAAGAGGATATATATATATATATACATATTCTTTTTGCAATCATGCATTATCTGTAGTACATGCAAGGGGTATTAGCCCCCACACCTTGGGAAGTTTTATCAAATATATACACAAGTTTCTTCGAAAATACATAACTATTTCAATATTTGTCAAAGCAATGCCCCCTCTCCCCCCAAGTAAAGCATCCTGGCCTCAGTGTATATATTTTTTCTTTTTTGAATAATAAGTATGTTATTATTTTTGTTTATATTAACACATTTCTTATATTAAATGTTAATCTTATACGCAAGATGACAGAAAAAAGTAAACTAGAAACAGGATTTAACATCTATTATTATTTTTACGCAAAGTAATTTCAACTCGATGATTCTACCATTACACCGCCAAACAACCCTTGAACCAGTCTTATATAGTTTATTTTATCAATTAAATACAAGTATTGTATAAAACCAGTTAATTACTTTTGCAGTCATACTAAAATACAGTCCCCAAAACTCACAAGTGAAATGAGTGTGAAAGGAAACAAATGCAACCTTCTAACATTGGCAGTAGGGATATTAATTAGTGGCCCATTTTGGGGGCCAGTTACTTCAATAAATTGATGTATTTAATGATAAGAGGTCTGAATGGCCCCAAAGTTTATTTGGCTTTAATCCTAAAGCATGTCATTATCTTTTCTGTCCTTTTGATACATTATTACTCAACAGTCCACAAAAAAGGAAAAAAAATTGTGGCTTGTTTGGCTTTCTTGAATTCCATTATGTTCATTGGTATTACCTTACACTGGTCAAGTGTGTAACCCAACCCTAGCTAGTTGATACATGTATAGCTGGTGTTTAAATCAGCTTTTCAAATGCATTTATTACGTTTTTAGCCCCCTTAACAATACTTAATTGATTTGAAGGTTATTTTGGATCAAATTCCAAACTTTATTTATTTTTCATAATTTTTTTTATTAAGCGTGATTTAAATTAAGTTGGTAAGTCTAATTTTTTTTATTAAGTCGGTCAAGTTCATTATAAATGTTTTCATTTAATAGTTATTAAATACTTAATTGTTTAATTTAAATAACACTTTTACACAACTACTTAATTCAAACAATACTTTTACGCTACTCAACAGAACGACACTTAATAAACTAATAATTATTTTGTATTTTGATATGATGATTTAAATTAGTTGAGAAAGATGCTAGATATAGCAAAAAAAATAAAGAGATTGTAACCCTACCATGCACAAAAAATATGATCAAGGTGAGTTCCTCTTAGATAGAAGAATTGTGTGAACCCACTAAAATCATCTCATTTGGTTCACAAATTTAATGATGAAGGTGAGTTTACAAATTAGATTAGAAGAATTGTGTGAACCCACCCAAATCATCTCATTATTGCGCTTGGTTCACAAATTTAGTGAGTGAAAGGAAAATAATTTCCCTCATTTTTCACTTATGTTACATTTGGTTAGGTGTATAATGGTGAAAATTGTAGGAAAAGGAAAAATAAATTCTAATTTTTACAAGTTTGATTAGCAAAATTTGAAATAAATAAGAAAATAACATTTCAATAAATGATGATTTTTTTTTTTATGTGAAAACATAATTGATTTGGATGGAAGAATTGCCAGAGCAGATTGGACATCTCATGAATTTAATACCATTTCTTCTTCTTTTTCTCCCCCCTCACGTTGAAATGATGCAACAAAATGGACCCATTAAAAAAAATCATTTCTCTCACATCAAAATCTTTCTGGTCCCAAATTGTATTTACTATTTACGATCCTCATACCCCTATCACTGTCACACCAGGTCCAAAATCAGCCTGTTATTTCCATTCGGGAAGTTGGAAATATTATACAAAGCCCTAGACGTCAAAATACAGTTGGAATTTTGGCAGCAAATATTATTCCCCAGCTCACCAATGCCCCTCCTACCTCACGACTATATTATTCTCTCTCCGTGACATGCTCATGCAATCATGATCTCTCTCTCTCTCTCTCTATATATATATATATATATATAGATATATATAGATTCCTCAAAAAGGTTAAAGAATTTTACTGTTAAATTGTAGCGGCTTTCGGCCTAATGGACACTTTTAAACTACTTTTAAAAAAAAGAACTGATTATATAATCAATAATGGAACTTTTAATCCATTAATTAATTAGTAACTTTCTGTTCAGTGTTAATTTTTAATGATCCACTCATTGGACAATGCTGGTTTAAGAACCTTCGAGTGGTTGGAATGCATATTGGTTTTCATGGATAAAACAATAAATTCAATGGGTGGGTGGGACATCCTATAGCTGTATAGCAACATCATTCATCCTACCGATTATTACGCCAATTAGGGTTGACAATTGGGCTATATTCAGGACAGGCCCACATGTGAATTTGGTACACCCAATTGTCCAACTGTAGTACAGTTCCTAATCTATGAAATCAAATGGGCCAAGAAAACCAGTTTGGGTGTCTAGTAGCATTATGGATCAACTGAAAATTGTGAGACCACACGGGTAGTTGTGCACTGGTTGGAAGATCAGACCTCAAGTGCTTGACATATCAAAATCAAGAATTTGATGTGAGTTTGAATTCTAGTTCCTACGTCTTTTGTGATTTAAATGATACATGTACTAATACATGTTTCCGGAGTTTGCCCTTCCGTCTTACTCCAATAATGACAATAGATATCAATCTTGAAGTTGCAGAGAACATGGAAATAAGATTTGTTCTCGTAGATAGTAATTAGGGTCTCTTCATTGCAAGGAACCATAGATTTCCATGGTTCAACGCCAAACGCCGAACGCCAAAGCAACTCTCACATGTTTTTTGTGAGATCGTGAATTTCCACTGTTAACTGCTGCAAAACCTCGCTCCTAAACACATGTTTAATTCTTGACTACCCACCTCTAGAGGGAGCACCACAAGACATTTCTGGGCTTGTTGGTCCAATTTACAACCACTTGCAATTCGTATTCATTTAGGACATCATTAGTTCACTGCAAACGTTTTTGTTGTGGAATTATTTTGCAACATATTAAAGCATCGTTAACACTCTATTTATTGACATTGCATATGATAAATGTCCCTAATAATACCTCATTTGGGATGCTTTTTAGGCATGGCTAATAAACACACACACACACACACACACATAACATACGTACATATACATATAAAAATGATAATATCATATCATACATATGTGGACATTGTTTTTGTATAATTATTTACAATGCATGACAAAATTGCATAATATTTGCAAGAAAAATTAAAAATTTGTAATTGGCCTTGTATTAAAAAAAAACAATTCATTTCACATATAAGAAATGATATTTATGGACACGTTTGGGTATAACATGAAATACCACGTTAAAAGACAAAGTGGTTATTCACAGTTTACTTTTGTACTTAAGAATACAACTTCTTCAAAAAAAATTACATAACTACTCTTATATAAGCTTTTTATTTATTTATTTATAGTATCTCTCATTAGTAATACATAAGCAGCCAACTTTGTTAGTTGCAAAAAAATAAAAATAAAAAATGGAATGCTTAATCAAAAATTAATTCCCCTTTTATGATTTGTGCTTATATTATATATACATATTTTTTTGTACTTGTTCATTATATTATACAAATATTAATCTTTATTAGTTTCTGACTTCAATGACAAGAAAATCACAAATTTGACGACTGAGGTCATCTGATAGATTATGATTAGAGGATTTGAACTGTTTATCTTTCTCTTAATAAAACAAAAGATGAACATACTTAAGATTTGACAAATTAGAGCTGAATTTATATTTCGTTTGTTAATACAGATGGGTTCACTTTTTTTTTTTTAAAAAAAATTAATATAAAGATAAATTAGACATTTTATTAAAGTCAATCAATAAAATATCATTTTTTTATTTGGAGACGTGTGACAAAAGATTAAAATTTTATTATTTATCATAAGTATGCCCACCGTCTCATATGAGATGGACCCTCTCATAAACTCCATAAATATAAATTTATCCTATATGAAAGAGTGGACACAAAATAGGTACACTTTTAGTGAACAACAAAACATATTATTCCTGATGAAATCGAATGGACTAAAATTATGTGTTTTCAAACAAAACGGGTCAAGTTGTAATTAGGCTAAATCTTGGGGGTCTAAGTGAAAATCTTCCAATCTTTCCTTCCCTCTCCCGCCATTCTGTTCGAAATAGGCTCCGTCTAGATTGTCTCTGCTCTCAAATCTCAAGGCGTCTCTCCCGAACCCACTGTTTATATACTCTCGGTTCACTGTCCTCGCCACAATCGCTGAGCCCACTCTTTTTCGCGGCCATCGCTGTCCTCACCGGAAGTTACAGGAGCTTCCCTCCCATCATCGTCGGAGCTTCAATCCACCACCAGGCACCGCCGACTCTCTCTCTCTCACAGTTTGAGTTCCGCAAGGTTGGCAAACTCAATCACGATCAACCCGACGCCTCGACTACTCCCTGAATCACACACCAAATCTCTCTCTCTCTCTCTCTCTCTCTCTCTCTCTCTTCCTCTCTCGATTCCAATCCAAACATGCCGACGTCCGCTTCCCTTCTTCGCCCAGAACACGCCTCTCACAATTGACCCTGGTGCGTGTTCTAAGATTCCGACATCATCGAGGTCGGTAGCTCCTTTTCTTGGTAAGTAACTTTTCAGCTCTCTTACAATGTCAATTATGCTAGTTTGGTTACTGAGAAAACGCAGGAAAAGAAGCTAACTTGAAGTATATGATAATATTTTTTCATGCTACTTATTTTATTGTGCCTGGTTGAGTTGACCGCCTCCTTTATTGAAACGAAAAATAAGGTTAAAGTTAAACATTATGTACCAACATTTGTTTATTCTAGTTTTTCTTAATATTTTTGGTAGCTAAACAGAGGATTCTGGTTTTGGTTTTTACTTTTCACTCTATTGGTATTTCGGAATTCTTGTTTTGAATTGTGTTTTTAACTTTTTATGGCAATGCGATTAATCATTTGGCTGAGTGTGGATCATTTGTAGAATTTGAAGGGTTTTCTGTGGAAATATGGAGGTGGGTAGGATTGTGTGGATTCTTTTAGGATTTCCATGGCTGATCTAGCTGAGGTATTCTCTCTTCGATAGTAAGCTCATCCGTGGTTTCTGAAATTAGTGCGGATTTGTGGTTAAGGTTTTTGTTTCCTTTTCTACATATTTAGCGTCCAATGAATGTATTGTATTCTGCTGGTTGCTTATTGGACAGAATTGTGTTAAACTAGTGTATTCTATAAATTAGGAGTTGAGATTATTGAGAAGAAGAATATGCATAGAAATTGAATTCAATTTATTGTTCTTGTAACTTATTAGTGTACTGTTCTTATTCCTGAGAATGGAGTTGAGATATCTCACTGCATTTGACTTCAGTTAGTATAATTGTGCTGTATATTGACATAGACATGTGGATAGTTAAGGTGAAGCATATTAATCCCTATTTATTGGTTCAAAACCAATTTTAATGTGTAATGTGTTTGAGATTGTTTGAAGTTGGCAGTTATCCTCTAAACATGATATATGATGAATTACTAATTATAGATGGCCATATTTTCCAGGTGTTGCATTTCTCATTGTTCTCCAATTGTTGACTGTTAACAACTTATACCTCTGGAAATTATGTTTTTCAATTGTTGTCAAAAGCCTCTTTTAATAGCTTATGTTTAGCCACTGTAGAAACTCTTAGTTGCAGGAGTTATTCTGAATGAGTGGTGAAATTGTATGAAAGGTTTATATCTTCTGCAAAATTTACTTTAAACCTGTAAAATTTATAACTTTAAACCTGAAAATTTCTTTTGCAAAAAAAAAATAAAATTGTGAACTGTCATAGGATGCATCTTTTTGTTGTTAACCAATACCGCACCATATTTGCTGATGATACATCAGGAAGTGAAGAAAAGAAAACTATGATGGTGGGCTCCTCTTTAGTTGGGCTATGGATCAAATTATCTCTCACCTCAAAACTCTCAGGGTCATAATCCCAAAAATAACAGAAGGCGGGTCTTTGTCCAATATCCTAGATCAATGCATGGTGAGAACCTACTTTGTAATTTTTTGTACTTGCATATCTTCTGCATTTTCTTCAGATGTGAATATATTAAATATATATTTCTTGTGTCTCCAATACTAAAAGTTTGGCATGATTTGCCTAAATTTTCTTTTCGTATCCCTTGACATATAGCACCTGTGTTAGTACCTAGCATTAGCGCATTTTTGGATTGCACCTATTCCAAATTTTTTTTTGGGGGGTATTTATTGGAATTTACATTAGAGCCAAACATGATTATTGTAGTCGCATACTTTAGTGTGGATGGATATGCATGAAATCAATGTCCAGAGTACCCGTTATATAGAGCATATTCAATTTCTGATAGTCTGCAAATTAAATAGATTTTTTTTCTTCTTTCTGAAATGAAGAATATATAAATTTAGTCATTTTTATTAGCTCCAACCTTGTTTGGCAAAAGAAATTAGCATTTTAGGCCAGAAGTTCCCCTCTCTGTCTCTCTCTCTTAGAAAAGGAGAAAAAAAAGGCAACCTCTCATTCTTGTGGTATCTGGTGATGGATAACTTATCTTTGTTAATTTGCTTCAGTTTGTCTTGGATTCACATTGCTAGGTCCCATTACCTGCAGTTGGCTTTCCAGCGAATAGTGTGGGTGAAAAAATTCAGGAAGCTGTGACTCCACATTCAACTCTAATGGAGCATTCGCCTCTTGCTGTGTTTATTAATGACAAGTTTTGACATTTAGTTTACACAGAGAAATGACTTCATCTGTTTTTTTTTTCACCTTCTTTTTCTAATTGACATATATATTTGCTGTGCTAGGAAGTCAGTGAATTTGGTGGTTGTTATTACACCATAAACTGTTAAGCTGATCAAATAATTTAAAGTAGATTTTGCAGGTTTAAAGTTAGAAGTCTTTCACACAAAATGAGAGTTATGCGCAAATCTAGAAAGTTAGAAGTCTTAAGTTTCATAAAAAGTTAGAATTGAGGTTTTGAAGGTCTAAAATGTCCAACTGTGATTCAATTGACCCGAAATGGACGAGTAACTCTTTCTTACTGAAAGAAAATGTAGGAAAAAATGGGAGTTAAAAAGGATTCTCGATTTGGGAGTTATACGCAAATCTAGAAACTTATTAGTCTAAGTTTCATAAAAGGTTATAATTGAGGTTTTGAAGGTCCAAAAAGTCCGAACGCGATCTGTTTGACAGTGAAAATGGATGAGTAACTCTTTCTTGTTAAAAGAAAAGTGTAGAAAAGAACGAGAGGCCAAAAAAAAAAGAAAAAACCTCCCCGGTTTTGGAGTCATGCGAAATTCTAGAAAATTAAAAGTACAAGTTTCTTAAAGGGCTAGAATTGAGGATTTGAAGGTCTAAAACGTGCAAACGTGATCTGATTAACACAAAAAAAAAAAAGATGAACAATTCTTTTTTATTAAAAGAAAAGTGTAGGAAAAAAGGAGAGTCAAAAAGGACTCTCGGTTTGGGAGTTATGCGAAAATGTAGAAAGTTAGAAGTCTAAGTTTCATAAAAGTTAGAAGTCTAACGTTAGAATTGAGGTTTTAAAGGTCCAAAATGTCCAAACATAATCCGATGGACACAAAAATGGATGAGTAACTCTTTCTTACTAAATAAAAATGTTGGAAAAAATGGGAGTAAAGAAGAACTCTCGGTTTGGGAGTTATGTGCAAACCTAGAAAACTGGAAGTCTAAGTTTCATAAAGAGAGTCCAAACTTGACATGAAAATGAATGAGTAACTCTTTCTTACTAAAAGAAAGGTCCAGAAGAAAAGGGGATTTAAAAAGGATTTCCTGTTTGGAAGTTATTTGACTGTTTTTGCTGGTGCTCCTTCCAGCTTGCTTCTTTTGTAGATTTTGCCCCTTGTATATTCTTGTTTTTTTATAAAATTTTCTCAATTACCCCCAGCAGAAGCAAAAAAAAAAAAAAAACGCAGCAGATCACATTAAGCAAATATATTACCTTTGTAGACAATCATGAAAGTAAATTTGGTACACCCTATTGTCTCTCTTTCTGCCAAGAGACTTTCAACCACATTGCTAAAGAAGTCATCAATGGTCTTTGCTTCTCTCTTATATCTAGATTAGAAACTTGAAGAAAATTGAGCAGTTTTTCTAAACTGAACTCCAGCCTTGCAAGGATTGTTAGACAAAATTTCTCAACAGACAAATCTGTGACTATTGTAACCTGTGGCCTACTTTCAAGCACATTAGTCATGTCATGGACCAAGACAGAGTTGACCATAAAAAATAATTTTGTTGCATTATGTCAAAGAAATCAGAAACAGTATCCAAGAGAGACAAGACAAGCAAAATGAGCATTTTACCTTTCTGTTGACTTGCAACTTGAACATTGTGGAAAAAAAAATAGATGGAGGTTTCAAATAATTAACTTGTACTTAATCATAATTAGCGCCTTTGATGCTGTTGAAACAAAACAAACAATCTCTACCCAGAAAGTGATTAGTTGAGTAACTTTCATTAATGATTTCCATCATTTGGGACACTTCTGATTAATAGGCTAGAGGATGTTTATGGCTGACTAGATGTAAATCAGGTGGTAAAGAAGCTATGTTCTAGCTAATTGGGTTAAGCAGGGGAGAGGAAAGGGAAAAGTGATCAAATTAAGAAATATAATCACTCTTCATCTGCTTAAAAATAAGCACTTCCATTTACATATGTAAATGAATGCAACAAAATAAATTAAGACGCTTTCATAAAGCAAGTATGATTCTATTTTCCCAGTTGATGTTTCAATCTACGGTTTTAAATGACACTGAAAGGTATATATGCATACATACAAATATATGAACACAAAATGCACAGTGAAAGGTATATACATACATACAAATATATGAACACAAAATGCGCACACAAGAATTTATGTGGTTTGGCACTAAGGCCTACATCTGTGGGCAAAGATGATCAGATATTTTACCATGCAAGGTGTATAAAATTACAAGGATCTGAGCCTCCTTTCTTCAATGGTCTCAGTTAACATATGCTTACAAAAAGAAAATGTCCTCTAACTGTGCAGCATCACAACAATCCTAATGGTATGGCTTCCCCCGAATAAGACATGGCTAAAATTCTCTTCTTTCCCCAATAACGTTGATAGACATGTTGCATTCCAAAAGTGGTCTCACTTCCACTAATACTAGCCTGTTGCTGCTCTTCATCAATGTCTTCTCTTCTTTTTCTCTTCTTGCAAATACCATATCTTTCTTCTATGGAAGAAACAAAGGGATGATCTAAGAGCATATGTGCAGTCCATCTTGACTTTGGATCCCTAACCAAACACTTCTTCAAGAAATCCTCAGCCTCTTTTGACACCCCTTTCTTGGGAATTTCAGGCAGTTCTTCTGTAAAAGAAATCCGAAACAGAAGATTGCAAATTTCGCTATTTGGGCCACACTTCCATGGTGGTTTCCCTGTAATCATCTGTAAAACAGTGCACCCAAGTGACCAAATATCAGACTCAGGCACATATTCTTGGTGAGCCAACTCCGGTGCCATATACATAGGTGTACCTCTCTGACCCTTCTTCTTTCCATTCCCAACCACCTTCTTTGCCAGACCAAAGTCTGCAATCTTTGCAATTTCTTCATCCCTCTTCAACCTTGGAATCAAAGAAGAAGTTGATGACCAATCACCCACAAGTAGAATATTGTGAGGCTTTATGTCACAGTGAACGTAACCATGCATGTGAATGTAACTGAGACCTTTAAGTACAGAATGTGTATATCTTCTGACTTCATACTCATTCAATCCTTGATCACCAGAACGTTCTCGAATTCTATCTGCTAGACTGCCACCGGATGCAAACTCTAACAGTATATTGTACAACTCCACTCCATCCTCTATCGTAAAATCATCTCCAAAACAGCTAATAATGTAGGGACATCCTTCAAATCGTTGGAGTAGTTCTTTTTCTTTCTGAATCGAATGTGCTTTGGATATTTCGGCAGATTTTACCGCCATGACTGAAGGAAGATGATGATCGAATCCACCTCCTTCATGGTTTGACTCGACTAAAGAAACGACTCCATAACTGCCCCTCCCAAGTCTTCTTCCCCTCTTCCACATGATCGCTCAGTATTTGTTAGATTATGAGGTGATGTTGATTTCGTTCTCTAATTTTGATCCTATATAATTTAGGAAGTTTGTCCTACAAGTAATTGGATTCTTTTTGGATGATTTTCGGATAGTCCTAATTAGAGTTTTAGCAGAAATAA
Organism: Nyssa sinensis; assembly: GCA_008638375.1. Classification (NCBI taxonomy): domain Eukaryota; kingdom Viridiplantae; phylum Streptophyta; class Magnoliopsida; order Cornales; family Nyssaceae; genus Nyssa; species Nyssa sinensis. Next base: position 24,671,633 of record CM018046.1, read on the forward strand.
ATGTCCATAATAAACTAGGATTAGATGTCTTTTTAGGATACGAATATCTCAACGACGTGCTCGTGATTTGTCTTCAAATTTCAGAATTGATTTGAGTCCAACCGTATCTCTGCGATGCGATTATGATATCATGAAAGTAATCTTTCCTAATGTGGCATTAGTTATATTTATGGTTTCCACAATTAGCTAAAAAATAAAAAAAGGAATAGATAAACAAAGAAACAATTAACTTAAAAAGGAAAATAGAAACAAACGTAAAGGAAATTTTAGAAACAAAGGTGAAGGACAATTTTTTTTTTATACCAACAAATGTAAAGGAAATATAACGTCGTCACAATAATCTATAAAAAAAAATAAAATAAGAAAATCTTTATGGCACTTCTCCGAGGGATGTATAAGTGATGCTTTCACAATAAAAGAACATTTTTATTTTTTTATGCAACTTCTGTTCTAAAAGCCTCTTCATCTAGTCATGTCGGAGATTCTGAATCTGGGATTTGACATAAATGGTTTTACCTCGCCTGCATGTGAAATAGGGTAAGAATAAGTAGATGAAAAAATTCTACTACTTCAAACCAGATTTGATATTGATATACCATAAAAAAGCAGACCAATCAGCATTTGACACGTATGACCATAATCCAACTCATGCACTGCCGACATGGTTTCCACTCAGCCAATGACCAAAAAGATCAGCACAAAAGGTCGGAAGTGACCAAACTTATACCTTCAGAGCATACATATTCGGACAAGGGCCTCAGAACTTATCACAGGGTCCAGATCAACACTCCAGACCTCGTCACCGCCTTAGGGGATGCCGAGCAGGGAATAAAGAAACAGTTTTCGACAAAGAAACAGTCTGCAAACAAGGAAACAGTCTTCAACACGAAAACTACTATCTATGATTATCTCCATCTATGATTCAATGCTCCACAAGGTAACTGCAATCTCCGATGATCAAATCCCTATATTCATGGCGTCAAATCCTAATCAACTTAGGAGAGTCACGGCTTATAAATTAAACCCTAGAGGTACGCTTTATTTTTATGCTCATTCTTTGGCTTTCAATACAGTCTTTCAATTCTTTTACTTACTTAAGCATCGGAGCGGCTACCGCCGGAGCCAATCCGGTGGTCCTCTGATCATCTTTCTGAGTGTTCTACAGGTCACGGAGTCCATACTTATTGCGAGCCGAAAAGTGCAGCATCAGTTTGGCGCCGTCTATGGGAAACGACTAATCTCCAAGTGCTCTACTCATAAACTCAACTCTTTCCTCACCGGAAAACCATGGCACTAAATCTCTGACCACGATAAAATCCTCAGAATTCGCAAAACGCTCAACGTCAGCCGCCTGCTCCTCGCACAAAGGGGCCAGCGGCCAATCCTATGCCACAAGAGATCGAAGTAATAAAACGACACAATGAATTGGTGCAGGAACAGTTGCTTGCCATCACTAGAACGCTGACAACACTCACACAGAACCAAGCGGCGGGTTCTCCTAGCCCGCCGGTCAACTTCATTGCGGGAATGCAACCTCCTGTTGCCACAGAGAATGAAGAACTTCATGCGCAGGCTCCAACTAACCAGCTTGGGCACCCATCAGGCGTTGCTTGCGTTGGCCGAGATCCGCAGTCATCAACAGTCCCTGGTTGGGGAACATCCGCCTTCGTTCTCGACGTCCATTACCGGAGCACTACTCGAGCCCCAACTCCAAGGGCCTCGGGAGCACACCCGGCACCGCAGGAGCCTCATCATGCAGCACCAATCCCTCCGGTTTGGAATCCTCCTCCGTCCGAAGGGCGTAATCGACCCTACTACCCTGAAGCCGAGGCTGTCAGGCAGGGTTCATAAGATGTCAGACTTAGAGACCCGCGGAGGGTAGAGGAAATTGCCGAGTCGATGGACCGGACAGTCACCTTGAGAGGACCTCAGAACCCTCCAGAGCAAGACGAACTGGCCAGGCTGCTCGGAAGACTAGCCACCCCATTCACTCACGCCATCATGTCAAAAGAGAGGCCCAGAAAGTTCATGGTGCCCAAGTTCACCCTGTACGATGGATCTGGAGATTCAGGAGATCATCTCTCTCATTACCAGCATACGATGGCCCTTCACGGAGCCTCTGATGCTTTCATGTGCCGAACGTTCATCACCAGCTTGAAGGGCACTGCTCTGAAATGGTTCCACAACCTCCCTCCGAACTTAGTTACCAGCTTCTACAAGCTCGGTAGACAGTTCTTGGACAGGTTTATGACCAGCAGGAGGCTCAGAAGGGGGCCAGAATTCCTGCTGAACGTCAAGCAGACTAGGGAGGAATCCCTTCGCGCCTACATTGCGCGCTTCAATACCGAACTCACTGAGATCACTGACTGCAGCCCAAAGTTCCTCGTAGCAGCCCTAACTGTTGGGCTTGCCCAAGGTGGGTTCAAAGACTCCTTGACAAAAGCCCTCCAGCCGACATGGCGGCATTAATGGATTGGGCCAGAAAATACATCAATTTGGAAGAAGCCAACCGCACGTCCCAGAAGGGCAGAGATCAGACCCAGAGGGACAATCCGAAGCGGGAGGACCACAAGAAGGAGGATCACAGAAGAGACTCCAACAAAAAGAGGGCCAGGAGCCCAGAGAAGAGAACAGCACCCAAAGCTGTGTACAACTCCGGACCAAGGGAGTTCACCAACTTCATTCCTTTGAACACTACACCGAACCAGGTACTCCGGTAGATCCGAGATCGGGAAAACCTGAGGTGGCCAGAACCAATCAAAGGAGATCCCAGTCTGCGGGACCAAAGTAAGTATTGTAATTTCCATAAAGATCATGGACATACAACTAACACATGCAGGACCCTCCGATATGAGATAGAGCAGCTCATAAAGAAGGGACGTCTTCGAGAGTTCGTCAAGCCGGACGGAAGGCAGAACCCCCAAGAAGACAAGCCTCAGCAACTGCTGGACCAGAGGCCCGAACAGAGGCAGGAGCAGAGGGAGGGACGAAACGAGCCTCAGAGGCAGAACAACCACGTCATCTACGTCCTCCATGCTGACTCCCCTGTCACAGGAATGTCCAACAGGGCAAGAAAGAGATACGTTCGGGAAGCCAGAGCCGCCCCGAACGTATTACAGATCTCCAACGTCGAAAAGAGGCTCAAGCCAGCACCGGAGATCCAATTCACCAAGCAAGATCTGGCAGGGGTACACTGCTCTCACAGTGATGCCCTTGTTATTACCCTCAGAATTGCCAACTTCGAGACCAGGAGAGTCCTGGTCGATACTGGCAGCTCCGTCAACATACTATTCTATGAGCCGTTCAAACAGATGGGGATAGACCATGACAACGTCAAGCCCACTACTGCCATAATGGCAGCTTTTTGATGGCAATCTCAGCACCCCGTTGGGGAGAGTCGACCTTCCTACCACTGTAGGAGAGGGTGAAGGGCAGAAGACCACCATCTCGGAGTACATGGTGTTAAACATGAGATCTCCCTACAACGTCATAATTAGGAGACCCTGGTTGCATCAGATAGGGGCAGTCACTTCGACCCTCCATCAGTGTCTGAAGTACGTCCACAACCAGAGCATTCACTCTGTCAGAGGGTGTCAACCAACCTCCCGGGAGTGTCATGCTATTGCCTTTAAGGAGAAGGCCCCTAAATAGCAATTACAGTACACCCGGGACTGTGCAGATTCAGTTCTCACTCACTCTCCCGAGGTAGAGGATTGCCCAGCCAACATTGAAGAACCCCTAAGCCCAAGGGGACGTGACAGCCGAGCCAAACCTGTTGGCGAGCCCATTAAGGTACTGGTCAGTTCAGAAGCTGAGGGGCGTTATTTGTACATCGGCCCAGACCTCACACACATTGAGCAGGAAAAGATAGTCAGGTTCTTGAAAGATAACCTCTCTATCTTTGCATAGGAGACCAAAGACATGGAGGGAATAGATCCCAATCTTATAACTCACAAGCTGATGGTGGATCCGGATCACCCGCCAGTCAGACAGAAGAGAAGGCCGATCGCTCCTGAACGGCATCGGGTTATAAATAAAGAAGTCCAAAGGCTGTTGGACGCCAGGATGATACGAGAATTATTCTATCCCGAATGGCTAGCTAACGCCGTGCTCGTCAAGAAGAAAAACGGCAAGTGGAGAGTCTGCGTTGATTATACAGACCTCAACAAGGCGTGCCCCAAGGACAGCTTTCCACTGCCAAGAATAGACCAACTGGTTGACACCACTGCGGGGCATGAGCTTATGAGCTTCATGGATGCCTACTCTGGATACAACCAGATCCAAATGTACCCTCCAGATCAAGAGAAGACTGCCTTCATAACCGAAAGAGGGCTCTACTGCTACAGAGTGATGCCTTTCGGTTTGAAGAATGCTGGGGCCACTTATCAGCGATTGGTGAACAAGATGTTCAGCCCGCTGCTCGACAGCACCATGGAGGTATACATCGACGACATGCTGGTAAAGAGTCTTCAGAAAGGCAGCCACCTCCAGCACTTAGCCCAGACCTTCGGTATCCTCAGACAGCACAGGATGAAGCTCAACCCCTCGAAATGCACCTTCGGAGTTACGAAGGGAAAATTCTTGGGATACATTTTCTCTCAGAGGGGTATCGAAGCAGATCCCATTCAGATTCAAGCTCTGATTGGGCTGAAGTCTCCGAAAACCAGGAAGGAAATCCAGGCATTGAATGGCAGAATTGCGGCACTGAGCAGATTTATCTCCAAATCCACTGACCGTTGCCTACCTTTCTTCAAAGTTCTGAAGGGCAGCAAAGCTTTGCAGTGGACGGAACAATGCGAAGAATCCTTTCAAGAACTAAAAGAGTATCTAGCCTCTCCAGAACTCCTGTCAAAACCAGTACAAGGAGAAAAGCTACTCTTATATCTTGCAGTTTCCGAAAACGCGGTCAGCTCCGCATTAATCAGACAGGACAGAGGAGTACAGAGGCCTATTTTCTACGTCAGTAGGGCGCTACTTGACACAGAGAAAAGATACCCAGAAGTAGAGAAACTGGCCTATGCCTTGGTCATATCAGCTCCGAAGCTTCGACCTTATTTCCAAGCACATCCAATCGAGATCCCGACTGCCTATCCTCTGAAATCAATACTGAGGAAACCTGAGGTATCGGGAAGATTGGTAAAGTGGTTTGTGGAGCTAGGGGAGTTCGACATATCATATGTACCCCGAAACTCCATCAAAGGACAGGCCTTAGCTGATTTCGTAGCCGAGTTCACCCCGGCGCTTCAGAACAGGGCACAACTCACCGAAACCTCGGGAACCTGGCTGCTTTACATTGATGGATCGTCAACCGATCAAGGTTCAGGGGTAGGCCTGGTACTACAGTCCCCTAATGGGCTTACGTCAGAAAAAGCAGTCAGCTTGGGATTCAAAGCTTCTAATAATGAAGCCGAATATGAAGCCCTAATCTTAGGCATGAAGCTTGCCTTAGAATGCGAGGCTCAGAACCTCGATGTCTTCTCAGACTCCCAACTGGTGGTGAGCCAAGTCTGGGGAGAATTCGCCATTAAAGATGACAAGATGCTCTGGTATTCCGAACTGGTAAACCACTTGAAGCATTCCTTTCAGACATTTACTATCTAGAAAATTGAGAGAAGTCAGAATTGCAGAGCAGATGCTCTGGCTAACATGGCCTCCCGCCTCAAGTCTGAAGCAAACTCCATAGTAAAAATCTCCTTTCAGCCAGGACCCAGTATTGAGGAAGCCCAAGTTGCTTAAATTGATGAACAGCCCCAGAACTGGATGACTCCAATCCTCCAGTACCTAAGATCCGGGCTCCTCCCAGAGGATAAAAACAAAGCCCGGAGAATCCGAATCAGAGCGGCTCGGTACCTGATCCTGAACAACAAGCTTTACAGAAGGTCGTATTCTCAACCTCTGTTACAATGCTTGGCTCCAGACGAGTCACAATATGTCTTGGCCGAAATACATGAGGGAATCTGCGGGAATCATAATGGGGGCAGAACTATAGCCCACCGAGCTCTATCACAGGGTTACTACTGGCCTGGCATGCTGAAACAGGCAAAGGAATATGTTCGGAAGTGCGACAAATGCTAGAGATTTGCCCCGTACCAACATCAGCCTCATCACGAGCTCATACCGATTCCTAGTCCTTAGGCCTTTTGCTCAGTGGGGGATGGACATCGTAGGTCCATTGCCAAGGGCACCTCCAAACAGGAAATATCTCTTGGTGGCCATTGACTATTTCTCTAAATGGGCCGAAGCAGAGCCTTTAACACATATCACAGAAAAGGAAGTTGAGAGCTTCACCTGGAGGAACATTGTGTGCAGGTTCGGTATACCATGTGTAATTATCTCGGACAATGGGACACAATTCACTGGTAAAGGCTTCAAGGCAATCTGTGAAAATCTTAACATTAGGCAACACTTTTTCTCTCCAGGCCATCCACAAGCAAATGGGCAAGCAGAGGTTACCAACCGAACAATTCTTGACGGGTTAAAGAAAAGGTTGGAATAGGCTAAAGGGAAGTGGGCAGAAGAACTCCCTGGAGTTCTTTGGGCCTACAGAACAACCAGAAGAACTCCCACCTCTGAAACTCCCTTCTCACTAGCCTATGGAACAGAAGCAGTAATTCCGGTTGAGATCGGTATGCCAACCCTGAGGACTGAGGCCTTTGAGCAAGAATCCAATGATCAACAGCTGATGGAAAACTTGGATTTGCTCGAAGAGAGAAGGGATCAGGCCAGCATCAGGATGGAAGCCTATCAACAGAGAATGGTCGACAAATCCAAGGTAGGACTCAAGACAGTCAGCTTTCAAGTTGGAGACTTCGTCTTAAGAAGAGTCTTTCAAAACACCAAGGATCCCACCATAGGAAAGTTGTCACCAAACTGGGAAGGCCCCTACAAAGTAACAAAGGTTGTTCGGCCTACCACCTACTGGCTGGAAGACATGACTGGGAAACCTGTTCCTAGGCCATGGAACGTGGAACACTTGCGGAAGTATTATCAGTAGAGAGGTTTTCTTTTACTTCCGTAAAATGTTCATCTATTAATGCACAAGCCTCTAGAGCCTGGTCCATAAATGTACAAGTCTCAGCACTTGGTCCATCTATTAATGCACAGGCCTCCAGAGCCTGGTCTATAAATGTACAAGTCTCAGCACTTGGTCCATCTATTAATGCACAGGCCTCAGAGCCTGGTCCATAAATGTACAAGTCTCAGCACTTGGTCCATCTATTAATGCACAGGCCTCCAGAGCCTGGTCCATAAATGTACAAGTCTCAGCACTTGGTCCATCTATTAATGCACAGGCCTCAGAGCCTGGTCCATAAATGTACAAGTCTTCGTACTTGGTCCATCTATTAATGCACAGGCCTCCAGAGCCTGGTCCATAAATGTACAAGTCTTCGTACTTGGTCCATCTATTAATGCACAGGCCTCAGAGCCTGGTCCATAAATGTACAAGTCTCAGCACTTGGTCCATCTATTAATGCACAGGCCTCTAGAGCCTGGTCCATAAATGTACAAGTCTTCGTACTTGGTCCATCTATTAATGCACAGGCCTCAGAGCCTGGTCCATAAATGTACAAGTCTCAGCACTTGGTCCATCTATTAATGCACAGGCCTCCAGAGCCTGGTCCATAAAATGTACAAGTCTTCGTACTTGGTCCATCTATTGATGGATAGGCCTCCAGAGCCTGGTCCATAAAATGTACAAGTCTCAGCACTTGGTCCATCTATTGAATGTACAGGTCATAAATACTTGATCTATTTTCTAAATACGCAGGTCTCCAGAGCCTGGACTACCCTAATGCACAGGCCTTCCGAGCCTGGTCCATCCTCAATTAGCAGGTTCTATGATCCAGTCCATCCAAAGATAGAAGTTCCGAACGTTTACAAACTAAAGTTTCAAGATCGGAACGCCTCAGATCTGATATTTATATTATTTGGCTTATCTGACAAACAAGCAACAAGTATTATGGTACCGATCAGAAGTGAAGTACTTTAATTCACGCATTCTTCTAAGTTTCTTTGATCCATTCTTAAGACACTCATATGTCAGAAGTGCATGAGAAAGTGTTTTAACCACAGAAAGGCACATTCGAATACAGAGGACATCAGATCTGAGAAAAAGAGACTCAATTTTATTGATAAATCAGAAGATTTACATCAATACAAAGACATCATTACAGAAGCTACTACAGAAGCTATTACAGAAGCTACTACAGAAGCTACAATTCTCAACATATTGGCTTTTCTTCATGGGATGATAAAAGGGCACAGGATCCAAAACTTCTATTACCGCCGTCACCGGCTCCGTTTGAAAGGAAGGAACCCTGAACCCCAATCCCCATCAAGAAGCACCCAGGCCATTTCATCATCACTATCACTGGTCTCACGACCAACGGAGGATGAGGGCTCTGGGTCTCAGGGGACCGCCATTCGTCTCCCTCACGTTAGTTGTTACACCCCAACCGGTGGAAGCAGGGGTCTCTGACGAAACATGAAGAAGAGGAGGCACCCCACTTGCGTCTTCATCACCGGCGCTCTAAGCCTCGGTTGAATCAGGGAGGGAACACCACTAATCGGAGGAATCTCGACCGGAGGCCAGAGGAAACAAGAAGACTTGTGCTTCCTTTAATCCTTCCTTGGAGACTGAAAAAGGGGGAAGGTTAACTCTCGGCCACAGTTCAATCATTCCTAACTCAGACAGAGAATCATCCATCATCTCCGGGTGAGTGGCAAAACTCCGGCAGCATATAAAATCTCTCCTACGAGGAAACAATTCGAGAATAAAAGGGGTGAACGCAACCGAATGCCCTCACTTCTATATATATAGACCCTTGAAGTCCAAAAGCCACCCAACTGAACCGTCGCAACGGTGAAAAAGAGATTGGCCTCGAAATCCCAAACGGCAATCGAATAAATAAGCGGTGCATTAAATATGACTCTTTAAATATACCAAGAGACAAGGTACAGAGCTCTCTAAACAGAGACCACAGTCCAGCACTGAAGCTCCCGAATTAACAGAGAGGGGGACAAAGCCTAAGTGTACAGACCCCCTATTCAAGACTCCGATCTTCCAGTCTTAACTATTTAATAACAGGCCAGTCATATGACAAAGGCCAAACAGCTCGGATATATCCCGATCCTGAGTACTCAAACACAGCATACCGAGCATCATAACTACAAGCACAAGCCGCCTGGTTATCTTCACAAGCTCTTGATTCAGAGCAGTCTGTTTCAGAGCCCTACAGAAGCCTACTCCCACTTTATCAGGCTCTGTCTATCTAGTTATATTTACTTTCTTGTCTTATTATAATAAGACAGTTGAAGTTAATCTACGTTCACTATTCAGTGACAAGTATCGAAGTTCGGAAAGCAACTACTGATTGCTGGACAGTTGATTTAACATACAAAAGGCTCAGAGCGGCCACACTTACGACAAAATTGCACAAGAGGAAAGAACACAAGCAGAATTTGAAGGAAAGTCAATTTTATTGATCGGAAGAATACATTTATTACATTAAAAAGAAGTAGCAAAAATAAAAGCCCATAAAGCCTCAAGACTTCCCAGAAGGGCCTACGTCCTCTTCCAAGTTAAGGGCAGTAGCCCCAGCCGTCTTGTCCGGATCAGGACGAGATGAGGTAGGTTCAGGGGGAACGATTGATGAAACGTCAAAACCTAGGGAACTGAATCTGGAATCTAGTTCGGAAGCTTTCAAAATCGAACCGGATCACGTCATCACCCATCTGTTCAACTTCATCTTTCAATTCCATCTCGGCCTCAACCTTGGCTTGATCAGCCGCCTCCTGAACCTTCTGATTAAAGGAACCCTGGAGCTCAACCAACTCCGCCTGAAGCCCCTCAACCTTCTTAGCATACATGTCCCTCTCAGACTCTGCCACAGAAAGGTTGGTGGTAGCTTCCTTCAGATCATCTTCAGCGGTCTGAACCTTGGATCGGGTTGTTCCGAGCTCCAGCCTCATCTCATCCACCTCGGCCCTCAGCTTCTCGGCCTCCTCAAGGCCTATGGGGGTCACCATTAGAGCAGCCAAACTATGCATGCTTTGCACAAAGCAAGACAGATAGTTTAGATTGAACGAATAGACAAACAGAAAAGTCAAGAAAAAGCTTCAGAAGTTACCCTCATCTAGAGATTCATCATCTCAGTCATTAGCTTGGAGGGGTCATCCCCTCTGTATCGGTGTGGGCCATGAGCCCATATTTGATCAAATGCCCTCTTGACAATCTGATAGTCCGGCTCATTAAACGGCTCGGACGGTGCAGCAGGTGCTTTCCCCTTCCTAGACCTTCTACGCGGGACCGGAAGGGGCAGGAGGAGCAGCCGAAGCAAGGACGGCAGGTTCGGTGTAGAGACTTGGAAAAAAAAATAAAAAAAATAAAAAAAATAAAATAAAATAGGCTCAGAAAATAATTAATCCAGTCATTTGAGTACCGGGATGAATAAATGAAGCCAATATCAATAATTAATTATGCTGATGAAAAAAGAAAAAGAAAAAAAAGAAAGGGACAAAACCGTGAAGCTTCTAGATATGTATAGAAGAATAGAGAAAAATAGAGAGGGAGAGAAAGTCGGGTAGAAGGGGGGCAATATGCAGGAAACCGAAGGAGAGATAGAAAAACAGGGGGGCTGGTCGTGTGAAAACAGGGGAAGAAAAGAAAAAGAGAGAAAGAAGAAAGAGAGAAAGGGGAAGAGAGAAATGGAGGGGGCGAATTCCGACAGTGGCCTCGGTCTTCAAGCGTGCCAGGTCAGCCTTCGTTGCTAACGATCCTGCTTCGTCCATCCACGGCCACACAACGCACGGTTGCCGCATCAGTCTACTCGGTGTTCTCACGGATTCAGATTTTTGACGGGCTAAACTCAACTCGGTTTTGGGAGGATTCTGCCGTAAGGATGGGCTTAAGCAGCATGTCGGTGTTGGGATTGTGGTCTAGATTGAAGAAAATGGAGGAAAAGAAATAAAGTCGGTGCAGGGGATTTTGTTGGTTCGGTTGATTCACGAAGTAGGAACGCCACTGATCAATCGTGGCAAGCGGAACTGCGGCAAGTATATATTTGTGTATATATATATATATATCTATTTATCTATGTGTGTGGATTTCGGTTGGAGTGGCTTGGGTTGGTTTGAGATGTGAATGTGGTGTTGTGTAGTTGGTGAACGGTGTTGTTGGGGCTCGGTTGCTGTTACTCTGTGTGTATGTAGCGGTGCAAAATAGGTGATGGGGATGGTGATGCGTGATGTTGAGTCTCTATTTGGGTGGAGAACTCTAGATAGACTTGTGTATTGCTCTGTTTCATGGCAATTTTATTTATGGTCAGTATGTGTGTTGGATTGTTCTCTGATAACATTGGGGGCCATTTGTTTGAGCAGTGGTTGATTGTAATGCGCTGTTGGACAGATTTTAGCGATGGACGGTAAAGGATGGTAACAATGTTCTGGTGAAACCTGAACAGGAGGAGGACAGAAGCTTGGGCTGTGTTGCGAGGGTTGCGACGGGTAAGGAACTAATGATGATGCCAGTTCCGATCAGGTACACTGGGCTGCGCTTGACAAGTTAGGAGGTCGGTGAAGGAGAGAATTATCAGGTGCCCGGTGTGTTGGTTAAATTGGAGATAGAGGGGAAATCATGCTGGCTGTAGTGAAGATGAGTTATCGAGGGACTATGGATGTTATTTTCCTGCATGCTGTTGGGCGAATAGTGTTCTGTAGTGGTGCAAATGTGGTTTTTGCATTGAGAAGTGGCTGTTGACAGTATATGTGATTCCAAGTGTTTTAGCTAAGGAAATGGTAATGTTAGTGTTGTGGGCAGTGGAGTTTGCAAGTGAATCAGAGGTGATGGCCGTTTAGGCATTGTTTGATGTGACAATTTTGGTGCCTTGGAACTGCTCTAAAGCTGAGATGTTGATGCTTGGATAATGCTCATGGATTTTCATCTTGCTGAAACGGTGATAAAGGAGATGGCTCACTCAATTGCAAGCAGAGAAGTTATTGTCCGTTCATCTAGAGAGTTGACTGAGCCTAGGAACTTTATTCGAAACTTAATGGTCATCCTTCGGGATATTGTTATCTGTTCTGATGGCACCGTGGGAGATGTTACAGGAATAGAGAAATCGGTAACTAGAATGCTGATTTCGGGGTTGAGGATATGCATGGAAGTGCCTAGCGCATCTGGAGGATATATGTGAGTGGAGGTGGGCATATGTCTGATAAATTTTCAGTGGATTAGAAGGCATCCCAAATACGGTTCTGATAGCATGGACTTGTGGAGACTTGGGTTAGGATGGATTGACTCTGGTTATTCAAGAACACTGACGGGAAAGAAGACAGCGGTTCCATTTCCTAAGCAGATGCAGTACGAGGGCTAAGTTATTCATCGATTGATTGGATTGAATAGTGGACACAGCTTAGTGGGGTTGAGATAACCCGATCAGGTATAGTACTTTACTAAGTAAGGAATAAAATTAAATTAGGATTGATGTGCATATTGGTTGCATGATTTTTGTGCTTATCTGTTGATAGAAGATCACATAGGAATTATTGCTTTTTTGAGTTGATTGTTTATATGTTTCCATGTTCTTTATGATTATTTGGGAGTTGTGATTTACTTCTTGAGTTGTCGTCCTATGTGATTTATGTTTTAGAAGGATTGTTGATATTGTGACATGTGGATTTGCATAAGTGTTGAGATTGATCGAGCATGACACGTAGATTGTGGATGAAGTCTTGTGATTTAATCTTAAATGTAATCCATTATGTAAAGCATGTTGCATATGCTTATGAAAGTGATGTTTCATTTGAACTGTATTATTGCATGATGAAATCATGGCATATTGGCATTGTGTGATTCCTTGAAAGCATAGTGTGGGTCAGCACAAGGTGCTGGTGCATTATGAGGGTGCAGATCCTGCGGTGAAAAACCCAAAATTGGCCATCAAGTACTCGCAGGCCTACGGGGTCCGGACCGTAAAGCGAGACATATATTGGTACTTGCATGCCAACGGGGAAGAACCGTGAAGCGAGACATGGGTGTGACATTGAGATGCATGGGTGTGTCACGCATGTTGCCTGTGCATTGTGTTGATGAATTTATGAACGTGATATAGGGTTTTATACAGATGTGTAGTTTGTATATTGCCATTATATTGTATGAATGATTAGGGAGGCATGTAGATATACATGTACACTTGCACATGCCACGACTTAATTTTATTCCTTGCATTAGTATTGTACCATACCAGCATGTTGGCGCTGACCCATTCATGGGCACAGGTTTCAGATAAAGCATCCTAGTACGGGGGACTTGATGAAGTCTTGGAGAAAGGAGAGGAAATAAATTTGGAAGAATATTTGGGCCCTTGGGGCGTATTTTAATTTTATAAAGGATTGGTGTGTTTCTAAAAAGAATGGAAATGGTATTGTATATTGTAATAAATGATCTTTTAGTTTAAGTGTAGGAGTAGATGTGATGGATTGGATAATTAGACAATGTATATTTAACTTTGATAAGGTTGTGGCCATCGAGTGATGATGGATTGTGATGTATTTATATTTATATGATGTTATATGATGCATTGTGATTATCAGGGGGAAAGAGGTTCGAAAAACAAAGGAGGTTCTACCGAAATTTTTATAAACCGGGAATGTATGTGTATTGACAGAGATATATGGATGTAGCGTTATGTTAGTGGAATAGGCTTGTATCTAAATCAGTAAATGAGTTATATATTTATTTATTTATTTACTCGTCTATTTATTTTCTTTCTTTTGTTTCGTTCAGTCGCGTACCCGGGTTCGGTCGGGAATTCGGGGCGTGACATTCGGCCTCCTTCTCAGCCTCAACAGGGGCTGGCTTGGGAGAGCTAGAAATCAACCTCCTCCTTTTTATCCTCAAGGGGGGCATCCGGCTCAGCTCGGGAGGAAGACTCCCCCACCACTGGGGCCTCCGGCACAGCCCATTTCATCGTCAGCCTCTTCTTAAGCTCTGAGGAACCGACAGCCATCAAGTTCTCCGGAGTCACAATAACAGAATGAGCCCGGTTAGAAGTTGAAAGCAACACTCGGTATTGATCTCGCAGTGCTTTAGTAAAATCGGGCCTCTTCCAAGCACTCTTGACTGCACACAAGTAAGGAAAGATATATCAGTTTATCAGTTCGGAAGGCATAACAAGGCTAAAAGTAAATCTAGAAGAATAAGCCTCACCCTTATGACCCGTAACACGAGGGAATGGCGAGGCCTCTCCTTCCTGAAAGTCTTTATGCTCCCATCCTCCTCCGACGAAGAAGTACCACTTCTTCCACGTTTTGTTGGAAGTAGGAACGGAGGACAGGGGTCGGAACCCCTTCTCAAAGGACATATAGAAAAGGCCTTCTGCCTGTTTGAACTTCAAATCCATATTGCTACGGATCAAGTCCAGGGACACATCTACCTTATTTTGGTGTCCCAATACTACTGAACCCTAGAAGCTGCTGCCAGCTATTGAGGTTCAGGTCGGCAGGGCAGAGCTTGAACCAACAAAAGAATTGCCTGACTAAATCCGGCAATGGGAGTCTCAAGCCCATTTCGAACCAGGTAAGGTAAACACAAATCTCCCCGGCTTCAACATTTTGGGGACGATCCATGGGGCCTGGCACTCTGCATGTCACGTTCGGGGGAAAATTGTATTTCGCCCTCCACTCGTCCAGAAGGCTCTGAGTGACAGCACTCTCACCCTCTTCTCTATGAGAAGACCTACCAGAGGTCTCCCCAGCCCTGTCTCGGGGCTCTTCAAAGGCATCGACTATCCTAACCCCAAGACTAGGGGAAGGTTCGACAGGCCTCTCCCTAATATCTTCGGGAGCAGGGTTACCTACATCTTCCACAAGAGACGGAACAACCATCTTAGAAGGGTTTCCCACTCTCTCATTCACAATTGGGGATTCGGAAGAAGTAGACATTATTCTCGGATTCAAGAAGAAAGAAGCAAGAGAAAAGGGAAAATCAGTCGAACCTGTTCTAACTCAGGAAGTCAGTATTCTTTAAGGTCGCACAGACTAACAATGGCGGATGAAATCTTCTAGCACAGTGAAAATGACAGGGAAAAGGTTATTTCAAAATCTTACCCCGTATTTATAAGCACAGTATTAGAAGGGACCCACCAAGCCCAAACGCCATGACGGTTCGGAACAATGATGATTTCGGGAAACCCAACTATCGGTCAGTACAAATAATGACCTTGAAAAGACCTAATCTCCGGCTGCGCAATAAATGGCGCCCCAACAGTTGCCTTGAAAGGCGAACAGGCAGGACACATGACTCTCCGAAAAAAGGCCAAGCCCTAGTTGCTTGCTAGCATCGAACTAGGACTTGGGGGGGGAGTAACTGATATACCATAAAAGAGCAGGCCAATCAGCATTTGACACGTATGACCATAATCCAACTCATGCACTGCCGACATGGCTTCCACTCAGCCAATGACCAAAAAGATCAGCACAAAAGGTCGGAAGTGACCAAACTTATACCTTCAGAGCATACATATCCGAATAAGGGCCTCAGAACTTATCACAGGGTCCAGATCAACACTCCAGACCTCGTCACCGCCTTAGCGGATGCCGAGCAGGGAATAAAGAAACAGTCTTCGACAAAGAAACAGTTTGCAAACAAGGAAACAGTCTTTAATACGGAAACTACTATCTATGATTATCTCTATCTATGATTCAATGCTCCACAAGGTAACTGCAATCTCCGATGATCAAATCCCTATATTCATGGCGTCAAATCTTAATCAACTTAGGAGAGTCACGGCTTATAAATTAAACCCTAGAGGTACGCTTTATTTTTATGCTTATTCTTTGGCTTTTAATACAGTCTTTCAATTCTTTTATTTACTTAAGCATCGGAGCGGCTACCGCCAGAGCCAATCCGGTGGTCCTCTGATCATCTTTCTGAGTGTTCTACAGGTCACAGAGTCCATACTTATTGCGAACCGAAAAGTGCAGCATCAGATATAAATCAACTTGAATTGATATATTTGAAATCTAGTCGAATCAGCGTGTGTGTGTATATATATATATATATATCAATTCAATAATTCTCTTATGACTGATCAAGAATTCTCACCTACTATCATATATGTTATTTAATGTTTTGGTATATATCATTAAGAGTCTTGCTTGTCTCTCTCCACATGTAAATTCCCTTTGTGGCATTCATAATTTGTTTCATCTGATGAAGAATAGGCAGTGTAAACAAGAAAAGGTAGAATAGCTTTTCTCTTTGTATTTCCTAAAAACCCATATGTTGGGATTTGGGGTAGCCTTTTTCCGTATAGTTCTGTTCTCTTCTTTCAATCACCTCATAACCAATATATTCTTTTACCCAAAAAGCTAACACCACTCTATTTTCCATTCTGACATCATCTCCGAAACAACAATGGGTACATCCTTCAAGTAATTTTTTTTCCGATAGAGCGCGACTAAGGCACTCCGCAGATTTCACAGCCATAACAAAAGGAAGCTGATTGAATCTCCATTCTTGACTCTTGCAGCATAAAAGAAACAAGCAAAACTGCTATTCTGTAGTCCTCTTCCC
This sequence comes from Nyssa sinensis, assembly GCA_008638375.1. Lineage (NCBI taxonomy): Eukaryota > Viridiplantae > Streptophyta > Magnoliopsida > Cornales > Nyssaceae > Nyssa > Nyssa sinensis. The sequence goes on from CM018046.1 coordinate 24,688,209, forward strand.
GTCTTCCACATTATTCATGCAGCTAACTTTTGCTTTTTGTTAACAGTAATCTTTTAACTTCCTCTCTGTTGCATATTTCACATCCATAACAAAAGGAAGCGAATTGAATCTACCTTCTTCATGTTTTTTACTATTTTTTACTATTGCAGGCTCAATACTGCTCTGCCTAGGGTTGTTCCTCTCTTCCACACCAAGTCTCAAGCGATGAAATCGCTTGCTCTCCTTCTATTATGATCTTCTTGTCTCTCTTTCTATTATTATCTTCTTGTGATAACAATGTAACTGGATTATTTAGCTACTGACCAAACTACCCGCCCATTATTATCATGCACTGACCTAGTTAAGTGATTGGGAAGTCATAAACTGATATGAAGATTATTTATGATTTCAAGGTTGATTCTGATGATGCAGTATAATTCTAAAACATGTAATAGGTGCCATAAACTATATCCCGATGGAAAAAAATTTCTACAAATGATATGTTATTATTATTATTATTATTATTGAAGAGTAAAATTCTTCAATTTCCGTTTAATTGATTTCAAAGTTCCTTTGCAAATATTGTAAAATTAGAATATGTAATTTTTTTTTACTTATTTAAATTACTTTTAAAAAGTTTTATCAAATTATATATATATATATATATATATATATACACATGTACATTTAGTATTATTGTTTTTAAATAGGAGGAAATTCCTCTTGTTATTATTCTTTTTAATAGTCACTCCATATTTCATAATATCCACCCATTTATTAATTTTTTAAAGATTAATTTACTTATGGTTAGTAATGCTATTAATGAGAAGTTTGTTCTAAAATAATGATTTACTTCTGCACTTTATTTTTTTTTACTCTTTTTAATTATTTTTTATCACATTATTGTTTATAATACTTCACAGATACAAAATCCACACCGAATAATCAAAAAATTGATATCCAATACAGTTTTCTGTGATATTTGCATTGCCATCACATGGCTTTAAAAACTTGTTTTCAACCAATGAGGATTTTTTTCTTCTTTCCAAAAGCTGCGACTTCACAACTAAGTTTAGAAGGATTGAAGTTTCATGAACAAAATAAAATGCTCACATTTTGTATTTTATTGGTGGTGATCATATTAATAAGAGAAAAGTTATTTGCGAGCGTGGGAATTCGTAATTTGATAGGTGCAGTACACTTCACAGTATTAATATTACGTGTGATCATGTGCATGTGTGTAATATACACGTTAATTAAATCACAAATAATGATCACTCGCGATGACCTAACATTTCTCTATTAATAAAGGTTTGTTCCTAAAATAATGATTACTTATGTATTTTATTTTACTCCTTTTTATTATTTTTTTAATCACATTTTTGTTTTAAAAACTTCTATACATACTAATTTAATACTTAAATTACATTAACTTCTTATCAGATTTTACTTGACAATATATAAATATCACTTCCCAACAATATTTTTAATCAAAACTTTGCTATTTTACTTGACAATATATAAATATCACTTCGAATCAAGATTTTTAATCAAAATGATAAAATCGCCCATTCTATTTTATTTTGTTTTTGCATTTTTTTTTTAATTTTGATTATTTTTTTTAAACTTTTTAAAATGAATTTATTTTTATATGAAATAAATTTAAGGTAAAATAATCTATTTTTATTTTATATAAAAATAAATTTAAGGGTTTAATTAATATTTATTTAAAAATAAAAAATAAAAAGGATCAAAATTTAAAAATTAAAAAAACATAAAAAAGATAATTTTCACAAAAAAAAATAAATAAAAAGGCTTCCTGACCGATGCATGAGAAGAAAGAGAAAGTGGGAGAAGAAGTAGGCTGACAGAGGGAGAGAGCGAAAAAGTAAAAAAGTAAAAAAAAAAAAAATTATATTATACTGATCTCTTTACATCGATGAACTTTGAACTTTCTGAAATTACACCGATCGCTCATATTTTGTTTGACAATATATAAATACTTCTCTCTCAGGATCGACTCAAGAGAATTTGAGACCTAAAACAATAATTTTAAATAAATCTATTAAATTTTTTTACAAGCAAATTAAATACTAGTTCTTAGTTACTAAATCTTAATTTTCAACTTAATTTTTTAAAATTATAAAATTTTTTGTATGTATGCAATTTTTTTTTTTTGTTTCCTTAGACTCTATCTTCGTGTGCGTACCTTTTTTTGTGTTCATTTTTTTTAATATATATATTTTTGAAATTGTGTTGTATTACAATAAGTTTCTTTACACACTTTTTTTTTGTTTACCTATATTTTTATTTCATTATCTATTTAAGAATTTCTATTTCAATTAAATTATAACTCTACTTACCAAAAAATAAAACTCTACTTTTCATAAATCCATTAGCACACACATATGATAATAGACAATAGATTATAAAAAAATTTAAAATTTAAAAATTACATACAATAAAAAAAGTCTTCACAATAAAACTATATTAGTTTATTTTTAATTAAAATGAGGCAAATAATATATGATAGAAATAGCAAAAAAAATGATAGACTTACATTGTTTGAAAAAAATTGAGATAGATAGTAATTTGATTTTTCGATGCTTAAGTTGATTAGAAAGATTGAGAGAGATTAGAAAAGAAAGAGCCATGAAGGAGAAAAATACAAAGAAATGGTGAGTAGGTGTGAAAAAGATGAGTTATGAGTTGGTTGTATTTATTACCGACCCTTCAGTTTTTTATTTATTTTAATGTATTTTTGATTTTTTTTCTTTTGAAATATAAGGTATATAAAACTCTAAATCTTATAAATAAAAAGACCCCTTATTCCATAAATATTTGCATTAAATATAAAAATATAAGATACATAAAACTTTAAATCTTATAAAAGAAATGGCCCCATATTCGATAAATATCAAAATGAACGATTCTTTTTACCAATAATATATTGTATCATTATTTTATATAAAACAAATTTAAGGTTTTATCAATATTTATTTAGAAAATAAAAATAATTGGTCAAAATTTATAAAATTGAAAAAAAATTCATAAAAGAGGTAGGTTTGTCATTTTGAATATACAAATACTTTCCTCCAGTCAATTTTTTTTCTTCAAAATAACAATATTGCCCCTTTTATTTATTTATTTTTGTATTTTTTAAAATTTGATCCATTTTTCTAGATTTTCTTAAATATTTTATTATTATTATATTTAAAAATAAATTTATGGTAAATAAATTCTTTTTATTTTATATAAAAATAAATTTAAGGTTTTTATCTGTCACGACTCGGAACCCACCCTGTGCGGATATGGCATCGTGACCCCGGCCCGACTCAATTGCTGAACCAGATTTTTCCTTTTAACTTTAACTTAACATTTAGATGTGAATGTTATTAACATGCTTTCAGAAATTAAATACACAGCAGAAGAGTTAATAAAATTTTTACATTTATGATACTAGAGTTCTTAAATATATAGACCCAAAAACTCTAAGTACAACTATCCCCAGGACGTGGGGTGATGGGAGAACACAGGACAAGTAATATACTTCATTGTCAAAATATCCTTGCAGTATTTGTATCTGCAGCAACTCTACACCTGTTCGGGATCTCAATCCTTACTTTCAAACTGTGGGGTCCTTACATGAAATAGTTAAAATAAATTTGTAATGAACTAACTTAGCCCAGTAAGTTAATCCCTTTGCTCTACCATAGGTCAAAGTCAATATAAGAAAGTTCATAAATCGAGATAAACAAAGTTATGCTAATATGATAACCAATCAAGAAAATGAGATGTCACAATAACAAGTCACAAAATGTGAAGCGACTGAACTGACCCATCGAGTCGAAGGCACATCCTATGATAGTAACGACAATGAATATCCAATGATATTAGGTGTAATGCCCCGACCTAATTAATTAATAATTAGTTCGTTAATTATTAATTAGCACTGACTTAAAGAATGATTAAGGAGTTAATCATAATTTCTTGGCGGTCACGATAGACCATCAAATATTAAACATATTTGGAGAAGAGGGTGTAATGCCCGAGCCTAATTACTAATTAATTAGGTGAAACAATGTTGTTTTTGTCACGCCCCGAATTTCTGACCGAAACCCGAGGTGCGACTGACGAACAGAAAGTAAATAAAATAAAAGATAATTAAACAGATTTATGAATTTACTTCAAATTAAATAGAGTTCTTTAATTTTCTAAAAATTTCGGCAGCACCTCCTTTGTTTTTTGAACCTTTTCCCCCTGATAAACACAATACAACATATATATATATAACAGTTACAATCCATCCTCACTCGATGGCCACAACTCTATCAAAGTTAAATATACATCACCTACTTATACAATCCATCACGTCTACTCCTACACTTAACTAAAAGATCACAAATTCATTATTTATTACAATACACACTGTCATTTCCATGCTTTTCAGAAATACACCAATCTTTTATAATGTCTAAATACGCCCCAAGGGCCCAAATATTCTTCCAAATTCATTCCCTCTCCTTTCTCCAAGATTTCATCAAGTCCCGCGTGCCAGGAGCTTTATCTGAAACCTGTGCCCACGAATGGGTCAGCGACAACATGCTGGTATGACATAATACTAATGCAGGAAACAAAACTAAGGTCGTGACATGTGCAAGTGTACAGTTATTTCTATATGGCATTCGATGTCATGATGACAGTATATGAACAATATACAGTATATAAGCAGTATGCGTGACACACCCATGCAACTCTATGCCCACCCATGTCTCATGATACGGTCCTTCCCCGCTGGCATGAGTACCGCCACGTATGTCTCGCTTCACGGTCCGGAATCCGTCAGGCAGGCGAGTACCTATTGGCCGATTTTGGGTTTTTCACCACAGGATCTGCACCCTCATAATGCACCAGCACCTCGTGCTAACCCACACTATGCTTTCAAGAAATCACACGATGCCAATATGCCATGATTTCGTCATGCAATGATACAGTTCAAATGTAACATCTCTTTCGTAAGCATATGCAACATGCTTTAAATAATGCATCACATTTAAGATTAACAATAGCATTTAAATTACAAGATTTCATCCATAAATCTACGTGTCATGCTCGATCAATCCCAACACTTATACAATTCTACGTGTCGCAATATCAGCGATCCTTCTAAAACATAAATCACATATGATGACAACTCAAGAAGTAATTCATAACACCCACAGATTCATAAAGAACACGTAAGCATATAAACAATCAAATTCTAAGTGGTTTCCTAATAGCAATTACGCATAGAGAACATTCAATCATCTTATCAAATACTCCTAAACTTAATCTCATTTCTCACATTAGTAAAATATCATACCTGATAGGGTTGGTCACAACCCTACTAAGCTGTGTCCACTCTGCAATCCAAGCAACCATGTTAATCTTTAGTCCACGGTTCAGAAGTTGGAGAAACACACTGGTATGTTGATCGAGTCGGCCAACCATTTTAAATCCAGTTTCATCAGCTTCTTCAGCCTTTTTCCCTAAGCAGATGATGATCCTGACAGATTCTGCCCTTTTATCATCCCATCCATCAGATATTGAAGAACTTTCCCTTCCTCTAATTCGTCACAGAAATCACAACATCCAATAGTTACAGGTTTTCCCAACCTCCATCACTGGACAGCAGTTCTGCTGCTCATTTCTTCTCCACATATTTCCTATACTCCTCAAGAGTTGTTGCACAAATGCACTGATGTTGGCCCTTCAAGATTTCTAATTCAGTCCACAAGCATGGCCTGATGTATGGTAGTGCTGCAGGAAATTAAGGAATCCCAAACCCGAACGTCCTCTCTCTCTTTTATCCCAGAAAACTGCTACCTACAATCACCCGATCCAGCAGTTCTGCGACACCCATACCTACACATATATACCTTAACCTGTTGTTCTGCCATTTCAGTTTCACTACTATCAGAATACTCCAAGAGACCCAAAATGCTTAAAACCGTAGCAGAAACCCATAACACTAGCCGCAAAACCTAACCAACAATCCCGATTCTTGACACGGTTTGAATCTCGGTCAACATCTCTGCTACAGCCATCATCGGTCCATTCAAAGCAAAATCCATTCAACAGATTAATCAATAACTCCAACCTGAATTCGAGACTGTCTATAATAGACTCTATTCGGCGTCTCATCATCTACTGCCAAAATCTCCATCACCTAGCCTCAATCAGATCACTATTCAACTGCTACTGCTGCTTAGAGTGATTAAATCAAACCCCAAGCCTCCAACGTCCCTACTTCTATGGCACCCAACTGCTCCACCGCTACTGCCCTTCACTTCCTCTATTTTCTCACTATCTTTCTTAATTTATTTTCCCACCATTTACTTAGAACAATCTCCATAAACAACCCATGTTCTCAATTGAAAACGCAGAACAGAGGAACCCTAAAAACCACAACATCACATGCAATTCCGAGCCATAAGACCGCACCCTCCACACACAAGAAACCTAACGCCAATACAACCGAGCCAAAACCCATCTGCCTCACCGCAACACTGCTGCACCAACACGCCCACACAGCAGTTCCTACTGCATTTCAACCCTTCTCCATCAAATCACGGTTACCTTTTCTGTACATCACCACGCCGGACACTCCACGGCCTTCTCACGAACCGCAACATTCACACCACCCCGGGCTGTATCAAAATCCATCACCTGAACCTCCATCGCAGCTGATGTTACACAAAATTCCCAACAGCAGCGACTTCTCTTCCCCAAACCGCTGCTGGTTTGCCGCTGCTGTTACGGCCATTTCTCTGAACCACCGCCACACCGTCTTTCACCGTTTCTGCCACAGCACGATCACACATCGTTACACACATAGCTACATACATACTACATGCCGCACCATTACTCTCTTTCTCCCCAAATTTAAACAAATCATCAATCATCAAAAACCCAAAATATCAAAACCGTAGCAGCAGTTCTGTCCATCATGAGATCTTGTTTTCCCCTTTGAATTTACCTACTGATCTGAGGCTGAAAGAGGAGAGGTAACCACCGGAAAAATCACAGAGCCGAAGCTCTATTTTCGGTTGGTGATTCGCTGTGCGCCGATCGGAGTTTCCCTCTTCAACGTCACACACACGCACATATATACTCCTCTCTACCGCTTCTGCGTATTGCCCCTTCCGATCTGTGGCTCACCCACTGCTTCGCCACCTCTGGAAGTCCCAAAATCCATCGCCAAGCCGTCGCAAATCCGTCACGAGCTTGGACACGCGAGACGCGATGGCCGTCGACCAGATCTCCCCCCCCTCGCGAACACCGCCGTCCGCAGCCCCGTCCATTCTCTCTCGCGACCGTCGCCCCTCTTCTTCTCTCTTCTTCCCTCTCTCTCTTTCCCCTTTCTCTTTTTCTCTCTTTTCTTTTCTTCTTCCCCTGTTCTTCACGCGACCAGTTCACCGCCCCTCTTCTTTTCTTCTTTTCTCTTTTATTCATTTACCACCACACCCATATATATATATATATTATACCATACTTTATATTTTATTTATGTATACTATTACACATTTTTATTTATTATTATTTTTTTTTTCAAAATTAAATTAATTAGAAATTAAGGACATTCACATAGCGTTCAAAGAAAAAAAAAAATTCTATTCCAAATTTTCGAATCTTTACATCCTTCCCTCCTTAAAGAAATTTCGTCCCGAAATTTAAAAATATGTATCTTCTCGACGAAATAATAAAAGATCAATTCAAAACGCATTGTATCATGGAGACGTGCAGCCTTACCTAGGGATCATTCACCTCTCCCTCAGCCAGGTGATGTGAGACGACTTATCACCTTCTCCCTCCCCCCTTTCCGGCTCAGCCAATCCGGGCAGGCAGGGTCCCTCGGCCCGCGCCTCCACACTCCCTGTTAGGGTCTGGTTCCGATCCCATCCGTAACGACTCACTCCACATGGCACAACACATAATGAAATCTTCAAAACACATTGGCCTATCACTGCCAATCTTCCCTATCCATCCGGGCATCACAACCCATCTCAATAACTCAACACAAAAAAAAAAAAAATAAATAAAGAAAATTCCTCAATGATTACTAGGACACCACAAGGTTCCTTACTATTTGACAAATTTCAAATCAAGTCACGAAATCACCTAATGATTCATCACAATGGCATCAACACATCACCCGTATCTCAATGTAACTCAATAATCCAATCTTCTTCAAGTACTATATTCACTCACAAGACATCAATATCATAATTTTAAAATAAGGTCATCATCGTCCACTCTAGTCTATATATAACCGAGACTAAGTGTCGTGTATCAATAAATTTAGCCTATTCATTTCAAGCCTATATGTGTTAACTAAACATTCGAATGAAGGCAACATAGTCTATGCATTCCAAATACAAAATTTAAAACAACATATCAAGGTTCGAGGAAGGCAAAACATTAGAGGAGGTAAAAAGAATATCTCAATTCCTTCTAAGATTTTTTTTTTTTTTCAACTCATCATTGTTCTAATCAACATCTCAAATAAAGTCTCATAACAATAGAGATTCTCAGTGAAACTCGTCACTAATTCCAACTATGAATATACGTCAATCCTTAATCACCTGTACCCAAAACACATGTATATATATAAATAGAATAAACAAACAACATTTAGTGTCTAACACATAGCTTACCACATCAGCACCCAAGTATAAAATCCATCCAAGAATATATACATACATAAATAAGCACACCACCTGTCACACAGGTAATTTGGTATACATCCAGCCCTATGGATATCTAGGCTCATAGCCTATATCACAGACAACGAGTTCAAATTCTACCTTTTAATTTCACTTAGCCTGCTACGTAGATATAAACATCCAGCCTCAGCTCCTCACTAAACAAGTATACCACATGTCATACACATTTCACAAACTAAAACAACTGTACTTAACCCAATCACGTAATCCCAACCAGTCCAATCAAGTCGACGTCTAACCTCTCCTATCTCATAACGAAGTCCACCCCAGAAGGATCCACGGACACCCCGTGAAATAAAGAAAAACATCTCCCTCAGGAGTACACACCGTCACTCTCCTCCTGTAGTAGTCTATACTCACCCAAAAATGTAAATAACTGATCTATCCTCAATGTAATACCAAGACTAGGCACGTCAAGTAGAATGAAGTCAAAAGAAAAGATGTAACCAGCTATCTCTACCGAGCAATATCTACAGATCCTTATCAGTATCCCACTATCTCAATTGGTGAACCCCACGATGGTGGAATAAGGCAATCATCGCAAGCCCCTGAATAAAGTAAAATCTCCCAAGTGCAATATTCATTATCCAGATCCAGACAACATAAACATTTATAACTTAATCTAAACCAATCAGATTCATTCGCGACCTTTAACTCGATATACAATTTCCTCCAAAACAACAATCAATGCTTACCCCTTATTCAATCACGATTCTAAAATCAACCTTATAAACTAAGTTAAAACTAAGTTCATAACTGACCCCTCAGCTTGGTCCAATTCATACTACTCATTATTTTTTCACAAAGCCTACATTCATAAGTTCATTAAATCAAGCACTATTCTCATCACATCCAAGTATCGATCATCTCATAGAACTAGGTCAGACTAGTATTTATCAGCAGGTTACTCCCACAGTTCACCACAATATAACTAATCTCAATTAAATAAAGAAATCATCAAAACCCCTAACTTTTAGATTCGCCTTCGTATTCCAATTCAATACTCATCCTATGCACGAAATCAATATTCGATTACATCGTAATCTGAATTAACCCACAACAATAGTTTCCAAACCCCTCATGTCCTCACAATTCACCTTAGACAAAAGATCATTAATTATCGCCTGACAATCTAACAAATCTTACAAACACGCTTGCTTAATTAACACTTATATAACTCAAGTCAATCATTTACACCCGTTAGTCACATTAAACAATGAACACTGATTTCTAACACATCCTTTCACAATGAAGGAATTCATTTAAACAATGTAACTTTCACACTCTCAAGTCACGCTAGTATTCAACTAGCCCACCAACACTCAACCCTAAGCGAATGCTATTCAAAAATAATGTATTTCTCCACCAACGAGTTTAACACAAGAATATCTCTCTATCCACTACCCAGTCCATACACAAAAATCTCCACAAGTCTAAATTCTTATTTTAGCATTTTAAGGTCTTATGTGTCTTTTTATTTATGGTTCTCTACTTCATTGGCATGTGTTCAATTAAGGCTTTTATAATTCTTCCATTATTTCCTACTTATATAGCTAGGTGATAACCCTTCATGATCACAACTCCTTTTGTTACTGGCTGATGGGGCGCCATCCATCAACTGTAACGCAAGACCTGAGACCAATCCAGTCTGTATAAATATCATAGTCATAGTACTATAATCCATGAATATCGGGTACTAACCTAGCATACATATACATATATATAATAACACAACCAACCAAATAGATAACTAGGCCTGCTGTCTATCTCATAAATAACTAGGCATAACGCCTATCGTATAGATAACTAAGTGCACAACCCATACCTCAAACAACTAGGCATAAAGCCTATCCCACAAAATATACGGTCTATCACATAGACTTGTGTTTCTAACCTTAGTCAACCATTATATCAAACCATCGCGTACTCTCAGTCAATCGGGAAATCCAGTATATTGCATATCAATGTAACACGTGCACATAAAACCTACCACCCAAACTAGTCCAAATAACTTTAAGGCCTAAACTTCTCCCCATGTTCAAAACATTAGATCACCCATCATGTTATCAGACACGGTCATACCAATATACATATTGTCCATATCATACACCACACTGCATCAACTCACGTAATCACATATCATAGTATATCATCAGCTAACACCTAATCGTAACAAGTCATGCACCCAATAAAATAACCACATAACACTCAAATCCTACCACAAACCACCGGTAGCTTACACTAAGTCAAATGTTCTCCTCAAAGGTCCCATGGTGTTCAACAACACCTATTATCGCCAAGTATTCCCAAATTTGACTCTAATACTTAACTGTCAAAGTCCACACATTATACAAGGTTTATACAAACTCCCAACAATACGTCATAATCCCATTGTGTTCAACAACACCCCACAGTCTCTAGGTATTCGAACCTATGCTCTGATACCACGTTGTCACGCCCCGAATTTCTGACCGAAACCCGAGGTGCGACTGACGAACAGAAAGTAAATAAAATAAAAGATAATTAAACAGATTTATGAATTTACTTCAAATTAAATAGAGTTCTTTAATTTTCTAAAAATTTCGGCAGCACCTCCTTTGTTTTTTGAACCTTTTCCCCCTGATAAACACAATACAACATATATATATATAACAGTTACAATCCATCCTCACTCGATGGCCACAACTCTATCAAAGTTAAATATACATCACCTACTTATACAATCCATCACGTCTACTCCTACACTTAACTAAAAGATCACAAATTCATTATTTATTACAATACACACTGTCATTTCCATGCTTTTCAGAAATACACCAATCTTTTATAATGTCTAAATACGCCCCAAGGGCCCAAATATTCTTCCAAATTCATTCCCTCTCCTTTCTCCAAGATTTCATCAAGTCCCGCGTGCCAGGAGCTTTATCTGAAACCTGTGCCCACGAATGGGTCAGCGACAACATGCTGGTATGACATAATACTAATGCAGGAAACAAAACTAAGGTCGTGACATGTGCAAGTGTACAGTTATTTCTATATGGCATTCGATGTCATGATGACAGTATATGAACAATATACAGTATATAAGCAGTATGCGTGACACACCCATGCAACTCTATGCCCACCCATGTCTCATGATACGGTCCTTCCCCGCTGGCATGAGTACCGCCACGTATGTCTCGCTTCACGGTCCGGAATCCGTCAGGCAGGCGAGTACCTATTGGCCGATTTTGGGTTTTTCACCACAGGATCTGCACCCTCATAATGCACCAGCACCTCGTGCTAACCCACACTATGCTTTCAAGAAATCACACGATGCCAATATGCCATGATTTCGTCATGCAATGATACAGTTCAAATGTAACATCTCTTTCGTAAGCATATGCAACATGCTTTAAATAATGCATCACATTTAAGATTAACAATAGCATTTAAATTACAAGATTTCATCCATAAATCTACGTGTCATGCTCGATCAATCCCAACACTTATACAATTCTACGTGTCGCAATATCAGCGATCCTTCTAAAACATAAATCACATATGATGACAACTCAAGAAGTAATTCATAACACCCACAGATTCATAAAGAACACGTAAGCATATAAACAATCAAATTCTAAGTGGTTTCCTAATAGCAATTACGCATAGAGAACATTCAATCATCTTATCAAATACTCCTAAACTTAATCTCATTTCTCACATTAGTAAAATATCATACCTGATAGGGTTGGTCACAACCCTACTAAGCTGTGTCCACTCTGCAATCCAAGCAACCATGTTAATCTTTAGTCCACGGTTCAGAAGTTGGAGAAACACACTGGTATGTTGATCGAGTCGGCCAACCATTTTAAATCCAGTTTCATCAGCTTCTTCAGCCTTTTTCCCTAAGCAGATGATGATCCTGACAGATTCTGCCCTTTTATCATCCCATCCATCAGATATTGAAGAACTTTCCCTTCCTCTAATTCGTCACAGAAATCACAACATCCAATAGTTACAGGTTTTCCCAACCTCCATCACTGGACAGCAGTTCTGCTGCTCATTTCTTCTCCACATATTTCCTATACTCCTCAAGAGTTGTTGCACAAATGCACTGATGTTGGCCCTTCAAGATTTCTAATTCAGTCCACAAGCATGGCCTGATGTATGGTAGTGCTGCAGGAAATTAAGGAATCCCAAACCCGAACGTCCTCTCTCTCTTTTATCCCAGAAAACTGCTACCTACAATCACCCGATCCAGCAGTTCTGCGACACCCATACCTACACATATATACCTTAACCTGTTGTTCTGCCATTTCAGTTTCACTACTATCAGAATACTCCAAGAGACCCAAAATGCTTAAAACCGTAGCAGAAACCCATAACACTAGCCGCAAAACCTAACCAACAATCCCGATTCTTGACACGGTTTGAATCTCGGTCAACATCTCTGCTACAGCCATCATCGGTCCATTCAAAGCAAAATCCATTCAACAGATTAATCAATAACTCCAACCTGAATTCGAGACTGTCTATAATAGACTCTATTCGGCGTCTCATCATCTACTGCCAAAATCTCCATCACCTAGCCTCAATCAGATCACTATTCAACTGCTACTGCTGCTTAGAGTGATTAAATCAAACCCCAAGCCTCCAACGTCCCTACTTCTATGGCACCCAACTGCTCCACCGCTACTGCCCTTCACTTCCTCTATTTTCTCACTATCTTTCTTAATTTATTTTCCCACCATTTACTTAGAACAATCTCCATAAACAACCCATGTTCTCAATTGAAAACGCAGAACAGAGGAACCCTAAAAACCACAACATCACATGCAATTCCGAGCCATAAGACCGCACCCTCCACACACAAGAAACCTAACGCCAATACAACCGAGCCAAAACCCATCTGCCTCACCGCAACACTGCTGCACCAACACGCCCACACAGCAGTTCCTACTGCATTTCAACCCTTCTCCATCAAATCACGGTTACCTTTTCTGTACATCACCACGCCGGACACTCCACGGCCTTCTCACGAACCGCAACATTCACACCACCCCGGGCTGTATCAAAATCCATCACCTGAACCTCCATCGCAGCTGATGTTACACAAAATTCCCAACAGCAGCGACTTCTCTTCCCCAAACCGCTGCTGGTTTGCCGCTGCTGTTACGGCCATTTCTCTGAACCACCGCCACACCGTCTTTCACCGTTTCTGCCACAGCACGATCACACATCGTTACACACATAGCTACATACATACTACATGCCGCACCATTACTCTCTTTCTCCCCAAATTTAAACAAATCATCAATCATCAAAAACCCAAAATATCAAAACCGTAGCAGCAGTTCTGTCCATCATGAGATCTTGTTTTCCCCTTTGAATTTACCTACTGATCTGAGGCTGAAAGAGGAGAGGTAACCACCGGAAAAATCACAGAGCCGAAGCTCTATTTTCGGTTGGTGATTCGCTGTGCGCCGATCGGAGTTTCCCTCTTCAACGTCACACACACGCACATATATACTCCTCTCTACCGCTTCTGCGTATTGCCCCTTCCGATCTGTGGCTCACCCACTGCTTCGCCACCTCTGGAAGTCCCAAAATCCATCGCCAAGCCGTCGCAAATCCGTCACGAGCTTGGACACGCGAGACGCGATGGCCGTCGACCAGATCTCCCCCCCCTCGCGAACACCGCCGTCCGCAGCCCCGTCCATTCTCTCTCGCGACCGTCGCCCCTCTTCTTCTCTCTTCTTCCCTCTCTCTCTTTCCCCTTTCTCTTTTTCTCTCTTTTCTTTTCTTCTTCCCCTGTTCTTCACGCGACCAGTTCACCGCCCCTCTTCTTTTCTTCTTTTCTCTTTTATTCATTTACCACCACACCCATATATATATATATATATATTATACCATACTTTATATTTTATTTATGTATACTATTACACATTTTTATTTATTATTATTTTTTTTTTTCAAAATTAAATTAATTAGAAATTAAGGACATTCACATAGCGTTCAAAGAAAAAAAAAAAATTCTATTCCAAATTTTCGAATCTTTACAGTTTTAATACTGACGGAACTCGAATTAGCTAACTACGAAAATCCCAAGTAAATAATAACTGACGCGGGGCCTTTGACACTGAAGCTAACTGAAATACAAAACCCTCGGAAGAAACCACGTTGAAAAAAGAGCAACAGAAAGAAAATTACGGAGGAAATAGTTAAAACTGTATTCTGCGTAGCCAAACAGGGCCTAAGCCCAAAATATGGAAAATAGTCAAAAAGGTAAGGCCAAGGGGACTTGAACCCTTGACCTAAATAAGCAAGCACAAGGCACCCAAAAAGTTACCAAGTGGGCTACCAATATCTTTGTGCCTATATATACAACAGAATTGTATATATCTTTGAATTATCCAAGTTTGCCTCCCAAATTGACCAATGACCTTACATGCAAACCCTCTATCATGAATTGAACCCCTACACCTCAGCCTCATCATCACATCTCAGTACCTACAATTAGACCTAGGCCCTATATGTATAATTATGTATGTGTATAAGTGTACACTAATATACACATGAGCTTGGCATCTCTACAACACCAAGTATGTGTACTATTCAGAATTCAGAGATCAAAATCTTTGTAGGCTGAGTTAGAGAGAGAATTTAGAGAGAGAGAAAGCTTGCATGTGTAAGTGATGGAACATGCATGTGTGTTGTGACCACATGGAGGTGCATCGTGAAGGAGGAGGGACTGAGGAGCATGACTGGAACTGAGCCAGCACCACCCAAGGGTCAGAATTGAGCCCAAGGAGAGGAAGGATCTGATTCAAGGTATAAGCCCCAAATTGCTTTAATTTTTCTGTTTAAACTGGTACTGTTTCTGATGGTTTTAAACCCCATTACTGCATGAAAAACGTTTAGAATGAGAAATCCGAGTTAAAGGCATGAAAGTGGAGGCTCGAGACAGCCTAGAAAACCCAGAACCGTGCAAAACCGCCATTAATGACCTCCAACAAGCAGGTCTGAAACAACCTCGACCAAACTGATTTCTAATGGTCGACACATGATCTAGACACCAAGAGGGTTCTAAAAACCCTAGACCGCGACCCCAACACTCAGGTTAAGATCCTCAAATGGCGAGTTACAAGTTCGGGTTTAAAACCCAACCTCACCAAAACAACGACTAAACTGAAATTTGTGAATGGGGGTTTGAACCTCATGATCCGTAGGTCACCTCAGACGAAACCCCACCAACTTTAAGCCAAAAATGGGGATTTACAACTGAGTTGCAGGTTCAGTTATCCTCCATTGGACCGAGCATTTGAGCTTGCATTTAGGCATCAAATGAATGCCAAGATGTTGTTCTAACCTGTAGGAACATTTTGGGATGGATAGCACTAGAAATACGTACCTGAAACTCCACGAAAATGGAAAAAACTGAAACTGGAAATTAGGGTTACTGTTCATCGTTCGTGGGGAAGACGATGAACAGTACCGGACACGGGTTGGTTTCGTGTTCGGGTCGGGACCCGACCCGTCGCATAAACGGTTAAATGAGATGGCACCATTTTGATGTTTAAAGGTAATGTTTTAAAATTAAACTGAAATCAGCCTGTTTGGTGACACGGATAATAAATCTGGAATTAGGGATCAGATCTGCCCAAACTGTGGATAAGGGACCAATTGGGAATAACAGGAATATTGTATTCCGATTTTCTGAATGGAAGTGAACCGGATGGTTTTAGGGTTTTGGACCGGTTCAACAAATTGAACTCTAAAACCAAACGGTTCTGAACCTTTATTTTAGGAAATTCTGTTTTGAACCCCCAGATGTTTCTGAAATTAGTTTTGACCCCAACTATTTTGTGAAATTATACAATGGCCCAGATTTTAAAGAAATTATGCGTATACACCCCTGGAAAAATAATTAAATAATAAAATAATTATTTTATTAATTGGGTAAAATTATTATTTTACCCTTGGACATTAAATATGTCAAACGGAGTCCAAATAAAATAGATGAATAGTATATTTTTACTATTTCGGGCATTCCGGACTTAATGGTAGAGTCCAATATGGGAAATTAAGTCCTAAAAAATAAAGACACGCAAATGATAAATGACTGTACTGTCCCTAAAGATACCAAGGCCAATTAAACACAAAAGATAGTCTAATTTAACTATGTCAGACACTCTGGACCTAATGGTGAGGTCCATTTTATGAACTGAGGTCTCGAAAATTTAGCTATGGCTTGTGAAATTACCAAAATGCCCCTAATACTATATGAAGCCCAAATAAAGTCCAAATTGGGCAAAATTGATACCAATAGAAGCCTAAATACTTGTGGACTCATATATATGATTAAATGATGAATCGGGGTCAGAATTTCACGAAACGTAAAATGACCAAAATACCCCTAAGTATGGTAAGCGCAAAGAAGAGGCCGAATAAAGGCCAATCTGATCTAATAAATTATCATAAGCATAATTATGAAAATCGAAGGGCTAAATATGACCCCGGAACAGTCAACGTATAAAATCAAAAATGACCAATGTGTCCCGATGATCAAAAGCAAATACCAAATGAGGTCCAAAGGACTCAAAAATTTATATATACGATATGTGGACTATTCTAAGGACCATGATAGGGTCCGAGGTAAGAATGAAAAAATTATTATTTTGCCCCTGAGGACAAACAAATGCTTAATTGATAACGACTAGAGTCAAAATGACGTAAAATATTATTCTGACAGCTGCTGAGCCTACTTAAGGAATTTAATAACATAGGTCGAAACCCAATGGGTGGGTAATAGGCCAATGAACTTAATTAGGCCATCTGATAGACTCCTAATATGATGAATAAGACATGAATGAATGAATTCTGATCTATTTGTAATTAATGATGATTATTCAGGCTATGCAAGGATATGTTTGAAGTATCTGGAGATCATCAGAGTATTTGTAAATGGAGAATCTAACACTAAGAAACCGAGGTAAGTAAATCTGAACTTTGTTATGTGGTCCTTCCTCAGCCAGTCACATTTATTTACATATACTGCCAAACTTGTACTCCATTACCTATCTGATAAACCCGATTTCTTTGATTGATGCCAATCTATCGGTGATTACCCAGTGAACTTGATCTCCTTGATTGATGCCAATCGACTTGTGATTATTTGTTCATGCTTGTACCTTGGGTTCGACTTATTTATCTATATCATGTTGTGATCTTGACTTGTTGATACTTGAGCATATTTGCACCATCATATATACCGTGCCATGATCTTGTGCTATATCTTGTTGATGAAAATCTTATTGATCCACACACTTATGTCTCGTTGAACGAGGTTTTGCCTATTTCACATGATTGTATATCCTGTGTGGAAAATTATTGATCATGATATTCGGTATGAGCCCGAGGGTTGTGCTCAGTCACAACGGCCCATCTATTCCCAGATGCGGGGAGGACCCTTTGGGGTCTGTTGTGTCCTTTGGGACATGTTGTGTGTGTCCTTCGGGAGTTATAGTAAAAGAGCTCTGGCGCTATTCAGCTAGCCCAAGAGAGAGAGGCGGACCTGAATATGCGTGTTCTGGGGGTATGCTGGGCCCCGTTCTGTTACGCATCTGTTCTGTTAGAATTCGATATTAACATTTTTGCATTGTTGGATGATCATATTTTATACCCTTTGAATGATCATATTAATTGCAAGCATGGAATACTTTTGATTGGCTGACGTATTATTGGTGGCAACAATTTATTGTGTTGAGCTGGATCTCTTTGACTGATTCTCTCTTATATTATTCCTTGTGGGAATAAGCCTTTCTGGACTCTCGGGTCGTTGTTATATCTTAGTGATTGGCTGTGTATCTATCTGTTATCCTTTCTTCTATATCCTTGTGAACTAACTCTGACCCATGGCAAAGCTAGGAATTTACTTACTGAGCTTTGTTAGCTCACCCCTTATTTATAACCATTTTTCAGGTAGCTTATGACAGATGATATGCAATGAGATAACTAGCAGAACTAGTGAAGCAGGAATGATTTACACTGACGAGGTGAACTCTAAGTTAAGTTGACTGCGTACTCTGTAAGGTTAAGTTCACAATTTGTATTATAATATTACATCATTAGTGATAAGGTTAGCCTAGTATGTTGGATCACTATGATTAAAATTGTACTTGGAGACATTCTGATTATTGATCATTAGAGATAAGTTTGATCAGCTGAATTGTATTGGTGTGACTTCCGCTTTAAGTAATTCATTGATATAGAATGGACGTATTGGAGCATGTATATTGATACTCTAAAGATATTTGATGACTGATTCTAGACGTGCTCTGATGTGTCTGGATGTGTTGCATTTTAAATTTAAAAAGGTTTCAATTTTCGTTGCTTTGACCCTACATTTAGAGTGCAATTCATTGTAAAGTTCAGAAGTTGCCTTTGGTTGGTCGCATTGACGGTGGGAAAAACCAGCAAGGTGGCCAACTGGCATCACGTCATCGAGATCCGCGTAGGGTGGGTTTCGGGTCGTGACATTATGTATATTTATAAATCATCAACAAGGATTTGGCTTATCCAATAATGTACTGCCACAATGATAGATAACTGCTCAATATAAAAGATGCTCTAACAAACATATGATCATTGATTGAAATGTAACATGATCATCCAAGTGAATGCAATAACAGATTTGAGCCTCAAATTTGTAGTGGATGGAATTCGATAGGGCCCGGCATACCCTATCATTATGCCTATTCAACACCCCTTCTCGAGTGCTTGTCTCCGCAGGTACGCCAACTTGTGGACGCATGAATAGCATTAGGAGCTTAATTTTATATATCATCCCCCTGGGGCGCTTCATCCTGAATATGATGGACATTGTGAGCTGATCACAACTCAACGTATGAATAATATATAAAGATCATAATTTCCACTCAGAATATAAAAATGTGGAATATTCTCATTCTCACACAAAGAACTATTGCCTCTCTAGGCCTGATATAAAGATGTATAATAATCACATGATCAAGATATATAATTCAATTCAACAATATTCACAATCAGAATAAACATCGAAATATGAATCAATAATATCTGAATGTATAAAGGAATACAAGTCTTGGCAGTAACAAGAAATAACTGTATGACATGGCTAGAACTTTACCACATGCAGAGATCGGATTTTAGTTACACTTACTGTACAATTGAGAAAGTTAGACTTCCTTTTCTTTCCCCTTTGATGTTCCTATTATTCAGAAAAACACATCTCAGTCTATTTTATATATAATCTATCCTATTCATCAAATTTTTCATATCATTGCTATAAGTATCCCATTTGCTAAAATGGAACTCCACTATTGAGTCCAAAATATCGAAGAAAGTCGGTTTAAGCTTTTATGGACTTCCATTCAGACTTCTGTACTGAAAAGGACAAAATGATCATTTGGCACTTTTATGTGTGTTTATTTCTTGGGGCCTATTTTCACAAATCAGACTCTACCGTTGAGTTTTGAATGTCTGAAATAATAAAAACTCACTATTTATTCATTTTAATCGGAGGCCTTTTGACTCCTTTTTGACCTAAGGGTATTTTGGTAAATTTTTTTATAAAATATTTGAATAAATATTTAATTTATTTATTTTGGGTCATTTCACAATTATATATAAGTCTTGGGCCCCTTTTTAATTTTATAAACATTTGGGCCAATTCTATAAAATCAAGAATTACTATTCCAAATTGGAATAGCCAAACAATGGATAAGTCCACCAAATTGGGATAGGTTATCCCCATTTCTGTTTGGTTTTAAATCAATTTATTAAATGTCCAAACATCCCCAATTTCAACTTCAATCCTAAATCAAAATGACACAGTATTTGAACATTTCATGTGTGCGGGTGGGTTAGGTCTGACCCGAACTCGAACCCGAACCCGAACTGACCCAAACCCAAACCCAATACTGTGCTTCTTTTCCGATAGGTCTCCAGCGTCTTCTCTGACGTCGGTGACCTTTTTCTGACCATATTTTTACACCAAACCAATGAAGTTCTTTTCCAATTTTTATGAGGATCATAACTATACAATTAGTTTTTCATTTTAATCAACACAACCTCACGAATATAGGAAAATCAGTGGGTCTCCAACGAGACAAGATTTTCCGATGAGGTCTGTATTTTTCTATTTTGTGCCCTTTTTCTCACTGTTTTCCCCTAATTTTCCCCCATTTCATTTCTGCACTATTGTGGAACATTTTCCCATTGTTTTCTTCAAGTTCTACACATAAAATCACAATTTTTAAATTTTTCACATAAACCTGCAACTAGGGTTTTCTTTTCCATTTCTAAACCATTTTCAATGGTTCTTTTTGAAAAACAATCTATATTTCATGCTTTTACAGACCCTATACTTAAACCAAACTTTCATGCTTTGAATCTAAAGACAAGCTTTGAATTTTTCTTACCTTGGTGAGCTTTTGGCTCGCAGATTCCACTCATTTCTTCTCTGTTTCTCTCTTCTTCTTCTTTTTGAATCTTCAAACTTGAAATTCCTCACTCTTAGTACTTGTTTCCTTTCTGATTTTTCTCAACAATCCAAGCCTCTATATATAGGAAAAATCCACCGCCCCAAGCTTTTCCCCTTTCCTTCCTCTCGCTTTCCTCTTCTCTTCTTTGATATTTTTGTTTCTGATTTCTTTAACCTAGTGCATTAATTGTCTTATGATATTTTGCATATTATATATATATATATATATATATATATATAAAACACACACTAACACACTCACACACACTTGCATTGCCGACACTCATTTTCTTCCTTTCCCTCTCTATATTTTGTGTGTATATATATATATATATGTATATGTATGTAGCTCTGTATTGCTGCATATACATATATATGTACTTTTATATGTATATAAATATATATACAATTTTACATACACACACACACACACCATTTACACGCGTATATATATATATATATTATCACGACCCGAAACCCACCCTATGCGGATCTCAGTGCCGCGGGGCCGGCCCAATGACCGTCCCTACCTTTCTCACTCCTAACATTAATGGTCACAATAAATAATGTAACATAATCAATAAAGTGCGAAAGCCTTATTACAACCATTATTCAAGGTCTGAAAATAAAACTGGCTACAGTCTAAACATAACCACTTTTAGGTGGTGAGTACATGGGAGAGACTATATCATTCTACTGTGTTCCTTGACCGTCTCCCTACGCTCCTGAACTCCTTACTGTGGTTCTGTAGCATTTTTACCTGAAAAATTTAGTAAGGGGTGAGCTACAAACTCAGTAAGTAAAAGCCTATCCCCAATACGGGTAGGGGATGACAAAGATGAATACAAGTCAAAGTAATATGATAGCCAGTCATGACAGCGATTGCAGTTATCAGTAAAGTACCACAAGGCTAATGAACAGTAAAGCCCAATAACAAGTGTAAGTAGTGGTGTAGCATGGGTATGGTTAAAGCACAATAATTACAATCAACATGAATACTACCACAATAAAAACGCTTACAGTCCAGTATAACTAATGAGAGAACAGTCAATGCATAGAAAATACCCTCGTGACTCCATATGTAAGTACACTTCCATTACCATATGTCCCTGATCACGGATTTGACCTGTAGGTCCCGTCGATCCATAAAAACACCTCTCCATCACCATATATTCGATCACGGATTTGACCCGTAGGTCCCGTCGATCGATAAAACATACCCATCACCATTTGTCCATTCACAGTCTCGACATTCAATTCTAAATCAAGATTCTATCATGTATAAGGTATGAAATAACATGACATAAACATACAATTATAGGCATCAGTACAATGAATCGAATTATGAGATATCAATCAATAGGCATCCACCAGATAGGACAATATCAATGGTGGGAACAACAACAGTGGATACATACATGAGTACAAGTCTTGGCAGTAATAGAAAGATCGTGGCTTGGAAAACCACGTATAAGAGATAGGAATCCACTTACCTTTTTAACGCGTCTTAGTATCTTGTGTCCTTCCCTTTTCCTTTTGAATCTCCTATATATATATACCAGTAAACATGTTTTAGTTTTAATGCCATTTATCAACTTGAACTCCTCGCTACTTTAAGTATCTCTTTACTAATTTAGGCTTTCATGATTTCCAAATTAAACTAATTTACCCAAGGGCAAAATGGTCATTTACGTGCCTCTACCTTTTCGGGTTCTGTTTTCACAATTAGATTTCATCGTTGAGTCCTAGAAGGGTTGAAATAATAAAAATTCACTATTTACTTAACCTAATTGGAGTCCATTTGACTCACTTTTGACATAGGGGCATTTTAGTCATTTTGGCATTTCTATGGGTATTTTATTTTTCGGGACCCCGCCTCGTAAAATAGACCCTTCCATTGGCTTTAGAATATCCGAGATAATAAGAAAACACTATTTATTTGGCTAAATTGCATATCGGTATTATTTAAAGCATCACTAATTTAATTAGTTATTTAAATTAATTTAATAGAACTAATATGTCTATTATTTAGTGCAAAGTTGACCACATGTGCCTTAGTGGCACTGTGGTCCATATCTTCAAACAATTCCCCTCGGTCACCGTTTCAAGTCGTAGGAGTAGCAGCTCCTGCGCATTTTTCCTTCACTATTGTAAGCCAAACAACGGATTAAACATTAAAACAGGGGTAAGTCATCTCTATCCTTAATTCAATTTAATCTCAATTTCTTAGCTCTACAACCAAACATCCCCATTTCACATTTTAAAACATTTTACCCTTTTATTAAAACTGCACAGTTTTGAACAATGGCTGGCCCGTTTCTATGTTGGGTCGGGTCCCAACCCGGATCCGACCCATGACCCGAACCCATTGACTCGACTTGTTCCTATTCATCATCTTCTTCAAACCCATGCACAGTGACAGCAAGAACCCTAGTTTTTCAACTTCTATTTTGCAGCGTTTTGATTACAGTTTTTCACTGCTCTGAATTCAGGACGGTTCCTGGGAAATTCCTCTACCTTTTTTGTTTGTCTCAGGGGTTGAATCAAGCTCACGGGTTGGATTTGGGTTCCATGGGAGATCTGAATATCTCCTCGGTATATACTCGTTTCTCCACCAAATTTGGTGATTTTTGGCTTGTTGTGACCTTAGGAATGTGAGGTCTTTGAATCCATTGTAGGAATGAAGTTTAGAGCACAAATGGTGGGGTTCACTTCTTGATCCGCCACCTGCAACTCCCAATTTCTCTCAGCCCTTTAACCCTTTCCCTCCTAATTTTTGTGGATTCGTAATCCTAGAAACATCTAGTTTAAGCTCCAATCCTCCAAAACCCATTTAGTTTGGGTTGATTTCAGACCCGTTTCTTCATGGTCGTTGATTGTAGTTCGGTCGATTCTTATGTTTCTGGGTTCTGTCTAACTCTAATTTTCTTCTATATCAAATCTACATAGCATGCATACATTCCCTAAATTGTTTAACACTTTGAATAAAATTAAAACCATGAACTTACCTCTTCCAGATTTTTTTCTCTTTTCACGGTTTCTCCTTCTGAACCACGCCCTTGCACCTTCTGAATCTCACAGCGTCAACCTCGATCTCCTCTCCTCTGTTTCACGCCTCTCTTTTCTCACTTTGATAAATCAACTCATGTATCCATCACATATATTACGTGCGTCTCATATCTCATATCTCTCTCTTTCTCTTAATCCCTTCAGTTACGCCCCTGCTTATCATCCTATCTTTTCATCAATTTAAAATTCAAACTCTCACTCCTTATCTCTTGCATATATATCTATATAATTTAATCATATAATATATATATATATATATATATATATATATGTACTCATACAAAAATCTGATTTACATTTTTATTTTATTTACTTTAAACTCCATTTTTTTTTTCGGTATCCATTCGTGGTTTGCTCGGTACCGTCCGGCATCGTCCGTACTTCTGAACTTTTAAATTTCAAACCAATCATTTTATTTGACGTTAAGCAGAAATGCCTAACGGCTCAGGTTACATGACTTATTCAGTTACATCTGGGTCAGGGTATTACATATATTGTTATATATATATATGTTCATATATATATATATATACATATATATACTTATTATATACATATATGTATATTTACATGTATACCTATATATATATTGTATACATACTCCTATACATGTACGTGTTTATGTACACTTTTTTTCGTACAGTCCGGTTCCTCGTACGGGCGTTTCCCGAGGCACTCGGGATTGTCTATGAATTACATCGTATGTTTGACATCGTGTGTATTTTTAAAACTGTACATCTATCTCATTACAATGCATATTCGGATTACAAATTGACCTGGTCCATCTCGGGTCGAGTGTTACACTTTGGGTCAGGTGTTACATTATTAATATTTATTTAAAAAATAAAAAATAATTAGTCAAAATTTATAAAAATTGAAAAAAAAATCATGAAAGGGATAGGCTTGTCATTTTGAAGAAAAAATTGATTAGAAGAGGATATCTGTATATTGTCAGATAAAATAGGAGAGATCAGTGTAATTTTAAAAATTTCAAGAAAAGTTAGTGTAATTGTTAGAAACTTGAAAAATAGTCGGTATAATATATCTTTAAAAAGTGTAAAGTGAGAGATTGAGTGTGACTGGTGGTGGAGGAGAGAGATGGTGGAAAGAGAGAGAAAAATAAAATATATTAAACAACTGAGTCATGTATAAAATTGTATTTTGAACATGAAATTTTAAAACCATATTTTAACGATACAATTTTAAGTTTAATTTAATAAAACTTAATTAGAGGCAAAATTTTAATACAAAAATCATATTTTAAAAATACAATTTTAAAATCAAATTTTAAGATGCGATTTTGTTAAAAAATTACTCAAAAATCATATTTTCAATATACAATTTTAAAAACTCCACAAATTTGAAAAATAAGTAAAAAATGACAAGAGTTTTTGTTTTATATAATCAATGTATATAATGAATATCTTTTAGTTCCATGTTAAAAATTTAGACAAACTTGATAGAGTTATATATTTATAAAAAAAAAATTATTTTAATTCTGTATTGATAAGTATATTTTTTTATTTTAACTCATGTAATATTGTATTTAAATATGTTAATTATAATTAATTTAATAACATAAATAATTAAATAAAAGTTTTATAATTAGGTGACGGTGACCCGTTCCCATACAATTTAAAGGACACTTGCCGGTTGCCATCCCTTCCATTACCCTGGATAAATTATTAAGAAATTTAAAACATGTTTTTGGAGGTTGAAACCTGGCTACAGGAATATTAAGTACGAGGTCTCTTTCCTCCTCTTGTTACTCTTTCAACTCTTTAGGAGTATCAATTAATGAAGATAAACTATTTTTGATAAAATATGAAAGTAAGACTAACATTACTCTTAAATAAATATATTTAATCAGATAAGATATAATTAGATTGAATAGAAAATAAAATCTTATAAAATATTGAATATTTTAATTATGTTTGGACAAATATTGGATAAGAAGTTTTGATATTCATAAAAATAGATTTTATTTTAAAATAAAATAATAATTTTTTGTATTTGTATTTAATATAATGCTTTTTTTTTAGTCTTCAAATTTTTTTTTTTCAAGTTCCAAAAAATTTATTTTCCCAAATATATGCACGAAAAAAGATTTTTAAAAATGTAACAAAGTAACAAAAATGATATAAATTAAGAGAGAGTACACCAAATTTAATATTTTTTTTTTGTTTTCAAATTAAAAACAAATAATGAACATTAGATGCAAGAAGAAAAACAGATACAAGCGATACGGTGATGATGATATAGTTAGAACATATCGATGATAGTTACAATAATCGTCTCCTCTTTTTTTCTTTTTCTCATTTTTGCTAATCTTATAAATATATATATATTATATATATATATATATATTATTTTACTTCTTATCCAATTAAGGATAAAATAAAAATAATACCACACAGGGAGTGGGATATTTTATCATACCTTAGTATGATACAATCAAGTGATGGGAATAACTAATT
The DNA here is from genome assembly GCA_008638375.1 of Nyssa sinensis. Lineage (NCBI taxonomy): Eukaryota > Viridiplantae > Streptophyta > Magnoliopsida > Cornales > Nyssaceae > Nyssa > Nyssa sinensis. Next base: position 24,715,004 of record CM018046.1, read on the forward strand.
TCATTTGGAATAAGTGCCCAAACATTAGATAGAATATCATTTATTCTATCATATCCCATTATTTTACCAAACAAACATGATTAGGGAATATCTCTCTATTCCAAAATTAGAAATTCTTTTAGGGGAATAACATTTTATGGAGACGAGGCATTTATTGCTTTTGAGTGAGGGCATAATTAACAAAACCAACATCCTTTCAAATTAATTAGAACATTAGGGAAAAAAAAGAATTTGAAAATTTCATAATATTTTCAAACTGGATTCTTATTTTGTGACATTCCCAAAAAAAAAAAAAAAAAAGACTCCTAAATTAGGAGGGAGTACTTGCTACTACCCACCAGGAAATAAAAGCAAACATTGTTAATTACTGCTAATTTTGACAAAATACTGTTACAACTATGCTGCTTTGTTTGAAATTTGGATTCAAAAATTCAAAAAGTGGTGTCCAAAAATGATGTAATTGATTTTCATTGATAGAATACGTCTTAGAAAGGGGCAAGAAAACACAGCTACTAAATTCTAAAAGGCTTGAGTCAATTTCTTTTTATTCTCATGTACATATACATTTATATACCTTCAACTTCTCTCAATGGAAAGAGAAAACAGAGGTGGTCAACATTGAAGTTGTGGCATGATTCATTGATGGCTTTCAACTTATTAGGCACCATGTTCATTAGTCAATCTCAAAGCAATTGAATTGTTTGGCTTCTCAAAAATTTCCCTCTTACTTTCCTCTAGCTACTTAAATTCACTGAATATTGTATTGTAATTCTGTTTCTGACACCCTTTTCGGAGTCTCAGACCTTATTGGAAAATCCATTTCAATTGTCTAGGAAGTCTAAAAAGGTTTGAGATATACAGTATTTCCTTGTGGGAAAGGTTTAGGAAGCTTCACAAGAATCATAAGAAGAGTTATCCAACAAATAAAAATAATTTTGACATTGTAAGAACCAGAATAAGAATAAATGCAATGACCAAGTCTGCCATCATTCTCTTGCTTTGCAGCTCGATCTTTAAATGAACTACAATAAATGGATGTACATGATATTCAAATTAGTAGTTCATGTTTCAACAGCAAATTGATACAAATTTGATATTGAAACAATGTAATTTATCTACAAGATTCAAGTCAATTGTCAAATAATTGAATCAGAAAAAGAAAAAGATTGAAATTCCAATCATTTATCGCGCTTCCATTATAGAAATGGACAAATCATTGACTGAAGAAGCTTTCCCCTTGCTTGCCTGCCTCAAGCACACTTCTTTCCGTGAAAAATGCTGGTTGTTTTGAAGCAGGCAAAGGCATAGTTTCATTGCTAAGCATAGAAATCACATCTGACATGGTCGGCCTATCGGTTGAACTTTCTTGTATGCATAAAAGACCCACATGAGTGGTTCTCAACAATTGTTGTTCAGCACATGAATCGCCAAGTGTTAGATCCTTTTAACTCCATTGCAGTCCATTCTTTCCATAGCTCCCATGCCTGACATAGTAGTGCTTTCATTTTCATGATTGTGCTATGCTTTTATTGTATATTCTAGTGATTTGGTTTTGAAAAATGGAATTAGAAGAGATTTTTAGACAGACTTATTTTATGAGGTTGAGTGGGCGGTTAAAATGACTAAAGCTAGTATTTCTCCTACCATTCACAATTTCTAGAATGAGGATTCCAAAACTAAAGACATCGGATTTCACTGAAAAAGTTCCTTTCATAGCATATTCCGGAAACATGTAACCACTAAATAGAAAAAAAATTAGTTTATCAAGATAAACAAGATATAAAGCTTTAAAACTTTAATCAATCCATTGTGTGCGTGTGTGAGACAGAGAGAGGAGAGAGAGAGAGAGTTTTCACTTACTATGTTCCCACAACTCTTCTAGTAATTCCTTCTATTTCATTTTGCTTTCAAATTCTTGCCCTACCAAAATCAGATATCTTAGGGTTCATGTTTTCATCTTATAATACGTTGGTAGCTTTTAAATCTCGATGTATTACTCTCATTCTTGAGTATTTATGAAAGTAACGCAATCCTTGAGCAACTCCTTCAATGATATTCAAATGTTTTTTCCAATCTAGTACCTCCTTTTTTGCTGGATCTGTCTTAACAAAAAAAAAATGAATTTAAAATTATGATAAACAGAAAAAATAGAAAAAGGTTAGAAATACAACATACCAAAGAGGAAGAAATCCAAGCTCTTGTTGGGCATGTACTCATAAATTAACATATTTTCTTCTTTGTGAATGCAACACTCCAGAATCCCAACAAGATTCGTATGCTGGAGTTTGGCCTTGAGTACAAGTTCATTCTTGAATTCCACAAGTCCTTGCCCTGATGTTTTTGAAAGTCTTTTAATTGCTATTTCTCGCCCCTCAGATAATCTTCCCTGTTATGATTTATGAGTTTTTTTTTTTTTTTTTTTCTATAAGTATGATTTATGAGTTATTGACAAAAACTAATCAAATTTTATTTGACATGAAGTGCAGATTACCTTGTAAACAGGTCCAAAACCACCGTCTCCTAGCTTATTTTCATTTGAGAAGTCATTCGTGGCTGCAACAATAGAGGCAAAGCTAAATATCTTCAAATCATGACCTTCCCTCCCTCGGTTTTCGAACCTAATTTGAATTGTCAAAGCTGTCCGAAGCTATCAACCCATGTAAATACTGTTCTCACTATTTTGTCTCCTCACCTACTTGCAAGAACTCCATTAATGCAACTTACCCGTCACAAGAAAATTTAAGATGTTTGGAAATTTATGCATGTGGTACTGTATTAATTGTTAGACATATATACCTTCTTTTCTAAGCTTTCTCATACTCAAGTAGCAGAACAGGCCTAAGATAAGCATAAGTAGAGAAATAGCTACAGCAATGATAATCCATATCCACCACTTGGTTCCTGCATAAATATTATTTGTTAGGTATTAAATTACGAATTGGTAAAATCTTCATGTGTCATATTCTAACTACATACTTCTAGAATTTAATGCTCTGTAATCATCTCTGTTATCCAAACACTTTCGTCACGAAACCTCCGCATTTTTCCTTTCCTTTCCACACTCTTCATTTGGTGATTTGAACCCCTCCCCGCCCAAAAAAGAAGACCAAAAAAAAAAAAAAGAGGAATGGTTATTGATCTTTGAATGGCTTGCAATCTGGTTTGGAACAGGGTGATCTGTCTAGAGCTGAAGTTATCCCAAAGACCAGCTTGAGTCACAAAGATGTATTCACAAGCTTAAAAGAGAGTGGTCATTTGGCAAATTGTGCATAGACTTTAGTTTGGAGTAGGAATGTACTGAATGGTACATGGCATTCTAAATAAATGTCTTCCATCTCAGTTTCAGTCCTGAAGCATGGATTCTAAAGCACTATAATTTCTCATGGAAAAGGAATGTCTTGCACTTTGCAGATTCTATATGCATACAATCTTGCTATCTAATAGAAGAACGGAGAGACAAGATTCATGTGGCCGATCATAAATAGTTGGAAATTAGGCTTTGTTGAGTTGAGTTGATAATCATGCTATCTGTCATGACCTGAAACCCACCCTATGCGGATCTCGTGTCGCAGGGCCGACCCAATGGCCGTCCCTACTTTTTTCATTCTTTATATCTATGACAACAATATAAAATGTAAACTTAACAGTAATTTAACGAAAGTCTTAATACAAAATATTGTTTAACAACTGAAAATGTAAACCGACATAAAACTTAAACATAATGCTACTCTTAGGTGGTGAGTACATGCGAGAGACTATATTCATTTCTATCATACTCCTCAATTGTTGCCCTATGCTCCTGGACTCCTACTTTGGTTTCGTAGCATCCTTACCTGAAAATATAGTAAGTTGGGGTGAGCTAATCGAAACTCAGTAAGTAAATTCCCATCACTCTGCCATGGGTCAGGGTCAACATAGAAAGAACTGCCATGGATCAGGGTCAACATAGAAAGAACATAATTCTGAGATAAGAACATGATAGCCAGTCATGCAATAGAATGTTACTATAGCTAATAAAAGCGAACACCTCAATAACCAATAAAACTGAATGCCAACATAGCCAATAGGATAGGACGTCTCAATAATCAATGGAATAGAATATCAATGTAGTCAATAAGACAACATCTCAACAGCCAATAGAATGGAATATCAACGTGGCCAATAAGACAAAACATCTCAATAGCCAATAGAATGGAATATCAACGTAGTCAATAAGACACAACATCTCGACGAATTAGTATTATAAAAAAATTTTCTTAAAATATCTATTTTATCCTTAAAAATAATAAAATGTCTATATTATCCTAAAAAATAATAATATAAAATTACAAATTTAACCTTGGTTTAAAACTCTCATCCCTCTTTCACTCTCTTTATTAATAGCTTAAAAAACAACTAAATTACCAAAATAAAAAACTTTAGATGTATGAAAAATATATAGTAACACAAACACAAGAATTACTTTAAAAAATTTCAATGAGGATAAAAAGAAAGATTCAATATTACAAAAGATGAATACAATGTTTTTCTCTCAAGTTTATGCCCAAAATTTGAGTTGTAAATTTTATGTTGGGCACAGATTCTTTAGGCTCATTTAGAAGACGACGCATGCCTTTGTGATATAATTTATTAGATAGAGGCCAAAGCATTAAGGGGCTACCATTTTTTTTTTTTTCTGGGTTTTTGATACAAGGAAGCGGGGATCAAATTTGCACCCATCACATGAATAGTAAACACTCGGATCACTTGACTAAGATCTCAATCCTCGTTAGGAGATTATTTTTGAGAATTGAGAAATTCAATTTCTTTTATAAATAAAATACAATTTCCAACCAAATTGGAAAAGTCCAAAATAGAGGTGGTACACGGCCTTCAAAACTCAAGGTTTTAGAACACAAAACCAGGCAAGTTGACTCATCCAAGATACAAAAATCCGTCTCTCCGACACTAATTTTATTCGTGGAGGGAACACAAAATCAGCCCCAAAAGAAACATGAATATGGGTCTTTACTAGAAACAATAATCAATTTGCCCATTTTTCTTTGTCTTAAAGGCTTGCAACATGGGGGTCTCTCACAATAGCATATATTCTCATAAGTGAAGAAGACCCATGACATTCTAATACGACACAGATATACAAGTACGTTATTTTTTATTTTTAAAAAAATATACAAATGTATCAGGTACATGTTGAATATATATTAATTTCTTTACATGACCATACAATAAAAATTTATTGTTATTTCAATTAAAATTGACGTAAAAACTCACAAATTAAAAAATCATCAACGTCTATGATTTAAGTTCCAAAACAAATTTATTAATTATTACATAGAATATGTGTGTGTATGTAACAAAGAAAAAATTAAGTAGAAGAGAAAAAGTGAAAATAATCCAAAAAAAAGAAGAAAGAAACATGTCCCTAATGTGTTTGGAACGTGTTTAAAATTTTGAAAAGAATAAAAAAATTTAGACACTCTTTTTCGCGTGTCCGACACATGTTTAGGAAGTGTCTAAGAATATTAGTATTCGATATGAAGATGTGCATCGAAATAGAGTATTCATGCTTCATACATAAATCTAATAAATCTTTCTCTTTGAACCCATGAGAAGAGGGAACACCAATCTCCATCCCTCATTTGTAGTCCATTCCACTACAAAAAAACATATTTTTTGCGACGCGCATTATTAGCGACGCGCAAAAATCGTCGCTAAAAGTCACTTTTAGTGACAGCCGATAGTGTGTCGCGAATAGCAGGGAGAAAGTAATAAAAAATTTGACGAATAGCACGAAAAATTAGGCGCGAAACTATTAGCGACGCACAACGGACCATTTGCGACGCACTAGGTGCGTCACTAATATTGGCGACGCTGCACCTGGGCGTTGCAAATGGTTTACGTTGCAAAAACGGTGCCGTTTTTCGTTCACTTAGCGACGCACATTGGGTTATTAGTGACGCACTCTGTGCGTCGCTAATAAACCCTTATAAATCCTTCGATTTACGTTCTCTGTTTTCGTATTTGATCTCTTTCTCTCTCTCTCTCTCTCTCTCTCTCTCTCTCTCTCTAACTGGATCTTCGATCTCATCTCTCAGACACTCAGTTCGGAGTAGATCTCCGATCTCTCGCGCTTTCTCCATCGGTCGGTTTCTCTCACTCTCGCTCTCTCTCTCCAACTGGATCTTCGATCTCCGATATCATTTCTTAGAGGCTCAGTTCAGGATCGGTGGTAGATCTCCGATCTCTCGTGCTTTCTCCATCGGTCGGTTTCTCTCTCTGGATCAATCTCCGATCTCTCTCTCTCTCTCAGCACTTCACCGAGTTTTAGAAAGGTTTGGGTTTGTTTTAAATTATTTTTTTTCGATCTTCTTCTTGTATATTGTGGAATATTACTTGTTTATTTTTCTGCAGAATATTAAATTTGTTTGATTTAGTGACTGTTCTTGTAAAGGGTTTTGTTATTTCTGTGTATACTGGTATTCATTTAGTTATTACTGGATCGGCAACTCGGCCATCACTAGCTATCCTCTTAACCCACCTTTAACAGTAAAATTTTCATTTTAATTTGATATTATTTAACAGTTATTTAGTTTTTATTCAAATTATTTAAAAAAGACTTCACATTGTCTGAAAAAAATAAATATAAAATCTCATCTTAAAAATTTTATATTTAACTTTGAATGGTGATTTGAGTGTGTATATAGTAACTAACTGGGACTAGCCTAATTGGTAAGTCATGAGAGTCATGAACTCTCCCAAGGGTTCTACTTTCACTCCCCTTGTTTATATATTTTTTATTTTTTAGTAAATAATATTTGGTATGGGTTTAAATCTACTGTCGATGAATATTTTTTTGACTCAAATATTAGTTTGAATCTGAATTTGGGTCACTGCTGTAAATGCACACAGCATGACACCCTAGTCAGGGGGGCCTAATTTGCCTACTTCTTCCCTTTGAGACTTACGTAGTACCCTTGTGCCATGAAATCTTCCTCATTTATAGTATCATGGGTTCATTTCACTATGCTTGTAATTACTCGTTCATTTTGATATCACTATGCTCGTCCTACAAATTAAAATTTTAAACTGAAGTCGGTACCTCAACTTTAGTGCTAAATTTTGTAAAGATTTTTTTGGGTCGACCGTGAAATAGGGGTATTAAAATTAGGTTTAGCTACAATTAGATGCAAGTTAGTTTCAAATTTGAAGTCATTACAATCCAATTTCAAGGCTCAAATTTCATGATACGAAACCAAAAAAAAAAAAAAAATCAATTTTGTCTTTTCAATCTTAAATGAGAAAAATAAGAAATTTAAAACAAGCTTAACCCATTTAATTTTTTTATTACATTGATTAAAAAAATAAACACATATTAAAAAATATGATTGAAAGTGCTTGTTTGATTCAATTGTCAAAAAATAGACTATTTGAGTTAAATGACTGTATAAATGTCGTTTGAGTTAAAGAATTTATTTTTTGGATAAACAGTTAATAAATACTTGAAAACTATTAAATTTAAACATTTATAATGGACTTGAACGATTAACATATTTCAAATTATACTTAACAAAAAAAATTGTATCACAAAAACAAAAACAAATATTTAATACTTTAATACGTCTTCAATATTGTATCAAATATAACTAAACCTGATACCAAATTAATGAGTGGGCCGATCAATACTTATATCAATTATAATTAACACTCATATATATATTATGTTAAATTATTAACTCATTTAAAATTTTAATAATTAAAAAAATTAAGTATAACTTAGATATTTAATACTCTATTAGCTACCACAGCTCGTAAATGGCACGAAGTGATATGGCCCTACCTATTATTTTAATAGTACTGAAACGGACTCCATTGCAATTTCTAACAGTACTTTTTGGTTCTTAGGGAAAGAAAATATATATTGGAAAGGAAAATAAAATCACTTAATTTGATCCTATTACAACAAGAGAAAATGATATTCCTCCATGGTTTGTAATAAGGAATCAAACAGAGCAAACAAAGATTCGAAGAAATGATTTTGTATTTGATATGCAATTCAAGATGGTTTTTTTTTTTTCTCTCTTTGTCTTCTTTTTAATGTATTTGATATGCATAGTCTACTACCTCGTCAAAGAAAAATATGACATAGAATCTCTTTTTTTTTGTTTTTTTTATTTGTTGTCAATTTCATCTGGAAGCATGTTACCTTGCTAGTCAGTCCGACAACTCAAGCATTTGATTGTATTAGATCAGATGAGTTTTGACTAGAAGAGCATCTACTTCTCTTTTCTCCTATATTGCGGGCTGATGCGCATTTTCAGTAAGGCCATTGTGAGCGTGGCCTAATTTTTTTTTTAGGGATTACTTCATGAAAAAAAAAATTATGGTGATTGTTTTGTAAGTTAACAATTGCATTCATGTAAGCTTAGCCCCGTTCGAGAGTCATTTTCATCACATGTGAATCTTGTCGCGAAATTTATTCGCGATTGGGCTCGTGTGTATGAAAATCGATTCTTGAATTGTCTAGAGAGGACAGTTCGAGAATGCATAAATCTGCATTGCAATCAATAGCGCATATGCTTGAATATTTCACTATGATAAAATTTCAGCACGGTCTCCTATTGTTCTCTGGGTATATATTTAGGCGTGCTAACGTTTATCTCGTATACTTGGCAGAACCGTGGGGAGATGCTGCCGAAATTTTGTCCGAGTGGAATCAAGCATTTAATTTGCTACTGATTGCAATGTAGATTGTGTATTTACGAATGGGATAGGACCATCTTACCCTTTAGAGAGAAGTTGGAGGTGATAGGATTCATGTTTCATATTTATAACGAGTATAATTTTTGACTTGTATTAGGTAGACGAAAATGGATAAGAGTTGGATGGACTTGAGGGGCAGGCATTTGCCTAGGGTATGTGAAGAGGATCAAAGATTTTATTGAGTTTGCTCGTGCATATGCAGATGGGAGAAATAGGATAAGATGTCCATGTCGGAGGTGCAATAATAAGGATTATATGCACATAGATAAGGCCAAAGAGCACATACTCAAACACAGGGATGGAAAAGAGGTATATGTGTTGGGAATTTCACGAGAAACGCCGTGACTTACGAGTGGTATTTGATGATGAAGAAGAAGACGACGATGATGACTTTGGTGATAATGTTGGGGTTGGTTACGAAGGCTTGCCATAAATGCTAGCAGACTTGTAGGAGGCTACAAATGGGGCGAGTAGTCACAGGAGTGACATGGGACCATCGACCACGTTTGAGTCGTTGTTGAGGGAAGCAAGGCAGCCGTTATATCCGGGTTTTGATAAGTTTTTGAAATTGGACTTTCTCGTGAAACTCCTTCATATTAAGACCATCAACCGTTGGAGTAACAAATCAGTTAATATGGCCATTAAATTGATTAAAGCAGCGCTTCCTACTGGGGAGACCCTTCCGAAATCATATTACGAGGGGAAAAGAATATTAAGAGATTTGGGCCTCGGGTATATTCTCATACATGCTTGCAAAAACGATTGCATGTTATTTTGGAAGGAGACTGAACAATGTAAGGAGTGTACGGTGTGCCACAAACCCAGGTACAAGCTGAATGAAGGAAAGAGCAAGACAATTCCGCACAAGGTGTTAAGATATTTTATCTTAAAATCAAGGCTACAAAGGTTGTACATCTCTCAGAAGATGACAGAAGATATGCGGTGGCATAAGAAGAAGTGTATTGCTGAGGAAAATATCTGTAGGCATCCGACAGATTCACAAACTTGGGCTGAGTTTGATACAAATCACGAATGGTTTGCAAATTAGCCGCGTAATGTACGACTTGGGCTGACTAGCAACAGTTTCAATCCGTTTGGTGACATGAGTAATGCCTACAGCATGTGGCCGGTGTTGCTTGTGCCGTATAACTTGCCATCGTGGAAATGTATGAAAGAACCATTTATCTACATGTCGTTGCTTATTCTAGGGCCGAAGTCTCCTGGTAATGAAATTGATGTGTACTTGCGTCTTTTAGTAGACGAGTTGAAGGAATTGTGGGAGGTGGGAGTAGAGGCATACGATGTCTCTAAGAATGAGACATTTCAATTGCATGCAGCGTTACTGTGGACCATAAATGACTTTCCAGCATATGGGAACTTGTCTGGGTGGAGCACTAAGGGGTATCTGGCATGTCTAGTTTGCAATAAGGATGCATGTTCTCTACATTTGTCAAATGGGAAGAAGATATGCTACATGTGCCATCGTCGTTTTCTACCACCATCACATGGCTGGAAAAATCGGCAGAAGCATCTGTTTGATGGAAAAATTGAGCGCAGATTGTCACTTCCATTGTTGTCTGGCAAAGACGTGTTGACGCAATTGGCACTCATTCAACCAGTGAGATTTGGGAAGATACCAGGTACTAAGAAGAGGAAGCGTACTAATGTGGACTTAAATTGGACGAAGAAGAGCATATTTTTTGATTTGCCGTACTGAGAGACCCTTAAGTTGAGGCACAATTTGGATGTGATGCACATCGAGAAGAACATATGTGATAATGTACTAGGAACTGTAATGAACATTGAAGGGAAGACAAAGGATATTGAGGTCATTCGGCGAACATAGAATAGCGGGGTCCTTATTCAGGGAGATGGTAACACAGGACAAACTGTAGAGTACTATGGTGTTTTATAAGACATCATATAGTTACATTATTACATCATACAGTTCATGTGCATATTCAGGTGTCTTTTATTATTGTGTTCAACTAAATTTTAACATATGTTATGCCGTAATGTTTTGACAATGACATGCTTTTATAGGAGAAATTTGACATCGATCTCCACCTGCCTTATGTCGTGAAGGCAGTCGACCGTTACTTGGGAACCCGTTTCAGGGACTATCGACATAGGCTCCACATGCGCTACGAGGCGGAGGTGGCAACCGGTAGAGAGCCTCGCGACAAACCCTATAGAGGGGTGGCGGTAGGAGGATTGGATGTTACTATACGACCGGTTCGCTAGTGACGCATTCCAGGTAAAAATTGTCAAAATTATGTTTGTTGTATGATGAATCATTGTCATTTATACTAACCTTCTTTGTTTTGGCCAAGTGTAGGAACTTAGTAAGAAAAATAGCGAGAGCAGAAGCAAGCAAAAGGTGACCCACTGTGGTGGATCACGTTCTTTTGTTAGGTATAGGCATGAGATGGTAAGTTAATAAATGTATCAATTTCTCATTGTATAATGTATTCATGAAATCAATCTTCACAAGCTACTATTTATTTGCTGCAGCGAGACTAGGAGACCGGTGCACCACCCAGCCCCATTGAGTTGTGGTACAGGACACACTACAATCCCTGAAAAGGGTTGGACTGGGCCTGAAGCTCAGCGACTTTATGTAAGTTAGAAAAGATTTATATACCACTATTACGAATTTAATATTAATATAAAATGTTTAAAAGTAGTAACAAATATTTATGGTTTTTTAGGAAGAGATGGTCGAGATTCTTGTTCGGCCGACCCTTGAGGGTGAGCAACTGCCAACCGATGACCAGATACGAGAGACTGTTCTGGGCAAGAGGCGTAGATATGTGCGTGGCTTAGGGAGTGGGATGGAGCCGACGGCATCGTCCTTTGCTGAGAGACTAAATGCAAAGATGAGGGTTGAGATGACAGAGCTCAAGGAGCGGCAGGCCCAGATAGAGACTCTTATGAAGACAATACTCAGCTAGCAGGGAGGCTCTGATCAGCCTTGGTAAGTTTTTAAAATTATTTGCTTTGGTACATTTATTATTTATAGAAAATGTTACCTAAAACCCCTTAAAAGATTTCGGCCTAACGTCCTACAAACCGCATGACACTTCACATATGAAAATAGACTTGCACGAACTTATTTAATTTTATAAGGATGCAAGTTTCAGCTCTAAAAAGGCCCACTTTGAGATTTTGACAGACCAAGACTTTGGATACCGGCCTAACCTACCCCGAAACCCCATCACACAAGCTCCTAAATGATAAAATAGACTTGCACGAACTTATGGTACTCGGTTTGGATGCCCGGTTTGAAACTTATGCAAGTTTCAGCTCCAAAAAGGCCCATTTTGGGGTTTTGACAGACCAAAATGCTGGATATCGGCCTAACTACACCAAAACACCATCACACACCTCATAAATGATAAAATAAACTTGCACGAACTTACGGCACTCGGTTCGGATGCCCGGTTTGAAACTTATGTAAGTTTCAGCTTCAAAAAGGCTCATTTTGGGGTTTTGACAGACCAAAATGTCGGTTATCGGCCTAACTACACTTGAAACCCCATCACACACCTCACAAATGATAAAATTGACTTGCACAAAATTATGCCACTCGGTTCGGATGCCCGGTTTGAAACTTATGCAAGTTTCAGCTCCAAAAAGGCCCATTTTGGGGTTTTGGCAGACCAAAATACTAGATGTCATGCCCCGAATTTTGGCGAACCCAAGGTACGAGTAACGAGACAAAATGGAATAAAATAATAAGGAAATAAGGGACAATTAAGGACAATCAGATACATTCCATACACTGTTCTGATACATTGCATAGGGTCTGGTCCATTAGTTCACGACATACAAAATAAGAAATAGTCTCGAGCTTATGCACCTTGTACAACATTAAATGCGCCCCTCGGGCCAAACATAATCCCTAATCAAATCATCTCTACGTCTCGCACAGCTGGAGCGTCATCTGAAATGTTTGTCCCACGAATGGGTCAGCTCAACTACTGGTACAATATAATGCTAATGCAAGAAACAAAATTAAGGGCTGTGGCATGTGCAAGTGTACAGTTATTTCTATATGGCATTCAATATCATTATGGCAGTACATGAACAGTATGCAGTATATGAGCAGTATGCGTGACACACCCATGCAACTCTATACCACTATGTCTCGTTTTACGGTCCTTCCCCGATAGCCCGAGTACTAATATATGTCTCGCTTCACGGTCCGGAACTCGTCAGGCATGCGAGTACCTAATGACCGATTTTGGGTTTTTCACCATAGGATCTGCACCCTCATAATGCACAGCACCACGTGCTCAACTCACACCATGCCCAAGGAATCACACTATGCCAACATGCTCTGATTCATTCATGACACAATGTAATTTCAATGATGCATCTCATTCACACATGAAACATGCTTTCAATCACATATTTCATAGTCTCAACAGTTCTCAAAGAATATAATCCACACACTATACTAACACATGTGATATACACATAATCATTATCCACATTATCACCCAACTTACAGCAAGATAGCATGGAGCACATAAGCATGTGAACAATCAAACAAGCATGTGAATCATCAAGGTAGTGGAACTAGTAGTAGAATGCCGAAGGTTAGATCACCTTCTCTTTGCCCTTCCGTGTCCCTAAAATCATAACATGTGACTCAGTCCATTTGTTACTTGAATTATGCTATTCAACAAATTTTATGTCTTCATTTTATAAGTTTCTATTTTGCTAAATTAAACCCTACTATTGAGTCTGGAACATCGAAGAAGATAAGTTTAGATTTTCGTAGAACTCAATTCGGACATCTGGGTTCAAAAGGGCAAAACAATCATTTTGCACTTTTCACGGGTCCTTACATCCCGAGACCTTTTCTCACAAATTGGACTCCACGGTTGAGTCCGGAATGGTCGAAATAATAAAGTTTCACTATTTGTTTACTTAATTTGGAAGTTCGTTTGACTGCGTTTCAATTCAGGGGTATTTTGGTAATTTTAAAGGTTACTACGGGTCTTTTATTTTTCGGGACCCCGTCTCATAAAACAAACCTCACCATTGGCCTCAGAATGGTCGAGATAGTCAAAATACACTAATGACTTGCCCCATTTGGACTCCGGATTATCTTAGAATATTTAAATAATTAAATTAATATTTTATTTTGGTGGGGTCAGATCATAATTTCTCAAAAGTTTAGGGGTCAAAGTGTAATTTTTGAAAGTTCTGGGGTCAAACTTAATTTCTAAAAAGTCCAGAGGTAAATTTGTAAATTCTAATTCTTCTATTCCTAATTCGGTTAACCAAACAGGGATTAATCCAGAACAGGTATAGGATATCCCTGTTCCTGTTTCAATTTCAATTTTTCAATTTCTTACACCCGTAGCCAAACAGCCCATTCCAACTTTTAATTTAAAACAGCAGGCCGACACGTGGCAGGGGCGGGTCGCCCAAGCGCGACCCGAACCCGAACCGGACCCGGACCCGACCCGAACACTCCTCCTTCTTCCCCGTTTTTCCGGTGAGGCACCAGTAGGGTTCCGGCGCCTTTTCCGGCGTTGGCGACATTTTTTCGATGAGTTTTTCATGGTTTTCGAATGTGGTTCTCTTCGTTTTCTTCCAAGGATTCCATATATAAGTTCGGTTTTGGATTTAAGCCACTAGATTTTCACGAATAAGGGTTCAAAAATTTCGGTCAACTCTCTGGCCGACCCTTCTCTTTCATTTTCGTGACTGTTTGGTCACGGTTCAACCTCCATTTTTTTCCTAACGGATTTCTGCACTATGGAGCAACAGTCCCTCCTCCCCAAAACCAAGTTTTTAATCAATATTTCCTAACCACCCGATTATCCATCCCACCTGCAACTCACCTTTTCTATCTTATTTCCTAACCATTTTAAGTGATTTCTTTTACAAAATGATCCATATTTCATACACTATAAGACCCAAGAACTAAATCTAAACAATATGCTAGGAAACGAAAAATCAGAAATGACCCACTTACCATTTTTTTTTTCTGGGTTTCTCTCTCTAGCGTGTGTCTCCTTCACCTTCTTGGTTCCAAGCCTGATTCAAGCTCCAAGATCTCCTTCTCCTTTCCAGAACTCTCTCTCTGTCTCTCTTTTCTTTCTTTCTTTCCAACCGACCGAGACATATACACCCACACACATCCACTCTCTCACGTCACCACCTGCACAACCACTATTCTTGACCCTTCTCCTCTGTTCAGCCACCCTTGTTTCTCTACAAGGCAGCTTTGCATTAAATGCAAAGCTGACCTATATATATATATATATATATCTGTACCTCTCCACTCAATACACACACCCGTAGGCACACACACTTACACGATCTGGCACACACAGTGCACACATGCACTGTTTATATAAATATATATACATATATATATATATACATGTACATATATCATCCCACACATATACATGTAATATATGTAATATACATGTATAACACATACACATGCAATTATACATACATACACACACATCATCCATTCATTTAATATACACATTACATTCATACATGTATTACATCCATTTCACATTTTTAATAATAGTAATAATATTAATAATAACAATAACAATTAATAATAATAATAATAATAATAACCAAAAAAATTTTATATATAATTTTTTTTTTGAGGTTA
This sequence comes from Nyssa sinensis, assembly GCA_008638375.1. Taxonomy (NCBI): domain Eukaryota; kingdom Viridiplantae; phylum Streptophyta; class Magnoliopsida; order Cornales; family Nyssaceae; genus Nyssa; species Nyssa sinensis. The sequence continues at coordinate 24,730,422 of CM018046.1, forward strand.
TTACACTAGATATCAACTAAACGAGCCCAAAACCCCATAAAAAACCTCACAAATGATAAAATTGACTTGTACGAACTTACGACACTCGATTCGGATGCCCGGTTTGAAACTTATGCGAGTTTTTGCTTCGAAAAGGCCCATTTTGGGGTTTTGATGGACCAAAATGCCAGATATCGGCCTAACCACCCCAAAACCCCATCAAAAACCTCAAAAATGATAAAATAGACTTGCACGAACTTACGGCACTCGGTTCGGATGCTCAGTTTGAAACTTATAGCAAGTTTTAGCTCCAAAAAGGCCCATTTTGGGGTTTTGATAGACCAAAACCCCGGATATTGGCCTAACCACCCCAAAACCCCATCAAACACTTCAAAAATGATAAAATTGACTTGCACAAACTTACGGTACTCGGTTCGGATGCTCAGTTTGAAACTTATGCAAGTTTTAGCTCTAAAAAGGCCCATTTTGGGGTTTTGACAGACCAAAATATTAGATATCAACCAAACGAGCCCAAAACTCCATCAAACACCTCACAAATGATAAAATTGACTTGTACGAACTTACGACACTCGATTCGGATGCCCAGGTTTGAAACTTATGCGAGTTTTTGCTTCGAAAAGGCCCATTTTGGGGTTTTGACGGACCAAAATGCCAGGATATCGGCCTAACTATCCCAAAACCACATCAAACACCTCAAAAATGACAAAATAGACCTGCACAAACTTACAAAAATCAGTTCGGATCAGTGGTTTATAACTTATGCTACTTTATGTCGTTCTTACTATTTATGCGTGAAAAAAAAAAAAGGAAAAAAACTAAACTATTCACATTCTATATTTCATATATATTTGATAATTGTTCTAATATATACCATTTGAACTTTATTTCAGATTGATCGGGATTATTATGCCACCATCTTTATGTTTTGCATCGGGATTTATTATTTTTATTTGTTTTTTTTTTTTCTTTTCATGGACATCTGTAGTTATATGTTTTGAGACAATTTTTTATTTTTCTATTTATTGTTAAATTGTACTTTTACAAATGTACGCAATTAGAATAATATATATATATATATATATATATATGAATGTATTTTTTTTTTTAATATATTCATTTCAGAATGTTTGGATTTTATTGTATATCAGGATGATTGATACAGGTTTAAACAACATGGTTGAAAAAAAAAAAAAAAAAAACCTATAGCGACAAGCAGAAAGGCGTCGCTAAAAGTAAAGAAACAACAATGTTAATTCACTATTAGCGACGCACACTGAGCGTTGCTAAAAGCTACTAATTAGCGAGACACACTTTGAGTGTCGCTTAAAGATACTATTAGCGACGACACCATGTGCGTCGCTAAATGTACTATTAGCGACGCACACCGGGTCGTCACTAATAGTATATTTTAGCGACATTCAGCGTGCGTCGCTAATAGTACCTTTAGCGATGCTCTTTGCGTCTATTTATAATATTTGCAATGCCCATTCCCAATTATTAGCGACACCGTGTATGCGTCGCTAGTAGTTTCTTTTAACGACGCTTAAAGGCGTGTGCATCGCCAATACTATTAGCGACGCCAATATTTGCGGCGACGTTAGCGACGCGCACGTGTGCGTCGTAAAATATCATTAGCAACGCATTTTTCCATTATTAGCGACGCGCGCGTGCGTCGCTAATAGTGCCTTTTCATGTAGTGTTCCATTCAACTCTTTGCAAAGTTCTAAGTTTTTCTTCCTGAGAACCACTTTTATCATCATGTTAGCTGGATTCTTTTTTAATCTAAACTTCGATTGTATCAGCTGTTCTTCCATCTCTTCAATTATCTAGTACACTACAACAATGTCACCTTTTAGCGACATTTTTATTTGTGACGGCAAACTCATTAGCGTCGCAAAGGTCTTATAGTGATGAAGTCAAATTCACTGGGGGTACCTCTAGGCATCGCAAAAAGTCATCTTTTTGTAGTGATACAATCAAATATCAATATGCCAGGAGTCAAAATAATATATAAAATTCTTGCTCAAGTTCATAAATTATTATTTTTTTTTTGAGAGAGAAAATAATAGACATTTTATTGCCAAAGAAACATGACAGAGGAGAGGAGAGGAGAGGAGAGGAGGCTCAAAAGCATCAGGCCTTCCCTTATTCCTTACAAACAAAAGCAGTAGAGATAAAAGCACACAGTTCCATCTCTAGAACCAAAGCAAGGCCAAGAAACAAATACAAAAGAAACCTGAAGCCTTGACAAAAATAAAAACAGAATACCAGCTATACAATCGACACCATCAAATACTATTATAGACGCAACATGATAAGAAAAAACCAAAGCTATATCTTTAATTTCTCTCAATATGCACTCAAAAGATCTGTGATTGGCAGGTTTCCGTCATCGAAAAAAAAGATATATAAGAATCTAAATTGTTGCAAACATGATTTAATTCATGTAAAAAAAGAAGAAGATAAATTATTACAAACATGACTTGAATCATGTTCATAACTTCGAACGTATCAGCCAAATATAACCCTTAACAACATTGCAAAAGTAAGAATAAATGTCATGACCAAATCTGCAATCTGCAAGTGAGCCCATCATTCTATTCATACATGATATTCAGATTAATTGTCTATAAATCTGAACAACAACAAATTAATATAATTTTGAAATTGAAACAAAAATTTGAACTTCCTATCTAATGAAACTCGAGTTTCATTTGTACATATACTCTATAAAACAATGCAGTATATGCAAAATTCAAAGGCAATGTTTAAATAATTTAATCAGAGGAAAATTAGAAATCCCTATCACTTATCGTGCTTCCATTATAGAAATGGACAAATCATTTAGTGAATAAGCTTTCAACTTGCTTTCATATGAAGTTGACTCAGGCATACTTCTTCCAGTGAAAAATGCTGGTTGTTTTAGAGCAGGTAAATGCAAAGTTGCATTGCTAAGCATGGAAGTTATATCTGCCATGGTCGACCTATCCACTGCACTTTCTTGTACACATAAAAGACCTACATGAATGGTTCTGAACAATTGGTGCTCAGCACATGAATTGCCTAGTGTTGGATCCTTTAACTCCACTGTAGTCCCTTCTTTCCATAGCTCCCATGCCTGACATAATATCATTTTCATATTCATGGTATGCTTTTATTGTATATTCCAACAATTGGTTGAAACAAATGCAATTAAAAAAAGTAAACAAACTTACATATCCTATGAGGTTGAGTAGACAATCACGATGATAGAAGCTAGTATTTCTCCTACCACTCACAATTTCCAAGATCAGTACTCTAAAGCTAAAGATATCAGACTTTATTGAGAAAGTTCATTTCATGGCATATTCAAGAGACTTGTAGCCATTGTATCCAATAATTGAAACAAGTTCCTTAGTTTTTAAAGAAATAAACAATATATAAAGATTGAAACTTTAATCCATCCAAAAACACACACACACACACACAGAGTTTTCACTTACTATGTTCCAACACACAGTTTTCACTTGCTATGTTCCAACAACCCTATTAGTAATTACTTCTGTTTCATTTTGCTTGAAAATTCTTGTCATACCAAAATTAGATATCTTAGGATTCATGTTTTCATCTAATAATATGTTGCTAGCTTTTAAATTCCGATGGATCACTCTTATTCAGTACTTATGAAGGTAAAGTAATCCTTGAGCAACTCCTTCAATGATGTTCAAACGTGTTCTCCAATCTAGTAGCTCCTTTTTAGATGGGTCTGTCTTAACCAAAAAAAAAAAAAAAATCAAAGTAATTACTTACTTAGAGCTTTAGTCATGAGATAAAAAAATTTGAAATTATTGAAAACCAACCAAATAGAAAAGGTTAGAAATAAAATATACTAAAGAGGAAGAAATCCAAGCTTTTGTTAGGCATATACTCATAAATTAACATCTTTTCTTCTCATGGATGCAACTCCCCAAAACCCGAATAAGATTCATATGTTGGAGTTTGGCTATGAGCATAAGTTCATTCTTGAACTCCAAAAGTCCTTGCCCCGATGTTTTTGAAAGCCTCTTAATTGCTATTTCTTGCCCCTCGGATAATCTTCCCTGTTGTAATGATTTACATATCATTGATAATATTCAACAAAAACTAAACCAGTTTTTTTTGACAGGATTTGCAGATTACCTTATAAACAGGTCCAAAACCACCCTGTCCCAGTTTATTTTCATTTGAGAAGTGATTTGTGGCTGCAACAATAGAGGCAAAGCTAAATATCTTCAAATCATGACTTTCACTCCCTCAATTTCCAATTTCATTTGCATTGTTAAAGCTGTCTAAAGTTGTCAACTCATGTATCAATTTTTTCTTCTCCCCTACTAGCAAGAACTCCGTCAATGCCACTTACCACTCACAAGTAAATTCAGTATATAACTATATTTGTGAATATTTGTATGTGTATATGATGTGCCAAGTGTGGGACAAATACCTTCTCTTATATGTTTTCTCATTCTAAAATAGCAGAACAAGCTCAGGAAAAGCATGGGTAGAGAAATAGCTACAACAATGATTAACCATATCCTCCACCTGTGTCCTGCATGAATATCATTTTGTTAAATAGTAGATTACTATTTAGTAAAAATTTTCATGTATTATCTTGTATCTGCATACTTCTAGAATCCAATGCTCTACAGAGGTCTTGAAAAAGTGGCCTCTTATATAGCACTCTCTTGTGCTCTCGGTGAAGCAAAATCGTGAAGAAATTCCAAGGCTCTTGGTTTATCACATGTTGGTCTGGGATGTGATAATAGAAGTAAAGATGGCAACAGGATTGCGGTTAGTCATAGAGAGATCAGTGGGTTTCACCAGGTTTGGAATAAGTTTTCCTTTCCCTTGAATCTTAGTTTCCTTGCTAAAAATGAATTTACTCTTGCCAGTTTTCCGTTATGTGTAGACCAATTTTCCAACCAAGAAAATTGCAAGAATTGTGATTGAAGTTTGTCATGTTTATTTTTCTCAAATTTCCTTTGTTTATTCTTGTATATAATCCTTTGGTCTTTTGATGGTTAACAAGAACCAATAGTTTTTTTCTTGCTTGGAAACTTTGACTCTGGCAACCACATAAAAGAATGAAGTGTCAACACAATACCCTAAAATCGGAGACATCATAAAGCGAAAAATATTTGTTGGGCTTTAATAATCATTTTGGCAACACATTATGTAATATCCTGATCTAATTAGGTAAAGTAACTTACTATTAATGCCATTTTTATAAAATTAATTAATTAAAAATCTTAAATTGAAATTGGTAGCCCCGTAAATATTAAAATTAGTACATGAAGAGAAATTGGGCGACTTAGCGCGATGCGCAAACAAAACAAATTTAATCAAGAATTTTTCGATAAATGTAATATATTTTTGGTAAAAATAAAATACGACATAACGTGTCAAAAAATAAAAATTAATAACATAAAAAGGAAGCACACAAAAATAAAAAACACGGCGGAATACTAAGAGGTTTTAAGGCCAAAATGTTGGTCAAAGGGTTTGAACCCTAGACCAAAAAGAGGAGGGATTCTACGCCCAAAAAAAAATTACCAACTGGGTTACAAGCACTTTTGTGCTATACATCTCACCATATATATATATATATAAACCCTATTAAGCCCCAAATCTGCATGCTCAAAATTGATGTGTCAGCACCCTATTGGGCCACCCTCCCCAACAATTAAATTTCATGCACAATATATATATATATGTAACATGTGTACATATAAGTATAACATGTGTGTGTGCTGTGTATGTTGTGCGTACAAGACAGACCTAGTGTGTGTGATTAGTGTGCGTGTAGAGAGAGAGAGAGATAGAGAAGAAGAAGAAGAAGAAGAAGAAGAAGAAGAAGAAGAAGAAGGAGGAGGAGGAGGAGGAGGAGGAGGAGGAAGAAGAGGCTGCATGCATGAAAATTTAAGAGTTGATCTTGGGGATTCAGCAGCTCGAGCCTTAGAAGAGGGGATGACCCATTTTGAAGGTAAAAACTCTCAAATTTAGATTTTCTCTCTTAGAAGAAAAAGGATGGTACAACATTGTTTTGCATATTTAATTAACTCTAAATTGCATGCATGTGATCATAGTGTGTGAAATGAGAAAAATGAGTGAAAATTGGACTAGTTAAGCTAAGAATACTGGTGACTGCCATTGTTGGACCTTTGGTCTGAATCAATGCGTGTTAAATGCAATTTTTATTACTCGGGATAGAAAGTTGACTTCGTGAGGGTTATAAAACCCTTGTGCCGTGACCTGAATGCTCAAAGAAGAACCCCCAATATGTGAGTTGCAGGTTTCGGCCATGGGACCAAACCATACAAATCAAATCAACTTTGAAACCCTTATTTTTGAATGAAAAATGAAACCTCATGTCCTAAGGATCACAACGGAAGAAACCACGCACAAAAAGGGGCTTGAATGAAGCTTGAACAGTTGGCGACAATGGGAGCTTCACCCTAGCTTTCCAGCGTGCTAATGGACTTGAAACCAATGAGAAAAGTTAGGTTATGTCACGCCCCGAATTCCCGACCGGAACCCGGGGACGCGACTCAAGCGAAAGAAAGAAAGAAAATAAAATAAAATATAAAGTAAGTAAATAAATAAATAACTAATATACTAATTTAACTAATATAGATACAAGCCTGTTCCACTAACATAACTATGCATCCGTATATCTCTGTCAATACACATCCATTCCCATTTTAAAATTTTTTTGGCAGAACCTCCTTTGTTTTCTAAGCCTTTTCTCACCCTGATAATCACAATACATCATATATATACAATCACATCACAATCCATCCTCACTCGATGGCCACAACTTTATCAAAGTTAAATATACATCGCCTACTTATACAACCCAAAATATACAACCATTATACAACATATATGTCATTGGGCTTAAGCCCGTACATCACAAAACACGCCTCTCGGGCCAAATATCCATCTACAGTCAAGTCTCCTCCACTCGGCTAGACTTCCTCAAACCTCAGGTGTCGAGAATGTCATCTGAAATATGGTTCCCACGAATGGGTCAGCGCTAACATGCTGGTATGGTACAATACTAATGCAAGGAACAAAATTAAGACGTGGCATGTGCAAGTGTACATGTATATCTACATGCCTCCCTAATCATGCATACAATATAATGGCAATGTACAAACTACATCTGTATAAAACCCTACATCACGTTCACAAATTCATCAACACAATGCACAGGTAATATGCGTTACACACCCATGCATCTCAATGCCACACCCATGTTTCATTTACGGGTACTCCCCGATGGCTCGAAGTACCAATGCAATGGCCAATTTTGGGTTTTTCACCACAGGATCTGCACCCTCATAATGCAAAGCACCACGTGCTCAACTCACGCCATATGCCCAAGGAATTCACCATATGCCAATATGCTCATGCAATCTCAATGCAACAAGGTTTCATTAATATAGCATGATCGAGACAATAATATGTATATCACCAACCAGTTCCACATGCAAGCATATCTCATATAATCAACTTAAACACATGTCATGATTCACGTTCATCATTTCACTTAAATCTACAAATACATAAACAATCAACTTTAAATAATGCATCACATTTAAGATCAAATCCCAAGACTTCATCCACAAATCTACGTGTCATGCTCGATCAATCTCAACACTTACGCAAATCCACATATCACAATATCAACAATCCTTCTAAAACATAAATCACATATGATGAGAACTCAAGAAGTAAATCACAATTCCCAAATAATCTTAAAGAACACGGAAATACATAAACAATCAACTCAAAGTGTCTCAAAGCAATAATCCCTATGTGATCTTCTATCAAGCACAAAAATCATTCAATCAATATGCACATCAATCCTAATTTAATTCTATTCCTTACTTAGCAAAGTACCATACCTGATCGGGTTATCTCAACCCAACTAAGCTGTGTCCACTCTGCAATCCAAGCAACCAGGTTAATCTTTACTCCATAGTTCCTTCTTCAGCCTTTTTCCCTCAAGCAGATGATGATCCTGACAGATTCTGTCCTTTTATCATCCCATCCATCAAATTTTGCAAATCAGCGGCTCTAAGAACATCCTAACTGAATCAATCCAATTCAACTCAATACGGCCGCAACTCCTATCTCTCACCGGAACCCATATCATGCCCTTCACCACCTCTGTACTTCCGTTTCAACATCATCACTATCAGAATACTCCAAGAGACCCAAGACCCAAACTTGTAGCGACTGAAGTGCTGCAACTACTTTCAAGAACCCATCTGTTACAGAAATTTGTGACAAACTGAAATCTGTGACACACTGAAATTCTCACAGGACACCCTCAGCATCTCTCATCTTCACCAGCAGGGTCAATGAGAATTCCTCCTACTTCTTCACAGTAATCACTTGAATCCTTCCATAATTTGCAATCAAGTCTATGGCAACTGAACTGTTCGCCTTCAAGACCTCTAAATCAAGTCCAACAGTCATCTGCCAGTTCCTTCCCTTCAATTGACCATCAGCAAACGAGCCAATCCAACATCAAGCAATACATCGCACTCACAACCCAACAACTATACAAAAACACCACCTCCTGACCCAACACAATGCGTAGGATTCCAACTTCACATCATCAAAGCAACATATAATTTATCCCTGGCTGAACTTCCTAATTCCCACTCAAAGATCTCGAGATGTAACCGGGGCAAAACGGTGATCAATACCGCTGCACAAACTAGCCCCTAATCCACCTCTGTTCTCAACTGGAAACGGCAGAACAGAGGAATACCACAACCTTACTGAACCAAATCGACTCTCCAACGACCCACACACCCAACATGATTCAGCCCTTGTAACGCATCACATAAACACATGAATATATATATATATATATATATACCTGCTGCCACTGCCTCCATTAATTCTTCCCCAGATCTGCCCCAATTTCTTTTCTATCTCGCAGTCGGCTACTCTCCCTTCATTCCCTCTTTTCCCTCTTTTTCTATTGTCATAATGTTACCCACACACATGTATTTATCTATAATATCTCTGCTGCACTATGCCTACCTGAACAGCCCACATATATATACGGATCTGCTGTAGCATCACTCTCCTTCTCCCCAATTTAAACAACTCATCAAAAACCCAAATCTCTCATCTTTTCCCATCTCAGACAATGTCATGACCATCCTGGATTTGAGCTTCTTTGCACCACAACTACAGCCGCATCAAAATCCACTCTACTCCAACGTTACGCCAATACACACTTCAATCACCATCTAATCCAAAACTCCATTGCTTCAACTTTCAATCCACTCCAACCAACACCTTCCGAAAACCTCAGGAAATCAGAATAACTCCAATTCATCACAGCAACCAAAACGGAAAAGAAGGAATAGCAACCTATCCACCACTGTCAACCAGATTTACACAGCTATGCACCGTTTTCTACCATACACAACTCCAAGCCGTATCATCCTTCAATCGCTCCTGGTTCGACAACCGAACTCCCCCAAGCGCTATACCCATGTTGCCAACGAACCTCCAAGAACCCATATGCATCATAAAACCCATCCACTACTGCCGTAACATCGTCATCGCTTTAACTCTTCTCCAAACCCACGACTGCTCCACTCTCCTGCTCTGCGTCAAACCCAAACAGCCACACACACAAAACCGCAACACAATTCAAGCCCCATATACATATATATATGTATACATATATCCACGCACAAGCTTCACAACACAGCAATTATATATATATATATATATATATATATATATATATACCTCTGCACTGCTACTGGATTCGAACAACCCAACAGACCGACTTAGCCATAGGAATTTCACTAATCTGCCGTAACTTTCCCCGTCGAACCCAACTGCAGAAACCCCAGCCTCGATCCGACTTAGCCACAGGAATTTCACTAATCTGCCGTAACTTTCCCCGTCGACCCAACTGTAGAAACCCCAGCCTCGATCCACTCGGGGACCAAACACCACCATAAGCGACCCAACCAAACTCGTCGCTGCTCTGTCACCGTCTGATCAATGGCCTCAAGCCCATCCACCGATCGCCTCTGCGTGTTGCCCCTTTCTCTTCTCTTCCTTCTTTCTCTTTTTCCCCTTTTCTCTTTTTCTCTCTTTTCTTTCCTGTTTTCACGAGACCTGCACCGCCTCCCTTTTCTTTTCTTCCCATTTCTTTTTTCTTACCCCGTTCTGCTTCTCTCCCTTATGTCATATATTATATCTATATATAAATATATCTAATATATAACACACACACACATCACACGACCAAAGCTGTCGACACTACTCCTTTGTCTTCTTTTTTTTTTTTTTTCAATAATTTCCTTTAGAAATTTCACGGACATATATATATATATGTATATATCTTTTTAATATAAATTTATAATTCGTATCAATCCTATGGATTTATCTTGGCACTTCGTAAATCGATTTAAATATTTTATTTTATTTTAATTTTTTTTTCAAATCTCTACAGGTTAGGACTTTTTAATCCCTACCGAATTGAAAGCGGGGAGAAAAGGAGCTTGGAAATTCACGAAATAGAAAATATAATTTTCTGCAACTAGGGCTACAGTGGCCTCGCGAAAGAGGAAGATGATGAATAAGTTCGGACATGGGTCAGTCGTGGCCTGCATATGAACAGGTTTGGACTTTAAGTTAGACGACGTCGTTTTGACTTAAGGGTTTAAATAAAAGATTAATTGAAACGACATCGTACTAATGACGTCGTGATGACGCACTAGTGATGCAGTGGACTGGGTGGACTGGTTGGTTCACCCTTATATAGGACCGGTTCACTCAAATCAAGACCAGATAAGACGATTTAGGGTTTTTAAATTTCAAAAATTATGCTTTGACCCCTGAACTATCACTTATTACACTAAGGCATAATCTTTTAAGAAATTATTCAAATAGGCCCCTGGAAAAAGATATAAAATATTATATTTTTAATTCTAGAATTTTAAAAATTACCATAGTACCCCTGAATTAAGGGAAATTATGAAAATACCCCTGAACATATATAAAATGACTAGAATGTCCCTAATAAGTGGGTAAAACTTCACGATAGTATAAAATGAGCTAGATAAAGCCAAATCAAGATCGATAAAAAACGAACTTATGTTTTTTTGACACTTTGGACCCAACAGTGGGCTTCGCTTGGGCAAATTAATTTTCTAAATATATAAACGGACAAACTGGACTAATCCCAAAATTATCCTAAAGGCTAAATAAAGCCACCAAATGACCTCTAAAAATTATGAGAGTACTTACCTTAAGGTTTTTCGACGTTCTGGACTCAACGGTGAAGTCTTTTTTGCCAAATAAAATACCTAAAATACAGATATGTGAAATTTGCTATTTTTAGGACACTTTAAAGGTATAACGATGCTACCAAGAGGGGGTAAATAAGTCAATTAGGTTACAACCTAAATCGCATGAGTCCATAGACTTAAAATACGACACACGAGACTAGAAGATCATAAATTCATCAATAAAATTAGATTAAGTCTATGAATGATATCAAACTAAATAATATTTCATGATTTATAGGAACATCAAAAGGAAAAGAGAAGGGGGTCTGATTTCCTCTTGAAGGGAGGAGTAACTGTTTTGAGGTAAGTAAACCCGAACTCTAACATGTAGTAATTCTTAGCCATGTCACAATTTTATTTTCTCGATGCTGCCAATTTGTATTCTATATATATATATATATATATATATGACATTATTGATTTCTACAATTTGATTCCTGTTCTACCTTGTGGATATGATGAGAATTCGATTGCCAATGTCCTAATGTGATTACTTGTTCATTTCTATACCTTTCTTTGGATATTGAAAAATTTCTATGTTTCTCACTACTGAGAATTTGATATTTCACATACATGTACATTCCTTGTGGAATTTTGTTGATCATGATATTATTATGAGTGCCAGGAGTTGTGTCTGTCACAACATCCATCTTGATTCTATAGATGCTGATATGGACCTATGGGTCGGTGATTGGGAATGATGCCCATCACTTAGTCCATGGAGGACATGATATATGTAAAGAGCTCAGTGCTATTCAAGAACCCGATTGAGGGGGTGAACCTGAATGAGTGCTTTTGAGGGCAACTGGGCCCTTCTAATTGATAGCATCTATTTTGTTAGTATCTTATTTCTTTTATTGAACATATTCTAATGATGCATTCTTTGGATGTTGATACGCCTTACTAGCCTATCTTTGGATTATCTGATGATGCACTTTTTGGTTATTGATATGCCTAGTAAGCTTATCCTTGGATTTGATTTGCTAGCTTGAGATCTGTGGCAGCGTGTTGACTATTGTGTAGGCCAATCCCTATTATTAATTTGTTATACCGTTGCATCACTTGTATCAAACTACCATGGGATGTGCCTTCGGACCTACGAGTCATTTCTAGTGATTCACACTCTTGGTGACTAGTTATTATGACATTGTATCCTTTGCTTACCATTGTTATATCATTCTATTTAAACTGACCCTAACCTACGGCAGAGCAAGGGAATTTACTTATTGAGCTAAGTTAACTCACTCCAGATATATCATTTTTTTCAAGAGAGGATGTTGTAGGAGGACCATAGGGCGTTCACTACTATCAGGCGCCACCTTTTTGCTCACAGGCCATCTTTCGCATGTAATGATGGATTTTTGTTATGAATTGTAATAGACTAAGTGTAATGTAGTCTTATCTCTCCCATGCTGTCCATGTCTTGGCTATGATTTTTGTATTAAGGATTTATAATTTAAGCACTTACTTTTATCATGGCATGTATAACTATAATATGATGATGGTACTAAATTAACTGATGTCATGACATGTATTAATGATTAATTAATCGGTGTTTGAGATCCTTTAGCAGGGGACGGCTCGTTGACTGCACCCTCGGTTGTGGGCCCCTGATCCTCACAGGGTGGGTTTCGGGTCAGTGACAAGTGTGGTATCAGAGCCCTAGGTTCTAGTGGTTTATGGGAGATTAGGATCAGAGTACTGAGACTTAAAGAGTCTAAGGGTCAATTATTAAGTAAAACCTGTCATGGTTATTAAGTGATTACTTAAGTTCTAAATGATGTTCTTTTGTAATAAATAGTTTGTATTCGTAATACAGCTATAGAGTCAGACCGATTAAACAGAGTGGAGCATATATTAGAGAGAATTTTAGAGGCTCTACCCAGACCTCATAGGAGTAGGAATGAACTAGCACGGCAGGATCGTCTTGGGATCCGAGGAGGCCAACAGGGTGATGATCGGGACCAGTTATACCTATACAAGAAATTCCAGGACCTGAAGCCATTCAAGTTTGATGGCACTAGAGGCCCCACATCAGCCAAGGAGTGGCTTATGCCATGTATATGTTTAAGGGAGCAGCTCATAGGTGGTGGTTATTAGAAAAAACACAGGAACCCAATATAAACTGGCAGCGGTTCACTAAGGTCTTCAATGAAAAGTACTTCCCCCAAAAGGCCAAAGACCAAAAGATTGTTGAGTACTTAGTTCTGCAGGCAACGGGGTATGACAGTAGACAAATATGAGACCAAATTCACTAAGCTAGCCAGATTTGTTCCCAATGTCTTTATTACAAAGGGTCTAAAAGCGCGCAAGTTTGAGGGTAGACTGAGGTGGGCCATCAATGACAAAGTCAAGCCCTAACGACTGGCCACTTATAGTGAGGTAGTGGCGACAACAAAGATCATTGAGCGCAGTGGAGAGGAATACGCCAAGAGAAGAGGGAACCAGAGATCATGGGGCAGTAGAGACAAAGGACTGAGATCCTTGCTTTTCAAGTCGGGTGCAGGATCACACAATACAGGGATAGGGCCTAGTCAGAAGAGGGCTAATCATAACAATGAGGGCGCAACTAAATGCCCTACCTGCTAAAGATTTCACAAGGGACAGTGCCACAAGAACACGAATGCTTGCTTCAGTTGTGGTCAGACAAGCATTATACGAGGGATTATCCCAAAGGTGGCAAGACTATGATCAACTTTGCACCTACAGCATCAACCTCTGTTGCAAGGCCCGAGATCAGGAATGAGGGACAAAGGAATGATTAGCAACACCCATGAAGGGTCTTCTCCATCACACCTGGTGATGTTCAGGCTACCACTTTAGTGGTTGCAGGTCTTTTCAGTTTGTTCCCAACTTGCACATGTTCTATTTGATACTGGTTCTACGTATTCATTCATATCTCCCACATTTTTTGCCAAGTTGAACTTATAAGTTGAACCCCTAGGCTACTTGTTGATTGTTTCAATCCCTTCGGGGGAATCACTATTAGGGACTATAATACACAGGATCATGTGAGATGAAGGTCATGGGTACCTAGTTAATCGGTGATTTGATACCCTTAGAGATTTGTGGGTTCGATGTGATCTTCGGCATGGATTGGCTTACTATGAATCACGCTACCATCGATTGTGTAGCCAAGAGAGTCCTAATTCAGAATCCAGGGCAGTCGAGCATCGTATTTGAGGGGACGAGAGTAGCCTCTCCACCCTATTTTGTTTCTTCCATCCAGGCCAAGCGTCTGCTTTGCAAGGGATGTTGTGGTTTCTTGTGTAGCGGCATTGACACCCGCTCATAAGAACCCACTCTAGATTAGATTCTTGTGGCCAGAGAATTCTCTGATGTATTTTGGATTATCTGCTTGAAATGCCTGTTGATCAAGAAATTGAGTTCAGTATTGACGTATTTCCTTGGAACTTCACTTGTGTCTAAGACCCCGTATTTGATGGCATCAGTGGAGCTAAAGGAACTAAAATTACAACTACAAGAGTTGTTAGATAAGGGATTTATACGACCTAACTCTTCGCCATAGAGTGCCCTAGTGTTGTTTGTTAAGAAGAATGATAGGACTATAAGACTATGCATCGACTATAGAGAGTTGAACAAAGTCACCATCAAGAACAAGTACCCTCTGCCAAGGGTAGATGACTTGTTTGATCAGTTGAAAGAGGCGCAGGTCTTCTCAAAGATTGACTTGAGGTTAAGATACCACCAATTGAAAGTCAAGCCTGCAGATGTAGAAAAGACGACATTCAGAACCCGTTATAGGCACTATGAGTTCTTAGTGATGCCTTTTGGGGTGACAAATGCCCCAGCGCATTCATAGACTTAATGAATAGGGTTTTCAAGTTGTATCTGGATGACTTCGTGATTGTATTCATTAATGATATCTTAGTTTATTTTAAGAACCTAGAAGAACATGAAGTACATTTGAGGAAGTTTTGCAAAAGCTACGGGAGCAGAAGTTGTATGCCAAGCTGAAGAAGTGTGAATTTTGGCTCCTCAACATTTCATTTCTGGGACATGTGATCACTAAAGACGGGATCTTAGTGGATTCCCAAAAGATAGAAGCCATTGTGAATTGGCCTCGGCTAACTAGCATCATAAAGGTCCGCAGTTTCATGAGGTTAGCTGGCTATTACAAAAGGTTTGTCAAGGATTTTTCTAAAATAGCAACACTAATCACCCAGTTGACTTGGAAGAATATTCCTTTTGTGTGGACAAAAGAAAAGGAAAAGAGCTTCCAAGAGCTAAAGAACCGTCTAGTGTCGGCTCCGATTCTGACAATACCAGATAGGACAGAAGGCTTTGTGATATACAGTGATGCATCATATAAAGGCTTAAGGTGTGTCCTAATGCAGAAAGGTAAGGTAGTGGCCTATGCCACGCAGAAATTGAGACCACACAAGAAGAACTACCCAATTCATGACCTTGAACTTGCAACAATTGTGTTTATAGTGAAGATTTGGAGGCATTATCTTTATAGAGCAACATATGAGATCTTTACAAATTACAAGAGCCTCAAGTATATGTTTACATAGAGATAACTCAACATGCGACAGCGTCGATGGTTAAAATTGATCAAGGATTATGAGCTTGATATACAGTACAACCTGGGGAAGTCTAATGTGGTGGCAGATGCGCTCAACAGGGAGTCATCAAGGAGTCTTGCTTGCCTGTTGACTACACAACGAGAGTTACTAAATGAGCTGGAGATGATGGAGATAGAAGTGGTTCTACCAGACTCTAGGGCAGTGCTTGCCAATGTGACAGTGGGACTAACTGATTGTGGAAAAGATTAAGGAGCTGGAGTCCCAAGATAAGAAGTTAGTTAAACTCTGTGAAGATGCTGAGGTAGGAAGGAATCCATAATTTGTTGTCCGGGATGGGGGGTTATGTTTTCGAGACAGAATCTGTGTACTAGATGTGCCCGAGATTAGAGAGGAGATCCTTGATAAGGCACACAACTTGAAATTTTTCATACACCCAAGAAACACCAAGATATACCACAATGTCTGAAGTACTTACTGGTGGTCAAGGGATAAAGAGGGACATGGCTGAGTACATAGCACGACGTGTCCAGTGCCAACAAGTCAAAGCCGAACATCAGAAGCGTAGTGGACGTTTGCAGCCACTCCCGATACCTGAGTGGAAATGGGAGTACATCACTATAGATTTTGTGTTAGGGTTACCCAGTATGCTGTAAGGTAGTGATTCTATATGGGTGATTATGGACAGATTGACAAAGACAGCTCACTTCCTTACGACCAAAACAATCGAGACATTGGAGCGGTTGGCAGTGCTTTATATATCATTTTTTTCAAGAGAGGATGCTGTAGGAGGACCATAGGGCGTTCACTAGTTATCGGGCGTCATCTTTTTGCTCACAGGCCGTCTTTCGTATGTAATGGTGGATTTTTGTTATGAATTATAATAGACTAAGTGTAATGTAGTCTTATCTTTCCCATGTGTCCACGTCCTAGCTATGGTTTTTGTATTAAGGATCTGTAATTTAAACACTTCTATCATGGACATGTATAACTATAATATGATGATGGTACTAAATTAATTGATGTCATGACATGTATTCATGATTAATTAATCGATGTTTGAGATCCTTTAGCGGGGGACAGCTCGCGAGCCGCGCCCTCGATCGTGGGCCCTTGATTCGTAAAGGGCGAGTTTTGGGTTATGATACATTACATCTGAACCTTGTGAATTAAGAGCTTGAATAGATGTCTTATAGATTTAAACTTGTGAATTGATTTTCTATATTAAGAAGTAATGTGTGTGTATGTATCAAAAGAAAAATCCACAATCTAAGTTTGTTATAGTAATATAGTGGGCAGTTGAGAGCGAACCTGAATCAGAAGCATAGTTTACCCACATATCTGGCTATAAAAACCAAATGGGAAGCTCAATACAGGATCAAACTTTGATTTAGAAATGGAGATAAAAATAGACTTACTTTTGGATGAATTGCCTGGAACCAGAACGTAGATGATCACGGCGTTACCTGTTATATTCAAAATACTCCTAAATTACCCCTCAAAATTATACATCTAATTCCATTGCTATTGACAACAAAGCCAACACAAGTGCAATCATTCCATAACCTTTTTAGATAATCACTAAGACTTAGGCTCGAATTGTCATCATAACTGCCAGAGTTGCCTACAAAAAATGCTCTCTTCTGCTCAAAGGCATCAGTATGGCCCCAGCATTGTGGGCATCACGGAATTCGCACACCCATTATTCGATTGATTCCCATAACAAAATTCAAATGCGGTAAGCTTAGCTTGACGACTGTTAATAATTTGTCCATTTGGAAATAAGACCCATATCAATAAACTTCATTAAAAATAAAAGAAGTGAAAGTCCCAAAAGCAAATTCACTTACCCAATAAGTCAGCGTCCAATTCTGCCCTGGTTGTGAGGTTGAAGCGCAGTTTCATGCCGTGCATATGGATGTTGCAAGGATGATCAAAACTTTTCCGTAGAGTCTGCTTCTCAGTTTCATCCATCAGAACAAAATTACTTGAATCATGAAGGGTCACAGTAACATTGCCCATTGTCACGACTCGAAACCCACCTTATACGGATCTCGTGTCGCGGGGCCGACCCATTGGCCGTCCCTACTTTTTTCATTCTTTGTATCCATGATAACAATATAAAATGTAAACTTGATAGTAAAGTAGCAGAATTCTTAATACAAAATATTGTTTAGCATCTGAAAAATGTAAATCGACATAAAACTTAAACATAATGCCACTCTTTCGGTGGTGAGTACATGAGAGAAACTATATCACTTCTATCGTATTCCTCAACTGTCTCCCTATGCTTTTGGACTCTTACTGTGGTCCTGCAACATCCTTGCCTGAAAATATAATAAGTAAGTGTGAGCTAAACGAAGCTCAGTAAGTAAAATCCCATCACTCTACCATGTGTCAGGGTCAACATAGAAAGAGCATAATCTGAGATAAGAACATGATAGCCAGTCATGAAATAGAATGCTACTATAGCCAATAAAAAAGAACACCTCAATAACCAATAAAACAGAATGCCAACATAGCCAATAGGATAAGACGTCTCAATAATTGATGGAATGAAATATAAATGTAGCCAATAAGATAGAACATCTCAACAGTCAATAGAATGGAATATCAATGTAGCCAATAAGATAGAACATCTCAATAGTTAATAGAATGGAATATCAACATAGCCAATAAGACAGAACATCTCAACAGTCAATAGAAGAGTACGTTACCATAGCCAATGGAGTAACACATCATAATAGCAAATGAATGAGAATGTCACTATAGTCACTTGACATAGTGGAAGGTCATAATAATAATTTAATGAATAAGTAAATGTCAATGATGCGTGGTACATGAAGTGATCAATAGAGATTCGATCAAACAAGGGTCATACTATCATAAGCAGAGAATAACCTGATAGTAAGTCAATGAATATGTTTTCAAACCATATGATCATTCATAAGGAAAATATGATCATTCAATGAGTTCAATAAAAGATAAGATATCAATAATCACGGTGATGCATATTCTTTTCCTGACATGACCTCAAAAGTAACCTTTCTGATTCATGGTATATCCTCGATAAGTAACCTTCCTTAGTAGCAGTATCCTCACTTGATATCCTTCCTTCTCTTGGTTCACTACCACACCGAACCCTTTACTTGGATTCGCTCCCACACCTGAGTAGAATATCAATGACATGAACATAACAATCGATCTTTCAAGACGTGGTACTAAAGTATACAAATACTCATGATAAAAACATAGCAATTCAGTCCTTAATAAATTTCACAAGATAGAACACGTATCCCATTGTGGCATAAACAAACATTAGGTATATCTCTCATAAGATAGAATATGTATTAGATCGTGAAGTCAATAAACTGTTGGGTACATATAAGAGTACAACTTGGCAGTCATAAGGATTATCATAACATCATGACTTGGCTAGGAATAAATAGTACAAGTGTATAAACAATTACAATCAAGGTATAATAGTCAATTCTCAATAACTTTTCGTAAGATGGGATAATCATAGAACTCGTGGAGTCAATAATATCAAATACGTATAAGAGTACAATCCTGGCAATAAAAGGAACAATCATGGCTTGAGAGAACTACATGTAAGAGATCAGGTTTCAATGACATATAAAAGATATAAACAATCATGATCAAGGTGCGACAAGCATCTCCTCAATAAGATTCATTAAGATGGGAACAATCATCAATAATGGAATCAATAACATGGGGTGCGTATAAGAACACAACATTGGAAATAAAAGAATAGCATGGCTTGAAAAACTACATGTAAGAGATCCAAGGTTTACTTACATATAAAAGGTATAAGAAATCATGATCAAGGTATAACAATTAACTCCTCAATAAGATCTATAAGATAAGACAATCATCAATTTGTGGAATCAATAACATGGGGTACGTATAAGAGTACAATATTGGCAATAAAAGAATAGCATGGCTTAAAAAGCCACATGTAATAAATCCAAGATTTACTTACCTCCTAGTCGTCCGTTATATATTCAGTATACAGTTACTTGGTTCTTTCCCTTTTTGCAGTTCCTATAATTAGTAGATACATCTCAGTTTAATGCTATTCATCAAATTTATATGTCATTGCTATAAGTATCTCATTTACTAAATTAGACTCTGTTATTGAGTTGGTGATATCGAAGAAAATCGGTTTAGGCTTTTATGGTTTTCCATTCAGACTTCTGCACTAAAAAGAGCAAAATAGTCATTTTGTACTTTTACATATCTTTATTTCTTTGGACTAATTTTCACAAATCGAACCTCACCGTTAAGTCCAAAATGCTTGACATAATAAAGATTAACTATTCATTTAGTTTAGTTAGAGTCCGTTTAACTCACATTTGACTTAGGAGCATTTTGGTCATTTGGCACTTTTACGGGTATTTTATTCTTCGGGACCCCGTCTCATGAAATAAGCCTTACCATTGGGTCCAAAAGGTACAAGATAATAAATTTACACTATTCATTTGCTAAATTTGGACACCGGGATTTAAAATAACAATTAATTAATCTAATAAATTAATTTACTTATATAATATATACATATTAGTTCCACATTTGAACACAAGTGCCTTTGTGGCACAGTGGTGGCCTTAGTGAGCATAAGGCTTTTCAGCCTTCACGCCCCCTAGTTTGATTCCCCTCAGCACCTTCTCACCTTTTTTTTTTTTTTTAAATAAAACAAAAGTCCCTCAAGCCTTTCAATAGTGACGGGTCGGCACTGGGCTTAGGCGGGGCCCGACCCAGTCCCATGACTCAACTGCTGACTCATCCAAATAGTGACCGTCCAGCATGACTTTCCGGTAGTCTCCAGTCACCCTTTCCGACGTCGGTGACCGAAAAATCGAACAGGATTTTGTTTTCCATTTTTCTTGCGGTTTTTCGTTCCTTTTCATTTCTAATTGATTCTAAAGAATATTTAACGCATTCTAACATGATTTTAGGCATTTAAAACCGATCAAAACAACCCAAAAACTCGCCGTTCAATTTTTTCGATCATGCATGGTATCTACCCCATTTCTCAACCGCTTCCTTCGCGGTTTCTTCCTAAGTTCCTATTTTTCTCCCTAGAACAACATTATACCATCAAAACCAAGCTTTGAGCAACTCTAAATAATATCTAGAAAAATACAACGAGCAAAAAAATTGAGTTTTACCTTCTGTGACTATTCTTCTCCTCTCCTTTTCTTCCTCCTCTTCTCCTTCTCTCCTCTTGGTTCTCTTCTGCAACCTGAACCCCCTCAGCTGCCTTCTATTTTTTTTTTTTCACACATGCAATGGTCTTTATAGATCAAAAACCAAGCGCCCCTCGGTTTTCCTTGTCTCTCTCTCTCTCTCTCTTTTTTTTCTTTCCTGTTACTCTTCTGACCTGTAACCCTCTCCCCTTTTATTGGCTATTGTTTTATTTTATATTTTATATATGTAGATTATGTATATACCACACACACACATACACACACACACACACACACATATATATATATATACTTCTCTCTTCCTTTGACTTTTCCTTTTCTGTTAATTTTCTAATTTCATAACTCCCATCTCCCTTTAATTGCACTTACCATATCTACGCTAGCTCCCACATATATATGATGCTTCACTTTTCGGCTCGCAATAAAGTTGGGCTCCAAGACCTGTAGAACACTCAAAAGAGGGGATCAGAGGACCACCGGATGGGCTCCGGCGGTAGTCCGCTCCGATGCTTAAGTAAGTAAACTGAATTGAAAGACTGTATTGAAAGCTAAAGAATGAGCATAAAAATAAAGCGTACCTTTAGGGTTTAATTTATAGACTGTAGCCTTCCTAAGTTGATTAGGATTTAGAGCCATGAATATAGGGATTTGATCGTCGGAGATTGCAGTTACCTTGTGGAATGTTGCATCATAGATAGAGATAATCATCAATAGTAGTTTCCTTGTTGAAGACTATTTCCGTGTTGAAGATTGTTTCCTTATTCCTTGCTTGGCAGTTGTTAAGGAAACCATAAGGTCGGAACCATACGGAATACTGAGTGAATATTGCCCAGAGCATAAGGTCTGGAGGATATGTGCATGGGAATGCCTTGGAGGCTTCGCCTGCTCTGTATGACCGAGTTTATCGGCTCTGTAGGATATGTATATGAGAATGCCTTGAAGGCTGTGACTGCTCTGTATGACCGAGTTTATCGGCTCTGTAGGATATGTATATGAGAATGCCCTGAAGGCTGTGACTGTTCTGTATGACCGAGTTTATTGGTTCTGTAAGCACATGTGTCTCAAGGTGATTGGTGTGTCTGTTTGTGGTATATTAGCTACTCCCCCCCGAGCCTTAGTTAGGAGCTAGGGCATAACTAGGGCTATGGGCTTTATGAAGAGTCACATATTTTGTTTCTCCATTTTCTGAGACGTCGATTTAATGGGTCATTTATTGCGTAGCCGATACTTGAGAAGCCATCATTACCTTCGTCGTGTCGAATCGTCTTGGGGGGCTCATATTTCGAATGTGTATATAAAGAGGGGGAAAGGACTTTTATGCCTTTCTTCTGCACTTGCTTCTATAGTATCAGAGACTGCCACCACCAGTTGACGTATTTTGAAGGTCGAAGGATATTCGATGTTCATAGCCTTTCTTGATTTCAGGTTTGATTTTAGCCCCTTTTACATTCCCTTTCATTTGCTTCGTTACTTTCTTTTGTCTGCTATGTTTGGCCCTGGGTCACCTTCTGGTTCAGGCAGTTCTTCTAGGACCATTCCTCAACTTCAACTCGTGAATCTTCCTTCCGTTAATGATGCTGAGAATAGATTGATAGAGCTCCCCCTCCAGTCTGGGGGTTAGGATAGTTGACGCATTCGAGGAGCCCCCAAATAGGGCCGGTGATACCTCTGGTCGATCTGGCCGTAGAGAGGAGGGTGAGAGTGCAATTACTGAGAGGATGTTAGTAGAGTTGTGGGAGAATTCAATCTTCCCTCAAACGTTACTTTTAGGGTCCTGGAACCTCTGGATCGCCCGCGCGATGTTAGAGCGGGGGAAATTTGTGTCTATTTGGCTTGGTTTGAAATGGGACTGACACTCCCCCTTCCTGACCTTGTAAAGCAATTCTTCTGTTGGTTCAACCTTTGCCCTGCAGACCTTAATCTCAACAGTTGGAGACATCTATTAAGCTTCATAGTATTGGGGCATATGAATAATGTTGACGTGTCTCTTGGCCTGATCTATAGTAATATGGATCTAAAATACATGAGGTCGGAAGGCCTCTATTATATGTCTTTTGATAATGGGTTTAGACCCCTTACTTCCGTGCACTCCTCTAACAAGACCTTAAAGAAGTGGTATTTCTTCATAAAAGGAGGATGAGAATTCGAGGACTTCCAAGACCAATTCTCAACATTCCCTCGAACCACTGGGCGAAAGGGTGAGACCCAATTTTTCCCGTGGTTGCTTTGATTTTGTTTTGTGCATCAATTGCCGAGCTGATTAATTTCTGTATCTTTTGTGCAGTTAGGAGTGTGTGGAAGAGACCGAGCTTTTCTCCCATGCTTCAGGAGCAATACAAGAAGCTTTTACAGCCCAACAACCGAGACCATTCCTCCATTATTAACCGTGATAAGTTGATAGCTGCTAGGGGAAGTGTTGAGGAACTGGCAAAAGATATGATGGCAAGGTGGGAGACCGAGCCATCTTCATCTATGGCAGTGGGGGAGGCTTCTTCCCTAGCGGATCCTCCCTTCCAGACAAAAAGGCGGAGGTTACTTTCGATCTCTCCTGAACCAACTGAGGGGGAGAGAGAGGCACCTGCCCCCATTTCTGTGGTCCCCCTAGCCCCATCCAAACAAGCAGGCAAGGGGGCATCATCCTCGGTGGCCCCTGGTGCTGTCAATCAGGGGGCCAAAAAGATTCTGAGGGACTTTTGGGCCAAAGGCTCAATCAAACTTAGGCCATAGAAGTCGGAGAAGCTTCTTGCTGATCTGGCTTCTCTTCAGGTTAAGGTAAGTTCTTCGGGTCTTTATCTCTTTTCCCTTTTTTCAAGTGTTTTGGCTGGGTACTGAACTGTTTGCTTTGTACACTGCAGACCCTACACATCCTTTCTGTTCTGACGAAGGTCTCTCCCCCTTCAGAGGAGGTTGACAAACTTTAGGCCGAGCTGGACGAGGTCAGGCTTCAGCTCGGTACTACTAAGTCTGAAGCTCACGAATCTACGGAGAGGCTGAAGGAGTCCCAGAATTCTCTGGCCTTCATGGAGTCAGAGAAGAACCTTGTCGTTCAGCAGGCAAAGAGGCTTCAAAGGGAGATGGATGGCATGCGGTACCACTATAATCAAAAGCTTGAGGATGTAGTGGAGCAGGCCAAGCTAGAGAACGAGACAGAGATGAAGATAGAACTGGAAGGAATGGCCAACACCCTGATCATGTTTGTCTTCAACAACTTTCGATCTAGGTTTCTTGCTAAATTTTCCGATTTCGACATATCCTCGATTGTGCCTCCAGGGGTTACCCCTCCTAAGGTTGCTGTTCCGAGCGAGGTGGTCGATGTTCTCCCTGCCAATCCCACTGAAGTTGTCGTCCCGAGCGAGATGGTTGATGCTGCTCTTGCCGATCCTTCCCCGACTGTTGAGCCTGCTTCTGCTGATCAGGCTTAGGAAATATGCTTAGTTTAGTTTTTTTTTTTTTTTTTTGAACCTCTAGTGTAACAGGCTATTTTGTTGAATGAAACAGTATTTTCTTTATCAAATGTCTTCATCCCATTTCTTTTGTGTTTGGTTGACCCATGTAGTATTGCGTTGCACTACTGCATAGTATGTTGGTCCTTTGAATTTATGGTTGATGTGAGAAATTGCTACAAGTGAAGCTATTCTGGATCCCTCCAGGCCAGCTTTTTAACGGTTGACAGTTGTCTTTCGAGCTGTATTTGCAATAAGACAATGACTGAAGACTAGTTCTGATTGCTTCTCCCTCTTTGGATAAGGTAGGAAGGAAATTTCAATCAGACATGTAGGGATCTGATATTGATCTTGTGTCACATATATTGGGGATAAATTTTGAAGAATTCTGAGGCAGTTTGTTCTAAACCCAAGTTTTATAGTAGAAATTTGGTGTCTCATGTCTATCACTCTGTTGATTGAGACTTGCTGCCTCTTCAGTTATTCAGACCAAGAGCGAGATACATCCGAACTGATGGTCTTTCGTCATACACGTGGTCTGTCAAGGATGAACGGAATGGCCAAGACTGAGAGGTCTGTATGTTGGACCGAGGGCCTTTGGATTAAGGTGGATCAGACTCTGTTTGCTTGACCAGTACGGTATGCTTGGGGAAGCCTTGCATCCCGTCTTCTAGGTATTCGAAAGGACGGTTTTATACGTCATTCATTTATACAGCTATCTTTTGGGTTTTCAAGAACAACCCTTTATTTGACCGTTGTGATGGTTCAAGTGGGTGACTTTTGGGCTTCGAGGGTCTATATATATGAGAGAGGAGCATACGGTTGCGCCCCATCTCTTTACTTTTGCTCTTAAACTGTTACCCTGTTGGAGAGAATTTGAATGTCTTTTAGAGGCTTGCCGTTTGCCCAGAGATGATTGACGATTTTCAGTCCGAGTTGGGAATGATTAAACTGTGTCCGAGAGTTAACCTTCCCCTTGATTTAGTCTCCAAGGAAGGATTAGAGGAGGGGAAGATCTTATTGTCCATCTTAGCATCTGGCAGAGATTCCTCCGATTGGAAGTGGACCCTCCTTGATTCAATCGAGGCTTGGAGCATTGGTGATGAAGACGAAGGTGGGATGCCTCCTTCCCTTTGTGTCTTGGCATAGACCCTGGCTCAAGCCGGCTGGGGTGTTATGCCAGATTTGAGGGAAACGAAGGTGGAGAATGGAGGTCTCTTGAGACCCAGAGCCCTCATCATCCGTTGGTCTTGAGATCAATGACAGTGATGATGAAATGGCCTGGGTGCTTCTTGCTGCAGATTGGGGTTCAAGGTTCCTTCCTTTCAAATGGAGTCGGCGACGGCAGTAATGGAGGTTTGGAACTTAGGCCCCTTTCTCATTCAAGGAAGAAAGCCATGATGTTGCAAAAGCGTAGTGATGCCTTTGTTGCAGCTTCTGTGATACGTAGTGATGTCTTTGTTATAGCTTCTATGTACTTGTTTTATTTCCAGTCTTCTTGTATTGATGTAAATTTTCTGAATCATCAATAAAATTGAGTTCCTTCTTCTCAAATCCGATGTCTCTTGTGTTTGAATGTGCTCTATTGGAGTTAAAACACCTTCTCGTGCACTTCTGATGAATAACTCTTCTGTATGCTCTAAGAGTAGGTCAAAGAATCTTGTATAAAACTTGAAGCCTTGAAAAAAAAAGTACTTTAAGCCTGCTCGGTATTGCAGTATTCGTTGCTTGTTGGTACATATGCTAAATAATCTAAGTATCAGCTTTGAGGTATTCCGGTCTAGGAAACTTTGGTTGAAGATGTTTAGAACTTCTATCTTTGGATGGACTGGATCATAGAATCTGTATATTGAAGATGCACCAGGCTTAGATGGCCTGTGCATTAGAGCTGGATCACGCTCGGAAGGCCTGTTCATTATAGATGGACCAGGCTCGGAAGGCCTGTGCATTAAAAGATGGACCAAACAGTAAGGCTTGTGCATTATAGATGGACCAGGCTCTGAAGGCCTGTACATTAGAGATGGACCAGGCTCTGAAGGCCTGTGCATTATAGATGGACCAGGCTCTGAAGGCCTGTGCATTATAGATGGACCAAGCACTAAGGCTTGTGCATTGTAGATGGACCAGGCTCTGGAGGCCTGTGCATTATAGATGGACCAGGCTCTGAAGGCCTATGCATTAGAGATGGACCAGGCTCGGAAGGCCTGTGCATTGAAAGATGGACCAAGCACTAAGGCTTGTGCATTATAGATGGACCAGGCTCTGAAGGCCTATACATTAGAGATGGACCAAGCTCTGAAGGCCTGTACATTATAGATGGACCAGGCTCTGAAGGCCTGTGCATTATAGATGGACTAGGCTCTGAAGGCCTGTGCATTAGAGATGGACCAATCTCGGAAGGCCTGTGCATTATAGATAGACCAGGCTCTAAAGGCCTATGCATTATAGATGGACCAAGCACTAAGGCTTGTGCATTGTAGATGGACCAAGCTCTGGAGGCCTGTGCATTATAGATGGACTAGGCTCTGAAGGCCTGTGCATTAGAGATGGACCAGACTCGGAAGGCCTGTGCATTAGAGATGGACCAGGCTCTGAAGGCCTGTGCATTATAGAT
Organism: Nyssa sinensis; assembly: GCA_008638375.1. NCBI lineage: Eukaryota > Viridiplantae > Streptophyta > Magnoliopsida > Cornales > Nyssaceae > Nyssa > Nyssa sinensis. The sequence continues at coordinate 24,757,611 of CM018046.1, forward strand.
GGACCAGGCTCTGAAGGCTTGTGCATTGTAGATGGACCAGGCTCTAGAGGCCTGTGCATTATAGATGGACCAGGCTCTGAAGGCCTGTGCATTATAGATGGACCAGGCTTTGAAGGCCTGTGCATTAGAGATGGACCATGCTCGGAAGGCTTGTGCATTATAGATAGACCAGGCACTGAAGGCCTATGCATTATAGATGGACCAAGCACTAAGGCTTGTGCATTGTAGATGGACCAGGCTCTGGAGGCCTGTGCATTATAGATGGACCAGGCTCGGAAGGCCTGTGCATTAGAGATGGACCAGGCTCTGAAGGCCTGTGCATTATAGATGGACCAAGCACTAAGGCTTGTGCATTGTAGATAGACCAGGCTCTGGAGGCCTGTGTGTAACACCCCAATTACTTAACTGGCATGTTTTGTATATGGGAAACTGTTTTGGGAATGAAATGTCAGGTTTAGCTAATTTAATGTCTATTTTTAATAATGATAAAACTCGAATTAGCTAATTATGGGAAACTCAAGAAAATAAAAACTGACATTGAACCATGGTCAATGAAAGATATTCTGAGTAGGAAGTGACAGAAAGAAACCGCACTGAAAAAGGAGTTACGGATTGAAAGTTAAGGCCAAAACAGTGAAACTGGAATTCCGCGACAACCAAACAGGGCCTTAACCAGAAAAATATGAGAAAATGGTCACTTGGGAGGCCAAGGGGAATTGAACCCTTGACCTACCAAGGTAAACAATTCTGTCCCAAAAAGTTACCAACTAGGCTGTTGGTTACTTTGTGTACATATGCACCAACATATGTATATAACCTCAATTCTTGCCCAAGCCACCACCCAAATTGTCCAATGGCCTTGCATGCATTCCCTTCATCATAGCCCTCCATCACCTCCATCAGTCAATACCCACTAACCCCACTAAGGGCAGAGATATACTCATATATATGTATATGTGTATAGCCCTATATGTATATAAACCTATAATATATAAATGCCATAACTTGCATCAAATTCTCTCCTTAGAGAATTCTGAAATTACAAAGACTGTGTAAACTGTGTGTGTACGTGGGGTTTGGTGAGAGTGAGAGTGTAGAGAGAGAGGAAAGGAAGCTTGTGCATGCATATGTGTTGTGAGAAATTTGGCCATTAGAGAGGAAAGGTGAAGGCTTGAGGATTGTAGTGCATGACCTGAGGGAGTCGAGGGATACTGTGAGAGGTCTGGGTCGAGCCATAACCGAGAGAGACAGCACTGTGAAGGTAAAGTTCCAAATTATCTTCAATTCTTGTTTTGTAAATTTTGGAACTGTTTGATAGAATTAGACTGCATGCATGTTTTATTCTTGATCCTAGGAATTATTCTGAGTGTATTGCATGGCTTAGAGGTGTCGGATAGGTCATGAAACCATGAAACCCGAAACCAACCTCCATTGATGAAGCTTGAAAAACCAGGTCTAATTCGACCATAACCGTTTGAGATTTTGCATGTTGAGACTTGAAATAGACCCTAAGAGGATCTCAAACATCTACCTACGCGACCCTAAAACACTGTATAGCCCCACGAAATTGGAAATGAACCTACGGGTCAAAAATGCAATCCGTCAATACATGCAACTAAACTGAAAAATAAAGATGGGGGCTTGATCCTCATGGTCTGTGGGTTACATAGCTTCAAAGAACACACAAAATGGTTGAGAAATGAGGATTCTAGATCGTGTTACAGGTCACGGCTATCGTTTTGAAAACAGAATGGTTTAGAGTGATTCGATGCTTAAAATCGATGTAAAGTGATGGATATAACATGCAGAAACCTGTTAGGATCGAAAACAACAAGAAATCCTGTCCAAAATATCACGAATTTGAAAGTAAAAATCTGCAGAAATTAGGGCAACACTGAGGCAGTTAGTGGGGAAGACAGAGTTGACTCGGCCGAGTTGACCGAGTCGAGATGAGTTGGGCCGAGCCAACTCGGATACGTGTCAAACAACGGGACTGCCACCACATTAATAAAACTGCGTCGTTTTGGATAACTGGTTTTTAAATTATTTTAGGGCTGACGTCATCGTGACGTCAGCAATGTAACAGAACCGGTCAGAACTGGACTGAATCGAACCGGTTCAGTTGCAAAGAGACTGAACCCTTTGGTTCAGTTTTGAACTTTTAAATATTTACAAACTGACCCCCACTGTTTAACAGAATTACACTAAGGCCCAGATTTTGAAAATCTTTTGCAATTATACCCCTGAAAAATTAAATAAAATAATAAAATAATTATTTAATTATTTTATTAAAAGGGAATAATTACCATATTGCCCCTGGACCTTAAACAAGTCAAACGAAGTCCGAATTTAATAATTGAATAGTGTAATCTTACTATTTCGGGCATTCCGGACTCAATGGCTGAGTCCGATTTGTGAAACCAAGTCCCGAAAAATACAGACATGTAAAGGGTAAATGACCGTACTGCCCCTAATGACCCATAGGACCAAATTACACTGAAAGATAGTCCATTTTAACTATGTTGGACATTCCGGACTCAATGGTGAGGTCCGTAATAGCAAATAGAGTACCGAAAAAAAATAACATATGAAATTACCATAATACCCCTGACACTGTACAAGGCCCAAATGAAGTCCGATTAAAACGGAATTAATACCAGTGGTAGACCTGACACTTGTGAGATTATATACATGATTAGATGACGAACCCGAGACAGAAATTTTGTGACGGCAAAATGACCAAAATACCCCTGATATACCCGAACCCAGATTTAAAAGCCGAGAGAGTCTAAATTGACTTTCTCCGACCTTCTGAACTCAACGGTTGGGTCTATATTATGAAAATCAGAACCGATAAATGTGTGAAGGCATGAAGCTACCAGAAGAGTAATGAGATCTGTTCTAACATGTTAAACTGTGTTCTAGGTAAAAATATCACTTAAACTACCATGGACAATCAGGGCAAGAAATTCACCATCATGACTAAGGCCCAGAGGTTAGCCGATAAGAAACAGCAAGGGTTTATGCAAGACTTACTGAGGCAGCAAAAAGTTATTGAGCGCCATATTAGAATAGCTAAGTCCACTGAAATCGTCTCCGTCCGGCCCTTCATATATAAGACACCTACTAAGGCAATGATTGCCGAGGCCAAGATGAAAAAACAGGAAGATACTGAAACCCTAAGCCAAATGCTTAAGAGGTAAGACCTATGAACTAGCCACTATAAGTTAGTTCCATGAGACCATCATAGGGTAGACTTACTCAGTCTAAGGTCATGAGTTGATAAATCTCTATAAATTGTTTTAGGCTTAAGGAGAAAAGAGGAAGGCTCCGTTCATAGCTTCAAACTCGAATATTGAAGGTGAGTAACTTCTGACACTGTTTAGTTACTGTTCCTTGATCTGTTAAATTGCTTCGAATACCATATGTTTTAATGCAATCGTTTTAAATGCATGCTTTTATCACCGATGACATGGTTTTCAGTTTCTCAAATGATTAACTATACTTCTGATTGATATGCTAGCACCCTGAACCGTTTATCTGTTTTGATCTATTGAACTTGACTTGGATTTATTGAACTATTAATTCCATACTGATTTAATTACCATGTGATTTAAGCAAGGATTGAATTCGAAACTCTTGCCTGGATATCTGTGTTACTCACTGGGCTTTTTAAAGCTCATTCCATTATTTTAATAATTTCAGGGGAACTCTCAGATGGACAAGTTTAGCAGGTTCAGGACTTAGGGGGAAAATGTTGGAGACCCCCAGATAAAATGATAATCCATTTTTGTGAATCTATACCATTTTTGTACTTTTTGTGTAACTGAACAGATTATGACCTTTTGTGGTGAAACTGTTTTGTAATCTTGATTAAGATAGGACTGACTATGATGTATCCTGAATGCTCTGCCAAGTATATATGTATGCATTCTCTTGTGAAAATTTCGCTGCTTAAATTATATATGTTGAATGCATTATGCTTGGGATTTATATCGGAATGGCCTGTGGTTAGGATTACCGTCGGGGTTTTGCTTTCAAAAAAAAAAAACTGATAAAACCCGATGGGTGCCTAACTGGCCTTTGTCACGTGCCCCAAATCCGCACAGGGTGGGTCTGGGGGATGTGACACTGTGTATTATAGATGGACTAGGCTCTAAAGACCTGTGCATTATAGATGGACCAAGCACTAAGGCTTGTGCATTTAGAGATGAACATTTTATGGAGGTATTAAAAAGAAAGAAACATCTTTATTGATAATACTTCCGTAAATGCTCTACATTCCAAGGCCTATGAATAGGCTTCCCAGTCATGTCTTCTAGCCAATAGGTGGTAGGCCTAACAACCTTTGTCACTTTGTAAGGGCCTTCCCAGTTGGGTGACAACTTTCCCATAGTGGGATCCTTGGTGTTCGGGAAAGCTCTCCTTAAGACAAAGTCTCCAACTTGAAAGCTGACCATTTTAAGCCCCACTATGGATTTATTGACCATTCTCTACTGATAAGCTGCCATCCTGATGCTGGCTTGATATCTTTTTTCTTCAAGAAAATCCAAATTTTCTGCCAGCTGTTGATCATTGGATTCTTGTTCGAAGGTTTCAGTTCATAAAGTTGGCATACCGATCTCAACCGGGATTACCGCTTCTGTACTATAGGCCAGAGAGAAGGGAGTTTCAGAGGTGGGAGTTCTTCTGGAGCTAAGCATTTTAACAGAGGTTGAGAATAAGACCTTCTGTAAAGCTTGTTGTTCAGGATCAGGTACCGAGCCGCTCTGATTCGGATTCTCCTTGCTTTGTTTTTGTCTTTTGGGAGGAGCCCAGATTCTAGGTACTAGAGGATCGGGGTCCTCCAGTTCTGGGGCTGTTCAGTAATTTGGGCAACTTGGGCTTCCCCTATGCTGGGTCCTGGCTGGTAGGAAATCTTTACTGTGGAGTTTGCTTCAGACTTAAAGTGGGACGCCATGTTTGCCAAAGCATCTGCTCTGCAATTCTGGATTCTTTCTATTTTCTGGATAGTGAACATCTGGAAGGAGGGTTTCAAGTGGTTCACCAATTCAGAGTACCGAAGCATCCTATCATCTTTAATGGAGAATTCTCCCAGGACCTGGCTTACCACCAGTTGGGAGTCTGAGAAGACTTTAAGGTTCTGAACCTCGCATTCCAGAGCCAACTTCATGCCTAAGATTAGGGCTTCATATTCTGCTTCATTGTTGGAAGCTTTGAATCCCAAGTTGACTGCTTTTTCTGACGAGAGCCCATCAAGGGATTGTAATACCAGGCCTACTCCTGAGCCCTGATCAGTTGACGACCCATCGATATAGAGTAGCCAGGTTCCTGTAGTTTCGATGAGCTGTGCCTTGTCTTGAAGTGCCGGGGTGAACTCGATAACGAAATCAGCCAAGGCCTGCCCTTTGATGGAGTTTCATGGCATATATGATATGTCAAATTCCCCTAACTCCATAGGCCACTTCACTAATCTTCCTGAAACCTCAGGCTTCCTCAATATTGACTTTAGAGGATAGGCGGTTGGGATTTCGATTGGATGAGCTTGGAAATAAGGTCGAAGCTTTCGAGCTGATATTACCAAAGCAAAGGCTAGCTTTTCAACCTCTGGATATCTCTTTTCTGTGTCGAGTAGTGCCCTACTGACATAGAATATGGGCCTCTGTACTCCTTTGTCCTGTCTGACTAATGCGGAGCTGACCGCGTTTTCAGAGACTGCAAGGTACAGGAGTAGCTATTCCACCTGTACTGGTTTTGACAGAAGCTCTGGAGAGGCAAGATACTCTTTCAACTCTTGAAAAGCTTTCTCACATTCTTCCGTCCATTGCAAAGCTTTGTTGCACTTTAAAGCTTTGAAGAAGGGTAGGCAGCGATCAGTGGATTTGGAGATAAATCTGCTTAGTGCTGCGATTCTGCCATTCAGCGCTTGAATGTCTTTTCTGGTTTTCGGTGACTTTAGTCCAATCAGAGCTTGGATCTAAGTGGGGTCTGCTTCGATACCCTTCTAAGAGACAATGTATCCCAAAAAATTTTCCCTTTGTCACCCCGAAGGTACATTTCGAGGGATTGAGCTTCATCTTGTGCTGTCTTAGGATATCGAAGGTCTGGGCTAAGTGCTGGAGGTGACTACCTTTCTACAGAATTTTGACCAGCATATCATCAATGTATACCTCCATGGTATTGCCGAGCAGTGGGCTGAACATCTTGTTAACCAACCGCTGGTATGTGGCCCCAGCATTCTTCAAACCGAATGGCATTACTCTGTAGCAGTAGAGACCTCGTTCGGTTATGAAGGCTGTTTTCTCCTGGTCTAGAGGGTAAATCTGAATTTGGTTATACCCAGAATAGGCATCCATAAAACTCATGAGTTCGTGCCCTGCAGTAGCGTCAACCAGTTGATCTATCTTTGGCAGTGGAAAGCTGTCTTTGGGGCACGCCTTATTGAGGTCTGTATGATCAACGCAGACCCTCCACTTGCCATTTTTCTTTTGACCAGGACGGTGTTGGCTAGCCAATCGAGGTAGAACACTTCACGTATCATTTTGGCTTTAAGCAGCCTCTGGACTTCCTCGTTTATGATCTAATACCGCTCTGGGGCTAGCAGCCTTCTTTTCTATCTCACTGGTGGGTGATCTGGATCCACCATTAGTTTGTGAGTTATCAGGTTTGGATCTATACCCTCCATGTCTTTGGTCTCCCAAGCAAACATAGAAAGGTTTTTTTTTTCAGAAACTTGATTATTTTCTCTTGCTCAGTGCGTGTTAGGTCTGGACCAATATACAAATAGCGCCTTTCTGATTCTGAACTGACCAATACTTTGATAGGCGCGCCAATGGGTTTGGCTCTACTGTCTTGTCCCCTCGGGCTTAGGGGTTCTTCGATTCTGGAAGGGCAACTTTCCTCCTCGGGAGTGTGGAAGAGAACTAGATCCGCACAGTCCCGGGTGTACTGTAATTGCTATTTGACAATTTTTTCCTTGAGTGCAATGGCATGGCACTCTCGAGAAGTTGGCTGGCACCTTCTGACAGAATAAACGTTTTGATTGTGAACATACTTCATACATTGATGGAGGGTCAAGGTAACCGCCCCTATCTAGTGCAGCCATGGTCTCCTAATTATGACGTTGTAGGGAGATTTCATATTCAACACCATGTACTCTGAGATGGTGGTTTTCTGCCCTTCACCTTCCCCTACAGTAATGGGTAAGTAGATTCTTTCCAATGGGGTACTGAGGTTGCCATCAAACGCTGCCATTATGGCAGTGGTAGGCTTGATGCTGTTGTGGTCCATCCCCATCTGTTTGAGTGGCTCATGGAATAGTATATTGATGGAGCTGCCGGTGTTAACCAGAACTCTTCTGATCTCGAAATTGGCAATCTTAAGAGTGATGACGAGGGCATCACTATAAGGGTAGTGCACCCTTGCTAGATCCTATTCTGTGAATTGGATCTCCGGTGCTGGTTTGAGCCTTTTTTCGACATTGGAGATCTGTAATACGTCTGGGGCAGCCCTGGCCTCTCGAGCGTATCTTTTCCTTGCCCTGTTAAACATCCCTGTAGTAGGGGAGTCTGCATGGAGGACATAAATGACATGGTTGTTCTGCCTTTGAGGCTTATTTCGAACTTCCCTCTGCTCTTGTATTTGCTCAAGCCTCTGCTTTATCCACTGCTGAGGCTTATCTTCATGGGGATTTTGCCTCCCGTCATGCTTAAAGAACTCCCGGAGACGTCCTTTCTTTATGAGTTGCTCTATCTCATATCTAAGGGACCTGTATGAGTTAGTCGTATGCCCATGATCTTTGTAGAAATTACAATATTTACTTATGTCCCGAAGGATAGGATCTCCTTTGATGGGTTCTGGCCATCTCAGGTTTTCACGATCTCGGATCTGCCGAAGTACCTGATTCGGTGTAGTGTTCAGAGGGGTAAAACTAGTGAACTCCCTTGGTCCGGAATTATAAACAGCCTTGGGTGCCGTTCTTTTTTCTGGACTTCTGCCTCTCTTTTTGCTAGGGTCTCTTATGTGGTCCTCCTTCTTATGATCCTCCCTCTTCGGGTTATCCCTCTGGTTCTGTTCTTTGCTCTTCTGGGATATGCGGTTGGCTTCTTCCAAGTTGATGTACTTTCTGGCCCAGTCCATTGCTGTCGCCATGTCGGCAGGAGGGCTTTTGGTCAAGGAATCTCTGAAGCCACAGTGGGCAAGTCCAGCGGTTAAGGTAGCTACAAGGAATCTTGGGCTGCAGTCGGTGATCTCTGTGAGTTCGGCATTAAAGCGTGCAATGTAGGCTCTGAAGGACTCCTTCTTAGTCTGTTTGACGTTTAACAGGAATTCTGGTCCTCTTCTGAGCCTTCTGCTGGTCATAAATCTGTCCAAGAATTACCTACCGAGCTCATAGAAGCCGGTAATTGAGTTCGGAGGGAGGTGGTGGAACCATTTCAGAGCAGTTCCCTTCAAGTTGGTAATGAAAGTTCGGCACATAAAAGCATAAGAGGCCCCGTGGAGGGCCATCGTATGCTGGTAGTACGAGAGATGATCTCCTAGGGTCTCCAGTCCCATCGTACAGGGTGAATTTTGGCACCATGAACTTCCGGGGCCTTTCTTCTGACATGATGGCAGGAGTAAATGGGATGGCAAGTCTTCCAAGCAAGCCTGGCCAACTCGTCTTACTTTGGAGGGTTCTGGGCACCTCTCAAAGCTATTGTTTGGTCCATAGATTCGGCAATTTCTTCGACCCTCCGTGGGTCTCTGAACCGGACCTCTTGTGAACCTTGCCTCACAGCCTCGGCGTCAAGGGTAGTCGCGTTGAGCACGTCCCTCGGATGGAGGAGGGTTCCTGAGCTGGCAGAATTGGTCCTGCTTGGGGATGAGGCTTCCTACGGTGCCGGATGTGAATCCGAAGCCCCCGAAGTTGGGGCTCTAGTAGTGCTTCGGTAGTGGACGTCAAGGATGAAGGCTGATGTTCCCCAGCCTGGAGCTACTGACGGTTGTGAATTTTTGCCAACGTGAGCAACATCCCGGGGGTGCCCAGGCTGGTTATTTGGAGTTTGTTCATGGGGCTCTTCATTCTCAGTGGTTATATGGGGTTGTGCTCTTTCAGTAACATTGACCGGCAGGTTAGGAGGACTCGTCCCTTGATTCTGTGCGAGCATTACCAGAGTTCTAGATATGGCAAGTAGCTGTTTTTGTACCAGTTCGTTGTGCCGCTTGATTGATTCAATCTCTTGTCACATGGGATCAACCGTCGGCCCTCTTGCTCGTGGAACAGGCGGCCGACGTTAAGAACTTTGTGGGTTTTGAGCGTTCTGTCTCGGCCGGAGATGTGGGGCCATAGTTTTCTGGTGAGGAAAAAGATAAGTTGTTTGTGAATAGAGCACTTGGAGATTAGTCCCTTCCCAGAGACGGCGCCAAACTGATGCTGCACTTTTCGGCTCGCAATAAATCTGGGCTCCAAGTGTAGAGACTTGAAAAAAAATAATAATAATAAAATAAAATATAGGGAATATAAAATGGGACCCGAACGATATCCAATATTGGTAAATAAATAATTAAATTGAGCCTCGACTTTATATCAAATTTACTAGCATTTTATAATATTTTGTGGCATAAAAATATTTATAAAATATTTAATATGGTAAGTTAAAAAAAAAAAAAAAAAGGGAGATATATCAGGTGGGTGTCGGCAGCCTTGGGAGTGGCGTGTACTGTGTGGTGTGTGTTTGAGTGTAGAGAGCAAATAAAGAAGAAACCGTGAGATAGAGAAAAAGGGGAAACAGGGGAGGTCGCGTGAAGAACAGGGAGAAAATGAGAGAAAAAGAGAAAGGGGGAGAGAAAGAAGAGAGGGAGAGAAAGTCGGTGCAGAAGAGGGGAGCTCCGATCGTCGCACGGTGAATCCCCAACCAGAACCGAACTTGTGCTTTGTGATTGTCCAACGGTTGGCTCACTTTCGAAACCCGAACAGGTTCTCTTTGTTGCTGCTCTGTTCCAGCTTGGGTTCAGATTTGCTCAGCTGTGAAAGATGGGGAATTTGCAGAGATACAAATATATATATATATATATATGGTTGTGTTTGTGTTTGTGTAGCGGTGCGCTGCGGGAGGAGAGGATTTTGCCGTGAGGATGAGTTTAAACAGCGTATTGGTGCTGAGATTTTGGTTTAGATTGAAGAAAATAGAGGTTGGGATCGTTGCAGCTAATCCAATAGCGTCCGAGTTGGAGGTGATCGATGTGTGTGAGTTTGTGTAACATTGGGGGAAATTGCAGCAGAGGTTACACCTGAATTGAGGGAAGTTACGTTGGATCCACTGTTGGTTAATGAGTTACAGTTGGGAATTTCGAACCGAGGGTCGAGTTATGCGTGTCTAGCAGCATGTTGGAGTAGCGGTTTTGTCAATGGCTGTCATGGATGTTGTGTTGGTTCGTTGGTTCGTCGGATTGATTTGTTGATTGAATTAGGGGAAATTGGTTTGTATGGATGGTCACTTGTAACGTGAAGATGAAAAGGGAGTGATGTTGGTGTCCAGTGATTGGCGTGTATAGCTAGATTGGGTTGTGGTTTGCTGCGAAAATTGGGGGGAGGCAGCAGCGTTTCAGTAGCAGAGAAATAGCTGCTGTGGCAGTGTTCTAGCAGCACTTTGATGGGCTGAATTCAAGCTGATTGTAAATCTGAAGTAGCAGATTTGTATATACCTGAATTTGAGAATTTTAAGTGGTTTTAATGCTGATTTTATATACCTGAATTTGGAAGTTTTAAGTGGTTTTAATGTTGCTGTTATTGTCGGGTTAAATTGGTAAGAATGGTAAGGTTCTGATCAAATTAACTTGAATAAAAGGGAGCTGATTTTGGAGAGATGAATGGGGAATTTTGTGTCTCAAATTGTTGGGAGGATCATTGGGGTTTGATGAACAGTTGTGAGGTTGAGGTTGCGATTTTGAGATGGGTTCCTCTGTCCCGTTGTTTCGGTTGAGAACGGGGGCTATTCATGGAGATTGCTCTAAATACTTGGTGGAGTGACTCTCTTGTTCAATTCGATGCGGTGAAATGAGAACATGATGTTGTTGATGATTGATAGGAATTCAAGAAAGGCTGTGTGATGATCCTGAACCGAAGTGATTCCAGGGGCTGGTTAGATGTTACGGTTTTAGCTCGGAGTCGTGAATGGCTAAGGCTAGGGGAGTTATGGTACAGGGGTGGTATTTATGTGTACGTATGTATGTAGCGATTGAATTGGTGGAATGGTTCAGGTGTAGATCAGAAATTGAGAATCAAATTGGAATTTTGTTAGGGGCAAAACTACGTTGGGTCAAGAGGTGTTGTTTTTGTATAGCTTGTCGGTTTATGATTACTATGATGAAATGAAAGGTTTAAGTGTGAGTCATGCTTGGTGTTGGATGGTTTGAGCTCCAATTTCAAATAGTTGGTGAATGGGAGCACTGCAGGAGTGCTGCAGCACCTGCTGTTCAAGATGGACTGAGTTTAATGATGCAAACTCGAGTGGAGATGGCTCACTTAATTTCAAGCAGAGAAGTTATTGTCCAGTTCATCTAGACGGTTGACTGAGCCTGGAACTTTATTCAAAGACTTAATGGCCATCCTTCGGGATGTTGTTATCTGTTATGATGGCACGGTGAGGAATGTATGTAGTAATTCGATTATCCAATTCGAGTATGGGGTCAAGGCTAGAACTAAGCCCTAGAGTTTCTTCGTTGCTGGCGAACTTGTTGGTGTGTTGGCTACAACTGCCATGTCGAATCCTGCATATAAGGTAGTCCTTGATTATTCTCCAAGTAGCATCGATTCTCAATGGTTGCAAGGATGATTTGGCAGCGGGTTGTGCGTTGGTAACTTAAGTGACCACAAGATGAAGGAAGGGAAAATTCTTCAATATCTGATGGATGGGAATGATAAGATGGATGGGATGATAGAGGGACAAAATCTGTCAGGATCGTCATCTGCTTGAGGGAAAAAGGCTGAAGAAGCTGATGAAACTGGATTTAAAATGGTTGGCCGACTCGATCAACCTGCCGGTGTGTTTTCTTCAATTTTCGAACCGTGGATTAAAGATTAATCTGGTTGATTTGGATTGCATAATGGACACAACTTCGTGGGGTTGAGATAACCCGATCAAGTATGGTACTTTACTAAGTAAGGAATAGAATTAAATTAGGATTGATGTGCATATTGGTTGCATGATTTTTTGTGCTTATCTGCGGATAGAAGATCACGTAGGACTTAATTGCTTCCTTGAGTTGATTGTTTATATGTTTCCGTGCTCTTTATGATTATTTGGGAATTGTGACTTACTTCTTGCGTTGCCATCATATGTGATTTATGTTTTAGAAGGATTGTTGATGTTGTGACATGTGGATTGTATAAGTATTGAGATTGATTGTGCATGATGCGTATATTTGTGGATGAGTTCTTCTGATTCAGATGCTATTGTTATTTTTAAGAGGTCGATATTGTTTAAAAAGCGTGCTTTATGCATTGGTGAAATGTTTTATTGATATTGCGATATTGCATGATGAAATCATGGCATATTGGCATCGTGTGATTCCTTGAAAGCATAGTGTGGGTCAGCACGAGGTGCTGGTGCATTATGAGGGTGCAGATCCTGTGGTGAAAGACCCAAAATTGGCCATTAGGTGCTCGCAAGCCTACGGGGTCCGGATCGTAAAGCGAGACATATATTGGTACTTGCATGCCAACGGGGAAGAACCGTGAAGCAAGACATGGGTGTGACATTGAGATGCATGGGTGTGTCATGCATATTGCATGTGCATGTGTTGATGAATTTGTGAACGTGATATAGAGTTTTATACAGATGTAGTTTGTACATTGCCATTATATATTGTATGCATGATTAGGGAGGCATGTAGACATACCTGTACATTTGCACATGCCACGTCTTAATTTTGTTCCTTGCGTTAGTATTGTACCATACCAGCATGTTGGCGCTGACCCATTCGTGGGAACCATATTTCAGATGACATTCCCGACACCTGAGGCTTAAGGAAGTCTAGCCGAGTGGAGGAGACTTGACTGTAGATGGATATTTGGCCCGAGAGGCGTATTTTGTGATGTACGGGCTTAAGCCCAATGACATATATGTTGTATATTTTCGATTGTATAAGTAGGCGATGTATATTTAACTTTGATAAAGTTGTGGCAATCGAGTGAGGATGGATTGTGACTGTTTGTATATATATGATGTATTGTGTTTATCAGGGGGAAAAAGGCTCGAAAAACAAAGGAGGTTCTGCCGAAATTTTTATAAAACAGGGAATGGATGTGTATTGATAGAGATATACGGATGCATAGTTATGTTAGTGGAACTAGGCTTGTATCTATATTAGTTAGATCAGTTGAATCGTTATTTATTTATTTCGTTCTATTTATTTTCTTCCTTTGTTTCTCTTTAGTCGCGTCCCCGGGTTCGGTCGGGAATTCGAGGGCGTGACACCAAGACTTGTAGAACACTCAAAAGAGGGGATCAGAGGACCACTAGATGGGCTCCGGCAGTAGCCGCTCCGATGCTTAAGTAAGTAAACTGAATTAAAAGACTGTATTGAAAGCCAAAGAATGAGCATAAAAATAAAGCGTACCTTTAGGGTTTAATTTATAGACTGTGGCCTTCCTAAGTTGATTAGGATTCAGAGCCATGAATATAGGGATTTGATCATCGGAGATTGCAGTTACCTTGTAGAATGTTGCATCGTAGATAGAAATAATCATAGATAGTAGTTTCCTTGTTGAAGACTATTTCCGTGTTAAAGACTATTTCTTTATTCCCTGCTTGGCAGTTGTTAAGGAAACCATAAGGTCGGAACCATATGAAATACTAAGTGAATATTGTCCAAAGCATAAGGTCTAGAGGATATGTGCATGGGAATGCCCTAGAGGCTCTGCCTGCTCTGTATGACTGAGTTTATCAGCTCTATAGGATATGTATATGAGAATGCCCTGAAGGCTGTGACTGCTCTGTATGACCGAGTTTATCGGCTCTGTAGGATATGTATATGAGAATGCCCTGAAGGCTGTGACTGCTCTGTATGACCGAGTTTATCGGTTCTGTAAGCACACGTGTCTCAAGGTGATTGGTGTGTCTGTTTGTGGTATATCAATATATATATATATATATTTACTGATATATTTATATATGTATGTATACACCTACATATATACACGTATACATATACCCATATTCCATATATATATCATGATTTTTTATTTTTTTATTTTATTTATTATTTTACTTTTATTTTTTATTTCTATATTCGTTCGCGGCTTGCTCGGGCATCGCCCGTACCTTTAAAACTATTAAAATTATAAAATCGTCCATTTCATTCGATATCATAACATAAAGCCCTAATAACAACTTGCGTTTACATGGTTCGCTCGATCACGATTTGGGTTGGGGATATTACTCCCATCCCCACTTGATCAAAGATATTCACAATAGTGCTTCCTCCACTGGTAATCTTCAATACTTCAGTGCCATCAAGCTTAAGAACTCTAGAATCGCTCAGAATGGGTATGTATGGATTTGCAACCCAGACTCTCTTGGCTTCATCATTTGTGTACCATATTCCTAAATAACTGTAACCCTTGGCGTTAGAATTGAAAAATCCTAGAGTGAAGTTCCCACCAAGGGAAACAAGATGATCAAAGGAGTTGAGTTCATCAACAAGTCCAATTGTGCTTGCTCTTGCGACAAGAGAGTAATGGAGTACCCAGATGAAAAAAAATGCAAATATGCGAAACATAGAGCCACCTTCTTTGGAAGCCATAACTGTAAGCAGAGATTGTGTATATTTTTATGTCAAGACGAGGTATCTCCAGGCTCCAGCTTGTGTATAACAAGCTTTCTGTTTAAGAATATATGAAGCAATAATGAAACAACCCAAGGTGCCCTGCCTAGTGATCTTGACCATTATAGAGGTGTCAAAAGAACAAAAAGGGCAATAAATTCTGTAGCGGGTCACTTTAAACTGGACTGAATTGTGATTGTTTATCATCTCTATTCAAATCTTGAAAGCTTCCAATTTCTGTCTGTTGAGTCCCTATGGGATTCTTGGTTTTTCTATCATAGACTTTTCAAAAGGAATGACACTGTAAATTTAGATGATATGCATCTTCCCTGAGATCCTGGGTGTGTATCAATCTTTTTCTCATCATTTAAAATGGAAAAAACGTCATAGATGTGGAGAAGTTATTTCGTGAGTATGTTAGGTGCGTGTGAAAGGTTTTTATATTTTCAACAATTTATTGAGTTTTACGAGAGCCTGGTAAAATATTAAATTTATAGAGACTGTTATAACGATAGCATAGAATAATATATATATATATATATATATATGTATTTTATTTTATAGTGTAAGGGTTAGTTCAACATAATTTGAGACTTAAATAACAATTTTAAATGAGATTTTTTTATTTTTGCATTTTGAGATCCAAGAAAATTATTTTTTTAATAAAATAATATGATTTAAAATAATGGTAAAACAATTTATAGTATAAGAATTTTAAAGTAATTTAAATATAAATAAACTCTAATAAATATATAAAATGTATATATATATATATATGTTTTTAATATAAATAATAATGTAAAATTGTAATATTGTTCTAATAAAAGAAATGTAGATGTTCAATAAAACTCTAATAAATATAAAAAAGGTATTTTTTTTTTGTAATTAGATTTTTATTAGCCCCTTGTACTCTTTTTTAACTCAAATTTTGGACATAAATTTGAGAAAATTTTTGTATTCATATTTTGTAATATTGAAAAATTTTCCAGTATTTTTTGGCAGTTTTATCCTATTTATTGGATTTTTTTAAATTGTAGATTATAGTGTCTGCAGTTATTTTATATTTTTTTGAATGCTTTTTTATCTGCCTTATTATTATGTTTGTCTATGAAAGATATTGTTATTGTTTGACTAATTGTATTTGTATTGTTTACTTCACATTATGCAAGATCGAATCTACCATTAAACAACTAAAATAATCACTTTAGGCCCATTTCTAAAGAAGACCCTACATTTTATATTTTTATGCTATAATGCAAATTACAAGTGATTATTTTAATTACTATAATAATCACAAGCATAAGGGGATCCCCATTTTCGCTATATAGGTTCAACTACCTTTTGATGTGTGCCTTCTCATTCCTTCTAATTCCGAAGGCTTTATGGATGACGATTGTTGAACACAGGAAAAATTCGCACAAATCAATTATCAGCTTGGTGCACTGGGAGAGACTCTTATGGGACTTAATCTTAATGCCTTTAGAGACCCTCTATTCGATAAGAACCGTAGTATAGGATTTGCCCAAAGCCAAGCCTACCTGACAGAGCCATACCAAATCGATGTCCCAAAAAAATAACCCTGCTTATAGAGGCGTACCAGATTCTGGCAATGTGGAGGACTACGAGATTCACAAGCCTGCGAAAAGGAATCGAGAGTTTGAGGATTATTGAATGAAGCCTAAGATTATTACCTTCAATGGAAATTTTAACATCTTGGATTTCTTTGACTAGCTATCTAAGGCTGAACGATTCCTAAACATGATGGAGGTTCTAAAGGACAAGATGGTTATGCTTATCTCTTTTAAGTTGAAGAGTGGAACAACTGTTTGGTGGGATCAATTGTAGAGAAACCAACAACAGTGTGGCAAACAAGCGATTCAAATTGGAGGAAGATGAAGCAATATATGATACATTGATTTATCTATCCATATTATGAGCAGTTCATGTTCCAGATGTACTAGAATTGCATCCAAGGTAGCTGTTCAGTCTTTGATTATATGACAGAATTTAACTGATTGTATGTTCATAATAATCTAGCGAATATTGAAAGACATAGAGTGGTGTGATATCTAAACGGTTTAAAGCCTTTAATTCAGTATAAAATTGGCTTGTAGGTTATATGGACTATTGATGAGGCTTATAATAGGTATTGAAGGCAAAATTGTTGGAAAGAGAAAGAAAGGCCGATAGTTTAAGTTTAGTACCTTTTTTGTAAGAATCTTCCTGATTCCTCGTATGTTGTGAGTGATAAAGGAAAATGAGTTTAAGTAGTGATAATTCAGTCTCCTATTGAACCTGTCCTGATCAGGTTGCAAGGACACGTAACTCGTTCAGAAGGTAGTGCGAGCAGAGGTCTTCCAAAGAAGGAAATTTCCACTTTTAACATGAATTCTTATGCCAGGCCTATACCTGGTAAGTGATATCGTTGTAGGAAACCTAGACATCACCCTAATAGTTGTCCAGAATGATGACTTGTTAATTATGTTGAGAACGAAGAGGCTGTGAAAGAAGTAGATGAAGAGGAATATGCTCGAGAAGATGATTTTTATGAAGGGGCATAATTCGTAGAAGAAGATGGGGAGCGAATTAGCTGTGTGGTGCAATGGTTATTGCATGCGCCCAAGCAGTTAGGCACAAGCCAATGCCATAGTATATTTCAATCTTGCTATACAGTTAATCGAAAGGTTTACAGTTTAATTGTTAACAATAGAAGTTGTGAGAATTTTTTGGCTAAGAAATTGGTGGATCACATGAAGTTGCCTACAGAAAAGTATCATTCTCCTTATGCAATCGACTGGATTAAGAATGGACTAACAATTAAGGTAACAAAATTATGTCGGGTTCCTATTTCAAATGGTAAACATTATCATGATGAAAAAATTGGTAATAGTGGCTAGTGATGTTGTTAGGGAGACTATGGTAGTATGATGTTAATATTACTTAAAGAGGCAAAGATAGTGTTTATATGTTCACATGAGGAGCGTACAAGATTTTCATGACCCCTTCAAAATTTGATTTTCTGTCTAACTATTCTAGAGTGAAGGGACAATCTATGTTAGTTTTATCCAAGTCTGAAGCAGAGCTCATGGTTGAAGCTAAGAAGGCACATGAGGTTTATGCTTGAGTGTTTAAAGCATTGTTGATTGAGGATCCAAAGGTAGAGATAGTTGTGGAGGTGCCAAAAAAATTGTAGTTAGTGTGTTGAAAGACTTTAGCAAGTTAATTTCTGATGATCTGTCCAATTGCTTGCCTCCAATGAGTGACATTCAGCACTACATTAATTTAATGCCTAATGCAAGTCTTCTAAATCTTGTTCTATAAATTTATATATAGTATAGAAAAATATAGATGCAAATAAATGAATACAATGTCTACAAATGTAAGGAAACTATTACATAATTACATAGAAAAATATATAAATTCATATCACTTATCATGCTTCCATGGTAGAAATGGACAACTCATTTAGTGAATAAACTTTTGACTTGATTTTAGCCACATTTCTTCCAGTGAAAAATGCTGGTTGTTTTGGAGCAGGTAACTGCATAGTTTCATTGCTAAGCATAGAAATTACATCTGGCATGGTTGGCCTATCTGTTGCACTTTCTTGTATGCATAAAAAACCCACTTGAATGATTCTCAACAATTGGTGTTCATCATAAGAATCGCCTAGTGTTGGATCCTTTAACTCCATCACAGTTCCTTCATTCCATAGCTCCCATGCCTAACATAATATAATTTTCATTTTCATATTCATTCTCAGCCTTTTTTTTTTTTTTTTGTATATCTCAATGAGTTAGTTGAAACAACTGCAATGAAAATAATTATTTTAAACAAACTTAGATATCCTATGAGGTTGAGTGGACGATCAAGATGATAGAAGTTCGTATTTTTCTTGCCACTCACAATTTCTAATATCAAGACTCCATAACTAAAAACGTCAGACTTTATTGAGAAAGTTCCTTCCATGGCATATTTAGGAGACATGTAACCACTATATCCAATAAAACTCCATTAGTTTATAAAGAAATAAGATAATATGTAAAGCTTGAAACTTCGATGTTTCAAATAAGATAATATCCAATAAAACTCCACAAGCCCCTGCTTTGATGTTTTTGAAAGTCTCTTAATTGCTATTTCTTGCCCCTCAGATAATCTTCCCTGTTATAATGATGTACAGATCATTCATAATATTTAACAAAAATGAATCAAATTTTATATGACAAAATTTGCATTTTACCTTGTAAACAGGTCCAAAACCACCCTGTCCAAGCTTATTTTCACCTGAGAAATTATTTGTGGCGGCAACAATAGAAGCGAAGCTAAATATCTTCATATCATGGCCTTGCATTTCTTCTATTTCAACGTCATTTTCGTTGTTAAAGTTGTCCAAAGTTGTCAACTCACGTAGATATTTTTTTCTCCTTTCTTTCTCCTCACCTACTTACAAGAACTCCATTAATGCAACTTACCAGTTACACCCAAATTTATAATATTTGAAAATTGTACGTGAAGAACTGTATTAATTGTTAGACATTCTACCTTGTATAATAAGTTTTCTGATTCTCAAATAGCAGAACAGGCCTAGGAGAAGCACAAGCGGAGAAATAGCTACAACAACGATTTTCCGTTTGATTCCTGCATAAATATTATTTGTTGAGTAATATCAAATCATGTATCATATTTAAATTGAAGTAGACAATTTTCTGTAATCACTATTACCGAGTGCTCTGTAATATATATATATATATATATATTTTTTTTTTCTTTCCAAACTATTCACAAATTCTGGTGCAACATAAAATGATCATACACTCTTTGTTATCGAAACAGTTTTTTCTCATCTGTAATCACTATTATTTTTTTGCAACATAAAATAATCACAAATTCTTTGTTATCGAAACACTGTTCTCACGAATCCTCTGTATTTTTCCTTTTCTCTCCACTCTCTCTTCATTTAGAAATTTGAACGAAAATAATGACAAAAAAAGATAGATGATTTAATCTTTGCATGGATTGCAATCTGGTTTTGGAACAGGGCAGTCTACTTAAGAGCTTAAGAACATCAAAAGTGGCATTCTGAATAATACAAGGCAACCCCATTTGATCTTCTTAATTGAATGTGTCACAAAAACATCAAAATCATTAATGATTTAGCCAAAAAAAAATAAAATATATATGTTACCTGTACGAAAAGGAAAATCTACAATCTTACAATTTGCGAACCAGAAGCACCTTATATAATCTTAACCTCAAAACAACAATTAGAAAATAGATTTACCAGTGAAGATATAATAACTTACCTTTTGATGAATTTTCTGAAACCATGGAAGCATCATATCTCATATACTCTCAACCTCGTAGAAACAATTAAGAAAATCAAAACATATCCAATTAAGGTTTACAAGTAAAGATACAAATTACTTCTCTTTTGATGAATTTTCTAAACCCGGCACGTAGGGGGGCGGGGTACTACCAGGGTCACCTATTTTTTTTAAAAAAAAATTTGTTCAGTACCAATATAGATTTACAAGTGAATATATAAATTATAGATTTCTTGTGAAAGAGGTCTGTCTTGCACTTTGCAGATTTCATATGCATATAATTTTACTATCTCATAGGTTTGGGAAATCTTGTTTGATATAGCCTAATTGAATGTGTTAGAAAAGAAAGAAAAAAAAAAAAGGAAAAAACACAAATGATGAGAACAATGTATAATAAAGAATTTTTTTTTTCTTTTTTTAAAAAAGAACCAATTGAAATTTACTTAGTGAAGATATAAATAACTTACCTTTTACTTAGTGAAGATATAAATAACTTACCTTTTAATGAAGCACCTCGTATACTTAGGGATGGAAACAATGTCCCAACCCCACCCCCACCCCTACCCACTCCAATGGGATGAGTTGTGGAAAAAATAAATGAGGTGTGGCGGGAATGAGAGAAAATATAAAAACTCGAGAAAAGTTTAGGACGGGAATGGGAAAGGTATCCCGCCCCATCCCGTCCCAATTATATATTTAAATTACAGAATAATTATGCATCAATATTTTTACAATTTATTAAATATTCTCACATATCTATATCTAAATATGTGTATATATATGTATAATATATGCATATATATATATATTATGTAACTATTATATATATATATATATATATGTAAATATATATTTATATTTTTAATAATATTTGTTGATTAGATTAAACTTTTAAAATTAAAAAAAAAAAATTTAAGGCAACAATGGGATGGGAACGGGGCAGGAGGGGCCATGCATGGAAGACATAATAAATGGTACATAAAAAAGATAGACTATTTTTAAACTAGTGGGACGAGGGAGAGCCCTCTACCCCGAACCAGCCCGGTCATCATTCCTACATATACTAAAAACAATTATGAAAAATAAGACAAAACCAAAATTACTTACCTTTGGATGAATTTTGTGAAACCAGCACGTACTTATAGTCGGTGTAACCTGTCTTATTTATTTGAAAATCCGTACTTCTGGTCCCAAATACACAGCCTCTTTGGAGGACAGCATCACTGCTTGCAAAGCCAAGACAAGTGCAATTTTTCCAGCACCTCTCCATACAATCAGTGAGAATTAGGCTCTCATTGTCATCAATTGTAGGTAACAAATCACCAGGAAAAGGTGGAGTCGATAATTTAAACTTATTATTACGGTCCCTGCACTCTGGCACCACCCACTCTGTCGCACACCCAGTATTTGACTCATACCCATAACAAAAATCATCACTGCTAGAAATAGAACTAGTACTATCAGCAAAGAGAATTTGACCGTTTGGACTCAAGACCCACCTCGGTGTATTTCCAATTTCACCATCACCGTAAATAATGAAGGAGATCTCATCATTATTAGATACATAACCGAGGTTGTATTGGTACACATTACCAACACGCAAGTATTCAAATCTTTGATTTCTCAAAACCCCGCTCTTCCAATAAACCTCTTCTCGCCGGTAAATGACTAGTTGTCCTGACTCTTGGGCGCGTTCCCAGCTCATAGTAAATGCCCCAGAAGATGCGTCGTCAGTACTCATCCAAGAAGTAAGTGACCAGTTTTGGCCAGTTCTGAGGTTTTGACCAAGTTTCATTCCAGGCAAAAGCGTGTTGGTGGGATGATCAAAGCTTTCCCATAAAATTCGTCCCTCAGTTTGATCGATGAGAACGAAGTTACCTGAATCATATAGAGTTGCAGTGACATTGTCCGTCCCCACTTGATCAGAAATATTCACAGTGATGCTCCCACCACTGGTAATCTTCAGTATTCCTGTGTCATCAATGGTGAGAAGTATTCCAGAATTATTCAAAATAGGTGTGTTTGGATTGGCAATCCATACCTTGTTAGCTTGTTCATCATATGTGTACCATATTCCGAAATAACTGTTATTAGTGTAAGGCAAAGTGAAAAATCCCAAAGTGAATCTCCCATCTTGAGAAACCAGACAAGTAGAGGAGTCGAGTTCATCACCAATTCCAATTGTGTTGCCTCCTGGTACTAGAGAGCAATCGAGTCCCCAGATGCATAAGAATGCAAAGATGAGAAATGAAATTAGATTCACAGAGCCTCCATCTTTGGTAGCCATATCCAAATAATGTTCAAACCTGGAATAAGTATATTGCTTTCAACTTTTGATTGGTGACCCAGAAGGACGGTGTTCTTATGAGGGGGAGGGAGTAATGAGAAAGGGTAATGAATCTCACATTGTCTAGAGGGAAAGAAAAATGTGAAGGATTCATAAGTAGAATTGTGATTCTCTTTGTTATAACACGTTTTAAAGTCGTGAGGGTGCAAAATTCAAAGCAGATAATATCGTGACACGTGGAGCAAGTTGCTATAAATTATGGAGAGAAATTCTTAATTTTTTTAAAATTTTTTGTTTAAAAAATAGGTAAAAAATAATTTTTTAAAATTGGGGGCAGGTGGGGCGGCATAATTATTATTTTTTTTAATAAAAGATGGGTAAAAAGTAATTTTTTAAAATTGGGGGGCAGGCGGGGCTGCATAAATTTTTTTTTTTTGAATAAAAGATGGGTAAAAAATAATTTTTAAAATTGGGGGCAGGTGGGGCGGCATAATTATTTTTTTTTTAATAAAAGATGGGTAAAAAATAATTTTTTAAAATTGGGGGGCAGGCGGGGCTGCATAAATTTTTTTTTTTTGAATAAAAGATGGGTAAAAAATAATTTTTAAAATTGGGGGGCAGGGCGGCATAAAAGTCGTTTTTTGTATAAAAGATGGGTAAAAAATAATTTTTTAAAATTGGGGGGCAGGCGGGGCGGCATAGCCCTTTGTATATTTGTCGTTGTTTCCTGTGCCAAGGTTTGTGCCTAAATAAATAATTGAAATTTATTTTCTTTTTAGCACTAGTGCATCAAGAGGACTCTTATTTCATCTTCCTTTATTTTTAGATTTGAATTGCAAAATACACAAACATGCACATATATATTGCAAAAGAGTATCTTTTCAGGGCTTTACTACTAACCTACAGCAATATAACATCTACTGTCTTTTTTAACTTTTAATTAAACAATCATTCCAACATTTTACCTCACCATTCAATCACACGTCAACCAATTCCAACTTACAAAACATGCATTTTAAGCTTTCCAATTTCCTTCCATTCAATTGTCATGATTCAGTGATTTGCCTTGATACCTTACAACAATTTTTGTGAGGTAAATTTTTTTAGGCAAATTACATTGATCTTTTATGAAATTTGTTGATATTAAATATGCTTTTTCTATGGTGTGAAAAATTACATTGACTTCTCATCTGTTTTAATTGTTGGAACAGATTCCTCCTATCGTTAGTTATCCATTAGTTATTGTAACGAAAGTTGCTTAAGATCAATTTTTACTGCCGAACATGTCTTTATAGTGCCAAAAAGTCTAAAATGTCATTCTAGTCTTCCATAAAAGTACTGTTTTGCCCAAAGTATTTGTTTATTATATTTTTTCTCTTTCAATTCCTTTCATTCTCCTTTTTTAGCCCATTATTTTTTTCACTTTCCTTTTCCTTTTCTTGCCCAAATTCTTTTTCTTTCCCAAATTTTTTTATTCCTTTTCCTTTTCCTTTTCTTTTTCTTACCCAATTTTTTTTCTTTACCTTTCCTTTTCTTACCCTAAAATTTTCTCTTTCATTTTCTTTTCCTTTTCTACCCAATAGTTTTCAATAATAAAATATATTTCAATTATTTATTTTTTGAAAAAAAATTCATTTATTATATTTTTTCTTTCCTTTCCTTTTCCTTTTCCTACCCATTAAATTTCAATTATTTATTTTTTTTAAAAAAATAAAATAAATTTCATATATATATGTATGCATGTATGTATTTATGTTTTTATGTATAGGGAGAGAGACTTGTATGTGTAATGCAACTTTGAGCAATCTTTGGTGAAAATATCTGGCTCCTTTAGTTGTTGTAAACATTAATAGGAAGGATATATATCATGTGATTATTTAATTTTAATTAAAAAAAATTAAAAAGTACATGTATAATTAATTTTATATCACATATTATGATTAAGACACGTATACAGATAAGAAGTTTCTCCTACTGAGTTCGGAACTAAGTATTATCCTAATAGGAATTGTATATCATTCTATTGTATCTCTATATACATGTAATCTCAAAACTTTGGTTTGGCACTCGCAGTCTTCCCTTTCGGAGCTTTATGTCTATTAGTCCAATGGTCACTTGACATTTAGAAATTGCTACGTGTTTCAAATAACGTGCCATGGCAAAGCATTCGATTACCATTCTAAATTGACAAGCGGCGGAGGTTTTGATGAAAAATGGGGGAAATGGGGCATTTTCGAGGGCGAGATGCAGTTGGGCTAAGGTTGGCGGATCCGCCCTTGCTGCGATGGATCCATGATAGCCATGAAGAAAGGTAACTTGACGGTGACTCGCAAGAGCGATAGAGAGAACTGGCGGGGCAGAGGATGTCGTTGGTGGATCTGTTTGGCGATGATGAAAGGAATGGAGTTGAAGGCGACAGTGATGACTGTGCAGGTGATGTTGAAGTCGTGATGCTCGTGGCTGGGCAGTGAATGGAAGCTACCGAAGTACCGCATGATGTCAAAATAGGAGGGGCGATAATGAATGGTTAACAGTGGATATCTAAGATCTACGATTGTGATTTGTGTTTTATTTTTCCATCTCTGCAAATATAGAGAAAGAAAGAGACGAATAGCATAACGAAGAGTAAATTGTAATCATAGTAAATCTAGAGTGGGTATTTAGGTCATTTCCTTTTCATTGAATTTCTTATACTAATTTGACTCTCATTCTAATTAAATAATGATATAAATACAAAAGATACAAATAATGATATAAAGACAAAGGATACAAGTGACAAACACAGTATATTATTGACAGTGAATCAAATAATATAATTGATAATAATACTATGTCATATCATTAGAAATCAACTGAGTTATCAAATTTGAAAATTGTTAAATATTATTTGATAGCTGTTTTTTATTTGTTTATTTTTTTTTCGTATTTTGAGCATATCATAGTCAATTGCCAAGTACTATTTTCAACTAGAAAAAAATTATGTTTGTTGAGCATATCATAGTCAATTGTCAAGTAATAATATTTTGAGCATATCATAGTCCCGCAAAAACCTCTATCCCCTTATGTATTGGACTTTAATAACTTCTCCTGTCCTTATTCCTATCTCACCATGTTTAATTTTTTTTTTCCAACTTGGTCCCATTAGGGGTAGAGCGAAGACCCGGGGAGCGAAACGTTTTGCCATCCCCAATAATGACCTCCATAGCAATAATCTCCTAAAAATGGCTCTAGGAAAATTACAACAACAAAAATTCAGTTTAGATATAAAAATAGTGAGGATGTCAAATTTTATACTTACGTTGGTTTATGAATAAACACACTTTAACACATTATAATTGGAATGAGGGACTCAGATTGCAAGAAAGCTGACAAGATAGGTCTCACCGTTAAAAAAAATGTGAAAAAGAATCATTAAGAGAGTGAAAGAGATAGAGCAGTGTAAACTTTTACACTTTTCAGGAAAAAATTTCTTCCTAGCAAAAGGTAAAATTTTACACTCTCAAAATTCTCAGTATTATTAGTTTATTGAACTTTTGGCCATATGTTAGATGCTCAAAACTAAATTTCAAAGTAATGAGAATTTGTCCAAAAAAAAACTCAGTATTTAAAATGCCAAAAGCTCATGAAAAAACCAACTTTTTGTCCATAAAATACCAAAAGTCCAACGAAAGGTAAAATTTTACACTCCACTAATCGTATCTTCAATTAATGATAACTCTATTTTTTGTCCATAAAAAACCAACAAAAGAAAAAAGGGAAGATGGCTTTACAATAGTCGATGATGATGTTTACTTTGAATGAAACAAATCTCACATTTATGTAACTCAAGAAACAAATGATGTTCCATGCAAAACATAGGTATGGAATTGCATAACTTACACTTAAATCTGGAAAAAGGTAAGTATTTTATTCTGTTACCATGGACCATAAAGCTATATCACTTCAATGATGAATGAAGATCACTTTAATAACAGATCTGTGAATCTTCGAATTAGTTGTGATATGATGGTTGTTTTATATAAAGGGAAATTGAGAATGGGGATGGGATGTGTGGATGATGGTGTTGTGAGATGTCGGTCCAGCGGCTACGCGCGCTGGTGTTTACCAGGTGGGTGGTGGTGTTAGGCGATTGTTTTGGTAGTGGCAAGTGGCAGGCGTTGGTTCGGCAATGACGGACGGTGACGGTTGTTTTGGCAGCAATTGTGTTGAGGCTCGGTGGTTTGCAGTAGTTTATCATAGTGTGTCACGCCCCGAATTTCCAACCGAACCCGGGGACGCGACTAAAGCGAAATAAAGGAAGAAAATAAATAAATAACAATTCAACTGATTTAGATACAAGCCTACATACATTCCTGTTTTATAAAATTTCGGCAGAACCTCCTTTGTTTTCTAAGCCTTTTCTCACCTAATATTTTGCAACAATTCACATATATAAACAACAGTACATCCCATCCTCACTCGATGGCCACAATCTCATCAAATTTAAATATACATCACCTAATTATACAACCGAAGACAATTAAATAGATACAAGCGTACATACGTTCACTTCTATCAATATATATCCATGTCATTCAGGCTTAAGCCCGTACATCACAAAATACGCCTCTCGGGCCAAATATCCATCTACAGTCAAGTCTCCTCCACTCAACTAGACTTTCTCAAATCTCAGGTGTTGGGAGTGTCATCTGAAATATGGTTCCCACGAATGGGTCAGCTCAACTACTGGTATGATACAATGCTAATGCAAGGAACAAAATTAAGACGTGGCATGTGCAAGTGTACATGTATATCTACATGCCTCCCTAATCATTCATATAAAATTTTGGCAATTCATGCAATAGTACAGTTCAAATGAAACATCACTTTCATAAGCATATGCAAAATGCTTTAAATAATGCATCACAATTAAGATCAACAATAGCATTTAAATCACAAGATTTCATCCACAAATCTACGTGTCATGCTCGATCAATCTCAACACTTATGCAAATCCACATGTCACAATATCAACAATCCACCTAAAACATAAATCACATATGATGACAACTCGAGAAGTAAATCATAACTCCCAAATAACCATAAAGAACACGGAAGCACATAAACAATCAACTCAAAGTGTCTCAAAGCAAGAACTCCTATGTGATCTTCTATCATCAGATAAGCACAAGAATCATTCAATCAATTTGCACATCAATCCTAATTTAATCCTATTCCTTACTTAGCAAAGTACCATACCTGATCGGGTTATCTCAACCCTAAGAAGTCGTGTCCACTACTCAGTCAAACCAATCGATAAATAATTTAGCCTTCATATTGTATCTGCTTAGGAAATTGAACCGCCTTCTCCTTTCCCGTCAGTGTTCCCTGCTAGTTCTGCTGTCTGGGTCCCATTTGGCCAACTGTAATAGCAACCCGTTGAACAAATTTCCCATGACAAATTACTATTTGGAGGAGAATCAAGAACTGCCTTATATGCAGGATTCGACATGGTAGTTGCAGTCAACACACCAATAGGTTCGCTAGTAGCGAAGAAACTCTGGGCTTAGTTCCAGCCTCAACCCTACACTCAAATTGGATAATCGAATTATTACATACATTCCTCACCGTGCCATCATAGCTTCCTTCCAACACCAAGTATCAAGTCACACCAAACATCCTCAATTCAACCCATAACTAATAGGAATAACTTTAGATCTAATTACTACATACATTCCTCACTTGATAATCCAGTACCTGAAGTAAAGGCACCCAAAATATATATAAAAATCCATTCTAGCTTCCCAACCTCTTTAGGCTTGGCTTCAATCAAATCCCCAAGTGAAAATGGAAACAACTCTATGTAATAACCCCCAAACAGGGAAAACAGCTTCAATGCAGAACCACTAGCTTCTTATTTTCCTGATCAATGACTCCTAATAGATTGCAACATTACAAGCCTCCAATTACTTGATGCTGGCCACGGCTGGAAGTCCATTTTGCTTCAGTTTCATCAAGTTCATCAACATAAATCAATTTCCAATATATATACTCATATATACATACATCTCTCCAAAATCAGCTCCCTTTTATTCAAGTTAATTTGCTCAGAACCTTACCATTCTTACCAATTTAACCTGACAGTAACAGCAGCACTAAAACCACTTAAAATTCCCAAATTCAGGTATATAAAAAAAAATCTGCTGCCTCAGATCTAAAATTAACCTGCACAAATCCATTCAATTGCTGTTTCAGATCTGAAATCAACATGAATTCAGCCCATCAAAGTGCTGCTAGAACACTACTACAGCAGCTCTTTCTCTGCTGCTGAAATGCTGTTGCCTTCCCCCAATTTTTGCAACAAATCACAACCCAATCTAGCTATACACTCCAATCATGGACAGACCAGATCAACACACCCAATTCATCACAAAAATCGCAACATCCTAAACCCAATAAGCCTGATGTTCACCTCTGTTCTCCACTAGAACAGCAAAACAGAGGAACTCATCACAATCTCAACACCCATATGCAACCCGAGCCACAACAAACACCGTTCACCAACTACACAACACCAAATCACGTCTTAAACCAATCTAAGCCACTCCAACCGACATCCACACACATAGATATATATATATATATATATACACACAAATATATACTTACCACCTGCCGCAGCTCCGCTTGCCACGATTCAATCAGTGGCGTCCCTGCTTCGTGAATCAACCGAACCAACAAAATTCCCTACACCGTTTGCGGTAGCACCGTCATCGCACCCCTATCACAACTCCAGTGATGAAACCCCCAAACCAACACGCCACAACCTCATCCAACAGTAAGACAGCGAGATTCACCCATCGCCAAAACCCATCTACTCTAAATCCGCTTCATCGTAGTACTTCATAATATCCAACAGTTGCAAGAAATCTAAAACCCATGGCCCCTGATTCACCGAACGTTGGCCCCTGCTCTCGGCAACGCCCAATCTGTTTCTCTTTCCCCTTTTCCCCTTTCTCTCTCTCTGTATATCCCTCCTTTATTTTCTCCTTTCCACCGACTTAAAGTCGGTGACAACCTACACTCAAACACACACCACACATTACACGCCACACTCCCCAAGGCTGCCGACACCCACTTGATATTTCTTTTCTATTCTTTTTTTTTTTTTTCTACCTTACCATATTAAATATTTTATTCCACAAAATATTATAAAATGCCAGTAAATTTGCTATAAAGTCGGGGCTCAATTTAATTATTTATTTACCAATATTGGGTCTCGTTCGGGTCCCATATTATATTCTTATAATTAATGATTCGTATCAATCCCATGGATTTATCCTTGCACTCGGTAAACCGGTTTAACTATGTTCTTCGAGCCTATATCATTTTTTTAAATGGTCTGGATTAATTTTATATTTCTTAATAATTAATTCCCTCATGGCTTACTATATTCAGGGCTATCTCTAATTATTATTGTCACAAAACCCTTTCTATTCATTCATTTATTATTATTATTATTTTTTTTTTCAAATCTCTACATAGTGGGTTTCGATGGTGGAATTGTTGGTGGCCATGGATCAAGACGATGGCAATGACTGGTGAAAAAGATGAGAGATAGGGTGTTATAACTAACTGTAGATGGGTGTAACAATTGGGGAATTTCATATAAGGGGTAAACAAGTCAATAATGAAAAAATAGTCTCCGTCACATCAACAACTTGGATCTGTGCTCAATTTTTTAAAAAACGGAAGTCCTTGACCTTTGATTTGAAAAAATTGTGGATCTTAAAATAATATTCGAAAAAACTGTGGATCTTACATAAAGACTTAAGCTTGAATAAATTTTTTATTTATTTATTTATTTATTTTACTATCCTTTTTAAATGAGAAACTAGCTATGTTTATGGCTAACAAAGAAGGAGGCTCTAATGTCGTTCCTCATCTTTGCATTCTTTTCCATGTGGGGACTCCATTACACGGGTTTCAATTTAGGAATATGGAAAGTAATGTGTATGGGTTGCCAATCCAAACACACCATTGGACAATTCTGGAGCTCTCACGATTGATGATGCAAGAATATTGAAAATCACCAGTGGGGGGATTACTATTAGGAATATCTCTGATCAAGTGGTGACGGGGAAAGTTACTGCAACTTTATATGATTTAGGTAACTTTGTTCTGATGGATAAAACTGAGAGGCAGATTCTATGGCAAAGCTTTGATCATCCCAGCAACACCCTTTTGCCTGGAATGAAACTTGGTCAAAATCTCAAAACCAGCCAAAACTGGTCACTTACTTCTTGGCTAAATGATGATCTCGTAGCTTCTGGGGTTTTTACTTTGAGTTGGGAATGGGAACACACCCAAGAGTTAGGACAACTGGTCATTTACCGGAGAGGAGAGGTTTATTGGAAAAGTGGGTTATTCAGAAATCAAAGTTTTGAATTCATGGCTGAACTAAACGCTCCTCATCAAAGGTACCATTACAACCTCAAGAATGTATCTAATAATGATAAGATGTCCTTCACGAGTCTATTTATCAGTTCCAGTGTAATGCAATCAGGCCAATGAATATTTGTTACATTAATATATGATTTACATATTTTATATGAGTAATGCTAATCTTACCTTTATATTTTATCAAAAATAATTACCTTCATGAGTTGGCAGTGTTGTATTGGTTGAATATCACATCATCATATGACATGATGTGATATTCAACTAATACAACACTGACAACTCATGAAGGTAAACACTTTTGATAAAGTTTTTAAGTAAGCCTATCATTATTAATTTTATATATGTATCAAGTGTTCATTCATCTGAGTATACTGCACTAAAAACAATGAAGATTTCTTCGTTCTGCACTATTTATGCTGATCATGGTATTTTCTCGAGGTGGGTGTTTACTCCGAAAGGCCAAATTCTGGATGATGCGAATAGTTTCGATGTTTCTATTGGTATCCATACTAGTAATTATTATATTAACCCTGCTGATTCTTGCTATGGGCATGAGTCTAATAGTGAGTGGTGCTAGAGTGCAGGGACCGTAATAATACGTTTCAATTAAACGACGGATATTTTCGTGCCTATTATTGATTACAATAAGAGCCTAAGTCTCAGTGATTGTATTGAGAGGTGCTGGAACAATTGCACTTGTTTTGGCTTTACAGTGAGCAATGGCCACAGAGTAGGTTGTATATTTTGGACCAGAAATAGATAAGAATGGTAACTTCAAGTCCTTACACGTGTTGGTTTCACAAAATTCATCCAATGGTAAGTAATTTATATCTTCATATATAACTCCTAATTGATTCTGCTTTGTTTTTCCTATTTGTTTTTACAATCATGCAGATTCCAGGGTGAGGCTTGTTTAAAAGCAGCCTCCCCCATCCACACACCCTCTATTATGTCGCACGTTCCCGTTTAATTTTTTTTTTTAATTCTTAGAAATTAAAACTAATCACTTAATAATATTTAAAATAAAAATCTATATTTACACATATATAAATAATATTTACATAATATTTAAAGTTGCTTTATTATACACAGTTAACATCATTAGTTTTTCTTTTTATTTTCTAACGCATTCTATTAGGCTAGATCAAATATGACTGCCTAAACCTATTAGATTGCAAGATTCTATGCATATGAAATTTGCAAAGTACAAGATTAAAAAGACATGAGTGGCATTCCTCTTCCATACAAGAAACTTGCAATTTATATCTTCACTTGTAAATCAATATTAGATATGTTTTGATTACAGGATTCTATGCATACTAGGACTAATCTAATTGGCTATTCACACATTTTTCCAAATGAGAGGTCATGGTTCAACTCTCACTCCTTCATTTAAGGAGGAGTGTGAGCATTTATTTTCACCCAATCATAGATTTTCTCATCACTTTCATAAAAAAATGTAATAAGAAATTTTTTTAGTGCAATGATGGGAGACTCGACGACAACTCTTACAGTTTATTTGGATTAAATGAGTTAGAAGGAAAGGGAGGGAAATGAGAGGAATAATAATTTATTTTATGTTTAGTTAAAAAATAAAGAATGAGACGAGAGGAGAAGGAAAGACTTAAAAAACCATTTTGCTCTCCTTCTAAAAGTGGAAAGAGATTGAAGAAGAAAAAAAATTAGAAAATTAATAATTATCCGTTCTGTCCATTTTTGAAAAAATAGTAAATTCTTCTTGTACCTTTTTTCGTCACATAATTAAATATTTTATTCATTTTCTCTCTCTCTTTTGTCTTTTTCAAATAAAATGAAAAAATTACACTATTCTCTCTACTCTCCTCTCTTCTTCTTCTGATTAATGTTCCCCACTCTTCTTCTCTCCTCTCCCTTCGCTTATCCAAACGAACTCAATGGAACAAGACCTCTTGGAACCTAGAATAGAAAGAATTATAATCAAGCTATGTAAAGATTACCCTAAAGATCTCACATGCAGTCACTCTAATTCTTATTTCAAAATTGCTAGGGTCAGTCACGAAAGTCAAACCTTTTCAACGTGATTGATCCATGTACTACACACGCCCGCATGATATGCACACACTAATTATGTCGCGAAGATTCCATCTTTGCTACTTACAATAGTGGTGCTCTTCTTATTTTATCATGAACAAATCGGAGAAAGAATGAATCGTTAACTTTTCATAATAATGGACTCTTATCACATAAACTCAACGGGTCAACATGGAGGAAGAATGAATGGAATATCTTATTGAAGTAATTCTATTTGTTTCGGCAATTATGTTTTTCAGACACTTAAATCGACTTGAATCACATCTAGACAAATAGAAACCGGACGACAAGAAATGACATAAAATGCACATCGTGGGGCTTGAAACAACTCGTAGCATGAGTCTGGCTGATTGATACGACAAGAAGGATTTGAAACCTAATTCTTCCTTATGGACCTTTGGAGAGTCTTAATTTTCACTAGTAACACGCAGTAAGGACTTGACAAAGACTACTTTTTTTAGGTCATAGATCAAGAACATTAACAAGAAAAAACAACAACTCCTCTTGGAAACAAATGCAACTTTTGTTTCTACACCAACATGAAGGGACATAATTAAGAATTACAATATGTGCGTGAAATTTCTAAGAAACTCTTATATTTAATAGTTTTCTTTGATTTTAAAAGTTTTATAATTATTTATGTTAACGCCACAGTTGTTGATTGTTTGGATTGTGAGAGTTGTGCACTGAATGG
This sequence comes from Nyssa sinensis, assembly GCA_008638375.1. NCBI lineage: Eukaryota > Viridiplantae > Streptophyta > Magnoliopsida > Cornales > Nyssaceae > Nyssa > Nyssa sinensis. The sequence continues at coordinate 24,791,236 of CM018046.1, forward strand.
AATTTGAAAATTCCCCCAAATTGCTGCTAATCCTTAATTTGAAACTAGGTAGGAATATTCATAAAGATCCCACATTGAAAATTCAGTTTTTCTGAACTGATTTAGTCTCTTTAACAGACATGGTATGATGGTAATGCAAGTTGCATAGTTCATAAAGATCCCCATATGCATGGAAGATTCAGTTTCTATGAACTATGTTGGGTGGTAAGAAGGATTTCCTCAACATGGTAAACTACTTCTTATTCTGATCAGACAATACAGATAGTGTATACATATATATATATATATATATATATCATCTTATAGCCTCAACATCTCAGTTGCTTGCTACCAGAAAATTAAAGAAAAGAAAAGGAAAACCGATTGCAAGTCTTTTGTAATTAACGAGAACGTACGAGGAGATGGTGATGGCTAATGGGAAATAAGGAATGATCGGATCTGAAAAAGCAGCGCTGAAGAAGTAATTATATCTGCAATCTTCTAAGAATGGCAGCTCTCAGGGCTTCTTCGCTGAAACTGAATCCATCAGGAACTTTAACCACAACATCATGAAGCATCAGCTGCTTGACGTTGGATACGCTGGCATGATGAACTCGAAACTCTAGGTCACGAAGAGCATCCATCAATCTTGCAGATGGGTAGTTCACGTCCGGGCACTGCACTCGAATCATGGCGTCTGATCCTAGAATTTTCACGTCCACATCCATTCCAATCGCCCCATAGCTTGTTGATGACCGTTGTGTATGATCGCCGGTGGTTGATGTGCTTTGAGTTTCATGCATGTCAAAAGCAACCATCTTCCGTTTTTGGGATTCTACTCGGACTTTAATCTCCAGGTCTTCAATTTTCGCTTTGAGCTCTTTGATGTATGTTACTGCGTCTGCAAGCAAAGATGCTTTGTCCATTTTTGACACATTGGGTACCACACTTCGGAGTGCGTAGAATCGGTGGTTAAGTTTCTCCCTCCGTTGCCTCTCCGCCTCCACGTGGTTCTGTCCCGTTTCTTTTCCGATCGATGGCTTTCTCCCTCTCTTCTTCGACGGGACGTCCAGTGTAGACGCCGAGGCAAAAGGGCCTTCGAAATCAGAGGGACCGGAGTCTGACGATGACCTGCCATTGATACCCACCGCTTCTTTCATGGTGTCCACTTCTTGCTGCTTCTCTCCTGAAACACCAAAGATGGAGATGTTTCTATTGGGAAAAGGAATCTGACTCGCATGAGCAGGCTGTTTTGATATCATGCTGATACTTTCAGGGCCAAAAAGAGACTTGGCCAGCTGCATCACTCCCCAATCTTCCTTGATAATATCTGAGGAGCCCAATTCAACAACCCCGAATGGAGTAGCAATGCAAACCAAAGTTTGAATACCATGTAGATGAGCTTCTTTAGCTCTTTCACAATCATAAAACTGTAGCTCCTGATCACCAGCAAGCCACACATAGGTACCGCTTCTAAAAGCACGGCCAACAATATCATCTCCAGCAACAAAAGACCTGGTCACAGATACCATGAAAAACCATTCAGAGTCAGTGACCTCCCCATCCACAAGACCGGCGACGTCCGAGGGGTTGTCACTGAAAAGTGCTTGAATTCCTCTAGCCACCTTCTTTCTCTCCAAATCAAACCCAAATCTTGGTTGGGTATTTCCATTACTGGCCTTGGAGGCGAGGCCTTTAGTGCCTCGGAAATGGCCATCTCCCCATGATAGAAGAAACCGGTCATGGGTGTCTTTTGTTGCTTGCCAGAAGATGGCATAGACCCACCATTCAGGTCGGTTTTGAATGATGAATTGGAGGCGTTGTTGAAGTGCAGGCGAGGTTGCCTGAAACATAAGTGACGATGAAGAAGAGGAAGAGATAATCTCATCCATGGCTTCTTAATTAATTATTGTTGCTCCAGTATGTATTCTGCTTAATTTTAAGTGAGAGAGAGAGAGAGAGAGAGGGATTGAGATGGAAGAGGATCAATTAGGAAGAGGGTTGTAAATATACAAGAAATTCCAGGCCATAAAAGGAGCTTGAAATGGAGGGCCGAATGAATCTGTTGCCATCAGCAGAGTTGACAATTCGTCGATTGGATTCATTTCATCCTGTTTTTAATAAGACAGATACGAAGTATTTATAAATGAGATTGAAATAGAATTTGAGTATAGTTTTTAAAATTTTGTTATGTTCCGAACAGGTTCGGAGATGATTATTTCATCCCGATTCTATCATATTTATATATTAATTTTTTTAATTTATTCTTATATATACTATATTTATCAATAAATAATATCATATAAAATTAGTTTTAAAATTTTTTATATTACACTTATATATTTTTTTAATTTTAAGATTTTTCATATTATATTCATATATTTTTTTTCTTGTATTAATTATTTTGATAAAAAATTTAATTTACTTATTAAAATAAAAAATTTAAATTATTTTAAAAATATATATATATATATATCAAAATTTAAAACAAAATTAGATAAAATTAAAAAATATAAATAAAGTCAAATCAAATCGAAATAAATCTTTAAATAAAATAGCATGAAATGACAAAAAAAAATATAAATAAACGAAATGAGACACAATCAGAGACAAAAAAAAATTATAAATAAAATCAAGATTAAAAAAGATTAATCCCATCTCAAATCCGTCCCTTATAATTCCAAGCCATCAGCCGTATTTATCACGTGGTCTTCAACGCTGCTTGACCCTAGACCCAGAAGGGAGACGTTATATTTAGCTTTCATCTGCTGTGGTGGGGCCTAACCGGTGTCCCATCTCCTCTCGGTACAATGACTGATGAACTTATTTATAAAAGCTTTGTGTAAATTCATTGACGTGACATCAATGGAATGCGATGCAGTCCACTGTAATATTTTGTTTTACTATACTGTGACCCCCACTTCACGCGGCCGCCTCTTTTAATTTTCTTCTTTCCCTTTTCATCTTTATATAGAATTTACTTGTTTTTTTCACTCCTATTTGTGTGGCACATTAGTATGAAAACATACTTTGAAGTTATTTCAAAGTCTCATATGTTGGCGTGATAGATGTTTATAATTTTAATATTATAATATGTTTTACACAAAATTTTTAAAATATTAAAATTATATAAATAATAAATAATAATTCACAAAGAATATATATTCAGTAAGAGACTAAGAAATCATGACTTGTCAAAATTTATAAGATAATGATTTTTTTTAACATATCATTTGTATGAAAACAAATTTCAAAATTTTTATATTTTTATTAAAAAGAATTCTTAAATTTTATTTTTATTTTTAAAATAAACTTTTGAAGCTGTGACCGTGTCTATTCCCCGCATCTGCACGTTGAGGTGTGAAAATATTAGAGCAATTGTATATATATGTATCTGGTCTTCTAAAAGTAAAATTAAAGGTAGGGACAGCATTTGGTGGAGAAAAGTATGCAATATTTGGTCACACCTTCATTAGAACAAAAGATTCTGTCTCCTGGTTATGAATACTATTTTAAATTAAAAATGCCAGACTCAACGTCTGCTATTGGGATCGCACAAGTGGCCGTTCACACGTGTTTTGTTATTATAAAATATTTTTGTCCCAAGTGGTTAGGTAAATAAATTTATTTTTTTACGCAAGGTAAAGTAAATAAATTTTGGGACCCACAACAAATTGTTTTTCTCGACTTTCTAACCTATTTATTACTGTAGGTATAAACCTGAATGGTTTGTAATCGTCCGGCAATCAATTCACTCTCAGCAACAAGATTTGGCCAGTTCACGTTAACTTGGGTGGTAGATTCCTCCATTTTAATTTACATTAATATTAGTGACACAACCGTCGTTAACCCGAGTCAGTGGCGTAGCCGAGGATTTGTGTGCATCTACTAATTAATTCCATGAGTGCGCATCCACCGAGTTAGATTGGATTGTAGTAGAATTGAAATTAATTTTATTTTATTTAAATTTTAAAAAAAATTATAATTATAATTATAATTATAATTATAAATGATTGGATCCGACTCAATCTAAAGCGAATATTTTCGGGACAGGTTGAATCCTTACTAATTTTTTTTATCATTATTTCTCATCTTTATCCAATAAAAATTCATGATGAAATACAATGGCGGATCCAAAAATTGTAATTATGGGAGTCAAATTAAAAATATTAAAATTTAGGAAAGATCATGTGAGTATATCAAAAAATTTGGAGGGCCAAATCCTATTTTGTTTAAATCTTCTAACAAAATTAAGAATAAAAAATACAATATTAAAATTTTTGAGAAGACCAAATCCTATGTTGTTAAAATATTTTAATAAAACTAAGAATAAATAAAGCAATATCAAAATTTTTGGAGAAGTTATGCCCCTACTCAGGGCCGACTCTAGACAATTGGAGGCTTAAAGCGATAAAAGGAACAAGTCTAAATGAGGCATTTTTAAATATTAATATAATTTTTTACTTTATGATATATATATATATATATATATATATATATTTTTACTTTTGTTTTATAAAATTTAATTCTTTTCAACAAAAAAGATATATATATATATATATATATTAAATGAAACTCTAATAATAGAGTTTTTACATAATTTTTTTTATCTAAATAGATAATAATAAAAAGTTAGAATAAAATACGAATAAAACCTTATTAATAGAATCAAGTTTTTTTTTTTATGGAGTCTTTATAAGACTTTTTAATAGTGTTCAATTTTTATTAAATTTAGACTTCTAATTTAATTATTTTATAAGTTTATAAAATTTATATCTTTTATAGAGTTAGACTTTTATTAATTTTAAACTTCTAATTTAATTATATTATAATATATAAAATTTTACTTCTTATTTTTAAATAAGACCTAAAACAATTATTTTGTTAACTTTATAATTAAAACGCCCTGTCCCACTTGTCCTCCAACATTTGCCTATGAGGAGATGCTTAAAATTTAATTCAAGCTGCTTCATTTTGTATGTCATCTTGGGAATGGTTCCTTTTCTTTGTGGTCATGATCATGCAATGTGGTGAATCCTTGCTGCAATTAAAAGATCTTGATGTGGAACCCATTTACAGAATGCTGCATTGAATGAAGGAGAATTGGTGGGCATTGTTTCAAATTTCAAATTGATAAATGCGTATTCACCCGAGTAGACTATACCTAGGTTATATGCCCACTCTTTCTTCAGTTGTGATTTTATATACACACGTATAAATCAACAAATATATGTCCAGTTTGAGCAGTCTATATACAAACATATTGATATTATGATATGATATGATATATATATATATATATATATACACACACACACACACACTAATACACATATTATTTATAATTTTCAAGATTTTTTTTTTTAAAAGTCCGGTTCTTGAGTCAGGTCAGTTTATCCGAACTTCATATCAAAACAACCCAAAAAAATTAGTTCTAAAACCAACCCAAACTTTCTTTGGAACCAACCAACTCCACCCATTCGGTTCATGTTCGGTTTGGGTTGGTTCAAGTTTACAGTTCTAGTATTTTTTGTGCACCTTTAATTTACCCCAAACTCAAAATAAATTAGAAACACCCTCACGCCTTTTCAAAATGTGAAAAAAAATTGAGGATGTGAAAGTTTTTTGGTAATCAAGTAACACCGTGATTACTTATTCAACAAGATAAGAATTATTCAATTTCAAAATTAAAATATTATTAATAAATTATATAATAATTATTGAATACATCATATTTATAAAGTTAAAAGACTATCAATTCGAATAGATCTACTAATTTATATAATAAACGTATTACAAATATGAAATTAAGAAATCTAGAAAATAGGATAATTTCAATATAAATAAAAATTTAGGTTTTTTGAAAAATTAGAAACTAAGTAGAATAACGAAAAGATAGCCACAAACGGAACTCCATTACAAAATTTCTAGACAAAGTAATTGCAAATCTAAAACTTACTATAAATGGCAAAAAAAATCTAACTGAAGTCTTAAACGAAGAAATTTGGCCAAAATTCAGCTTGGGCATGGGTAAAGCCAATGAGTACTTTTTGTCTCCTCATTATGAGTCAAAGTACATCTACTAGTACTTTTACTTGAGATGAGAATTGAACCACTTCAATTATTACAAAAAGGTTTAATTCTAACATCACAACCTAATGTAAAATTGGTCAAATTATAATGTTGATTTGTTCTTGTCATGTTGGGTACCAGAGATGAGATAAAATATAAAAGTAGTTTTGTTAGGACTATTTGTCAAATGTGTTGGCTACTCCGTGGTTGACAAAATTGTTATTGACTTGTTAAGTCCACCAAGTTATTGTGTCTAGAGTATTCAAGCTTTGTGACCATTGAAGACGTGTCTGCTTCTAGTTAAAGGTTATCATATTTCGCATGACTCTCTCATACTCATATGGCAAGGATTGGTAAGTGTTTGGTGACTTTGGATTTGCTCTATCTCACATACACTCTCATGCATCTAGTTTGTTTTACTGTTTTAATATGTGATAGTGTATAATGAAGATTGTTCAATAAATAATACTAACTCATTTGATTTTGCCCTATACTTAAAAATCATTTTACAAGTGGAATATTATACTTCATTGACCTAAAACTGAAAAATATGAGGTTTTACACCATATTCATTCGAACGAACCATAGGTTCGTTCGCACGAATAATGGCTTCGTTCGCACAAACAAAATAGTGAACTTTTCGTATCTTTTAACGAATTATTCATTCTGTCTTTGAGTCGAACGAATTTTCCAGAAACTCATTCGTGGGTAATTCGTTCAAACGAATGATCCCATGAATTTTCTAGTCACTTGCAAATCATATTCGTTCAAAGGAATTGAGGTTCATGAGAACGAGCATTCAATTCGTGGGAACGAATGTCACGCATATCAATTTTCTACTTGGATTCAAACAATGCATTTTGCTTTCCAAAACCTATCCTATATAAGGATTAGATTCCTATTTCCTGAAAGAACTTTTGGCTGCTATCAAAGAGAGTTTTTAAACTTTTTTAGAAGGTTTTCTCCATGTTTATGATACACACATAGATCAAATCCTTTTGTACAAGAACCGTGAATTTCATATTCTACATCGTTCTTGGAGTGCAAGTGTAATACCCTAACCCGAATTGTAACTGAGCGAACCATGTAAACCCGAACCGATAGGGCTTTATGTTATGATATCGAATGAAATGGACGGTTGTGAAATCTAAATAGTTTTGATTGTACGGATATGCTCGAGCGATGCCCGAGTAAGCCATGAATGAATATTGAAATAAAATAAAATATAAATAAAAATGAAAATAAAGTTATATATATATATATATATATATATATATGGAATATATAGATTTATATAGGCAACTATACTCATGAATCAACTACATATATCTAAATATATATATAGCTGTCAGTACATACATATATATATATATATATGTATGAAGAAAAGAAACGGAAGGAAGAGAGAAGCAGAAACGAAAAGAGAAAGACGAGGGGACGCTGGTTTAGGTTATAAACCATGTGTTGAGTTGGAAAAAAAAAAAGCAAAGGAAAGACAAACCAGAAGGAGAACATAGAAACTGAGAAGCTGGGGCCAAAAGGAGAGTTCTGAAACTCAGAAGAAGGAGCCAAAGGGGTTCAGAAGGAGATCCTACGAGCAAAGCTTGGAAACTAGGTAAGCTAAGCTGAATTCTGTGTTAAATTTTAAAAGCATGGAAACTAAATTTTGAGGTTAGGGTTTATATAAGCATGAGATTAGGATTAATTCGCAAAAAGAATCAGAAGGAATGATGCAAAAACGACGGAGATATATGCATTTACAAGGTTAATGGGGTAATCGGGTTTTTGTAAAAGTGTGCATAGAACTTTGTTTAAATGATGCAAAACTAACTAGATCATGTCCAAAGGATACTATTAGCGACGCATTATGGGCGTCGTTAATAAAGTAAGTCGCAAAAAATTACTTTTTTTGTAGTATGTTTCCAATTTTCATTCATTATACTTACACTTGATCTTAGGATTGTGATATTCAAAATTAGTTCTATTATGACCATGATTACATTTGGTAGTCACGACCCGAAACCCACCCTATGCGGATCTCGAGTTGGGACCGCCACCCTTCGGCCCGGAGGCCTTGGGGCAAGGCTCGTACATAAGTAACAATATCAGACAGTGATGCGACCTATGGTTGCGGAAGCGTGAAAAACTTTTTTCTTTTCTTTTAAAAAAAAACATCTGTCGCATATCCGTCTGATACTGCCGTTCTTCATAACGATACACATAAATATAATAATCAGAGCATAATAATAATAACTAAAGATTTTACATAGTACATATCCATGTGCCCCTCGGGCTTAAGTACATAATTGTCCAAAAATTACAACTACAAAAGTTTGACCAATGATGGGTCCTAATACTTCTAAAATATCTCCAGATCCTACTGGAGCTGTCAATCATTGCTCCCCAAATTGAGCAAGGGTCCAACCATCATCATCACCTGAAAAATGTTGGGGAATGGGGTGAGCTTCGAAAAGCCCAATGAGTAATTCCTACATCTGTCATGGGTTTTCAATTGGTAGAGGTTTTGTACATGAGAGTTTATAAAATACTCAACTACCAATTGTTCGTATACTTGAACATAGGAGATATGCATTCTTAAAACATGTAGCTTTGAAATATTCAAGGTATGCAAGCTAAAACTTACCTTTCCGTAAAAGAGCATATGCATTTCAGAGCATGTAACTTAAAATCATGTAATTCAAGTTAAACAAACACTTCTTAAATAGAGTATATGCATTTCAAAGCATATAAACATGCATCATAGGAAATGGGGGTAAAAACCAGCTTCCATTTTCCAAAGCGTTACTTTAAAACATTTCATAGTGAAAATGGGGGTAAAACCTACTTCCATTTTCAAAATCGTTTGTCATCTTTTATCTTTAATTAGGTGGAATCTGTTTCGAACCAGACTCCCGTTTTACTGCAATGCTACAATGGAGATATCTTATTTGCCTGGGGGATTAGATCCTGCTACCAGGGCATTTCTTCGTGTCATAGTTGAATCCCGAAGGATTTCAACGTCGAATGTTGTGCTTATGCACAATTTATCTTTCAAAACATTAATCATGTGGCTTCTTCAAATAGATACTTTTCATGAGTATTTAAAACAAATAATATAGAACTTCTGCAATAGGACTTTAAATACTTGGAATAATCAAATTCAGGATATTTAAGAAACATTTACGGAGCATGTCATAACAGAATATTTTTTTTTTAAAACAGGAATGATATAAAGACTGAATTTGATATTCGAATACTTCACATAATTTGAACTTAAAACATTATTCAAATCCGTGGAGTTAAATCTCCACTTCAGATGCAGGGTTACTCACCTTGATCTCCTGGGTTTGCACTATTAGTTGGTTGTTCCCTTCCCTTTGTAGTTCTTAAGAACAATTCATAAATGACCTCATTAACTTCATATTCACTTCAAACATTTCTACTGATGCTTCTTAGCTTATGCTTAGATCGTATCAGATCCTAACACGATTTCATAAATTTCTTACGTACTTAATTTAACTCGCATTCTTAACCTATGACACAACTTAATATGTTGGGAATTTAATTTATTTCAACTTATACTCTTCTGGTAGCTCCATTAACTTTAATTTAAATTTATTTTCTTCACATGTTTTCGTGTCGTGTCTTTTCATATCTCGCTTGCCTTAGTTTAGTACTTCGGCAATACTTTAATTTATAGTCATCTGACAGATGCTATTCATCAAATTTTATGTCTTTTTATTTTAGACATTTCTTTTGGTCGAATAGACTCTACCATTGAGTCCGGCGCGTCGAAGAAAGTCGGTTTAGGCTTCCCTAGAATTTAATTCGGACTTTTGTATGTAAAAGAGTAAAATGGTCATTTATCATTTTACGTGTCATATTTTTTTTTTTTTTTGTACTTCGTTTCGTAATTTGGACTTCATTATTAAGTCTGGGATGTCAAAGAAAGTCAATTTAGACCTTCCCTGGTTTTAATTTGGCTTTGGAGGTACTAGGGGTAATTTGGTCATTTTATCCCCTTACGTGTCTTTATGTTCGAGACCTCATCTCGTGTCATGGACCTCACCATTAGACTCAGAAGGTCCGAGATAGTAAGAATACACTAATAACTTGTTAATTTTGGACAAGGGGTATTTTGGTCATTTACCCATTTACATGTCTTTATTTTTCAGGGCTCCAGTCTCGTAAAACGGACCCTACCATTAGTCTCAGAATATTCGAAATAGTAAGGATTCACTGTTCATATGTTTAATTTGGACTTTATTTGACTTATTTGTGACTCAAGGGTAATTTAGTAATTTTACTTATTTAATAAAATAATTTAATAAATTATTTTATTATTTTTCCAGGGGCATATTTGCATAATTTTTCCAAAAATTGGGCCACAGTGTAAATTCCGTAGAACAGTTAGGGGTCAAAGTATAAATATCCAAAGATCCGGTCTGAACTAGTTGGTTCAGTTCAATTTCAAGTGAACCGGTCTGGTCTTAACTGAACCAACCGGTTCGGTCGGTTTAATTACATAAGGCTGACGTCATGATGATGTCAGCCCTAATGGCTTATAACTTTAAAACATAACACCAAAACGACACCGTTCAACTTAACCGTTTATGCGATGGGTTGGGTTCCGACCCGAACCCGATTTGACCCGTTTTGACCCGAACCGTCACTGTTCATCATCTCCCCCGTTTCTTCCCTAGTGTTGCCCTAGTTGCAGGTTTTCATGTTTTTCATTTTCGTGATGTTTTAAGAGTCCATTTCCTCTGTTTTCTTTTCCAAACTACTTCCTAATACTTTATGGCATATTTTTACATCGATTTAGAGCCTCGAATATAGCTCAGGGGTTCGGTTTAGGTCGCGATAACCCGACCTGTAATACACACAGTTCATGCTCATTTCTTGATCATTTTCAATGAGGTTAGACTTGTTGTGTTCCTTAGTTAAATGGGTTTCATATTTCATTCATAAGGGTGGATTTAATCACGAGTTTAAAGGTTTGGGTTGTAAACCCGTAACCTGCAAGTCAATGTTTGGAGGCCGTTTCTTGTGATTTTTGGTCGCGGGTTTATGTTTTTGGGATGCTTATAACGTCTACCTGAAGTCCCTATACACAAAACACAGTTTGGTTGCCATTGGTTCAGACCTGCTATAAGTAAGGTCCTCCAATGGCCGTTTGGTGTACGGTCGAGGGTTTTTGACATTTTCATAGCTTAACTTCATGCTTATGATAGTTTAGAAACACCCTAAACATCATGCATACAAAAATCAGAAGTTGAAACAGTTCATTCATATGAAAATTTTTAGAGAGAGAAATCAAGGTATTTTCGTGGGTTTACCTCTAACAGTGACTTCCTCTCCCTTTTTCCTTCTGGTTTTCTCCTTCTGAATTTCCAGAACACTATCTCTCTCTCTCTCTCTCTCTCTCTATTCTCTCTCTCTTTCTCTATGACCGATCGGGTGGAGATCTTTTGTGTGAATCAAGTGAATACTTACGTGTATAAATGAGAACTTAATGTCCATCATTTCACACCCCTTACCTTGTCAAGTCAGCCCTTCCCTCATTAATTTTTCTGATTTTTGGGGCCATACCTCACCATGCCTATTAGGTTGGGTTAGTTGCATTTTACTATTATATATATATATATATATATATATATATATATAGATCACACACACACAACCGTCCCTCCCTATGTATATAACCTCATATTATATATATATATATATATATATATATATATTACATCATATATATTTAAGTGAATGTTTAATACATTCACATGTGTGCACATTTGGCCACAGATACACACAACACACCCTACATGTGTGTAGGTGTGTGTCTTAATATTTGGTCACAATAATATATTTTTATATAATGAAATTTTTATTTATTTTCTTAAGTAAAAATAATCTTTTACGCCAAATTTTCTCATAGCCTCATAATGCGTGCCATATGACCCGATATTTCTAGGTTGGGGTATTACATTTGGTGACAATTTAATTTTGACTATAGGTTAAATTGACCTTAAGGAATTGACCAAAATAATTATAAACTTTGTTTAATACACCTGCTACACAAATTGGTGAATAGTAGCTTCATTTCACAGTTCGAACATGAGTGTCAATCCTTGTCGAGATAGTAAATGGTTTGTTTGAACACCCATGGGTAATGTTCAAATACGATAGTGATTGATTTTAATATAGAATTATAGAAGTTATCCTACGTGTGTAAATACCATTTTGTCCTTTAGAGGACATTTTGATACTTTTGGCATAATCTTCCCCTTGAAGTTCATTTCAATCATTTGTAGAGTATTTATGTAATTTCAATACCATTTTACCCCTTGAGGGTAATTTGATTTTTTTTTTCAGCCCTTTAAAGACAAATTGGGCACTTTTTATACCTTGGGGGCAATTTGATCATTTCTACGCCAAAGGGGCAGTCTAAAGATTCTCCATCAAATTAAGGGTAATCTAGTAATCTTGAATAATAATTATTATTTTTATTTTTAAGATTTACCATTTTTCTTTTAGGATTTATCATGTGGTAAATGAGATTTATCTTAAATCTTATTAGTTTATTAGGTGTCATCTTAGTGGTAATTGGTTCATAAATAGTGGACATTCATGCGATTGGTCCACTTTATTTAGAATTTTAATTGCTCAATTTCATTCTAGGTGCATTGTGATTGGTCTACAAGTTGCAGGCAATCATGCAATTAGTCCACATCATTTAGGGCTTATATATATACATACATACTGATGCTGCACTTTTTGACTCGCAATAAGTATGGGCTCCGTGACCTGTAGAACACTCAGAAAGATGATCAAAGGACCACCGGATTGGCTCCGGCGGTAGCCGCTCCGATGCTTAAATAAGTAAACTGAATTGAAAGACTATATTGAAAGTCAAAGAATGAACATGAAAATAAAGCGTACCTTTAGGGTTTGATTTATAGACCGTGGCCTTCCTAAGTTGATTAGGATTCGGAGTCATGAATATAGGGATTTGATCATCGGAGATTGTAGTTACCGTGTGGAGTATTGCATAGAGATAATCATAGATGGTAGTTTCCTTGTTGAAGACTGTTTCCTGTGTTGAAGAGTGCTTCCTTATTCCCTGCTCGTCAACCGCTAAGGCAGTGACGAGGTCTGGAGTGTTGGTCTGGACCCTGTAATTAACTCTGAGATCCTTATTCAGATATATGTGCTCTGGAGGCATATGCTCGGCTATTTCATTTGTTGGAAGCTCTGAATGTCCGAACGCTTGACCACTGGTTGAGCGCGAGCCGAGTTAGCTGAGCGTGAGCTGGACTTAAAGGCATACGTGTCAAGTGCTGATTGGTTTTGCTCTTTTGTGGTATATTAGTTACTCCCCCCCCCCTAAGTCCTAGTTTGATGTCAACAGGCAACTAGGGTTAGGCCTTTTTCGGAGAGTCATGTATCCTGTCTGTTTGCCTTTCAAGGTGACTATTGGCGCGCCATTTATTGCGCAGCCGGAGATTGGATTTTTTCGAAGCCATTATTATATTGAACCGATGGTTGGGTTTCTCGAAGTCATCATTGTTCCGAACCGTCATGGCGCTTGGGCTTGGTGGGGCCCTTTTGATACTGCGTTTATAAATGCAGGGATGAGATTTGAAATGACCTTTTCCCCGTCATTTTCACTGTGCTAGAAGATCTTATCCTGCCATTGTTAGGTTTGTGCGACCTTGAAGAACACTAGGTTTTCTGAGGCTCTAGTCTAGAACAGGTTCGACCAATCTTTCCTTTTCTTTTGCTTCTTCCTCTTTAAGTTCGAGAGTAATGTCTACTCCTCCTGAATCCTCAGATGCTAGTGAGGGGGTAGGAAATCCCTCAGAAATGGTTATGCCTTCCTGAACTGATAATCTGATATGCCATTTCTTACTTATGTGCAGTTAGGAGTGCTTGGAGGAGGTCTGAGTTTATTGATGAACTCCAAGCTCAGTATCGCGTGCTTGCTTTCGACTTCCAACCGGGCTCACACCGCCATTGTCACCCCAGCAAACTTGATGGCCGCTCGTACTGCTGAGCTTAAGAAGAGGCTAACGTCAAAATGGGCAGAGGCAGAGGCCCGAGTAACGGGGGAGGCTTTCTCCCAAGCTGAGCCTGATCCTCCTCTTGAAGTAAAAATGAGGAGGTTGATTTCTGGCTCTCCCGAGCCAGCCCCTGCCGAGGCTGAGAAGGAGGCCGAACCTGCCGTTCCTGTTTCGGCCGTTCCTCCTGCCCCTTCCGGTCCGAGCAGAAGGACTAGGAAGGGAAAGGCTCCTGCTGTACCGTCCTGAGCCATCTGATGAGCCGGACTATCAAATTGCCAAGAAGGCTTTTGACCAAATATGGTCCCAGGGCCCTCATCGGTACAGAGGGGATCACCCTACGAAGCTAATGAATGAGATGATGCATCTCCAAATGAAGGTAACTTTTGAATCTTTTCTTGTTCTTTCTGTTTACTTGATTGTTCAATCTAACGTGTCTGTCTTGCGTTGTGCAAAGCATGCACGGTTTAGCTGCTCTGATGGTGACTCCTATGAGCCTTGAGGAGGCTGATAAGCTAAAGGCTGACCTGGACGAAGTGAGGTTGGAGCTTGGGACAGCCCAATCCAAGGTTCAGGCTACCGAGAAAAGTCTGAAGGAAGCTAGTACCAATCTTACCATGGCAGAGTCTGAAAGGGACATCTATGCCTTGCAGGTTACAGGACTTCAGGCGGAGTTGGTCGAGCTCCGAAGTACCTTTGATCAGAAGGTTCAGGAGGCAGTTGATCATGCCAAGACTGAGACTGAGACAGAATTGAAAGAGGAAGTTGACCAGATGGGTGATGACCTGATCCAGTTTGGTTTTGAGAGCTTCTGAACTAGATTCCTGGCTAAGTTCCCAGGTTTTGACGTGTCATCAATCGTTGCTCCTGAACCTGCCTCGTCTGGTGCTGATCCGAGCAAGAAGGCTGCAGCTACCGACCTTTCTTCGGCGGAGGATCCTGGCCCTTCGGATAAGGCTTGAGGCTTTATCAGCTTTTATTTTTCTTTTTTTTTGCCTAGTCCCCTTTTGATGTAATGAATATACCTTTTTGATCAGTAAAATTGACTTTCCTTCAGATTCTTCTTGTGTTATTACCTTCTGTGAAATTTGTTGCGAGTATAGCTATTCTGAGCCCATTGCATGTTAGATAAATTGTCCAGCAGTTAATAGTTGCCTTTTGAGCTTCGATACTTGTAATTGAATAGTGAATGCAGATTAACTAAGACTGTCTCATCATAATAAAATAAGAAAGCAAACATAATCAGATAAATAGAACCCAATAGAGTAGGAGCAAACTCTGTAGAGTTCTGAAGTAGATTGCTCTGAACCAAAGGCTTGTGAACATAACCAGGCATCTTGTGCTTATCATTACGATAACCGGCACTGCTGTTTCGGGGCCCTTAGGATTAGGATATATCCGAGCTGTTGGCCTTTGTCGTATGAATGACCTGTCATAAAATAGATAAGACTGGAGGGTCTGTATATCGGATAGGAGGCCTGTACATTTAGACTTTGCCCCCCCCTTTTTACCAATTCAGAAGCTTTAGTGTCGGATTGTGGTTTTTGTTCAAAGAGCTCTGTACCTGTCTCTTGGTATGTCAAAGAGGCAGGTTTAATGCACCATTTATTTATACAATTTTCGTTTGGGATTTCGAGGCCAACCACTCTTTTAACCGCTGCGATGGTTCAGTTGGGTAGCTTTTAGACTTCAAGGGTCTATATATATGGAAACGAGGGCATACGGTTGCGCTCAATCCTCTTGTTCCCAAATTGTTCCCTCGTAGGAGAGACTTTAGATATTGCCAGAAATTTGCCGTTTCGCCCTGGAGATGATTGAAGATTCTTCATCTGAGTTAGGAATGATTAAACTGTGGCCGAGAGTTAACCTTCCTCTTGATTCAGTCTCCAACGAAGGATTAAAGGAGGCACAAGTCCTCTTGTCCATCTTGGCATCCGGTCGAGATTCCTCCGATTGGTGGTGGACCCTTTTTGATTCAACCGAGGCTTGGAGCGTTGGTGATGAAGACGAAGGTGGAGTGCCTCCTTTTCTTCATGTCTTGGCAGAGACCCTTGCTCAAATCGGCTGGGGTGTGACAACTGATGTGAGGAAGATGAATGGAGGTGCCTTGAGGCCCAGAGCCCTCATCATCCGTTGGTTTTGAGATCAATGATAGTGATGATGAAATGGCCTGGGTGCTCCTTGATGCAGATTGGGGTTCAGGGTTCCTTCCTTTCAAGTGGAGCCGGTGGCGGCGGGTAATGGAAGTTTGGATCCTGTGCCCCTTTATCATCTGAGGAAGAAAGCCGTGATGTTGCAAATCGTAGTGATGTAGTAACTTCTGTAGTAGCCTATGTAATGGTGTCTTTGTTGTAGCCTCTGTTTTATTTTCAGTCTTTCTGTACTGATGTAAACTTTCACGAATCATCAATAAAATTGATCTCTTTTTCCTCACTTCTGATGTTCTTTTTGTTTGAATGTGCTTTTTCTGAGTTAGAGTACCCTCTTGTGCACTTCTGATAAATAGTTCTTCTGTATGTCTTGAGAGTAGATCAAAGAAACTGTGGTATAAAACTTGAAGTCTTGAACCAATATTCTTCAAATCTGCTCGGTACTGTAATGTTTGTTGCTTGTTGGTGGATAGGCCAGATAATCTAAGTATCAACTTTAAGGTGTTCCGGTCTAGAAGACTTGTGTAAATAATAGTTGGATTCTGGTTAAAGATGCTTAGAACTTCCGCCTTTGGACGGACTAGGATCGTAGAGTCTGTATATTGAGGATGAACCAGGCTCGGAAAGCTTGTGCATTACGGATAGGGCCAGGCTCTGGAGGCCTGTGCATCATAGATGGACCAAGTACTAAGACCTGTACATTATGGACCAAGCTCTGGAGGCCTGTGCATTATAGATGGACCAAGTACTAAGACCTGTACATTATGGACCAGGCTCTAGAGGCCTGTGCATTACTGATGGGACCAGGCTCTAGAGGCCTATGCATCATAGATGGACCAAGTACTAAGACTTGTACATTATGGGCCAGGCTCTAGAGGCCTGTGCATTATAGATGGACCAAGTACTAAGACCTGTACATTATGGACCAGGCTCTGGAGGCCTGTGCATTATAGATGGACCAAGTGCTAAGACTTGTATATGATGGACCAGGCTCTAGAGGCTTGTGCATTATAGATGGACCAAGTACTAAGACTTGTACATTATGGACCAGGCTTTAGAGGCCTGTGCATTATAGATGGACCAAGTACTAAGACTTGTACATTATGGACCAGGCTTTGGAGGCCTGTGCATTATAGATGGACCAAGTGCTAAGACTTATGCATGATGGACCAGGCTCTGGAGGCCTGTGCATTATAGATGGACCAAGTACTAAGACCTGTACATTATGGACCAGGCCCTGGAGGCCTGTGCATTATAAATGGACCAAGTACTAAGACCTGTACATTATGGACCAGGCCCTGGAGGCCTGTGCATTATAGATGGACCAAGTACTAAGACTTGTACATTATAGACCAGGCTCTAGAGGCCTGTGCATTATAGATGGACCAAGTACTAAGACTTGTACATTATGGACCAGGCTCTGGAGGCCTGTACATTATAGATGGACCAAGTACTAAGACTTGTACATTATGGACCAGGCTTTGGAGGCCTGTGCATTATAGGATGAACACTTTTTTGGAAGCATTAAAAGGAAAGAAACATCCCTTATTGATAATACTTCCGTAAATGTTCCACGTTCCATGGCCTTGGAATAGGCTTCCCAGTCATGTCTTCTAGCCAGTAGGTGGTAGGCCTAACAACCTTTGTCACTCTGTAGGGGCCTTCCCAGTTTGGTGACAACTTTCCCATAGTGGGATCCTTGGTGTTTTGAAAGACTCTTCTTAAGACAAAGTCTCCGACTTGAAAGCTGACCATCTTGAGTCCCACCTTGGATTTGTTGACCATTCTCTGCTGATAGGCTTCCATCCTGATGCTGGCTTGATCCCTTCTCTCTTTAAGAAAATCCAAATTTTCCATCAGCTGCTGGTCATTGGATTCTTACTTGAAGGCTTCAGTTCTCAGAGTTGGCATACCGATCTCAACCGAGATTACTGCTTCTGTGCCGTAGGGAGTTTCAGAGGTAGGGGTTCTTCTGGTTGTTCTGTAGGCCCAAAGAACTCTAGGGAGTTCCTCTGCCCACTTTCCTTTGGCCTATTCCAACCTTTTCTTTAATCCATCAAGGATCGTTCGGTTGGTGACCTCTACTTGCCCGTTTGCTTGTGGATGGCCTGGAGAAGCAAAGTGTTGCCTGATATTGAGATTTTCACAGAATTTCTTGAAGCCTTTACCAGTGAACTGTGTCCTATTGTCAGAGATAATCACACGTGGTATACCGAACCTGCAAACAATATTTTTCCAGGTGAAGCTCTCAACTTCCTTCTCTGTGATATGTGTGAGAGGTTTAGCTTCGGCCCATTTAGAGAAGTAGTCAATGGCTACCAAGAGATACTTCCTGTTTGGTGGGGCCTTCGGTAATGGACCCACGATGTCCATCCCCCACTGAGCAAAGAGCCAAGGACTTGGAATCGGGATGAGCTCGTGACGAGGCTGGTGTTAATATGGGGCAAATCTTTGGTATTTGTCGCACTTCTAGACATACTCCTTAGCCTGCCTTAGCATGCTAGGCCCGTAGTAGCCCTGAGTCAGAGCTCGGTGAGCTATTGTTCTGCCCCCATTATGATTCTCCGCAAATTCCCTCATGTATTTCAGCTAAGATATATTGTGATTCTTCTGGAGCTAAGCATTTTAACAAAGGTTGAGAATAAGACCTTCTGTAAAGCTTGTTATTCAGGATTAGGTACCGAGCCGCTCTTATTCGGATTCTCCTGGCTTTGTTTTTGTCTTCTGGGAGGAGCCCGGACTGTAGGTACTGGAGGATTGGAGTCATCCAGTTCTGGGGCTGTTCAGTAATTCGAGCAATTTGGGCTTCCTCTATGCTAGATCCTGGCTGATAGGAGATTTTTATTGTGGAGTTTGATTCAGACTTTAGGTGGGATGCCATGTTAGCCAAAGCATCTGCTCTACAGTTCTGGCTTCTTTCAATTTTTTGGATAGCGAATGTCTGGAAGGAATGCTTCAAGTGGTTCACCAGTTCGGAGTATCGGAGCATCCTATCATCTTTGATGGCGAATTCTCCCAGGACTTGGCTTACCACCAATTGGGAGTCTGAGAAGACTTTGAGGTTCTGAGCCTCGCATTCCAAGGCAAGCTTTATGCCCAAGATTAGAGCTTCATATTCTGCTTCATTGTTGGAAGCTTTGAATCCCAAGCTGACTGCTTTTTCTGATGTGAGTCCATCAGGGGACTGTAATACCAGGCCTACCCCTGTGCCTTGATCGGTTGACGATCCATCGATGTAGAGCAGCCAGGTTCTTGAGGTTTCGTTGAGTTGTGCCTTGTCTTGGAGAGCCGGGGTGAACTCGGCAACAAAATCAGCCAAAGCCTGCCCTTTGATGGAGTTTCGAGGTACATACGATATGTCAAATTCCCTTAGTTCCACAGACCATTTCACTAATCTTCCCGATACCTCAGGTTTCCTCAGTATTGACTTCAGAGGATAGGCAGTTGGGATTTCAATTGGATGGGCTTGGAAATAAGGTCGAAGCTTTCGAGCTGATATGACCAGGGCGAATGCTAGCTTTTCTACTTCTGGATATCTCTTTTCTATGTCAAGTAGTGCCCTACTGACGTAGAATATGGGCCTCTGTACCCTCTGTCCTATCTGACTAATGCGGAGCTGACCGCGTTTTCAGAAACTGCAAGGTACAAAAGTAACTTTTCTCCCTGTACTGGTTTTGACAGAAGTTCTGGAGAGGCTAGATACTCCTTTAGTTCTTGAAAAGCTTTCTCGCATTCTTCCGTCCACTGCAAAGCTTTGTTGCCTTTCAGAGCTTTGAAGAAAGGTAGGCAACGATCAGTGGTTTTAGAGATGAATCTGATTAATGTCTTTTCTGGTTTTTGGAGACTTTAACCCAATCAGAGCTTGGATTTGAGTGGGGTCTGCTTCGATACCCCTCTGAGAGACAATGTACCCCAAGAATTTTCCCTTCGTCACCCCGAAGGTACATTTCGAAGGGTTAAGCTTCATCTTGTGCTGTCTTAGGATATCGAAGGTCTGGGCTAAGTGCTGGAGGTGACTACCTTTCTGCAGACTTTTGACTAGCATGTCGTCGATTTATACCTCCATGGTACTGCCGAACAGTGGGCTGAACATCTTGTTCACCAACCGTTGATAAGTGGCTCCAGCGTTCTTCAGACCGAAGGGCATTACTCTATAGCAGTAGAGACCTCGTTCGGTTATAAAGGCTATCTTCTCTTGGTTTGGAGGGTACATCTGAATTTGGTTGTATTCAGAGTAGGCATCCATGAAGCTCATGAGCTCGTGTCCCGCAGTGGCGTCAACCAACTGATCTATCCTTAGTAGTGGAAAGCTGTCTTTGGGGCACGCCTTATTGAGGTCTGTATAATCAACGCAGACTCTCCACTTGCCATTTTTCTTCTTGACCAGGACGGTGTTAGCTAGCCACTCGGGATAGAACACTTCTCGTATTATCCTGGCTTCTAGTAGCCTCTGGACTTCTTCATTTATAATCCGATGCCATTCAGGAGCAATCGGTCTTCTCTTCTGTCTAACTGGTGGGTGATCTGGATCTACCATCAGCTTGTGAGTTATAAGATTGGGATCTATCCCCTCCATGTCTTTGGTCTCCCAAGCAAAGATAGAGAGGTTGTCTTTCAAAAACTTAACTATCTTCTCCTGCTCGGTGTGTGTTAGGTCTGGGCCGATGTATAAATAACGCCCCTTTGATTCTGAACTGACCAACACTTTGATGGGTTCGCCAATGGGTTTGGCTTGGCTGTCTCGTCCCTTAGGGCTCAGGGGCTCTTCAATGCTGGATGGGCAACCTTCCATCTCGGGAGTGTGGGTGAGAACCGGATCTGCACAGTCCCGAGTGTACTGTAATTGCTATTTGGTGGCCTTCTTCTTGGGTGCAATAGCATGGCACTCCCGGGAGGTTGGCTGACACCCTTTGACAGAGTGAACGTTCTGGTTGTGGACATACTTCAGACACTGATGGAGGGTCGAGGTGACCGCCCCTATCTGGTGCAACCAAGGTCTCCCGATTATGGCGTTGTAGGGAGATTTCATATTCAACACCATGTACTTCGAGATGGTGGTCTTCTGCCCTTCATCTTTTCCTACAGTAGTAAGAAGGTCAATTCTCCCCAATGGGGTGCTGAGATTGCCATCAAAAGCTGCCATCACAGTAGTAGTAGGCTTGATGTTGTCGTGGTCCATTCCCATCTGTTTGAATGGTTCATGGAACAGTATGTTGACGGAGCTGCCAGTATCGACCAAGACTCTCCTAGTCTCGAAATTGGCGATTTTGAGAGTGATAACGAGGGCATCACTGTGAGGGCAGTGTACCCCCGCTAGGTCCTGTTTGGTGAATTGGATCTCCGGTGCTGGCTTGAGCCTCTTTTCAATATTGGAGATCTGCAATACGTTCGGGGCAACCTTGGCCTCCCGAGCGTATCTCTTTCTTGCCCTGTTGGACATTGTTGTAATAGGGGAGTCAGCATGGAGGACGTAGATGACATGGTTGTTCTACCTCTGAGGCTCATTTCGTCCTTCCCTCTACTCCTGCCTTTGCTCGGGCCTCTGGTCCGGCCGTTGTTGAGGTTTGTCTTCTTGGGGGTTCTGCTTTCCATCTTGCTTGACGAACTCCCGAAGACGCCCCTTCTTTATGAGTTGTTCTATCTCATACCGGAGAGTCCTACATGAGTTAGTCGTATGTCCATGATCTTTATGGAAATTACAATACTTACTTTGGTCCCGAAGACTGGGGTCTCCTTTGATTGGTTTCGGCCACCTCAGGTATTCCCGATCTCGAATCTGCCAGAGTACTTGGTTCGGTGTAGTGTTCAAAGGAGTAAAGTTAGTGAACTCCCTTGGTCCGGAATTGTACACAAGTCTGGGTGCTGTTCTCTTTTCTGGGCTCCTGGCCTTCTTTTTGCTGGAGTCTCTTCTGTGGTCCTCCTTCTTGTGGTCCTCCCTCTTCGAATTATCCCTCTGGGTTTGATCTTTGCCTTTCTAGGACGTGCGGTTGGCTTCTTCCAAGCTGATATACTTCCTGGCCCGATCCATTAATGCCGCCATGTCGGCTGGAGGGCTCTTTGTCAAGGAGTCTCTGAAGCCACCGTGGGCAAGTCCAGCAGTTAAGGCAGCTACAAGGAATTTTGGGCTGCAGTCAGTGATCTCCGTGAGTTTGGCATTGAAGCGCGCAATGTAGGCTCTGAGGGATTCCTCCTTAGTCTGCTTGACATTCAATAGGAATTCTGGTCCCCTTCTGAGCCTTCTGCTAGTCATAAACCTGTCCAAGAACTGTCTACCGAGCTCATAGAAACTGGTAATTGAGTTCGGAGGGAGGTTGTGGAACCACTTCAGAGTAGTTCCCTTTAAGCTGGTGATGAAATTTTGGCACATGAAAGCATCAGAGGCACCGTGAAGGGCCATCGTATGCTGGTAGTGCGAGAGATGATCTCCTGGATCTCCAGACCCATCGTACAGGGTGAACTTGGGCACCACGAACTTTATGGGCCTTTCTTCTGATATAATGGCGTGAGTGAATGGGTGGCCAGTGTTCCGAGCAGCCTGGCCAACTCGTCTTGCTCTAGAGGGTTCTGGGCACCTCTCAAAGCAATTGTTCGGTCCATAGACTCGGCGATTTCTTCTACCCTCCGTGGGTCTCTGAATCTGATATCTTGTGAACCCTACCTAACAGCCTCGGCTTCAAGGTAGTCGGGTTGATTACGTCCCTCGGACGGAAGAGGTTCCGAACCGAAGGGATTGGTGCTGCATGAGGATAAGGCTCCTGTGGTGCCGGATGTGCTCCCGAAGCCCTTGGAGTTAGGGCTCGAGTAGTGCTCCGGTAATGGACGTTAGGAATGAAGGCGAATGTTCCCCAGCCAGGGACTATTGATGGTTGTGGATCTCTGCCAACGCGAGCAACGCCCGGGGGGTGCCCAGGCTGGTTAGTTGGAGCCTGATCATGGGGTTCCTCATTCTCATTGGTAAGAGGAGGTTGTGTTCCTGCAGCGAAGTTGACCGGCGGGTTAGGAGAACCCGTTGCTTAATTCTGTGTAAGTGTTGCCAGCGTTCTAGTTATGGCAAGCAACTGTTCCTGCACCAGTTCATTGTGTTGTTTGATCGATTCGATCTCTTGTCATATTGGATCAACCGCTGGCCCCCTTGCACGAGGAGCAGGCGGCCGACGTTGAGTGTTTTGCGGATTCTGAGTATTCTATCGCGGTCGGAGATTTGGTGCCATGGTTTTCCGGTGAAGGAAAAGATAAGTTTGTGAATAGAGCACTTAGAGATTAGTCGTTCCCACAAACGGCGCCAAACTGATGCTGTACTTTTCGACTCGCAATAAGTATGGGCTCCGTGACCTATAGAACACTCAAAAAGATGATCAGATGACCACCGGATTGGCTCTAGCGGTAGCCCCTCCGATGCTTAAGTAAGTAAACTGAATTGAAAGACTGTATTGAAAGTCAAAGAATGAGCATGAAAATAAAGTGTACCTTTAGGGTTTGATTTATAGACCGTGGCCTTCCTAAGTTGATTAGGATTCGGAGCCATGAATATAGGGATTTGATCATCGGAGATTGCAGTTACCTTGTGGAGTATTGCATAGAGATAATCATAGATGGTAGTTTCCTTGTTGAAGACTGTTTCCGTGTTGAAGAGTGCTTCCTTATTCCCTGCTCGGCAACCGCTAAGGCGGTGACGAGGTCTGGAGTGTTGGTCTGGACCCTGTAATTAACTCTGAGATCCTTATTCAGATATATGTGCTCTGGAGGCATATGTTTGGTTGTTTCATTTGCTGGAAGCTCTGAATGTCCGAGCGCTTGACCACTGGTTGAGCGCGAGCCGAGTTAGCCGAGCGTGAGCTGGACTTAAAGGCATACGTGTCAAGTGCTGATTGGTTTTGCTCTTTTGTGGTATATCACATACATACATACATACATACATACATACATATATATATATATATGTATATATATATATATATATAGAATATTGCATTTTTAATAGTGAGGATTTTATCACGATGAATTTATGTGTCCTTCATCCTTATTTTGTTTTATTTTCTATCAATTATTATATGGTTCACTGTTAACAAATAATTACTTGAAGTAACATGAAATTTTTAATTTCAACAAATAATTTTTTACACTTGACACAGCATGAGATTTTTAATTTGATTTTGTGTACTTAATTCTATACATGTAACATGTAAGTGTCTCTCTCTCTATATATATATATATAAATTTTATTTTGAAGTTTATCTAATTATGCAAAAGTGAATTTTGGTATTCTTTTACTATTTAAAAAAGAGTTGTGTTTAGTAAAATTAAAAATTTGAGAAAAATTTGTGTGTAAATTTAACAAATTTTAGAAGAATCGGTTTTTAATTTTTAAAAACTTTGATCAAGATTATAATACAGAAATAAAATTTTTAAAATTTTCGAGAACCACCTGAATCCGCCGGTTTCCCTGGCCCCTCCATTTGGGCTACTGATGTGATTGAAAATGTGTAAGCGGAGGCGCCCAAACACGACAATCTGTCTCACGTGTCTGCTAAAGGATAAGCTTGATGGTCACACTCAAAAAGACATAAAATATGGTACCATGAACTCATTTAATATGCCTTCCTTTTTTCTACGATGTGGCTGTCCAATGCACGGGTACTATGAACTCTTTGTTCTTTTGGGTAAAGGTTAAATAACATTTTTATCACATTTAAATAGTTTTACAAATCTTGTAATATGAAGACAAATTTTTAAAATCTAATTAAGTTAATCTTTAAAAGTAGTCATAAAATTACTTGGTTGTCTTAATTTAATCAATAATGAGACACTTTTTTAAAACTGTATCTCAAATTTTTATTTTAAATAATGTGATATGAAATTTAAAATAATATTTTAAATCATATAACTAATATTACCCTGTTATGTCAATGCTACATTATTTGAAACATAAAAAAAGAGATACAAATTTGAGATGAATAGTATTTTTTTGATATTTTAAAATTGGATAAATGACGTTGAAATTTTTTTAGATTTATGACAATTACACTGATTTTTCATACTTAACATAATAACATACAAATATTTCATTTCTATTAATTCTTTTTCTTTAGAATGATAAAACTACTCTTTTCATATTATTTTTTTTGCAATTTATTAAATTTTCATCAATATTTTTTATTTTTTAAATAAATATTGATAAAAACCTTTACTTTATTTTTATATAAAATAAAAAAAGTTATTTAAATTATTTTTTTAAAATTAAAAAATAAAAAAATCATTAAAAAAGTTAGAAAAAAATTAATCAAAATTTTAAAAAATATAAAATAAATAAAATAGAAAATTTTGTTATTTTGAAAATAAAAATTAGCAACAGATAAATATTTATATATTTTTAAATAAAATAAAAAAATTAATATAATTTTAAAAATATAAAAAAATAGTAATATAATTTTAATAAACAAGTGAGATTAATTTAATTTGCTCTTTAAAAAAATTTGAAACAGACACTTATATGTTGTCAGCAAACCTGTTAGTGTCAGTGTGGCAGCCAGCACTTAATCGGTTCTCTGGTGTCCCATACCATTTTTTTAGTATCTTGACTATTAACCGCTCTCTTACTTTTCTCTCTCTTTCCTTTCTAACTTTTCCTTCTCTCCCTTTCCTATATATTGTATAAAATATTTGAAAAATATTATTGGATCTTTCGGCTGTTGATGTGATTGAAAATTTGAACTAGTAGTTGGAAAGCAAAGAAAGATGGTACGAATGATAACAAAGTTTAAGAATAATATTACAATAATATATGACTTAATTAACGTGGCCTCCTTTTTCCAAGTGAAATGTCATATGGGTTGAGCTAGCGGAAGTTAAAAACGCCTTAAAGATTCCATGTCAAAAATCAAAATGGCTGCGCTTTCAATAGCCGACCCCACCCACACTGTAATTGTCTGTTTCTTCTCATTTTCAACACCTTCTCGATGCAGTTTCTTTTCAAACTTCTGCTCCTTTTATAATATTTTAATAGAAAAACTGACTTCACCTGTAATAAAATATTATTATCAATCAAAATGAAATAAAATACTAGTACACCGGAGGTAGCTCACTCTTTCCATCAGATCAGACATGTAATTTATTTCTTTTGCTTAATTAAAAATTAAATTACATGGGTTTATATCTGCTAAATTCTTATATAATTATTGGACTTAAAACCTTCTATATCCTGTACTAAGAATATGAATCAGTTCAATTAATTGTATCTCCATCCTATAAAAAAAAAAAAAAAAACAAATTAGCCTTGGGAAGATTCAAAACTATATAAGTTAACTTCTTCAGTGTATAACTCTTTTGTTGTTATTATATATAAGTTTATTTTTATAAAAGCTATTTAAAATAATTCATACTTATAACAATATTTATAACGTAGTAGAAAAACTGCAATAGGAGTTGAGCGCGTAAATTTTTTTTGATAACCAAGTTACACAGAAATTACTTATCCAATAAGAGAAAAACTCTCCAATTTTGAAATCGAAATATTATTGATAAATTGTATAATAATAATTGAATACATCATGTTTATAAGGTTAAGAGATTACAAATCCGAATAGAAATTTGTTAATTTCTAAAAACCTATTACAAATAGGAAAGTAGGAAATCTAAAAAATAGAAAAAATTTGGAATAAATAAAATTAGTACATTTTGAAAAATTGGAAACTAGATAAGATAAGGCAAAAATAGCCATAAATGGAACCCCATTTTGAATTTTCTAGACAAAGTAATAACAACTCTAAAAAAATTATTTTAAATGGTAAAAATAATCTAAATGAAGAAATTTGACGGAAATCTAGCTTAGGCCATAGGCAGAATCGATGCCTATTGTCCATTTTTTCGTTTTGAGTTAAAATAGTGTATTAGTTCCCAAAAACATGATCGATCAATTCTGCGTCTACTAATACTTTTGCTTGGAATGAGAATTGGAACACTTATATTACTCCCAAAAGGCTTCAAAAACTTGTTCTACATCAGCCCCTCCACTTGAAGAGAACTTGACCTCGAGTTGCAATCTAGATAGAGAGACACTTCTACATGGTACTCATAAATATCAACAACATTGAAGGATCTTGAAACTCTTATGGTTTCTGGTAAATCAACAACATAGGCATTGTCATTGATTTTGTGTACAATTTTGCAAGACTCGTGTTTCTTTAGCTTCAACTTACTGTAGCTCTCAACTAAAAACCTCTATTTGCACAAGAAGACCATAACAGAATCTCATTCCTTGAACTCCTTGACTCGTCTATACTTATCTGTAGCCTTCTTGTACTTGGCATTAGTCTTTTTCAATTTCTGCTTCACTTCAGCACTTACCACTTAATCTTGTTGTGTCATGTTATCTGTTACAATACTGACATCTTGCTGCTTAGGCAATTAAACCAAGTCAAGTATATGCTTTGACGGAGTGATGTGGACAACTGCAAAATGTGACTTTCTTGTAGCATTATGAACAACATTTTTGTATGCGAACTCAACTTATGGCAAAACATGATCGCACTGCTTTGGTCTATCTCCCCAAATACTGTGAACTAAGTTGTCCAATATTTTTTTCATCACCTCAGTCTCACCATTAATTAGGGGATGTGATGTAGTACTGCGCTTCAAGGAAGTATCAAACATTTGTCATAAAGTAATCAAAAAATAGATAAGAAATTTTGTGTCTCGATCTAAAGTAATGAATTTTGAAACTCCATGGAGTCTTACAATTTATCAAAATAATAGTCGTGTTTATGTGTGAAACATTAGAAGTCTTTTGGCATGGAATGAAGTGCATCATATTGGAGAACCTGTCAACAACTACAAAAATGGAATCTACCTTTCATTGTCTTCGAGCTATTTCTTACACAAAGTCCATAGACAAGTTTTCCTAAACAGAATTAGGAACTAGTAAAGAAGCATAAAGACTAGTGTTTTGTGACTGACCTTTGATACTTGGCAAGTATAGTACTTTCTAACATAATTACCAGTATCCCTCTTGACTTGTGGCAAAAAATAATGCTCCTCCACGCGATGTAGATCACGAATAAGTTTCTCTCGCAGTGATGTTTGGGGGATGTACAAATGGTTGCCCTTGAACAAGTACCGCTCATGCATATAGAAATCTGCAATAGCTTAAGACTTCTTGCAAGTGGCCCAAATTTCCTTGAAATCTGCATTTTTTTTAAACAATGCCTTTAGGAACTCAAATCCCACAACCTCTAGAGCTAAGGTCACTGTAATACCCCAATTTCGTAACTGACATGTTTTGTATATGAGAAAACTGTTTTGGGAATGAAATGTCAGGTTTAGCTAATTTAATGCCTATTTTTAATAGTGATAAAACTCGAATTAGCTAATTATGGAAAACTCGAGAAAATAAAAACTGACATTGGACCTTGGTCAATGGAAGATATTCTGAGTAGGAAGTGACAGAAAGAAACTGCACTGAAAAAGGAGTCACAGATTGGGAGTTAAGGCCAAAACAGTGAAACTGGAATTTAGCGACAACCAAACAGGGCCTTAACCAGAAAATAAGAGAAAATGGTCACTTGGGAGGCCAAAGGGAATTGAACCCTTGACCTACCAAGGTAAGCAACTTTGTCCCAAAAAGTTACCAACTAGGCTGTTGGTTACTTTGTGCATAAATACAGCAATATATGTATATAACCTATAATCTACTCAAGTCACCACCCAAATTGGCCAATGGCCTTACATGCAAGACTCCCATTATTAGCTTACCTCATCTCCTCTCACATCAGTTTTTCAATCAACCGAGACTCCATTGCTATGCATATTTGAATACATATATGAGAGACATCATAATGGTCAAGATACACCCCCATCCACCAACCAAGTTGCATGCAAAACCTAAACCATGGCTTTGAAGACAAACCACCTAGCAAGCTGTGTGCTGCCATGTCTCTATATATATATTAGGTTGGTGAATGCATGAGAGGTTTGGAGTGTGGAGAGAGAGAGAGAGAAGGGAGATTGTGCATGCAAGTGAGAGAGGGAATTGGCAATTGAAGTAAAGGCTTGAGGATTTCATGCATGACCTGAGGAACTTGAGGACACTGTGAGAGGTCTGGGTCGAGCCATAACCGAGAGGGACAGCACTGTGAAGGTAAAAATTCTAAATTATCTTCAATTCTTGTTTTGTAGATTTTGAATTATTTTGATGAGTTGCTACGGGTATAGACTACATGCATGCCTCATTATTGACTCTAGGAACTGTTTTGAGTGTATAGCATGGCTTAGAGGTCTCGGATAGGTCAAAACCCATGAAACCCGAGACCAACCTCCATTGATGAACCTTGGAAAACCCAGGTCTGAATCGACCATAACAGTTCAGAGTTTTGAGTGTCAAGGCCTGAAATAGACCCCAAGAGGATCTCAAATATGTACCTACGCGACCTCGAGACTCACTGTAGCCCCACGAAATTGGAAATGAACCTACGGGTTTAAAATCCAATCCGTTAAAACTCGAGACTAAACTGAAATATATAAATAGGGTCTTGATCCTTAGAGTTTGTAGGTCACGTAGCTTCAAACCACACACGAAATGGTTGAGAAATGAGGATGCTAGATCGAGTTGCAGGTCACGGTTACCCTTTTGAAAACAGAACTTGTTGGGTTGATTTGATGCCCAAAACCGATGCCAAAGTGTTGGTGTGACCCTCAGGAGTCGATACCACCCGAAAACAGCAAGAAACCGTACCCTAAAACTCACGAAATAGAAGCTAAAAATCTGCAGAAAATAGGGCAACACCGAGTCAGTTTGTGGAGAAGATGGAGTTGACTCGGCCGAGTCGACCGAGTCGATCGAGTCGAGCTGGGTTGGGCCGAGCCAACTCGGACACGTGTCTGTCCCAGGGACTGCCACTGCATTAATAAAGCTACGTCGTTTTGAATAAACTAGTTTTTAAATTATTCTAGGGCTGACGTCATCGTGGCGTCAGCAACGTAACAGACCGGTCAGAACCGGACTGAACCGGACCCGTTCAGTTGTAAAGAGACTGAACCCTTTGGTTCAGTTTTGAACTTTTAAATATTTGCAAACTGACCCCCACTGTTTGACAGAATTATACTAAGGCCCAGATTTTTAAAATCTTTTGCAATTATACCCCTGAAAAATTAAATAAAATAATAAAATAATTATTTAATTATTTTATTAAAAGGGGATAATTACTATATTGCCCCTGGACCCTAAACGAGTCAAACCAAGTCCGAATTTAATGATTGAATAGTGTAATCTTACTATTTCGGGCATTCCGGACTCAATGGTGGAGTCCGATTTGTGAAACCAAGTCCCGAAAAATACAGACATGTAAAGGGTAAATGACCATACTGCCCCTAATGACACATAGGGCCAAATTTCACTGAAAGATAGTCCATTTTAACTATGTTGGACATTCCGGACTCAATGGTGAGGTCCGTGACTGCAAATAAAGTACCGAAAAATACAACATATGAAATTACCATAATACCCCTGACACTGTACAAGGCCTAAATGAAGTCCGATTAAAACGGAATTAATACTAGTGATAGACCTGACACTTGTGAGACTGTATACATGATTAGATGACGAATCCGAGACAGAAATTATGTGACGGCAAAAATGACCAAAATACCCCTGACATACCCGAACCCAGATGTAAAAGCCGAGAGAGTCTAAATTGACTTTCTTCAACCTTCCGAACTCAATGGTTAGGTCCATAATATGAAAATCAGAACCGATAAATGTGTGAAGGCACTGAAACCCTAAGCCAAATGCTTAAGAGGTAAGACCTATGAACTAGCCACTATAAGTTAGTTCCATGAAACCCATCATAGGATAGACTTACTCAGTCTAAGGTCATGAGTTGATAAATCTCTATAAATTGTTTTAGGCTTAAGGAGAAAAAGAGGAAGGCTCCGTTCATAGCTTCAAACTCAAATATTGAAGGTGAGTAACTTCTGACACTGTTTAGTTACTGTTCCTTGATCTGCTAAATTGTTTCGAATACTATATGTTTTAAATGCAATTGTTTTAAATGCATGCTTTTATCACCGATGACATGGTTTTAGTTTCTCAAATGATTAACTATACTTCTGATTGATATGCTAGCACTCTGAACCGTTTATCTGTTTTGATCTATTGAACTTGACTTGGATTTATTGAACTATTAATTCCAAACTGATTTACTTAACCATGTGATTTAAGCAAAGATTGAATTCGAAACTCTTGCCTGGATATCTGTGTTACTCACTGGGCTTTTAAAGCTCATTCCATTATTTTAATAATTTCAGGGGGACTCTCAGATGGACAGGTTTAGCAGGTCCAGAACTTAGGGAGAAAAAGTTGGAGACCCCCAGATAGAATGATAACCCATTTTTGAGAATCTATACCATTTTTGTACTTTTGTGTAACTGAACAGATTATGACCTTTTGTAGTGAAACTGTTTTGTAATCTTAATTAAGATAGGTCTGACTATGATATATCTTGAATGCTCTACCAAGTATACATGTATGCATTCTCATGTGAAAATTCCGCTGCTTAAACTATATATGTTGAATGCATTATGCTTGGGATTTAGATCGGAATGGCCTTTGGTTAGGATTACCGTCGGGGTTTTGTTTTCAAAAAAAAAAAAAAAAAAACTGATAAAACCCGATGGGTGCCTAACTGGCCTTTGCCACGTACCCCAAATCCGCACAGGGTGGGTCTGGGGGATGTGACAGTCACAATAAGACTAGCCGTTCTGCTTAAAATATTTGTAACTCGACTCAAGCTACCAAATTTGTGTTTGATAACAAAAGGGAATTTCAAAAATAAAGTAGACCATCTCATATACATCTTGTTCAAGTGATTTTGGTTATTGGTGTACTTCAAAGCTTGGTGATCCGTGTACATTACAAACTCTCTTTGCATAAGGTAATTCTCTCAACGCTTCAAAGCTCGAACAATTACATAAAACTTTTGATTATAAGTACTTTATTTTTGGTGAATCTCATTCAACTTCTTAATAAAGAATGCCATTGGTCATTTCTTTTAAGACAAGACTACCCCAATGCCAATTCCATTCGTATTATAATTCGCCTCAAAGATCTTCTCAAAGCTAGGCATGACCACAACTAGAGCGGTGCACAACTTCTCTTCAATCAAGGTAATTTTTTTTTTTTTTACCTTTTCACTCCAATGAAGCTTTCCTTTCTTCAAGCATTCTATGATTGAAGTTATAATGACACTAAAATTGTGAATGAATCTATGATAGAATGTAGCTAGGCCATAAAAGTTTCGAACATCGCAAACTATTTTCATTATTAGCCAATCACGAATTGCTCGCACATTATTTTTATCCAAATAAATACCATCTGCACTAATCACATAGCCTAAAAATAAAAAAACCCTGTTAGTCATAAAACTACACTTTTTAATGTTGATATACAACTTACTTTTACACAACATTGTTAAAATCTTCTACAAATGATCAAGGTGCTCCTCTTTGAGTTTGCTATAGATAAGGATATCATCAAAGTAAATAACAACAAACTTCACAACAAAATGTCACAATGTCTGGTTCATGACTCACATAAAGGTACTAGGTGCGTTGGTCAAACCAAAAGACATCACCAACCACTCATACAAGCCATCCTTTATCTTGAACGTAATTTTCCATTCATCACTAGACCTAATCCAAATCTGATGGTAGCCACTACGAAGATTAATATTAGAAAAAAACTTTGAACCCTTAAGCATATTAAGCGTTTCATCCAAGTGTGGAATAAAAAATCTGTACTTGATGGTGATTTTGTTAATGGCTCTACAATCTCTGCACATATGCCAACTAACAACATTCTTTGGCACCAACAAGGTTGAAATTGCACAAGGACTCATGCTCTCTTGAATGAACCATTTTTTCAACAAATCTTTTACCTTTTTTTATTAGAATCTTATTATCTTTTGGACTCATTTTGTAATGGGCCAAATTTGGAAGGCTGGCACCAGACACTAGATCAATGTGGTACTAAATGTCCCTCATTGGAGATAAGAAATTGGGTAGATCATCATAAATTAACTTGCTAAATTTCTCTAACAATGGTTGCAATTTTTTTTGGCACAACCACTACTATTTTTTCCTTTGGATCCTTAATCACCAATTCTTTAACCTCCAATGCCTCATTCGCTTTAGCCACAAATTCTGTTTCAGAGCTAGAAAAAACTAACATAGACTATCAATCCACTTTAGAACTGTTGTGTGCTTCCCTCCCCAAGTAAACATATAAGCATTATCTTTGCCTTTTGTCAATCCAGATTTTGAATGCAATCTTGTGTGCTCCCCTCCCCATGTAAACATATAAGCATTATCTTTGCCTTTATAAGTAATATCAACATCATATTGTTATGGTCTACCTAATAACAAATGACTAGCATCCCTATCAATTATATTATAGATGACTTCATCATGATTATGTTTAGCAATTGAAATAAGAACACTATAAAATTATGTTACCTTCACCGTTGGTTTTTTTTTTTTTTTAATTCAACCAATTGTGTAAGGAGAATGATATGTTTTTGTAGGCAGCTTCATATGATCCACCGATTTCTTAGCCACAAAAGTTTTGCAACTTCCACTATTGATAATTAAGTTACAAACATTTCGATTAACTGTACAACAAGATCGAAAGATATTATGGCATTGATTCATGTCTAATTACTTTAGTGCATACAATAACCTTTGCAATATACAACTAATTCGCACTCCGTATTCTTCAATGAATATTGTCCCTTTATAAAAATCATATTCTCCAACAGCTTTCTTGTCATCTACTTCCTCCAAAGCCTCTTCGTTCTGAACATAATTAATCGGACGTTAATCTCGACAACTATTGGAGTGGTATCCAGATTTCCCATAACGATAAACCATACAAGGTGTAGGCTTAGCGTAAAGATTCACGATCAGGAGTAGAAACTACTATCTTTGAAGGGCTTCTACTGGCACTGCCATCTATATGATTCACCTATTGCGATCTAGTTTGGATACGTTGAATAAGAGATTGAACTGTTGCTGCTTGAACACCCTTTCCTTTATCACTAATAGCATGTGAGGACTCAAGAAAATTCCTACAAAAGGGTACTAAACTCGAGCTCCCAGCCTTTCTTTCTCTCTCCAATAGTTTTGCCTTTAACGCCATATTATTACAAGCCTTATCAACAGTTCACAAAACTTGTAAGTCAATTTTATCACAAATTGAAGGCATGAGTCTGTTCAAATATCTCACCACCCTCTGTGCTTCTGTCTCAGCCATATTATTACAAACAAATAATCTATTCAAGCCCGTTGTATAATAAAAATTGAATGGCTGGCTTGGGTGCAATTTTGGTATGCTTGAAATAGGTACCAATCATAATTTAGAGGGAGAAATCTATTCATCATGTATTGCTTTATCATCCTTCAAGTTCAAACTCGTTGCTTGCCTTCTTGTTGTTAGTTTCATTACAATTGATCCTACCAAATTGTTGCTCCACCTTTAAACTTCAAAGTGACAAGCTTAACCATTTTGTCCTTTAGAACCTCCATCATGTTTATGATCAACCTCAAAAATCCAATCAAGAATTTAAGATTTCCATTAAAGGCAATGATGTCATCCTTCATATGATAATCCTAAAACACTCGGTTCTTTCTCGTAGGCCTTTGAATCTCATAGTCCTCCTCATTGCTAGAATATGATACATCTCTATAAGCAAGTTGCCTTTGGCGACATCGATTTGTATGGCTTTATTAGCAAGCTAGCCTCAGGAAAATTCTCTGCCATAGTTTCTATCAATTGGAGGGCCTTTAGGGGCATTAAGATTGAGTCCCATAAGCGTCTCTTGTAGCGCACCAAACTGATTATTGATGTGTGCAAACTGTTACCTGTGTTCATCAATTGTCGCCTATAAAACCTCTATCCCACGACCAATGTCAATTGGATTTGTATTTTTGACTCTGTTGTTTGCCATTGAGCCAAGAAAATCCTTGCTCTGATACCAACTAACGCAACACGAAAACGTGAATAGGAATTGAGTATGTCGAATTCTTTGGTAACCAACTAGCACGAAAATTACTCGCCCAACAAGAGAATAATTTTAAAATTGAAATATTATTGATAAACTGTATAATAATAATTGAATACAACATATTTATAAAGCTAAGAGACTACCAATCCGAATAGAAATTTGCTAATTCCTATACTAAACCTATTACAAATAGGAAACTAGGAAATGTAGAAAATAAAAAAATTTTGGAATAAAAAAAAGAGATTTTTTGAAAATTTGGAAACTAGATAAAATAAGAAAAAGATAGCCACAAACGGAATCCCATTTT
Source organism: Nyssa sinensis (assembly GCA_008638375.1). NCBI lineage: Eukaryota > Viridiplantae > Streptophyta > Magnoliopsida > Cornales > Nyssaceae > Nyssa > Nyssa sinensis. The sequence continues at coordinate 24,826,853 of CM018046.1, forward strand.
GAATTCTCTAAACAACGTAATAACAAATCTAAAACTTATTATAAATGATAAAAAAAAGTCTAATTGAAGGCCTAAATAAATGAATTTGGCCGAAATCTAGCTTAGGCCATCGACAATGCTAATGAGCATTACCCATCTCGTCGTTTTGAGTCAAAGTAGGTTTCAGTTCTCAAAAACATGATCGATTAATTTTGCCTCTACTAATATTTTTGTTTGGAATGGAAAGTAGAACGCTCTCTTTACTCCAAAAAGGTTTCAACAAGTTGTACAATTTAATTTGGATTTTGAACTAATCTAAAGTAATTCAATATATCAAAATTGAGGAGCATATTTACAAAATTTAATAATGTTAAAGAAAAGAAAAGGTAAAAAAAATAATAATTATTTGAATAGCCTCTTTAATGTTTGAGAGTAAAAGTAATTTATAAAAATAGCAGATAAGTGAGTTTAGTTGGACAATTTGAAGAGATGCCATTATAAGGAAGAAGTGAGAATGAACTGGTCACACGTGCCGTTGACGGTGATGCTTTCCTGTTGAGGATTCTGGTGTTGTAATTGGACGGCAAGGGCATGCATTAACAAGGACAAAGGTGGGAAGGGGGAAGAATATATATGCACAGCACATGACATTCGTTGAATTTGTTCAATTGGAAAAGGGGAGATGTAAGTGTACGTAACACATGGGGTATCCTAGTACTTGATATGTGGTGGCGTGGATGCACCGCCCAATATTGTCTCCCTTTGTCCTCTTAGCAACCATACAGACACCCCACCCCCACTCCTTGTCCATCTCCATCTATTGACCTTCGGCTGCATGCGTACCCAACAATTTATATATCTGCATTTGTTTCATGTGGGCGGCTTGCTTTTATATATGCATGTTTTCACATCATTCTTCCTCCTTGTCGTACGTACAATTGATTTAGTCTATCTGTCATGCAGTCAGTCAGTCACACACACCTTGCACATGTCCTTTCTCCTTTCTCCTTTGCCCTTTGCCCTTTGCCCGTTGCCCTTTGCCCTTTGCCAATCTCTATCAGCCTACTAATCATGGCTGCGTCTCAATGAAGATCTCGAGTCATTCTCTAGTTTTTTCACGGGGAAGGTACATTTGTTCCACTGTATTTACCTCTAATGTCAACCCCACATGTCGTGCAACACGACTCATCACACCTATGTCAACTTTAAGAGTTATTTTTTGAATGATTAGTTAGTGGATATTCCTCAACACAGGGATCTTTTTCCTTTGAATTATAATATGTGTTTGAAAATTATTACATTTTATATGGACCAAAGTTTCATCCTATTCTTCCTTTCCTATTGGCCTTCATTACTTTGCATAATCAACGCCAACCAAGTCACTATGATCGTTACCAGTAGCGAATTTATAAATACCACTTATAAAAACAAATTTTTTTGGAAATACAAAGGATGATGGTTTTGAAAATTTTGGGGGCTGATGCAACTATTTTTGGCTCGTCAAGGATACGACCGTCGCTGCGAATGAACCTGCAAAGAAATAAGATGAAAAGCCACCGGGATGGCTCCGGTGGGTAGCCGCTCCGATGGTTCAATGAGATCAAGTAGAGAGAAAATCACTTGATGTAATAATATCTTCTTCTTATTACTTCAGTCAAAATCAGATCCTATATACATACCTTTTCCAGTGTATTTATAGGTTAATAGAATTTTGTTTTTTGTGCTAAGCGGTGGATGCAATGATATCTTTATGTCACTGTCCATTATTGATTTTACAGCGATGTAGGGTTAAGACTTATTTCGTCTTTGGTCAGAGCTAGACTCTGTGGTCTGTCAGGCGGCACAGAATTCATTATGACGGCACACGTCATAATAATTTTTGTAAATAGTTGTCCTATCACGACATTGGTATTCCGAGATACTCTGGTAGTGACTTCGGTAGCCTTAAGAAACAACCTAGGATATTGTTGAGTGTATCGGAATGAAATAACCTCTTTATACTTATTTTGACAAGTTTATATAATTCAAGCTAGACACGTGTCAGGTCCTAATTGGGAGTATATTTTTGGTGTATCAAGGGCTATGGTGGATTAGCTACTGATCTTTACAATCTGCCACAGTACCCTTAAATTCACTTGTTAATATAAAATAAAACTTTCAAATTTTATTATAGCATGTTGTGTATCAAAAGTCATACAAAACTTGGAATACAAAATTAATAACTTATTATGACTCAAATTGACGTAGCGCAAAACATAATCGAATGGATATGAACAAATTCAATATTTAAGAACGGGGAAATACTCACCTAACAAGATAACATTTCTAAAATTTAAAATATGAATATTATTGATAAACTTTGAATAATGAAGGCCTATTAGATCATATTTATAAATAGGATAAATTACATTGACATTTTCTGAGATTTATGACAATTACACTGACATCCCTTGATTTTTCTTAAATTACATTGACCTCCCATACTTCACTTAAAAATATATAGATATCTCCCTCTTGCTAATTTGTTTTTCTCCAGAATTATGAAACTGTGAAGTTACCAACTCATTTAAAAGCTTAAGCCGTTAGAAATGGTGTAACTTTATTATTATATTCTCTAACACGCCTCCTTACGTGTGGCTACTTTGAGCCTACATGTGTCAATTCATATTTTTTTTTGGGTGACGGTGAGATTTGAACTCAGGACTTTTGGCCTGCTCTGATACCATGTAAAGTTACCAACTAATCTAAAAGCTTAAGCTGTTAGAGAGGGTGTAACTTTATTATTGTATTCTCTAACAGAAACTACCCATTTTATTTATTTATTTTTGCATTTTTCCAATTCTGACTAATTTTTTCTAACTTTTTTAAAAGATTTTTTTTATTTAAAAATAAATTTAGGGTAAATAACTTATTCTTATTTTATATAAAAATAAATTTAAGGTTTTTATCAATATTTATTTGAAAAATGAAAAACAATTGGTCATAATTTAAAAAATTGAAAAAAAGAAATATGAAATGGGTAGTTTTGTCATTTTGAAGAAAAAATTAATAAGAGGGAGGTATCTGTATATTTTTAGGTAAAGTAAGAGAGATCAGTGTAATTTCATAAATCTCAAGGGAGATTAGTGCAATTGTCATAAATGTAATGGGAGATCACACTACAAAAAAATGTATTTTTCGTGACACACATTATTAGCGACGCACTTTGTGTCGCTAATAGTGCATTTTCGCGACACATAATGGGGCGTCGCTAATAATAAAAAAAAAGTAATAAAAAAAATTAATTTCCCGTGTGAAAAATAGGCGCGAAACTATTAGCGATGCCAAAGTGGCCATTAGTGACGCACATGTGCGTCGCTAATAGTTGAAGCGTTTAGCGACGCATAGTTGTGCGTCACAAATAGTTAGATAAATTAAAATGTTGTCATATTAAGTACAATTAGCGACGCTCATGGTGTTATTCGCGACGCACGGTGGGCGTCACCAATGCTCATGGTGGGTTTTTCACAACTTTTGTGCATGCTGCCTTTTATAATTTCAGCTTCCTATTAGGATTGAAAGTTTGAAATCCCCAACCCCAATCGATTGTAGAAATTGGAGCCCTAGGGTGCCCTACGACTTGCAAACTCCAACTGCTGCAGCTCGACCTCCGATCATCGTCACTCGCAGGGACGTGCGATCTCAGGTACGATGGATCTTCTTCTTCTTTTTCTTTTTTTCTCCTTCTATTCTTGGTTTTTCTTCTTCTTCCCGATCATTTATGTTCTATTTCCTTTTTTTTTTTTTTTTCCGCTTTTTGCTTTTTTGGTATCTTGGTTTTTTGCTTGGCCATTTCTATTTTTTGCAATAGAATACCTGTATGTATCTTTGTGTGTAATGGAGTTCATCTTATCTGGGAAAATCTGTAGATTCTAACTGGGTTTCTACATCTGAAATGGTGGCGGTACCTTATGTTTGACTGCACTGGCACCAAAACGGGCATGATGTATTGGGATTTTGTCTCTGTATTTAATCAAACTTATGGTGGTTTTATTTATTATTTAAATAAAAATGGGAACTTGATTCTTGTCTTTGGATTTTTCTAGATCATATATCTCAGAGTTTTGTGAAGAATGATTCTACTTGACACAATATTAAATTTTATTTTTAGCTGCGAAACTGCTCATCGTGGCTAAAATGTGGGTTATGTGTTTTGTTTTCTTCTCTGCTGCAGTTCATGTTGAATCTGAATTTGATGAACTACTTTAGAGGGGATTTTAAGTGGGAAGAAAATAAAAGTGATTAGTTTTGATGAGCCTTTTTTTCTTCTGGGGTTTGTTGGGTGGGCTCTCATTTGTCTTGTTGTTGGTTTTGTGGGTGTATAGCCAATAACCAACAGTCTGAAACTAAGGAATCTGTTAATTTACTTTTGCTTTTATTTATGCTTTTTCAATTCATTTATTTGGACTAATATTGATTCTTACTTCTCCGATGAAAAAGGTCCATAATAACTCTCTCTAGTTTTGTTATTTGATGCTGGCTATTATTGTGTATGAAAATTCAGATTTGTGGTTGAGTGTTGACAGGTTCACATGGTCAAAAAATCTGGTATGGTTGAGTACTGGGCATTGTGCAATAGGCTCTTGCTATTGTATTTATAGGTCAGGTTGTGTTCAAAAATTATAAGCGTGGTTAAGCGATAAAATTGTTGAAAATAAAATTAAAATATTTTAAATTTAAGTTTCTTCTGCACAAATTGTTTATAGCTAAAACTTAAAAAATAGAACTGTATGACACGTATCGTTTGATTTTTCACCCTTGTGAACATTCTTCTTACTATTATCATATCTTTGCATTTTCATTTCCAGGATGCCCAAAAACAGTTTCAATCATGTGAGCAAGCTTAGTTTTGATTCTTTAGATGTCTTCACTGGAAAGCATCCCTTAATGGAGTCCAATATTCTTATGGTTTCCTTGCATCTTATCTCACTAATTTCAATTCACACGAACTATATATATACATTATCTTTATTATCTTTTATTTTAAATTTATACATTATCAATTATCATTTAAACCTGCAAACACAAAAGGATATATAAACTTCTATTTATAAGAGACCACAAATTCAAAATAGATAATATAGTTTACTACTATTTTTTCTACCAACCGCAATATTTTTTTTTCTCTCATTTATTTGGAACCATGGTCTCAAAATTTGTAAGCTTTATAAAAAATCGGATTTAAATTAATAGAAAAAATTTGATTGCAAAGTGATCATATTCAAATAAATTTGAAAAGAAAAAATAATTTGAACAAGATATTTTTGTCATAATAATAAAAGTAAAGTGTAAAACAAAAAAAAATCCCTACTTTTATATATAGCATGAACTGAATCTATGAAATTAACCTATAATATCATACCATTTGAACAAGATATAAACATTTTAGAAGATACAAAAGAACCATCTTATCAGATAACAATATGTGATTAGTGGACTTCATGAACTAAGTCATGAACTCGGTTCATGCAGGAACTTTTCGTCATTGTTACTCTTGTTGCAGATATGGTAGAGAGAACCTGCCATGTCATGTTGTTAACGAGTGTTCTTTTTCTTTTTATGGTTGGCCTTAGGGAGGGCAAGTTCTGCCTAACTGTTTAACCCTTTAAGTTGAACATTTTAGACACACATACACAAACCCCATCACAAAAGTTATTTATTTATGCCCCTTCAATTTTACTTTAAACTATTCCTATTTGTTAAGTTATTTGGAGTTGAGACTTGTAAATCTTTTATTAGTCTTAACTTTTTGGAGAAGGGTAGTGTTTGTAACTAAATGATCATGTAACTCAATGTAATAATTGCATTCATATAAGCCTAGCCCCGTTCGGGAGTCATTTTCATCACATGTGAATCTTGTCACAAAATTTATTCGCGATTGGCTTGTGTATATGAAATCGATTCTTGAATTGTCCAGAGAGGACAGTTCGGGAATGCATAAATTTGCATTGCAATCAATGACTGATGCTTGAATATTCCACTATGATAAAATTTCAGCATGGTCTTCTATTGTTCTCTAGGTATATATTTAGGCGTGCTAACGTCTATCTCGTATACTTGGAGAATTGTGGGGAGATGCTGCCAAAATTTTGTCCGAATGGAATCAAGCATTTCATTTGCTGCTGATTGCAATGTAGATTATGTATTCACGAATGGGATAGGACCACCTTACCTTTTAGAGAGAAGTTAGAGGTGATAGGATTCATATTTCATATTTATAACGAGTATCATTTTTGACTTGTATTAGGTAAACGAAAATGGATAAGAGTTGGATGAAGTTGAGGGGCAGACATTTGCCAGGGTATGTGAAGGGGATCAAAGATTTTATTGAGTTTGCTTGTGCATCTACAGATGAGAGAAATAGGATAAGATGCCAATGTAGGAAGTGCAATAATAGAGATTATATGCACATAGATGAGGCCAAAGAGCACCTACTCCTACATGGGATGGACAAGAGGTATAGGTGTTGGCAATTTCACGGGGAACACCGTGACATACGAGTGGTATTTGAGGATGAAGAAGAAGACAATGATTATGACTTTGGTGATAATGTTGGGGTTGGTTACGAAGGCTTGCCACAAATGCTAGCAGACATGCAGGGGGCTATAATTGGGCGAGTAGTCAGAGGAGTGACACGGGACAATTAGAAGCGTTTGAGTCGTTGTTGAGGGAAGCAAGGTAACCGTTATATCCAGGTTGTGATAAGTTTTCAAAATTGGACTTTCTCGTGAAACTCTTTTATATTAAGACCATCAACCGTTGGAGTAACAAATCATTTAATATGGTCATTGAATTGATTAAAGCAGCACTTCCTACTAGGGAGACCCTTTTGAAATCATATTACGAGGCGAAAAGAATATTAAGAGATTTGGGCCTCGGGTATATCCTATACATGCTTGTAAAAACGATTGCATGTTATTTTGGAAGGAGACTGAACAATGTATGGAGTGCACGGTGTGCCACGAACCCACGTACAAGCTAAATAAAGGAAAGAGCAAGACAATTCCCCATATTGTGCTAAGATATTTTCCCTTAAAACCTAGGCTACGAAGGTTGTACATGTCTCAAAAGGCAGCAGAAGATATACGGTGGCATAAGGAGAAACGTGTTACTGAGAAAAATATATGTAGGCATCCAACAGATTCTCAAAATTGGGCTGAGTTTGATACAAATCATGAATGGTTTGCAAATGAGCCGTGTAATGTACGACTTGCGCTGGCTAACGACAGTTTCAATTTGTTCGATGACATGAGTAATGCCTACAACATGTGGCTAGTGTTGCTTGTGCCGTATAACTTACCACCGTGGAAATATATGAAAGAACTATTTATCTTCATGTCATTTCTTATTCAAGGGCCGAAGTCTCTTGGTAATGAAATTGATGTGTATTTGCATCCTTTAGTGGACGAGTTGAAGGAATTGTGGGAGGTTGGAGTGGAGGCATACGACGTCTCTAAGAATGAGACATTTCAATTACATGCAGTGTTACTGTGGACCATAAATGACTTTCGAGCATATGGGAACTTGTCTGGGTGGAGTACTAAGGGGTATCTGGCATGTCTGGTTTGCAATAAGGATGTATGTTCCCTACATTTGTCTAATGGGAAGAAGATATGCTACATGTGCCATCTTCGTTTTCTACCACCATCACATGGTTGGCGAAATCGGCAAAAACATCTGTTTGATGGAAAAATTGAGCACAGATTGTCACCTCCATTGTTGTCTGGCAAAGATGTGTTGGCACTTATCCAACTCGTAAGGTTTGTGAAGATAACGGGTACTAAGAAGAGGAAGCGTACTAATGTGGAGTTAAATTGGATGAAGAAAAGCATATTTTTTGATTTGCCGTACTAGGAGACCCTTAAGTTGAGGCACAATTTGGATGTTATGTACATCGAGAAGAACATTTGTGATAATGTGCTGGGAACATTAATGAACATTAAAAGGAAGACGAAGGATACTGTTAAAGCCCGGTTGGACTTGCAGGAGCTGGGAATACAGAAAGAGCTGCACCTAATACGTAGCGATGATAAATATATCATGCTTCCTACACAGTATACGTTATCATTCGTAGAGTGAATGAGGATTTGTGAATGGTTTAAATCGGCGAAGTTCCCAGATGGATACGCATGGAATATATCTTGGTGTGTAAATGTTATAGATGAGAAAATATCCGGATTGAAGAGTCATAATGGCCATGTCTTTTTACAACGACTTCTTCCAATTGCACTACGTGGATATCTCACTGATGATATATCGACTACATTGACTGAGTTGGGATGCTTCTTTAGAGAATTATGTGTGAAGACGTTGAATTTAGAAGTACTTGAAAAGCTCGAAAGGGATGCTGTCATGATCCTCTGCAAATTAGAAAAGATTTTTCCTTTAGCTTTCTTTGATGTAATGGTCCACTTAGGTGTGCATTTGCCTCATGAGGCAAAAATTGGCGGAACCTGTCCAATACCGTTGGATTTATCCAATAGAAAAGGTACATTTAATTTTATGAATTGTGTTATTGATCCATCCTAACTATTTTAATGTATAATTGATTAATTATTAAAACAGATATTTGCACACATTGAAGCAATATGTACGTAACAAAGCATGACCGGAAGGGTTAATTGCTGAGGCTTACGTTGATGCTGAATGTCTCACTTTCTGCTCTATGCATCTTGAAGATATTGAGACAAGGTTTAATCATCAAGAGCGAAATTCTGATAGATGTCCAAGGTAGCAACGAACTGGCTTTACGGTGTTTAATCAGAATGTGTGGCCAGTATGTGCCCGTATATATGAATAGTGTCATCCTCAAGACTTGGAAAAAGTCCACTATACCGTGCTCAACAACTGCGATAAGACATTGCCATATTTTAAATAAGTTTATCGAAATCATTACAATACTACGTTAGTACACAAATGTAAGTTACATATAACATATCTCATGTTATGGAGTGCGCATATGATCGAGCTTTAGAGAGAACATGTATCAAGTTTTGATCTAGAGCAAAGATAACAAAATTTGTTTCCAAAGTGGTTCGGAGAACGTGTAAGAATAGGTTTCAATTAATTGTAACTGTATTAGTTAATGCATTTGTATTCAATTAATCTTGTACTTGTATTGGATTAATAGATGAAGCTATTACGCCACCAACAACCTCCTGAGACGTACGATCAATTATATTCCTTAGCATGTGGTCCTGATCAAAAGAAATTCCGCTACACTGGTTTAATTGTTGATGGTTTTCGATTTCACACGAGGGAACGTGAGGTCAGTTGGCAAACACAGAATAGTGGGGTCCTTGTTCAGAGAGATGGTGACGCAAGACAAACTGTAGAGGTACTATGGTGTTTTACAAGACATCATATAGTTACATTATTGCTACGGTCATTTTGTGTATATTTTTAAATGTGATTGGTGGGATGTAAGAAATAAGAAGACTGGAATGCAGATCGATAAGCACTTCATAAGTGTTAATACGTCATGTACGACATTTAAAGATGATTCGTATGTTTTGGTATCTCAAGCAAAACAAGTTTTCTATTTGAAGGACACAAAAATCAGAGGTGATTGGCATGTTGTCCAAAAAATAAAATCTAGAAATGTTTATGATGTACTAGAAATTTGTCATGCCCCGAATTTCTGGAAACCCGAGGCGCGAATGACGAGACAGAAAATAAAATAAATAAAAGGACAAATGTAAATAAATTCACTAAACATGCATCCATTACCATCGATACATCAAAATAACATGAAGTACACCCCGCCATTACAGTGTTCACGGGTCATCCGGGCGTAAGCCCTTACATTACAAAACATAAGTTCTATGGACCAAAAATATACCAAGTGCTTCATCCTATCAAGGTATCATTGAGTCTCAAGTAGCTGGAGTATCCTCATTTGAAAAATGTTGCCCACGAATGGGTCAGCTCAACTGCTGGTATGATGAAGTGCTAATGCAAGAAATAAAGCTAAGGCGTGGCATGTGCAAAGTGTACATTTATGTCTAAATGTCATTCAAAGCATCGCAGTAATATATGAGTGGTATGCATGACGCACCCATGCACAACTCTATGCCACACCCATGTCTCATTTACGGGTACTCCCCGATGGCTCGAAGTACCAATGCAATGGCCAATTTGGGTTTTTCACCACAGGATCTACACCCTCATAACGTGCTCAACTCACGCCATGTTCTCAAGGATTCACCATATGCCAATATGCTAATGTAATCTCAATGAACATGGTTTTCAATAATATAGCATGCTCGAACAATAACATATAAATCATCAATCAGTTCCATATGTATGCATATCTCATGTATTCATATATCATAGTTCATGTTCTTCACTTTACTAAACTCTCAAAGAACGCAAGTAACACATAAACATGTGAACAACCAACTTCAAATTATCAAGTAAACACATTCCAAATAAACACATAAATCATTCTAGTCATTCACAAAATATTCCTAACTTAACTTCATTTCTAACATTAGCAAAACACCATATCTGACGGGTTAGTTACAACCCAAGTAAACTGCGCTCGTAATGTAGTGGCTAGTAGTGAGAATGTGGAAGGATCAGACTGCCTTCTCCTTGCCTTTTCGTGTCCCTAAAATCATAACAAGTGACTTAGTTCATTTGTTTCCTAAATGATGCTATTCAACAAATTTTATGTTTTTATTTCATAGGTTTCTATTCTGCTAAATTAAACTCTGTTATTGAGTCCAGGACGTCGAAGAAAATAAGTTTAGACTTTCGTATAACCCAATTCGGACATCTGGGTTCAAAAGGGTAAAACAGTCATTTTGTACTTTTTCACGGGTCCTTACATTTTGTGACCTCTTTTCACAAATCGGACTCCATGGTTAAGTCCAGAATGCTCGAGATAATAAAGTTTCACTATTTGTTTACTTAATTCGGAGTTCGTTTGACTGTACTTCAATTCAAGGGCATTTTGGTAATTTTAAATGTTACTACGAGTCTTTTATTTTTCGGGACTCTGTCTCGTAAAACAGACCTCACCATTGGTCTCAGAATGGTCGAGATAGTCAAAATACACTAATGACTTGTCCCATTTGGACTCCGGATTATTTTAGAATATTTAAATAATTAAATTAATTTAATTAACTAATTAATTAATTAATTAATATTTTATTAATATTTTATTCAGGAGGGGTCAAAACATAATTAATCAAAAGTTTTGTGGGTCAAAATCAGATTTTCTAAAGTTCTGGGGTCAAGTTTAATTTCCAAAAGTTCAGGGTTAAATTTGTAAATTTCCAATTCTCCTATTCTCAATTCGGTTACCCAAACAAGGATTAGTCCAGAACAGGGATAGGATATCCTTGTTCCTATTTCAATTTCAATTTCAATTTCTTACACCCGTAGCCAAACAGTTCCATTCCCATTTTAATTTAAAACCACAGGGCGACACGTGGCAGGGGCGGATCGCCCAAGCTCGACCCGAACCCGAACCAGACCCGAACAGTCCCCCTTCTTCCCCGTTTTTCTGGTGAGACACCAGTAGGGTTCCGGCGCCTTCTCCGGCACCGGCGACATTTTTTCGGTGAGATTTTCATGGTTTCTGAATGTGGTTCTCCTTAGTTTTTCACGTAGATTCTATATCTAAGGTTGGTTTTGGCCACTAGATCTTCACAAAATAGGGCTCAAAGATTCCGGTCAACACTCCGGCCGACCTTATTCTTTCATTTTCGTGACTCTTTGGTCACGGTTTAACCTCCATTTTTATCCTAATGGGTTTCTGCACCTCCTAGGGTTCGTTCCCTACCATTTAAATCGAGTTCTACACATAAAATGTCAAGACCCACCTCCCATAACTGAGACCTGCAACTCGAGATTTCTCCCTAGTTTCTTGACCATTTTATCTCATTCTTTTTGCATTATTTTCCTTATAACATGCTCTTTAAGATCCTATACTTCAAATTAATTATCATGCTTTAAAAAAATAAAACAGAACTGGGTCACTTACGGTTTTCTGTTGGGTTTCTCTCTCTAGCCGTGCACCTCCTCCACCTTCTGGTTCCAAGCTTGTATCAAGCTCCCAAAGTCTTTTCTCCCTTCCAGAACTCTCCCTCTCTCTTGCTCTCTGTTTTTCTTTTCCTTCTCTTCTCCCAACCGAGACCAAAATATAAACACACACACCTAACTCCCTCACGTCACCCCCCCGCACAGCCCCTTTCCTTGACCCTTCTCCCCTCTGTTCAGCCACCCAAATTTCCCTACAAGGTAGCTTTGCATTAAATGCAAAGCTGCCCTATATATCCACCTATATATCTCACCCATATACACACACTCTAGACACACACTTACACGACACCCCACACACACACACACACGGTCTGTCACTAACACACACACACAGTGCACACATGCACTATTATATATACATATACATATACATATATACATGCAATATCCCACACATATACATCACTCATACACATACATGCATAACTCACATTTAAATTTTTCTAATAATAATAATAACAACAACAACAACAACAACAACAATAATAATAATAATAATAATAATAATAATAATAATAATAATAATAATAATAATAACCATAACATTATTAAATAAAAAAAAATTAATAACCAAGAAAATCTTATATATAAAAAAAAATTTTTTTTTTAGGTTATTACAAAGTTAGTGAGGGAGATGAAGATTTGGAGAGGATTGAGGAGGCATTACAAGAAGAGTCTCAATCTGCCTACGATGGTGTTGTCTGGCATGATCAGGAAGATGTTACTTCGTATCAGTTGAATAAAACTGATGTAGAACTAGATCATGTCGTAGCTTTCGATGTCACCAATACCATACAATTAGATCCGAGGGATGCAACTTTCATTAATGATGATGATGACAAGGAAAGTGATTTTGATGATGATACATTGTTAGAGTATTGTACCGAGAATGAAGAAATTTCAAGAACAGATGATGATACAGACTTAGATGAATAATTGTAATAGGTGTTACATGTGTTAGGATAAAGTGTAATGGATTTTCAATTTGATGATGTAATGATATTCAGTTTTATGATGTAATGGGTATTCATTTTTATTTCGATAAGGATTTTAATTTTGATGATTAAATAGAAATAATTTTATTTTTAAACTTTCTTTGTAGATATGGTTGGACCAGGTTCACATAGACGCACAGTTATGACGAACCCATCGATCCCCTTCCCCCTCATCTACAAGGTCGACCGATCCTGTCATCGATGGCATGCATAGTTCTCATTTTTATTAATAATTATATAAATATGGTACTAACTGTTTCGATTTAATTTTTTCTAAAGCTTCGGCCACCACCTTTAGACGAGGGCACTGTAGGTTGAAGAACCGGAGTTTGCAGGCTCAGATTGAGGCAACAGGGGCACGCGACTTCGGATTGAGCTACCTCCGGGCTTGTTGAAGCCCGTTTGTGGGTGGGCACAACAGTTCACCACTGAGGTCGGCATCATTTGCCGACTACACGCCCCACTCTATTTTAGTGACTGGAGTCATGTCATTGACGAGGAGCGACGGGATATTCATGCACATATCCTGGTATGTCTGTTATTATTGTATTCAACTAAATTTTTACATATCTAATGTCATAATGTTTTGATAATGACATGCTTTACAGGAGAAGTTTGGCATCGATCTCCACGTGTCTCATGTTGCGAAGGTAGTGGATCATTACTTGGGAACCCGTTTCAAGGACTATCAACACAGGCTCCGCATGCACTACGAGGTGGAGGTGGCAGCCGGTAGAGAGCCTTGCGACAGACTTTACAAGGGGGTGACGGTGAAGGATTGGACGTTACTATGCGACCGGTTCGCTAGTAATGCATTTTAGGTAAAAATTGTCAAAATTAATTTTGTTGTATGATAAATGATTGTCATTTATACTAACCTTCTTTGTTTTTTCCAAGTGTAGGAACTTAGTAAGAAAAATAGCGAGAGCAGAAGCAAGCAAAAGGTGACCCACTGTGATGGATCATGTTCTTTTGTTAGGTATAGGCATGAGATAGTAAGTTAATAAATGTATCAATTTCTTATTGTATAATGTATTCATGAAATCAATCTTCACAAGCTACTATTTATTTGCTGCAGCGAGACCAGGAGACCGGTGCACCACCCAGCCCTATTGAGTTGTGGCATAGGTGTAACACCCCGATCTTACTTAATTAATAATTAATAATTTAATTATTAATTAGTACCGACTTAGAGAATAATCAAGGGAATTAACCCTAATCTCCCGACGGTCAAGATAGACCGATATAACAATTAAAACATGTTCGAAAATAGGGTACAATACCCGAACCTAATTATCATTTAATTAGGTGAAATAACGCCGTTTTAACGCTAACGGAACCCGAATTAGTTAAGCGCGGAAATCTCGAATGACTAATAAATGACACGGAACCCCTGACACTGTGGATAACTGAAATATGAAACTCTCGGAACAAACCGCATCGAAAAAGGAGTTACGGAATGAAAGTTATGAGGCAAACATCAAAAACTGAATTAATGCGCAGCCAAACAGGGCCTTAACCAAAAATGGTGAAAAATGGGCAAATTGGTGGCCAAGGGAATTGAACCCTTGACCTATGGAAGGAATGAATCTCACCCAAAAACTTAACCAAGTGGCCATCCAGCATCTTTGTGCCCATATACACAACTTAATTGTATATATCTATGAATTGCCCCAAGCTGCCACCCAAATTGACCAATGGCAACCCATGCAAACCCCACATGATGGAATTACATCACCCTACATCACTCTCTGATTATCCAGTCCCCTCATTGCTGAACACACTTATGGAAATATATGTATAAGTGTGTATACATGTGAGATAATGTTGGGGGATTCTCTTGGATCAAAAAGGGAGTGTTATTTGAGAATTCACCACTGCATATAGGGTGTGACAGAACCGTTAGAGAGGAAATCTAAAGAGAGGGTCAGGGGCATTGGGTGAGAGAAGTGAATGTGAAGCCATGATGTGTGTTGACCATGGTGTGTGCATGGTAGGGGTGACCACATGGAAATGCACAAGGAAAAGGAACTGAGGCACCAGAAGGGAACTGAGGCTACGGAAGTGCCAAAGGACACAAACGGGCCATGGAAAAAGGGTCAACCATTGTTTAAAAGGTAAACCCAAAAACTGCTAAAAATTTCTGTTTGAATTACTGGTATTGTTTTGATGAAATTTGATCCGTGCAAACTGTATATACAAGTTACTGTGAGGCTTAGGATTGCTATAGAACAACTGAGAGGGTCGAATAGCCATGAAAACCATTGAACTGTAACACGGCCACCATGGATGACCTTGCATGCAACCAATCTGAAATGACCAAAACCAAACCATGTTTGGATGGTCGAGACTTGATCTATAGGTCACGAGAGTTTCCAAAACACCAACCCGCGACTCTAGAGCACTGATTTGGACCCTCAAAACCGAACCTATAGGTCTCAGCCATGGAACCCAAAATGTGAAATAGGCTTTTAAAATGAAAATAAACAATGGGGAATTTAAGCCCCTGTTCTAAGGGTCACAACAAGACAAGAATTGTGTGATTTGGTTGAGAAACAAGGCCACACGGCCGAACTGA
The DNA here is from genome assembly GCA_008638375.1 of Nyssa sinensis. NCBI lineage: Eukaryota > Viridiplantae > Streptophyta > Magnoliopsida > Cornales > Nyssaceae > Nyssa > Nyssa sinensis. Next base: position 24,842,495 of record CM018046.1, read on the forward strand.
AATTCTGTGCAATAATCGGTTCTACCGAGCTTAATCTTTGGATTCGAGGCACCAAATCGATGCCAAGTTGTTGGAATCACTCCTAGGGACAAATTGGAACCAAAAACAGTCGGAAACCGTGCTTGGAATAGCACGAAATTGAGAAAAATCGGGACTGGTATTAAGGGCAACAGTGCGTAGAAAAGTTGTGGAAGACGGAGTCGACTCGGCCGAGTTGACCGAGCCAAGCCGAGCTGACTCGGACACGTGTCGCCTCAAGACCATGCCACTGTTTTAATAAAACTGCACCGTTTTGATGTTTGATGTTTTAAATTTAAAACCTAGAGTTGGCCTGTTTGGTTACGGGCTTTACAAATTGAAATCAGGTTATAAGGATATCCTGATTACGGATAAGGGTCAATTGGGAATAAGATGGGTTATGCTATTCCGGTTTTCTAAAGGTTAATGAACCGGTTGGTTTTCTGAGTTTTGAACCGGTTCAGTCCACTGAACCCTTGAACCCTACGGTTTGAACCCCTAAATCATGTAATTACATTTTGGGACCCCAAATAATTCTCGAAATTACGGATTTGCCCCAACAGTTCTGAATATTGCACAGTGGCCCAGATTTTTGGGAAATTCCTTCATTTAAGCCCCTGGTAATTAATAAAATAATAAAATAATTATTTTATTATTTTATTAAATAGGTAAAATTACAATTTTATCCCTGGACATTAAATATGCCAAACGGAGTCCAAATAAATTAAATAAATAGTGTATTTTCACTATTTCAAGCATTCTGGACTCAATGGTACTAGTCCGATTTTGGAAATACAGTCCCGAAAAATACAGACCCGTAAGTGATAAATGACCGAACTGCCCCTGATGGTACCCAGACCCAAATAAAAATATCAGATAGCCTATTTTGACTACCTCGGGCATTCTGAACTCAACGGTGAGGTCCGTTTAACGAACTGAGGTCCCGAAAAATACAGACACGTAGGTGTAAATGACTGAATTGCCCTTAATGATACCCAGGGCCGATTAAACAGAACAGACAGTCCAATTTCACTATGTTGGACGCTCTGGACCCAATGGTGGGGTCCATTTTATGAACTGACGTGCCGAAAAATATGACACATGAAATTACCAAATTACCCCTAATACTGTACGAGACCTAAACAAAGTCCGATTGGGACGAAACTGATACCGGTAGGAGCCCAGACACTGGTGAGACTGTATACTTGATTAGATGACTGAATCAGGGTAAGAATTACACAAAACGTAAAATGACCAAAATACCCCTGAGCACTTGTAAGTGCAAAGTAGAGGTCGAATAAAGGTCAAACTGATCTAATAAATTATCATAAGGATAATTATGAACACTGAAGGGCTAAATAAGACTCCGAGACAGTCAACGCGTAAAACGAGAAATGATCGATGTGTCCCGACGATCTAAAGCAGATACCAAATGAAGTCCAAGGGACTTACAAATTTATACATGAGATATATGGGACGTTCTGAGGACCATGATAGGGTCCGGGGCAAAATGACAAAATTACCATTTTGCCCCTAAGACTAAATAAGTACCCAACTGATACCGATTAAAGTCTAAAAGACTTAAAACTTCATATGTACGATATATGGGATATTCTGAGGACCATAACAGGGTCCGGGATAAGAATGGCAAAATTACCATTTTGCCCCTATGGTTAAAATGAGAACCTAACTGATACCGATTGGAGTCCAAAGGACGTAGAACTTTGTACTTAAGATATAAAGACTATTCCGAAGACCACGACAGGGTCCGGGACAAGAATGATAAAATTACCATTTTGCCCCTAAGGTTGAATGAGTGCCTGACTGATAACAATTGGAGTCTAAATGACTTAGGATATAATCCTAATAACTGCTAAGCCTAATTAAAGAATGAAATAGCCTCGGGTGAGACCCAATGGAAGGGCGATAGGCTACTAGGCTATCTTAGGTAATCCGATAGATACCTAAGATGACGAATGAGACCTGAATGGATGAGTTCTGATCTGTCTGTGATTGATGATTATTATTCAGGATATACATGGAGATGCCTGACGTACCTGGAGGTTATCGGATTATTTATGCAAGGAAATAAGCGTAAAGTTTGTGAGTAACTTCTGACACTGTTTTGATACTGTCCCTTGATTTACTGATCTGTTTTGAATGCAATTATTTAAGTGCAATTATTTAAATGCATGCTTTTCGTACTATATCACTTATGACATGGTTTTAGTCCTTTTAAATAATTGACTATATTCCTGATCCCTGTGCTAGCATCCCGTACTGTTTTGCCCGTTTTGAACTGTTGAGATAAAATGGATATATTGAACCATTATTCCCGAAACGATAAATAAACCATGTGATGTAGGCAAAGAACAACATTTTGTTGTATCGTACCGCTTTGTATAGTATACTGTCTGAATGCTATATTGTTTAAATGTATGTACTTAATGTACACCCTTTGTATCACATTCCACATGATGTGCTTGTATCCTTCGAATTAGGAATTCCGTTCAGTTCGGTTATGTGCTGTCCGTTAATGATATGTCTGCCTCGATTGATATGTTCCGTCCTGGTTCTGACATGTTCCGTCCGTTAATGATGTTAAGTCCGCCTTGATTGATATATGGTCTAGTTCCGTTGTGTACTGTCCATTATGATACGTCTGTCTTGATTGAAACATTGTTCAGTCCAGTTATGATTAGTTCCGACAGTGATGTGTCCCTGACTTGATTGTTATATTGTTTTTACCCAGTTCTGTTATGTTGTGTCCTGTTCATGATTTGCCTGTGTCTTGATTAGTGTATTGTTTCCGTTTAGATCCGTTATAATTTTATCCGTTCGCGATATGCCTTTGCTTGACTGATGTATTGTTTTCGTTCGATTTCGTTATATTCCGTCCGTTGATGATGTGTCTGGCCTGATTGATAGATGGTCTAGTTCCGTTATGTTTACAGTCCTGTTATTGGTATGCCTTGTCTTGATTGATCTTGTTCAACTCCGCTATGTTCTAGCCATTAATAATATGCCCCTGTCTTGATTGACTTATTGTTCCCACTCAGTCCCGATTGTGATTCGTTCCGTTAATGAAAAGTCTGTGTCTTGACCGATATATTAGCAATAGTTATTGTTTTGACCGATTGGTTATGTCATGTTCCGATCCGTTTGTATTGGTTGTTCGATTCTGTTTTATTTTACTAGACTGCTTATGAAATGGATTTATAAAAATAGTTATTTTTGAAATGACTAAATTATCCATGTGCCTTGGAAGCACAAAACTGGTTTTGAAACCCATGATAGGGAATCTGTGTTACTCACTGGGCTTATTTAAGCTTACCCCATTATTCTGACATTTTTCAGGAATTACCTCCATTGGATTAGAAGGTACTATGACATGACGTGAATAGGCCAAGTGGCATCGCAAGTAAGGATCTGACGGCACTGAACTGTAGAGACTGGTATATTGTGGATTGAACCTGGTTATTCCGGTGAGTGGTATGTTATGACTAACTTGACTGATATATACTAGATAGACATGGCTCATGGAACTAATGGTACTCTAGAGATATTAGATCTGCTCTGTTGTTATATGCTTGATTTTAGATATGCTCTGAGATTAGAATTGTTGACTGACTGGATTTAGTCTTGCTCTGTGATACATATTCTTATGATGTATAAGTGAGTTGCATTCCCGTGACACAAAGAAAAAATTTTTAAGTTCCGCTGCATCTGACCCTACAAGTTGGAGTGCAATTCGTCAGGAAAGTTCAGAATTTGCCTTTGGTTGGTCGCGTCGCGACCGACTGGCAGTCACGTCCTCGACATTTGCGTAGGGTGGGGTTCGGGATGTGACAATAGGACGCACTACAATCCCGAGAAGGGTTAGATTAGGCCTGAAGCTCAGTGGCTTTATGTAAGTTGGAAAAGATTTGTACACCACTATTACTAATTTAATATTAATCTAAAATTTTTAAAAGTAGTAACATATATTTATGTTTTTATAGGAGGAGATGGTCAAGCTGCGTGTTCAGCTGACTGATGAGGGTGAGCATCCGCCGACTGATGACCAGATATGGGAGACTGTTTTGGGCAAGAGGCGCGGATATCTGCGTGGCTTAGGGAGTGGGATGGAGCCTACGACATCGTCCTATACCGTCAAGAGCGATGCTAGGTTTCATGCAGCCCCCCAGAGAGTTGAGGTAGCTAAGAGACTGAATGCAGAGATGAAGGCTAAGATGACAGAGCTCAAGGAGCACCAAACCCAGCTAGAGGCTATTGTGCACACGATCCTCAGCCAGCAGAGAGGCTATGTTCAGCCTTGGTAAGTTTTTAAAATTATTTACATTGGTATATATATTATTTATAAAAAATGTTACGTAAAAAAAAGGAAAGATTTTGGCCTAACAGCCTCCAAACCGCATGACACTTCACATATGAAAATAGACTTGCACGAAGTTATTTAATTTCATAGGGATGTAAGTTTCAGCTCCAAAAAGGCCTATTTTGGGGTTTTGAAGGACTAAAATTCTGTATATCGTCCTAACTATACTGAAACCCCATCACACACCTCAAAAATGATAAAATAGACTTGCACGAACTTATGACACTCGGTTCGGATGCCCGGTTTGAAACTTATGCAAGTTTTAGCTCCTAAAAGGCCCATTTTGGGGTTTTTACCCACCAAAATGCCAAATACCGGCCTAAATACATCGAAACTCCATCACACACCTCAAAAATGATAAAATAAACTTACACGAACTTACATCACTCAGTTCGGATGTCCGGTTTGAAGCTTATGCAAGTTTCAGCTCTAAAAAATCCCATTTTGGGGTTTTGACAGACCAAAATACCAGATATCAGCCTATCGACCCTGAAACCTCATTACACACCTCAAAAATGACAAAATAGACTTGTACAAACTTACGACAATCAGTTCAGATGCCCGGTTTGGAACTTATGCAAGTTTCAACTCCAAGAAAGGCCATTTTGGGGTTTTGACGGACCAAAATGCCAGATTTTGGGATTTTAACTGACCAAAATACTAGATATTGGCCTACTAACCTTGAAACCCCATCACATACCTCACAAATGATAAAATATACTTTTACGAACGTATAACACTCGGTTCGGATGCCCGGTTTGAAACTTATGCAAGTTTTAGCTCCAAAAAGACCCATTTTGGGGTTTTGACCGACCAAAACATCGGATATCAGCCGAAAAACCTTGAAACCCCATCACACACCTCATAAATGACAATATAGACTTTCACAAACTTATGAAAATAAGTTCAGATGCTCAGTTTGGAATTTATGCAAGTTTCAGCTCCAAAAAAGCCCATTTTAGGGTTTTGAGGGACCAAAATGCTAGATATCATCCTAACTACATCTAAAACCCATCACACACCTCAAAAATGATAAAATAGACTTGCACAAACTCACACCACTCGATTCGGATGCCTGGGTTGAAACTTATGCAAGTTTTAGCTCCAAAAAGGCCCATTTTAGGGTTTTGACCGACCAAAATATCGGATCTCGGCCTACCAACCTCAACACCCCATCACACACCTCACAAATGATAAAATATACTTTCACGAACTTACGACACTCGGTTCGGATGCCCGGTTTGAAACTTATGCAAGTTTCAGCTCTAAAAAGGCCCACTTTGGGGTTTTGACCGACCAAAACACCGGATACCGGCCTATCGACCCTGAAACTCCATTAGAAACCTCACAAATGACAAAAATAGACTTACACAAACTTATGACAATTAGTTCAGATGCACGGTTTGAAACTTATGTAAGTTTTAGCTCCAAAAAAGCCATTTTGGGGTTTTGACAGGCCAAAATTCCATATATCGGCGTAACTACACCGAAACCCCATCACACACCTCAAAAATGATAAAATAGACTTGCACCTTATGACACTCGTTTCGGATGTCCGGATTGAAACCTATGCAAGTTTCCGCTCCTAAAAGGCCCATTTTGGGGATTTGATGGACCAAAATGCCAGATATCAGCCTATTGACCTCAAAACCCCATTACACACCTCAAAAATGATAAAATAGTCGTGTAAAAACTTACGACAATCAGTTCAGATGCCCGGTTTGGAACTTATGCAAGTTTCAGCTCTAAGAAAGCCTATTTTGGGGTTTGGACAGACCAAAATGCCAGATTTTGGGATTTTGACTGACCAAATACCAGATATTGGCCTACCAACCTCGACACCCCATCAAACACCTCACAAATGATAAAATAGACTTGCACGAACGTACGACACTCTGTTCGGATGCCCGGTTTGAAACTGATGCAAGTTTCAGCTCCGAAAAGACCCACTTTGGGGTTTTGACCAACCAAAACATCGGATATCAGCCTACCAACCCTAAAACCCCATCACACACCTCATAAATGACAATATAGACTTGCACAAACTTATGACAATAAGTTCAGATGCCCAGTTTGGAACTTATGTAAGTTTCAGCTTCAAAAAAGCCCATTTTAGGGTTTTGACAGACCAAAATTCTAGATATCGGCCTAACTATACTGAAAAATCATCACACACCTCAAAAATGATAAAGTAGACTTGCACGAACTTACGGCACTCGATTCGGATGCCTGGGTTGAAACTTATGCAAGTTTCAGCTCCGAAAAAGCCCATTTTAGGGTTTTGACTGACCAATATATCGGATCTCGGCCTACCAACCTCAAAACCCCATCACACACCTCACAAATAATAAAATATACTTTCACGAACTTACGACACTCGGTTTGGATGCTCAGTTTGAAACTTATGCAAGTTTCAGCTCCAAAAAGGCCCATTTTAGGGTTTTGAAGGACCAAAATGCCGGATATCAGCCTAACTATATTGAAAGCCCATCACACACCTCAAAAATGATAAAATAGGCTTTCAAGAACTTACGACACTCGGTTCGGATGCCCGGTTTGAAACTTATGCAAGTTTTAGCTCCTAAAAGGCCCATTTTGGGGCTTTTACCCACCAAAATGCCAGATATCGGCCTAACTACACTAAAACTCCATCACACACCTCAAAAATGATAAAATAGACTTACACAAACATACAACACTCGGTTCGGATGTCCAGTTTGAAGCTTATGCAAGTTTAGCTCCAAAAAATCCCATTTTGGGTTTTTGACCAACCAAAATACCAGAAATCAGCCTATCGACCTAGAAACCCCATTACACACCTCAAAAATGACAAAATAGACTTGTACAAACTTACGACAATCAATTCAGATGCCCTGGTTTGGAACTTATACAAGTTTCAACTCTGAGAAAGCCTATTTTGGGGTTTTGACGGATCAAAATGCCAGATTTTGGGGTTTTGACTGACCAAAATACCAGATATTGGCCTACCAACCTCGACACCCCATCACACACCTCACAAATGATAAAATAGACTTGCACGAACGTACGACACTCGGTTTGGATGCCCGGTTTGAAACTTATGCAAGTTTCAACTCCAAAAAGACCCATTTTGGGGTTTTGACCGACCAAAACATCAGATATCAGCCTACCGACCCTGAAACCCCATCACACACCTCATAAATGACAATATAGACTTGCACAAACTTATGCCAATAAGTTCAGATGCCCAGTTTGGAACTTATGCAAGTTTCAGCTCTACAAAAGCCCATTTTAGGGTTTTGACGGACCAAAAATATCAGCCTAACTACACCAAAAACCCATAACACACCTCAAAAATGATAAAATAGACTTGCATGAACCTACGACATTCGATTTAGATGCTTGGGTTGAAACTTATGCAAGTTTCAGCTCCAAAAAGGCCCATTTTAGGGTTTTGACCTACCAAAATATTGGATCTCGGCCTACCAACCTCAACACCTCATCACACACCTCACAAATGATAAAATATACTTTCACGAACTTACGACACTCGGTTCGGATGCCCGGTTTGAAACTTATGCAAGTTTCAGCTCTAAAAGGCCCACTTTGGGGTTTTGACCGATCAAAACACTGGATATCGGCCTACCGACCCCGAAAACCCATTACACACCTCACAAATGACAAAATAGACTTACACAAACTTATGACAATCAGTTCAGATGCACGGTTTGAAACTTATGCAAGTTTTAGCTCCAAAAAAGCCCATTTTGGGGTTTTGACAGGCCAAAATTCTAGATATCGGCCTAACTACACCGAAACCCCATCACACACCTCAAAAATGATAAATTAGACTTGCACAAACTTATGACACTCATTTTGGATGTCCGGATTGAAACTTATGTAAGTTTCTGCTCCTAAAAGGCCCATTTTGGGGTTTGACGGACCAAAATGCTAGATATCAACCTAACTACACTAAAACCCTATCACACACCTCAAAAATGATAAAATAGACTTGCATAACTTACGGCACTCGGTTTGAAACTTATGCAAGGTTTTGCTCCAAAAAGGCCCATTTTGGAGTTTTGACAGATCTAAACACCAAATATCAACCAAACGAGCCCAAAACCCCATCAAACACCTCATACATGATAAAATAAACTTTTACGAACTTACGACACTCGGTTCGGATCAACGGTTTGAAACTTATGCAAGTTTTTTCTCCAAAAAGGCCTATTTTGGGGTTTTGACGGACCAAAATGCCGGATATCGGCCTAACTATCCCGAAACCCCATCACACACCTCACAAATGACAAAATAGACTACCACATGCTTACGAAAATTAGTTCGGATCAGTGGTTTGAAACTTATGCTACTTTATGGCATTTTTACTATTTATGCATGCAAAAAAAAAAAAAAACTATTCACATTCTATGTTCATATATATTTAATAATTGTTTTAATATATATCATTTGATCTTTATTTCAAATTGATCGAGATTATTGTGCTGCCGTCTTTATGTTTTGCATCGGAACTTGTTATTTTTATTTGTTTTTTTTTTTTCATGGACATCTGTAGTTACATTTTTTAAGACAATTTTTTTATTTTTCTATTTATTGTTAAATTGTACTTTTACAAATGTACATAATTAGTATAATATATATATATATATATATATATGAATGTATTTTTCTTTTTTAATATATTCATTTCATAATGCTTGGATTTTATTGTATATTAGGATGATTGATACAAGTTTAAATAGTAATAAAACAACAAATAAAACAGAGCAAATATGGTTAAAAAAAAAAAACTATTAGTGACGCACACAAATGCGTCGCTAAAAGTAAAGAAATAAATTTATAGCGACTCTTTATATTCATCGCTAAAGAATGCAAATACATTATTAGCGACGCATTGTGTACGTCGCTAAAGGTTACAATTAGCTACGCACACTTTGTGCGTAGCAAAAGGTTACAATTAGCGACGCACGTTGTGTTCGTGTATAGTATTTATGACACATCAGCCCAATTATTAGCGGCGCACGGTGTGCGTCGTTAATAGTTACCTTTAGCGACGCAAAGGAATGTGTGCGTCGCTAATACTATTAGCGACACGACTATTTACAATGTCTTTAGCAACGCCCCTTTGTGCGTCGCAAAAGCTCTTTAGCGACGAATTTTGCCATTATTAGCGACGCACGCGTGCGTCGCTAATAATGCCTTTTCCTATAGTGTCAGTGTAATTATCATAAACCTTAGGGGAGGTTAGTGTAATTTACCCTTATAAATATCGAAAACTTCTACTTTGATTGGAAAATCACAACTTCTATACTAATCCCAAAAAACCTATGAAAGTAAGGAAACTCAGACAACATAAAATTTTAGGGTTTCTAGCAATTGAGCCCATAATAGAAAACTAGATAAGAACAATAAAAAGATAGTCTAATGTAGAACATGTGGCAGATCCATAATAACTTAAAGTGACCCGATATGAAAATCTTTTGACCCATTTTTTGGGATATTTTGGTTTCTTGGTTTTGTTCATACTAGTATTACTAGTTTCTTGTTATACAGGAATAAGGGATTAGTAGTCTCCTATTCAGATTAGTACTCTTTACCCTTATAAATATAATGTATTTAATTATTATTATTATACAGTTTTATCAACAATATTTTAATTTTGAAATATGAGAGTTCTTCTCTTGTTAGGTGAGTAATCCCCTTACTTAGTTTACAGATAATTCAATGTGTTCAATTCTTTTTCGCTTTTTTGTCCTGCATTTAGTCACAAATGGTATCATAATCCAAATTTCCTAAGTGAATTAACTCACAAATTAAAAATTTTCATAAATAGTAAACATGTCTAATTAAAGGCCTAAACAATTTAATTTGGCTAAAATTTGGGTTCGGTTATTACTAGCAAGTAATGTGTTGAATCTAATAAGCTGTTTCGAATTAAAATATGGTAGTTTCAGGTATGGCCATGTAGAGGTGACCGGTTTCAAAAAAAATTTCCAAAATTTTTTCATTGCTTTAAGGATTCTTTTGTCACTTATTCTACATCACAAATTTAACTACCAAATAAAAAACAAAACAAAAAACTTATATAAAAGGGAATAATTGGTAATAAGTCCCTTATAGAATTTATGGAGTGTGAGGACACGTTGCATTATTTTTCCATCGTAAGTCTATTTGTATATTGTTATTTTGATTTAAGGTCCCTTATTGGTTAGTTGGCACAATTTTAATTTTTTAAATGATGATTTTACCCCTAAAAAATTAATACACATGAATTAGGTATGAGTTTGTAATCGATTTATGAAGATTAGAAGATCAAAGTTGTCACTGACTCAGAAGGGCATGGGTTTGGAAGATCTTGACCGGTTGTAATCGCTGCCGATGTTGGCGCTGGCCAACGCTATTTGTCAAAAATATACCAACAACTCAAACAACAATCCTATCTGAATAAGTTTAACCCTAGCCTTAACCCCAATCTAAACCTTAACTGCGACCGAAGTCATGATCGCTCTCAACCGCCGACGATAAATGAAACACACCAGAAGTCCCTCTCAAAGCAGCAAATCGAATCAAATAAATCTCAAAGATCCAAATCGAACCAGATCAGTGACATTAGAATATCTTAGGTTCGTCATCTTTATTGAGCTACCAGAATTTCCATCGTTGGTCAACACAAGCAGAGCATCACGATGTGGATTATGCTTAACTGGTAACGGTAGCTACAACTCGATCTTGAATGCAAATAAATTATGGCAAGTTTGATTGAGCGACCACTAATCTCAATGATGACGAAATCTTCGTTGTCAGTGGAGCCATTATCACATCCCCAAATCACCTTATGCGGATTAGGAAATGCAACTCGAACCGAGGCCTGAAATAGAGTCGGGTGGTTGTGCAACCTATACAGAGGAACAAAATTAAGCGGAAGTGTTAGAAACTAGTTACACAACCATCCGACCAGAGCTTCTAGACATACTAAGTAAATTTATATCTTTTTATAAACTTCCATATTACATCGGCAAGTCTTTATAAAATATAATTCATACATTATAGTTCCACAACATCAATACAAAAATTGTAGAAGAAACATTCTTTTTTGCACCCAATCCTTGCCTAGTAAACGCCAGGGCCAGGGCCAAAATTTTGCCCACTCTAGGGCCAAAATTTTGCCGTTACTATTTACAACAAATAGTTCCATAAAGTTCCGACCGTTGTTCACTAGTACAGAACAACTTCCCATTCCTTATCATCACTTGTAATAAACATGGGTGAAATCCGTGGAAGCTTCGTCAAAAGGTTGTGAGTAATTCTTGTGCTTTGTCATAAGTTTTTAATTAATAGCGTTTTATGATAAAATATAAAAGAGAAGAGTTTATAAATTTTATTGCTATCAATTGTACACATATAATATACACATGGTGCAAGACAGAATCCATGATTAAAATAGAAGCACTTAACACATGGTCTTGTACAAAAACTTTTCAAACATCAAGTACTTAAGTTAGGTTGCCAATTATTTTGGCTAAGAGTTGTAAATAACTCAACTCACGTAGTTGAGAATGTACAAAACACTTTTCATTGAGTAAAATAAAGATATAAAATTTGTTTATAAAACTCCAATGTCTTCTATATTTTTATCTATAGACTAATTCTCGTGGTGAGTCCCGAAGAATCTCACAAACGTGTGGTGCTTGTGCACAATTATCTTGTATTACCATTTCACAAACATGAATCATTGACCAAAACTTTCTTTTCAAGGAAATGCTATTTGGATGCAACTTAAAACATAATTTGACAATTAGGATTCATAAGCATACAAAATAGGAGTTGAATAATCAACAAAATTAAAACATGAATTGAAATATACTTTCAATCAAAACACATGGCATGCTTGTAAACTGGTAGTTCAAATAGTTCATATTCAAAGTAGGATATTCAAAAAATGTAAAAGTAAAATCTCAACTTCAAAGTTCAAGATTATTCACCTAATGTATTGGGTTCCTCGTCAGGAGCCGGCTTTTCCTTTTCCCTTATTGACCCTAAAACATTAGTTACGAAAGTCCATTAATACTTAATTAGCTCAAATCATCGTCAAACTCATGTTCATAGTTGGTTTAGATTCCATTTTTGGACTTAGTGACCCCTAGAACCTTAGGTAGGTCTTATACCCTCACCGCGGTTGAATTTTATACTAATTTACCATTAATGGTGTTTTAGTAGTCTTATATTTTCATGTGTTCTATTTTTTCGGTACTTAATTTGGTGTTGTGGAATTCACGGCTGAGTCCGAAATGTCGAAGAAAGTCAGAATAGACCATCTCTGATATTTAATCGGCTTCGGGTAACCCTAGGGACATTATCATAATTATTGCATTTCACGTGTCTAGTATTTTAGAGTCTCGTTTGGTCAAATGGACCCAACCATTGAGTTTAGAGCATTGAAAAATATGTAGATAGGCCCTCTTTTTATTTTAATTTTCCTTCATAAGTAATTAATTAAATTAATAACATTATATATATATTTTGGGCACTAACACCGAAAAAAATGAAAATATGTCATCCTTTGTGTGGATCTAGATGGATCCCGGCTCTCTCATTCCCTAAAGGAAGGAAGGAATGCCTCCTATGAAAGATAGAGAAATTGAGGAGTCGCCAGATTATTTTTGGGCAAGAAACAAGCAAACCCGTTTCAACAGAACATAATTAAAAAGAAACTGAAAAGGAATGAAATAATTGAAATTACATTGCTTTGTCTTTTAATTACATTCTAAAGATCCCTTGACATGGATCAAATAAAGATAAAGCACTAAAATAAAGTGAAAACACAAAAGAAACAGGCTTGGGGGCTAAGGTACGGAGTGGGAAGGTGTTAGGCACCCACCCCGCCCGATCCGGATGGATCGGCCTTGAATATTCTCTTCCAGGGCTATTTTGTCATGAGAAAATTGAAAACAGATATGTGAGTTCGAAAGGGATAAATAATAAAGAATCCGACATGAAGAGATAAAATAAAATGGAAAAGACAGAAAAAAGATTTGACTTGGGCCTCGAGGGCTTCCTACGTATCTGTTCAGAAAATGGAATCAAAGTCACGTAGTTCTCCAGTTTATCCTCTTTTATCAAGAGTGATAAAAGATGCAAGATCAATCAGATCTAAAGAAAACTGTTAAGAGTTTGAAAGCATAACTTATTTAGTTTTGGTAGTCAGGCCAATACTTCTGCTAGGATTGTCTGGATTGGAGGCTTCAGTTGGGCAGATCTTCGACTTGTTATTCGGTTTAGAAAACATCGCTTCGACTTGCTTCTTGAATGGAGGTTGTCACTTCAGCAGGACTTCTGTAACACCCCGACCTGATTAATTAATAATTAGTTCGCTAATTATTAATTAGAAACTGACATAAAGAATAATCAAGAAAGTTAATCAGGAATTTCTCGATGGTTATGATAGGCCGATAAAATAATTAAACACGTCAGAAAGGAGGGTGTAATACCCAAACCTAATTACCAATTAATTAGGTGAAATGATGTCATTTTAACACTATGAAAACTCGAATTAGCAAACTATGATGACCACAAAGAAATAATAACTGACACGGGGTCTTTGGCGTCAAAGCTACCCGAAATAAGAAATGACCGGAAGAAACCACTTCGTAAAAAGAGCAACAAAAAAAAAATTAGGAAGGAAATAGCTAAAACAGAATTTTGTGCCAGCCAAACATGGCATAAGCCTAAATGGGAGAAAAATGCCCAAAAATGAGGCCAAGGGAATTTGAACCCTTGACCAAGTGAAGGAAGCACATGGCACCCAAAAATTTAACAAGTGCGCTGCCAGCATCTTTGTGTCTAAATATACAACATAATTGTATATGAACCCAAGTCAACCAAGGCCACCTCCCAAATTGGCTAATGGCCATACATGCAACACCTCACCACTCAATCAGCCTATACACCTTAGCCTATCATCACAACACAGTACTTATAATAAGACCTAGGCCCTACATATATGTATAATTATGTATGTGTATATGTATAAGTGTACACTTATAATGTATAAGATATTCATTTCAGGATATACCAAAATGTGAGTGTGCTGTATCTTCAGATGTGTAGGTGTGTGCTCGGGTAGAGAGAGAGTCTAAAGAGAGAAGGTGGAGAGCTTGTGTGTGTGAGATTGTGTGTTCATTGTGTGCGTGTGTTCCACATGGAGGTGCATAAGGAGGAAGGGGACTGGGCAATACACGACTGAACTTGAGTCAACAACTGAAGGCCCCATATTAAGCCTAGGAGAAAGAAGAAGCCTGATCTAAGGTATAAGATAACCAAAACTCAGAATTTCCTTTTCTTCTTTTGCTTACTGTTTTAGTCCTTTGAGTACCCATAACTGCATGCATAAGCAAATTTGATAATAAGGGACGGATTTAAGCAAAATGGGAGAAGTCAGGAGGCTCGTAACTCACCATCCATTAAAAAACTGCCATTAACAGACCTTGACAAAGCAGGTCTGATTCGACTGGGGCTAAACCTCGACTGAGGAATAAGGATTAAAACTAGATGCTACATGGTCCTCGAAACAGTAAACATTAGGTGAAATGGCCCTAAGACCAGATAGAACCGTCGAGTTGCAGGATCAGGTCTAAAAACGACTTTCTATGCATGACGCCTTACACTGGATTTTAGGGATAGGGTTTGAAGCTCCATTGTCCAATGAGCACAACCCAACAAACCTTAGTCGAAATGGCCCAAAATTGGACCTAAACGAAGGAGTTGCAAGTTCACACAATAATGGGTAGAACCGAACTCCGTTCTTAGATTCAAGCCATGAAATGGACACATAACTGAAGTATACGGTCCCAGAAACCCTTTGGGGTGGAAGGCAGAGGGATTGGATGACTGAAACATCACGAAATTGAATTGGAAAAATTTTCAGTTTAGGGATCACTGTTCATCGTCCTGGGGAAGATGATGAACAGTGTTGGATTTGGGTCGGATGGTTCGGGTTGGGTCAAACCCGCCCAACCACACACTTTTGGGTCATTGAGACGGCACCATTTTGGGAGAAAGATGTTTTAATTTAAAATCTGTTTCGGGGCTGTTTGGTTACAGGACTATAAAATTAAAATTAGAACTGCAGAAAATCCAAATTGTGGATAAGAGGAATAGCAAGGGTATCTTATTCCGGTTCTTTGACTTAGCTTGAACCGGTTGGTTCAAGGACTTACTAAGCCGGTCTAGGGTTTGAGCTAGTAAACCCAACGGTCCAAGGGCTTAATTGAAAAGAAGTTAAACCAGTATTTTCCTGAATTGTATTTTGACCCCAACTGTTCTGAATATTTGTATTCTAACCCAGATTTTAAAAGATAAATTCAAATAAGCCTCTGAAAAATAAATAATTTATTTAATTACTTTATTAATTGGGTAAAATGACTATTTTACCCCTAGACACTACACAAGTCAAAAGAAGCCCAAATTAAATAAATAAATAGTGTATTTTTATTAGCATTTCGGACTCAACGGTGGAGTCCGATTTGTGAAAGCAAGTCCCGAAAAATATAGACACGCAAAGAGTAAATGACTGTATTGCCCCTAATGATACCTAGGCCCCAAATAAGCATAAAAGATAGTCCATTTTGATTATGTTGGGCACTCTGGACTTAACGGTGGAGTCCGTACTAGCAAACGAAGTACCAAAAAACATGACGTGTGAAAGTGTGAAATTACCAAAATGCCCCTGATCCTATATGAAATCTAAATGAAGTTCAAATGGGACAAAATTGATACCGATAGAAGCCCAGATACTCGTGAAACTGTACACAGGATTAAATGATGAATCGGGGTCAGAATCTTACAAAACGTAAAATTATCAAAATACCCCTAATGCTATACGAAGTCCAAATAAAGTCCAAATGGGAAGAAATTGATAGTGATAGAAGCCCAGATACTCGTGAAACTGTTCACGTGATTAAATAATGATTCGAGGTTAGAATTTCACAAAACATAAAATGACCAAAATGCCCCTGAGCATGGTAAGTGCAAAGTAGAGGCCGAATAAAGGCCAATATGATCTAATAAATTGTCATAAGCATAATTATGAAAATCGAAGGGCTAAATAAGACTCCGGAACAGTCAACGTATAAAATGAGAAATGACCGATATGTCTCGATGATCAAAAGCAGATACCAAATGAAGTCCAAAAGGACTTAGAAAATTATATATAAGATATGTGGACTATTTTGAGGACCACGATAGGGTTTGAGACAAGAATGGTAAAATTACTATTTTGCCCCTAAGGTTAAATAAGTACTTAACTGATAACGATTTGAGTCCAAAAGACTTAGAACTTTATATTTAAGATATGTGGACTATTTGGAGGACCACAACAGGGTCCGGGACAAGAATGGTAAAATTATTATTTTGCCCCTAAGGTTAAATAAGTACTTAACTAATAACGATTTGAGTTCAAAAGACTTAGAACTTTATATTTAAGATATGTGGACTATTCTGACGACCAGGACAGGGTCCGGGACAAGAATGATAAAATTATCATTTTACCTCTAAGGTTAAATAAGTGATTAATTGATAACGATTGGAGTCCAAGTGACTTAGATTATAATCCCGATAACTACTAAGCCTAATTGAAGAATGTAGTAACCTCAGATAAAACCCAATAAAAGGGTAATAGGCTATTAGGCTATCTTAGGTAATTCGATAGACGCCTAAGATGATGAATAAGTCATGAATGGTTAAATTCTGATCTGTCTATGATTGATGATGATTATTCAGGATATGCATGGAGATACCTAACATATCTGGAGGTTATCAGATTATCTGTACAAGGAGATAAGTATAAATGTTTGTGAGTAACTTGGAACTTTTGACTTGGTGTATAAGTTGCACTACGTAGATATTGTATCTTTATACACTGTACTGTTTTATATGCTATACTGTTTAAATGCGTATACTTAAATGCATACCCTTTTGTACTGCATTACACGTGGTATGATTTTGTTCTGTCCTGCACTTCTGTTAGTTCTATCTTGCCTAATTAGCGTCTTGTCCTGTTTTGGTTCTGTTCTATTTCGCTCAATACTGACCTGTTCTATTATTGATTTATTTGCCTATGCTTCGATTTATATACTGGCATCCTGCACTGTTCTGTCTGTTCTAATCTGTTGTTTCATTTAGCACAATCCTGTTTTATTTTACTTAACTGCATTAAGTGGATTTATAAAACTACTATTTTTAAAATAACTAAACCCTCAATGTGCTTTGTAAACAAGAAATGGTTTTTGAAACCCATGACAAGGAACTTGTGTTACTCACTAGGCTTATTTAAGCTCTTCCCATTATCCTAATATTTTTTCGGATTTATCTTCATTGGATTAGAAGGCACTATAATATGACATGGATAGGCCGAGTGGCATTCTAAGTAAAGGATCTGATGGCACTGATTTGTGGAGACTTGGATTCTTATGGATTGAATCTGGTTATTCAGGTGAGTGACATGATTTGATTGATGTGATTGATATGCACTAGATATTGAGACATGGCTCATGGTAATGGTAATCTAGAGAGATTAGGATATGCTCTATGTTATATGTTTGATTATAGATAGTGGCTCTGTGGCTAGAGTTATTAGCTATTTTGTTTTAGACTTGCTCTATGGTACGTACCTCTGCGGTATATAACTGAGTTGTATTCCTGAGATAAAAAGGTTTTGAATTCCGCTGCTTTGACCCTACATTTGGAATGCAATTCATCGGTAAGTTCAGAAGTTTGCCTTTGGTTGGACGCATTATCAGTCGGCAAACCGGCAAGGCGGTTAACTGGCATCACGTCCTCGACATTCACGTAGGGTGTGGTTCGGGATGTGACAGCTTCGACCTTGGGAGAGGGAGAGTTCTTGTAGAGAGAACTCTAAGATTATACTAATGTGTGAGGCTATGGAAATTTTGTCTCTATATCCCCTAAAACTGATGGCCAAGGGGCTCTATTTATAGGAAAATATAGAGCTTGAACCCAAGGGTCTAAGATGAAACCCTAAAATAGAGAGCTAGGATCATCTCTTGAGTGATAATTATCTAATTAAATAAATAAAAAATTAAATAAGAATGATTATCCTAACTAAATAAATTAATAAATAATTATAACAATGCACGAATCAATAGAATTGGTGTCTACATGCAAGAGCCAATGAGATAAAAGAGAAATAGGATTTAATTGGAAACTAGGCTCCAAAATAAAAACGTCCATGGTCAATGTATCTCCATTTAAGGAAATATCAAGCAACCAAATTTATGGAAACTCCAAAAGTGAAAAGTCTTAATTAAGCCTAAATAGACTACTATCACTCAAGAAGATCAAATTGCCCCCAATTCGATGGAGAATCTCTAGATTACCACCAGGTATTTGAAATGACCAAATTACTTGTCATTCATCACCAAATGGCTGAAATTACCAAAATACCCCCATGTTGGTAAAATGATATAAAAAATTACAAAAATTCCCCTTAAGTGACTAGGAAGTCCTATTGAAGTTAGCATGGTGCCAAAATTACCAAAATGCCCTTTGTAGGCAAAAGGGTGCTGAAATTATCGAAACACCCTTCGATAGGTAGAAGAGTCCTAACAAGAGTGGGACTTTGTCGGCAATAGTCCTGCTTGGACTAGGACTCTGTCAGGAGGAGTCCTAATAGGAATAAGACACTATTAGGAGAAGTCTTAACAAGAGTAGGACTCTATCGGGAAGAGTCCTACTTAGACTAGGACTCTATCAAGAGGAGTCCTAATAAGAATAAGACTCTGTCAGGAGGAGTCCTAATTGAACTGGGACTCTAGTAGAAGAGTCCTAGCATGAATAAGACTCTATATCAAGAGAAGTTCTAATGGAACTAGGACTTTGGTAGGAGAGTACTAGCAGGAATAAGACTTTGTCACGAGAAGTCCTAATAGGAATAAGACTCTATTAAGAGGAGTCCTAATAGAACTAAGACTCTGATAAGAGAGTCCTAGCTTGAATAGGGTTCTGTTAGGAGGAGTCTTAATGGGAATATGACTATTTCAGGAAGAGTCCTACTTGTAATAGGTTTCTTGGTAAAATTATTGAATTGCTACTACTTAATTAAGGGTCACAAAATGAGATGTCTATAGAAAGCCCATCATTAATGGAACTTGAAAGCAAGTGAACATCACCACAAGAAAAAGATATAGCCATTTTGACCTTGATTTGTGGTTTTCTTTGTTTGATGTGTCAGACTCATTCCTCTGTGAGATTCCTACATATCACCCTCAAGTGAATCAGACCATTCGTAGTTCGTGACTAGTGGAAATGAGTGCCATCCTTACTGGTTTTCTCTAAAGAGACTCAGTCTCGATATGATTGTTGTGAGGTTACGCCATCGAAAATGACTCCTCAGAGTCTCACTTGATAAGAAATGAGATCCTAACAGGTCTTTCATGAGGTTGTGTTATCATGAGATGGTCTTAAGTCCTCGAACGTTTTACCTAAAAGGAAATTCCATCCTAGTAGGTTGATAAGAGAGAATGCAATACACGACTTACCTGAAAGGAACGCTATCCTAACATGATGGTGATGCAATAAACGACTTACCCAAAAGGAATACTATCTAACATGATGGTAAAATATGATGCGATAGACGGCTTACCTGATAGGAACGCTATCCTAATAGGATGATAAAATATTATGCGATAGACGGCTTACCCGAAAGGAACGCTATCTTAACAAGATGGTGATAAAATTTCATGTCCTTAATGAACGGAATGTCAAAATGGATTATGTCCTCAAACAATTTTTCCAAGTTAGATTACGTCCTTAGATAATTTTATCGAGATAAATTAAGTCCTCTAACGTTTTGTTGAGATGGAGTACGTCCTCAGACATTTTATCGAGATGGTTTACGTCCTCACACATTTTTTCCTAGATGGATTACGTTTTTAGTCATTTTTTTTAGAAGGATTATGTTATCAGATGTTTTTACTGAGATGGATTACGTCTTTAGGCATTTGCCAAGATAGATTACGTCCTCAAACAGTTTTGTCGAGATGGAGTACGCCCTTAGACGTTTTGCCAAGATGGATTACCTCCTCAGACATTTTTTCCTAGATGGATTACATAGTCAAATGGTTTACCTAGATGGATTATGTCCTTAGACGACTTACTTAAAAGGGAACTCCATCCTAATAGGTTGATAAGATGTGTCATCAGACGACTTGCTTAAAATGGAACTCTATCCTAATATGTTGATAAAATGTATCATCAGACGACTTGTGTGGAGAGTGAAGACTCTATTGGGGATGTTTGATCATGCCTCAGTTGCAGAGGTGAATTAGGTTAGCTCTACTAGAATGATGAAATTTAGTGTGACTCCATGGGGAAGAGTTTAATCGAGTTTCAGACCATAAACTCATGTTGTTCAACTCTTTCTTAGTATAGGAGAACAAAAAGTGTACTAAGCTTTGAAAAGAGATACACTCAAAGCGATACACTCAACTAAAGATAGGGGTTGATGAAAATGCTTACCTAAGATAGATGAGAGATAAGATATGCAAGAAGTAGCCTTGAACTAGATAGAAGGAGGTAGAACTCAACTTAGATAAGAGTGTGCAAAGGTATGAAAAAATCATTTGATGAAGAACTCTTACCTGAGCCAGAGGAATATGAAATTTACTTAAGTTAGAGAGGAGTAAAGAGAATGTACTCAACTCAGATAGGAGTGAAGGGGATGTGATCAACTTAGATAGGAGTAAATAAATGTTCTTACTAAATGAGAGAAAATTTTATGAAACATGTTTTTTTCATTTTTAAAAAGGATTTTTCATTTAAAGAAAATTTTAACTTTTGACTTGGACTCTACTAGCCCCTAGATCATTGGAAATCAAGTTGGTTATTCATGTGAAAAAACCATTGCTTGGTTTCAAGTGTTAAGATTGTCCATCTTTGAAAATGATTTGAGAAAATTTGCTCGAGTTGTGAATTTAGGGTATGAAGGCTTAGGAGACTTGACTAGCTAAAGGCTTATCTTCAAGTTCATGGATAAAATATTTTTTCTTTTCTAAATGATTTGGGAGATTCGTTTGAAAACTTCAGCGTATTGTTTTAAACATGGTTTGGTTTGATTATTTGAGAAAATGAGAATCACTTGACTTTCACAAGAGATTGTGTAGTTAACTGAGCATATTGAATGAAAGAAATTTTGGGTAAGCCAAAGTGATGGAGAATTTACTCAAGATGTGGGTAAAGTTGTTAAGGTAAGGCAAATTTGAAATAGAACCCTTGAGATGGAAAATAGGTCCTTATATTGGCATAAAGAAGCCTCTTGACTAGGGCAAATTGTATGATTTGTAAGAGTATAAGCTACTCTTAGAATGAACAAGGCATAAGGGAGCCCCTTATGAAGTAAGGCCGAGTTACTTCAGAAAGTGAGAAAGAAATTTGGTGCAAATGGGTAGGTAAAGAGTCCCTTGATGAGTTACTTTGAAAAAATGAGTGAAAAATGAAGAAGCAATGTTGTGTAAATAGGTAAGGAGGAAGCCCCTTGTTTGAAGCCGTTTGTTATATGATCTATCTATTTGTAAGACCCTTTGAAAGTGCTCTCAGTTGAAATGTGACAATTCCTTTAAGCAAGCAAAACCTCAAGGTGGTCTTATTATTAGGGATGAAATGTAGGATAGGGTAAGGTTTACCAAATGAAAGGTATATGTAATATCCCGACCCGGGATACCAGGTCATATGGCACCTATTACGAGATTAACAGAATAATTAATTTATTTAATAATTAATTAATTAAAGTATAAGAAATGTTTATATTAATTATAAATTAAATATTATATGTATGTATATGAAGTAAAATATGTGTGCATGTATGTGCATAAGTGAATTAAAATATGTATACATATATATGTAGTGCCAATGTGTGAACAGTGGTGTGTGTGTGTGTGTGTCGGAAGATTTGTGTGTGTTGTCAAGTATATGTATGTGTAGTATTATATATATATATATATATATATTTTATGTAAAAATATAATCAAAATTTAATGTAAAGCAAAAATTGGGAAGAACAAAATTGATGAGATGTGAGGGCTAGTGTAGGGCTACGAAATCAGGAAGAGAGAGATAAGGGAGAGAGAGAGAGGTCGGTGGATTTCTCTTTAAAGCAAGACATGCAATACATGCTTGCTTGGTACGAAAGGAAATTCAGAAAGGGAGAAGAAACTAAAGAGCTAAGGAAGGGATACAGAGGTAGAAGAAAGGGGAAAACAAACTCAAAAAGGTAAACCCATGAAAAAGTTTCACTTTCTCTCTCTAAAATCTCCCTATGTATAAACTGATTTAAGCTTTGATTTTATATATGTGACATTTAGAACATGTTTAGACTCATTCAGACATGAAATTAGAGCTTAAGAAACACTAAAAAAGTGCAAACTCATGAAAACCGCCATGGGAGGACCTTGCTTATAACAGGTCTGAACCTATGGCAACCAAACTCAGTTTGGTGTAATGAGACTATAAGAAGACCCTAAGGGTGTTCTAAAAACATAGAGCCGCGATAAAAAAACTCAAGAAAAGCCCTCCAAAAATCAAATTACAAGTTCGGGTTTCCAAAACAAATCTCTAAAACATGAAACTAAACCTACCCTTGTTAATGAAATATGAAACCCCATGAAGAGGGGATCACAACAGAAAAAGTTTCATGGAAAACGACCAAGAAATAAGCATGAACCAGATTGTCACAGGTCTAAACTATTCCCTACGAACTACGACCTTTGAGTTGAATTCGAAGCTTAAAATCAATGTAAAAATATGCCATAGGGTTTTAGGAAGTGATTGGAGAAGAAAGCAGAGAAAATGGGTGCTCAAAATGCCACGAAACTCAACTGTAAAGATTAGGGTTTTGATATGAATAGTGTCGGCTTCGTTGGGGAAGATGACACTGTTCGGGTTAGACCATGGGTCTGTTATGGGTCTGGGTTAAATCCGGATCCAACGGGTCACGGGTTATATAAACGGCAACGTTGTATTTTCAAATTAAAACATTAGGGCTGATGTCATCATGATGTCAGCAACACGTGGCAAACCGGCGAAACTGGTTAGTTTATAATCAGACCGGACCGGACCGGTTCACTTAAAACCCAACCGAACCCAATGGTTTTCTAAATTATTTAAAACTAAATAAACCAAAACTTCTTATATTTGCGGATTGACCCCAGAAATTCTAGGAAATCCTACGGTGGCCCAACTGGGGGAAAATTTATTCAATTTGACCTTTGGAAAATAATTAAATAATTAATTTAATTATTTAATAAATAAAGTAAAATGACTATTATGCCCTAATTCAAAACTTGACCAAATAAAGTCCAAATTAAACATATGAATAGTGTATTTTTACTATTTTAGACATTCTGAGACTAATGGCAGGGTCCGTTTTATGAGACGGGGCCCGAAAAATAAAGACACGTAAAGGGGTAAATGACCAAAATACCCCTTGTTCAAAATAAACAAATTATTAGTGTATTCTTACTATCTCGAACCTTCTGAGTCTAATGGTGAGGTCCAAATTACAAAAAAAAAGTACAAAAAAATATGACACGTAAAATGGTGAATGACCATTTTGCCCTTTTTCATACAAAAGTCTGAATTAAATTCTAGGAAAGCCTAAACCGACTTTCTTCGACACTCCGGACTCAATGGTAGAGTCTATTTGACCAAAAGAGATGTTAAAAATAAAGAGACATAAAATTTGTTGAATAGCATCTGTCAGATGACTATAAATTAAAGTAATGCCAAAGTACTAATCTAAGGCGTATACGAAGAAATGAATTACGAAAAGACACGACACGTAAATATGTGAAGTAAATAAATTTAAATTAAAGTTAATGGAGTTATCAGAAGAGTATAAATTAAAATAAATTTAATTTCTAACACATTAAATTGTGTCATAGGTTAAGAGTACAAGTTAAGTTAAGTACATATGAAATTATGAAATCGTTTTAAGATCTAATACGATTTAAGCATAAGTTAAGGAATATCGAGATGATATTACAATGAATGTGAAGTTGATGAGATGTTTATGAATTGTTCTTAGGAACTACAAAAAAAGTGTGAAAGTGCATTTTTAGCACTAACCCTAAAGGACCAAGGTGAGTAACCCTGTGTTAACTCCATGGATTTGAAAAGGTTTTAAGTTCAAGGATATAAAGTGTTTGAAGTTTCAAATTCAGTATATTACATGATTTTAGTTTTAAATTATTTCTGTTCTTATAAACCCTATTGTGACATGCTCAGTAAATGTTTTCTTTACAGTTTTCTTAAAAATGTGTTTTCAGCATGTCTAAGTTAAAATAAAAATCTTGTTAAATATTCTAAATTTGATTGTTACAAGTATTTGAAGTTCTATTGTAGAAATTATACATTTCATGTTTTAAATACTCATGAAAGTATCTATTGAAGAAGTCATGTGATAAATGTTTTACAAGATAAATGGTACTAAGTACCAACCCCTATGATGGTTGAAATCCTTCAGGATTCAACAGTAAATGCCCGGTAGCAGGATCTAATCCCCCAGGCAAATGAGATCGACAGTATTGACAGTAAAATGGAAGTCTGGTTTGAAATAGATTCCACTTAATTAAAGAGAAAAGATGACAAAGTGATTTTGAAAATGAAAGCAGGTTTTACCCTCATTTTCACAATACATATTTATGTGTTTTAAAGTTTATATACTTATTGACAAAGTACGAGGTTAGCTTGAATACTTTAAATGTTCAAAGCTATCTGTTTTATGAAATGCATATGTTTTGAGTTTTATATACTCTATTTAAGAAATACATGTTATGTTATATGTTTGGAAGTTCATAAGTATAAGTATAGCTTGAATACTTTAAATGTTTCAAAGCTATCTGTTTTAAGAATGCATATACTCTGTATTCTAAAATGTACGAGCAATTGGCAGTGAATGTTTTACAAACTCTTATGTACTAAAAACCACTGCTAATTGAAAACCCCATGACAAATACTGGAATTGCTCACAAGCTTAGATTAGCTTACCCGGACTTTGTTCAGATCCCCCTTTCAGGTGACTGACAGTAGTCTTGATGTGAAGAGGTTGATGTTAGAGCTTACCCATTTTGTGAAGAGCGTAAGCAGCTATTGCAGGACTTATAAGTTTTAAGTTAATCACTTTTGTATTAGTGAGATGGTACACTATTATGTATTAAGCCCTATGGGGCAACTGAACATGTATTGTTTATAAGTCTTTAAATTTTTAGTTATACTCTGAATGTTAAATCATGTATGCTATGTAAAGAGTGGCAGTACCGAACAGATGTGCGTAATTTTAAAATAAGAAAAGAAAAGCAAAAGTTTTTCATGCTTCTGTAATCATTTGTCGCACATCTATTCGATACCGCTGCTTATGTGAGTCTTCACCCTAAGGTCCCCGGGCCTGAGGGTGGCGATCGTGATGCGAGGTCCGCAGAGGGTGGGTTTCGGGTCGTGACAGTATATAAGGCCCAGAAACCCATGTTCATGGTATCAAGCTCCTCGTGTGAATCTCCTTGACGTGAATAGCTTTAACGTGTATGACCTTGATGTGCACAACCTTGATGTGCATGTCCTTTCTTAGAAAGACCTTTATACATATTTATATTCTTAACATGAACTTTATGTGCATGACTTTGATGTACATAACCGAGCCTAACGTAACTTCTTAGGCTGCTTACGTTCTTTTTTTTTTAGAGAATTAGGTCTAACGTAGTTCATTTCTTGCTTGAAGCTTTTTGAGACATACAAGGCTGGATTGATTGGTTTCTTGCTTCTTTGCTTGAAAAATGTCTCTTTTGATGAGGCAAAGTTTTTTTTTCTTTATTTTTTAACTCTTCCCTGATAGTTGTTTTGTCACTTCCTTGCTTGGAAAAGTTTTCTTTCAATGAGGCAAAGATTTTCTTTTCTTTGCTTTTGATTCTTCTTTGATGATTCTCACTTTCTTGCTTGAAAATGTTTTCTTTCACATAGTACAAAGATGTTTTTTCCTTTTGTTCTTTGATTCTTCAACGTTGGCATTGTGAGAGCGCACACATAGTAGGCTTTCCCCCCCAAAGGTTTGATAGATGGGTTTAAGAAAGAACGACCAATCAAGTAGGCTTAAAAGGTTTGCAAGTGGATATCTTGATATGAGTGATAGGATAGATTTAGTTTGCCAAATGATGGCCTCCTATCCTTGGAATTGCTTTCTTTTAGGAAATAGTCACATTGTTGTGACTCACGATGTTGATGTTTTCTTAGGGTAATGACTATTATCTTCTTTGGATGGTGATTGAATCAAACAATATACCTTTGAGACAAATGGATGAATTAGTGAACAATGAGAAAATCAAGATGATTGATGAAGTTTGATGATGCTTAGATTCAACACATTCAATTTTATTATGAATTTGATGACATTCATTTTCTTAAAGAATCAAGATGAATCATGAAAACACTTTGTTGAAAGTTTCCTAAGAGAATCTTGATTGAAACATAAAGAAAGACAGATAAAAATTATCAATGAACAATAAAAGAATGATCTTTGGCTTGGAAAGCTCATTATTTTTACTTGTGGGCTAATCTTGGTTGATCCTTGAAGAAAGAGGCCCCATAGGTTGTTCATCAATCAAATCTTGGATAACATGCCTCAACATGGTGCAATGATCAGTGTAGTGGCCCGCACATTGATGGTAGGCACAGTGCTTGCTCAAATCATAGCTCTTGGGTATTGGGTTTGGAGTGGGCTGAGGATCCAAAGGTTGGAGATGCCCTTCTTTGCAAAGCTTTTGAAAAACTTCGCTGAATGATGCAGAGAGTTCTGAAAATGATTTTGATGGGCGCCTTGAAGATAAATTTGGTGGCGGTGAGGCAGTTGAAATAACAAACCAAGAGATAGATTGCTATGGAGTTAAAGCATTGACTGTAATATCTGAGTTATTAGGATTGATATTTTGTGTGGGCTTCCTCAGTGTTCCATCATTGATTGCATCCTCGATTTGGATTCCAGACCCTATAAGTGCTTTGAAAGTCTCAAAGTAGTGGGCAAACAATGATTCACGGTAGATGGAAAGCAAGTTCTTTTTCACCATTTGTACTTATTCGACTTCATTTGGCATGCTGATCATTTAGGCCGCTTTGGCATTCCATCGGGTGATGAAAGTTGAAAGAGTCTCCTTGGGTTCTTTCTTGGTGGTCTCAAGCTCTTTGAGTGTGATGTCCAACTCGTTGTTGTACTTGTACTATTTGACAAATGCATTATAGAGTTATTCCTAAATTTTGGATGTGGACTCTTCCAATTCTAAGAGCCATTGAGGAGCTACCCTAGTGAGGGTTTGGTGGAACATTGGAACCATCATTTCACTTGTAGCCCCTATTGGTTGCAAGGCCTGAACATAGAGCTTGAGATAGGTCTTTGGGCATGTAGTCCCATTGAATTTGTCTAAGTCTGGCATTTTTGAACTTGTAGGAAAAATGAACATCTGGATATAGGGAGAATTTGTGGATGTCAATCATGTCATCTCCATGGTTGGATTTGCATATAAGGGCTTTTATCTTGTTAAGCCTTTTGAGAAAAGCCTCTTCATTGGTGTTCGGTTTCTCTTGAGGTTTGACTTTATTTTGGGGCCCATTTTGTTCGACTCGATTAAACTGATCATGTGTGGCTGCATCTTGGGCCTGCTAATTCTATGGGAGATGATCTTGAGGAGGTATATGTGGTTGGTTATTGGGAATATTGTTAGGCTGCTAGGACTAGTGGAGGTGGGGGTAACCCTTGTTCTCATAGTTCTTAGACTATTTGGAAGAGCCTTTGTGTTTTATCCTTATAACCGGCCATGTCTTTCTTGATTTCGGCCAAAATCTGGAGTAATTGATCATGATCAATAGTGATAAGGTGCAGTGATTAACTTGATTTTGATGCCGTGATTTTTGGGCTCAACTGAGGGAATATGAGCTGCAATGGGGTAGAAAACCTCAATGAATTTCTTAATCACCAAATGGGTGCAAAAGAGTTTTAATCCAAGCTAATAGTCCAAAGAATATTGTTTTTTTATTTCAAAATGTTGAGTAGGATAAGCTTTAATCTAAGTGGAAAAGAAGATCATTTTTTAGAAAATAAAGCATGCACTTTTTGAATTTTGAAGTCTGAATTTTGAATTTTTTGATTTTTTTGAAAAAGGGTAAGGGCATAATGCTAAGGTAAACCCTAAGTCCTAAGAGGATAGAATGGTTTTCTTAAATGGGAAAAGAATTCCTAAAGGTGAGGGAGATGAAATCCCAAGGGAATTGATTAGACCCAAATTGAAGGGTCAAGAAAAACCTTGATTGACGAGATGAAGATCCTAAAGAGGGATGACTCTTGAAAAGGAATTGAGACCTATCTTGAATGGTTGGCATGATGGGAAGAATTGAGAGGGGGGGTCCACAGATTGGAGCCCGACTTGATTCCTAAGACGACTAAAGAACCTGGATTATGAAATCTCAAAAGTCATACCTAGCCCCTAAATTTTGGCATAATGGGGGACATGAATGGAAGTCATTTCTAAGTTTAGGGGGAAAGATTCCCAAAGATTCGAATCCTAGCTTAATGGGCAAAAAGTACCAAAGTTATTGAAACACCCTTCGATGGGCACAAGAGTCCTAATAGGAGTGGGACTC
This sequence comes from Nyssa sinensis, assembly GCA_008638375.1. NCBI lineage: Eukaryota > Viridiplantae > Streptophyta > Magnoliopsida > Cornales > Nyssaceae > Nyssa > Nyssa sinensis. The sequence goes on from CM018046.1 coordinate 24,871,581, forward strand.
TATTAGAAAGAGTCCTACTTGGACTGGGACTCTAGTAGGAGAGTCCTAACGAGAGTGGGACTCTGATAAGAGAGTCCTAACGAGAGTAGGACTTTACCGGAAAGAGTCATTTTCGAACTGGGACTTTGATAATAGAGTCCTAACGAGAGTGGGACTCTATTGGGAAGAGTCCTACTTGGATTGGGACTTTGACAAGAAAGTACTAACGAGAGTGGGGCTCTATCGAAAAGAGTCCTACTTGGACTAGGACTTTGACAAGAGAGTCCTAATGGGAGTGGGACTTTACCAAAAAGAGTATTACTTAGACTGGGACTCTGACATGAGAGTCCTAACGAGATTAAGACTTTATTGGAAAGAGTCCTACTTGGACTGGGATTTTGACAGGAGAGTCCTAACGGGAATAGGACTCTGTTAGGTGAGTCCTAACAGGAATAAGACTCTGTTAGGAGGATTCCTAACGGGAATAAGACTCAATTGGGAAGAGTCCCTACTTGAAGTAGGTTTCTTAGCATAATCATCAATTTTTACTACTTAATCAAGGGACACAAAATGACATGTCTATAGAAAGCCCTTCGTTGACCGAACTTGCAAGCAAGTGAATATTAATGCAAGGAAAAAATAACCATTTTGACATTGATTTGTGATTTTGACGTGGTCAGACTCATTCCTCTATGAGATTCCTACATATCCCCCTCAGGCGAATCAGACTGTTCGTAGTTCGTGACTAGCGAATATGAGTGTTATTTTTATCAAATTTTCTCTAAAAAGATTCATCTCGATAGAACAGTTATGAGGTTATGCCTTCAAAAATGACTTCTTAGAGTCTTACTTAATAAGAAATGCGATCCTAACAAGTCTTTCATGAGGTTTTGTTCTCATGCGCTGATCTTATGTCCTTGGACATTTTACGTACAAGGAAATTCCTTCCTAGTAGGTTGGTAAGAGAGAATGCGATAGACGACTTACCCGAAAGGAACGTTATCCTAATAGGATGATAAAATGTGATGTGATAGATGGCTTACTCAAAAGGATTGCGATTCTAACAGGATGGTGAATTTACGTCCTCAAACGAATTTCCTAAAAGGAATGCTATCCTAATAGGCTGAAGAAATGCGTCTTTAGACGACTTTCCTTAAAGGAATGCTAGCTTAACAAGATAATGAATTTTCATCCTCAGAAGACTTTCCTAAAAGGAATGCTATCCTAACAAGATAATGATTTTGCGTCCTTAAATGGTTTTCCTAAATTTCGTCCTTAAGTGGTTTTCCTAAAAGGAATGCTATCCTAATAGGCTAGTAAAATGCGTCTTCAAACGACTTGCCTGAAAGGAATGGTATCCTAACAAGAAAATGAATTTGTGTCATCAGACGACTTTCTTAAAAGGAATGCTATCCTAATAGGTTGGCAAAATGTGTCCTCAGACAACTTTCCTTAAAGGAATGCTATCCTAACAAGATAATGAATTTGTATCCTTAGACGACTTTCCTAAAAGGAATGCAATCCTAATAGGCTGGTGATGCGATGGACAAATTACTTGAAATGAATTCTATCATAACAGAATGGTGATGCGATGGATGACTTCCTTGAGATGAATGCTATCATAACAGGATATTTTCTAAAAGGAATGTTATCCAAATAGAATTTTTATAAGATTGTGTCCTTAACGGACGGATTGCTATGATGAATTAAGTCCTCAGACGTTTGCCGAAATGGAGTACATCCTCAGATGTTTTTTTGAGATTAAAGATTCCATGGGGAATGCCAGGAAAAATGTTTACTGAGGAGATGAATTTTCTTGAGAGAAAGGATGATGGTTCAGACCTCTTTTGGGAATGGACCGAGTTGACTATGTGATTTTGATTTGCTTGAGTAGTCAAGACTCGCTCAAAAAACGTATCCTGAATCTTGAGGGACCACTAAAGGGACTACTACTCACATGATCTTTTGAAAGAAACCGTGAGTTACTTGATGACGATTTCAGATTAGTAAGCCTACGCCATTAAATGACAAGTTGGTCAACATTGACCGATTTTGGTAAACTACCAATTTGTCCTTTGATGCTTGATGTTGAATCATGATGGATTTCTTAGACATATGTTGACAAAAGGCGTGATTTTGACGAAGAATGGGCTGAAAAGGGCCAAAATGGGCCCATATTCGTGAAAATGGGCCAAATCCCAAAATTGGCCTCCCCAGCCCCTACATGCTAATCAACACACAGAGAGGGGGGTTTCCACCCTCTACGTGTCGATCAGCTACTCGTGAGTGCCGGTTGGACACTAGGGTGCTTGGGCAGCTTACTTTAAAAAGGTTGCGACTTTTGATTTTCTTATTGCATTCTTGAGCATTCTCTTACCCTTCTTGTGACCATTTTGTGTAGAGTTGTGAAAGATCTTAGTTGATGTATTTGGCACTTTTTTTGGCCTTTCGGAAGATCATACAATTCATTTTCAACAACGAATCTAAGAATTTCAAGAGAAAATGTCAAGTGAAGGCCGCGATGACTCAGACCCAATGTTCAACATTGATCAGTGATTTGGGGATGTCAGGATCTGTGCATGGCACAATCTTTCGATATAAACCAGCCCCAGATTTTTAGAACAACACGAGCTTGCTCCAAGAGACGATGCACCATTTGTCACAACAGTACTGTAATGGCCAAGTATAAATTTTTTTATGTGTTCTTTCGATTGTTTTGAGATTTTGGAGTTGATTCTTGATGCATTTGACTTTTTTTTTTTTCACACGTTGAAAGTGTTTTGCTTGAAAATTTGATTGCATGCATGCATGGCTATTTCACCCATGTGCCTTTTGGAAGGTGCGCACTATGCGCTTGTGTAAATGTCTGAATGGGCAATTTTTGCTTTGCCTTAGATTTTTGCATTTGATTGATGTTTGTTTGGCATGCTTATGTAATTGGAAAGGATTTTCTAACATATTGACTTTGATTTCTTGTAATTGGATTTGAAAATTCGAGCTCGGGGCTCGACGACGGATATCGCAAAGTGGTGGGCTGATTTGCCCTTCCGATGCCAAGGGCAAGTGAGGGTGGACGATTTTGGGCCATTTTTAGACCGAATAGTCCACATTGACCAGTGACAGTAAGATTATTTACGCTCTAATAGAGAGATGGTCGGACACCAACAACATTTTTCACCTCCGGTTCGAGGAGGTAACATTGACTCCCCTTGACTTATCGATGATCACATGCCTTCAAGTTGGCGGTGATCGAATCCCTTGGGATAGTGAAATGCACAGTTAGGGTGATGAGATTTCCTGACTTGTGAGGTGGCGACCCACACTGGCTTTTGGTGGTATGGTGCAGGTGAAGCATATCTTGGAGAACTTTTACTTTCGAGAATGCCGTAACGTTTTTGAGGAGTTTTAGTTGACCAGAGCTTTCATGCTCTTTGTCTTTAGCCGGGCCCTTTTGGTTAGTACGAGTGACATTATCCACCTTTGGTGCCTCCTTGCTTTGGAGGATGTGGATAACTTTGGGCACTTCATCTAGGGAGGCACTGCAATGGCTATTTTTTACCACTGGATGTGCGTACTGTCCTGGGCGGTCACCAAGGGACTTGGTGGCTTTCAACATTTTTTGAAAGGTATGAACCTCTGAATTTCCTTACTTTCTTTTTTTTTTTTTTAAAAAAAATGTCATTTTGATTGATTTTCCTATTTTGGGCAGATTTGGGCCTACGAGGTCTTCCAGCTATTGACCTACCCATTGGTGGAGGTAGAGGATAACTTGTTTCCTAGCATATGGTAGTGGCGGAAGGTGAACAGGTGGACTCGCTGGAGGGCGAATATAGTGTAGAGATTTCGTGAGGCCTTAGACATGCTTTAGGTGGACACGGTTAGTTCCTATATTTGAAATTTTCTTTTGCTGATATGTGACATGAGAAACTCACTTTTTTTCATTTATGACAGATCCAATGGAATCGTTAGGAGGATGGTCCTGCCCTCGGTAGAGCGGAGTATTGGCACAGCGTATTGGCATTTGATTTTGGAAGGCCCTTTTAAGAGGGTATATTTCTTAGGTGAGGGAGTGATTTGCCAAGTAGATACAGCCATGAATCTCTTTCTACCTATATCGCCCTCGGGTAATATGAAAGATTTAGACTCATTTGACTTTAACCTCGACATTTTGGAGCTTTATGAGGGGGTGGCCATGCAACAGTTCTTTAACCAGTTTGGCCATATGATGAGCTATTTAGAAGAGCTGATGCCTCATTTCACTAGGGGTTTGCCTCCCTTACCTAGGGTTGAGAGGCCAAGTGCCAGCGATAGGTCATCTCAAGAGGCCACCACCATAGTGGTTAATGCATGCCTGCTGGTAGCTTTCCTGGTTTTCAATGTATTAGTGATGACCGATGATTAGAATTTTAGGTTGGAAGAGTTATCTTGGCAAACGGGGTCTATCAAAGTATTGCTGGCTCCCGAGCACTTGACGGGGGTACGAGTTTTATTTTGCCTAAATTTTTCATGGTCTTTCTCTTTTTTGAATTGACAAAAGATGTTGTTTGGGAATTCTGGTGGCCCGGACCATTTATGAGGAGGCCTATGTCGTTATCACGACCCTGAAGCATAAGGTTACCCAAGTCATAGTGGAGTTGTGGCGGAAAGCAACTTGTTGTACAAACTCTGACATTATAAGGAAAGGATCACCATTTTTCTACTGTCCATATATTGATTGCTTTTTTACATTGCATTCGAAACTCATGACTTTTCAGGCCACTCGGGTTTTTTGCCTAGAAAAGATGAACCAAGGATAGGGTTACCCCGATGCAGGGATTCCTAGCGGGAAGAGAGGAGGAGAGCCTAAGAAGAAAAGAAGGAGTCAGTCGAGTAGCTCTCACACTCAACTTGCTCGGCCTAGCAGAGCGTACATGCAAGTGATGGAGAGCGAGAGTGAAGACACCGAGGAAGAGGAGGCTCCTTCCCCGTCAATCTCGACGATATGAGGGAGGACAACGAGGGCGCCATTAGATGAAAACTTTTTTCTTTTTAGATTTCCTTAGTTTTTGATCATTTTTGTTTTATTTTGAACAAGTGAATGATCAATGCATGCATCTCTATTCATGAATGTGTGAAATAGCATAAAAAATGGAATAGGAATTAGTATCTAACATGTTTCAGATTGGCAAAATAGGAGGAAAATAGTGAAAACAGGCGAAATCAGGCAAAGTGACTTGAATCCCCTCTGTGTGCAGATCGGCACACAGAGAGGGGGGTTTCCTAGGCTTGTGTACAGATCGATGCTCAGGGTGTGCCGATCAGTAACACGTCCTGCCCCGGGTGATTTCGCAGCCTATTACATGTTTTTTGCATGTTTTTTTGAAAATTAGTCTCCTAAGCCAACTTGGATATGAACTTACAATTTTTTAGGATATATTGCAAACTCTAAACCTCCCAACTCATCATATTTAGCCTCTTGATAGTTCTATTATTTTATTCTCTCCCTCCTTGCTCTGATGGCTTCTAGAATTATGGATATAGTTATTTTTTATGAACAAATCCGTATATGGCTGTATTGTTTCTCAAGCTCGGAGAAGATTAACTTGGGGGCATTGAAGCTTAAATCTATTTTCTCTCTTGCCTAAGCTATTATAGACTGGCATCTATTGTAGGCTTGTGCTAATTTTTGGGATCTTGCTGATCATTTGTTTCGCTTTCATCTAAAAGAAATATGCTCGAATTTTAAAGAGTTCTGTGCTATTTTTGATGTCATTGTTCAGGGTAAACTGATCATTCCTTTAGTACATTGTGGTTATTCTTCTTCTTTATCCTTTTTACTTGACTTGGATGTTGAGAAAGTAAAGGAATTGGTTTAAGGTGAGTCCTTCTCCCTACTTCCCATATTGGAAATTTTCATGAAACAAGAGGCTAGCCACACCAAGATGTGTGCTTTTGCTCTATGCATTATCCCGAGGTGCTTGATTGTCCAAGAGCCTAATCAGGCCAATGTCTGCCTAATTGATGTTGTGACTGAACTGAACAAAGGCAATAATATGATGGGTACTGTTCTTGCTGAAACTTTGAACAACTTGGACTTGGTCTATGACTGCTCAATTGACTTCTGACGTAGCCTTTTGCTGTTGACAATGTGCTTGCGTGATAATCTGATGCTCTTCGCACTGTGAGTTACCATCCCTTATATGTGAAAGCATTGTTGTTCAAGGGCGTTGTTGGTGACCAAAGATAATGAAAAAGATTGGTGCGAGCTCCTTGGTCAACATTTACCTTATGATATTGATTAGTCCACTGTTCACTAGCAAAACAGAGCCCCTCGCTTGCGCTCACCTGGTTATTCTTGTGTTAACTTGATAGGCTTGAGGAAGACCTCTTTCTATTATCCCATTCGCATACTGCATCAATTTTGATACATGTAAGTTGTACCAAGGACTTGGGGTCCTCGCTTCATTGTGGAAAGATTGACTCTATCTATAGCCACAAAGATATCTAACTATTAGGAATGTGCTCATGTTCCTGATTTGGATAATACAGATTATTCTAACAAAGTGCTTATGACAGAAGAACATTTATGGTGGCTCTAGGACCTAATCAGTGAAAGGGAAGAACTTAGGGATTCTATCATTTTTTAAGAGACTAGAGTAGACACTAATGTGGACATAACTTCAAATTTAGAAGCGATCAAAGTAGCCTACATGGATTAATGGTTGTCCTCTAATATGTAGCCCCTGCATTTTTTAGGTTAAAAGGCATGGCTGTGTAGCGATATGTGCCCCAATGTGTTGTGAATGAGGTTTTTTCAATGTGATCGGGGTGTATGTTGATTTGATTATACCTACGAAGCCATCTATAAAAGACATCATAGCATGTTGAGATGTGTTGTCTATCAAAAGGTCTATATTTGGTAAGGGAAAGTTGTCTTTTGGGCAGGCTTTTTTTGGTCCCTATATTCAACGCACATGTGGACTTGCCCATTCTTTTTGGGAATAAGGACGATATTGGCTAACCATTGCAGGTACTCGATCATGGGCAAAAACCCTACAGCTAACTGTTTTTCAACTTCCTCTTTGATTTTGAGGGACCACTCTTGCCTGAATTTCCTCAATTTCTCTTTGATTGGTTTGGCATTAAGCTAAGTTGGGATTTTGTGTTGGGCTGTGTCTATGTCCAAATCGGGCATGTCTTTGTAATTCCATGCAAAGATATCCTAGAATTCTTTTAACAGTTTAGATAGGATTTCTTGTTCACCTTGGTTAAGGGTTGCACTGATGTTGACCTCTCTAGTCTCACATTCTAATCCTAGGTTAATGGTCACCATTTGTTCTAGGACAGGTTAAGCCTTATCTTGAGATTTGGTGATTATTTTGGCCAAGTCTATTAGAAGCTTTCTATCCTTTATGTCAAGGTTATTGTATTGTTCAAATTCATCATCATGTTCATTATTTACAATTAAAGGATACTCAGAAGAAGAATTTATTTCATCGAAAGAAGGAAAAATAAAATCAACGAGTTTATGAAGATTAATGAAATCTAAAGAAAGAGAGTCTTCGGACTTGGAGTCAAAAGCATTGTCGGAATATGTATCAGTCAAGTTTGAGTGATCGAATTTCTGTTCAAGTTATTCATCTAAGGCTGACACCCCTTTGATTAGGAGCCAATTGTTGATTGGAGCTTGGGTGGGTGTAATGTCTTTAACTGGATCTTCTCCCATGTTACTCGTGGAGATTATATCAACCATATCATCAGTGAGTTCGATTTTGGCGAATCAATCTGTTAGTCCTCCGAGCTCTTCGATCCAGTTCTCCTGTTAAGGATCATGTTATCCAATCGGTACCACCACCTCCATGTCAAAACCGCAGGTGCAGTCACCAAATATTTCCCAACCAGGAACTCTAGTCTTGGCCTTAGCATTGTACCGTGGCTCAGGGAGCCCATAGTATGGATAGTCTTTTCTTTGCTTGACAAAGCTCCCATTCAAGATGGGGAAGTAAGGCTTTATTTCTATGGGCTTCGGGGGTAGCCTCGATTCTCTAGCAATTTTCTTGGCTCATGCGCCCAAAGATTTGTCACAAAAAGTTTCCTCAGTAGGTGTATATTCGAGTCTGAATGTGTATCCTCTTTCCAGTTGGTAAGATGGTGTGGCTAGACCTTGCAAATTGAATCCAAAGCCTTTGCTTGGCACATGTTCGATGTGGACCATTATGTTTATCACGGCTTGTTTTTATAAGCCTTTGTCAAATATTTGTTCTATCTCGAGACTCCCTATATGGTCGAATCCTGACAAAGGCAAATCATTAGAATTGTGTTGGATCTCTAGTACATGGAGAGCATCACTAGCATGATCAATCTCCCCATGTATAGTGACTACCCCTATTTCTCGGGGAGAATTTGAGCTTCTGATGTAGAGAGGATGCAACGACTTTCATTTCATGTAACCAGGGTCTTCCAAATAGCAAATTGAAGGATTTTAGGATGTCTAGTACTTAGAAATATGCGGTGCTTTCAACGGGGCCGAGGTTTATGGGAAGTGCTATGACCCCTACAACTTCTTTTCGGGTATTGTCATATGCCCTTACTACTTGGGCTGATGGAGTGAGATCGAGTACTTCTAAGCTAAGGAATTTTACAGTTCTCAAGGGACAAACATTGAAAGCAGAGCCATTGTTAATAAGCACCATAGGTATCCTTTTTCTGAGAGCATCTATAGTAATATGCAGAGCCTTAGTATGGTTAGCCCCTTTTTTCGGTAAGTCATGATTAGTGAAAGTGACAATATTATTGAATTAGACCCCTCTAATGATTTGCGTGAGTTGTTTAGGGGTAGTATTGGTAGGAATTTGTGCTTCATTGAAATGCATCAAAATAGCCTACCTATGTGGAAATGATGATGTGAACAACCCTCGTTCCAAGATGTTGGCTTGCGTCTTCTTGAGTTGTTTGAGGAAGCTCATCTTCGATAGGAACTTGAGGTGGGACTTTTATTGATTCTTTGGGCTTTAAGAACTTTGTGAGTGGGTCATCTTGAATGGTTTCCCCCCCGTGTGACATGTACTGCATTGGTTAAGCCAGTTTGACTCTTTTTACCATGAGTTCGTCCCAAGCGAAGATGCTGAAATTTGAGACATTTTTGGAGTCATTGATGAGGCCGCTTGGATTTGAGTCTTCGAGACTTAACATGTTGATATTAAGTCACGCGTTATGGGCCGACAATGGGTTGGTAGTGAAATTGGGCTTTGTTGGTAGAGCCCGTATTCTTCCTCGATCAGTTAGGTCTTGAATTGCATGCTTTAGAGCTCAGCACTGATTTGTGTTATGTCCATTGCCTTAATGATAGGCACAATTTTAATTTCGGATCAAACCCCTTGGGTAGAGGGTTCAGAGCTTGTCACGACCTAGAACTCGGCTTATGCAGATTATGGAGACGTGATCGCCACCCTTGGACCCGGGGGCCGGCAGGGTGGACTGGAAGTGGCGATGCCGTACAACGGTGTAGACTTGAATCTTGTATACAAAAAGGGGTTTTCCAGAAGCGTGATAAACTTTTTTCCTTTTCGCACATTCGCTTGGAACTGCCACTCACAGAACGGTACAATTAACAGACATATAGAGCTTTCTAAATCTTTAGAAGTTAAACATATTAAATGATCATCATCCTTAGGGACTTAAATACATAACTTGTCCAAAATAGAATACTACAAAAGGCATTGACCAACTATTGGTCCTGACATTCCCAAAATCCTGTCTCTTGAACCTGTATTCAATTATCTTACTTACAAATTATGGGTAACAAATCCTTGTGAGCATTATGAAAAGCTCGTGAGTAATTCCAGTATCTTGTCATGAGTTTTCAACTTGTAGTGGGTTAGGTATAAGAAAGTTCATAAACATAATCACTACCTATTGCTCGTACACTTCAAATACAGAACATAAGAATCTTAAAATAGATAGCATGAAACATTCAAGGCATTCAGGCTAGGAATTTATTTTATCAAACACAAGATACAGGAATCTTCAAAACTTAAAACATGAAGCATTCAAGGCATTCGAGTAAAGCATTTAGTTCATCAAATACGGAATATAGGAATCTTTAAAACATAAAACACGAAGCATTTAAGGCATTCGAGTAAAGCAGTTATTTCACGATACAAAATATGATGATTCAATTTTTATTATAATTAAAAGTATAAATCCTTTGATTATGAAATCAAAACATATAAATCACGATTAGAAAAATGGAGGATAAATCTTCTGTCATTTTTAAACGTAACATTTTTTTACTTTTGTTTTAGTAGAATCTGTTTTGAACCGGACTCCAAGCTTAATAGATCAGTGGAGATATCTCATGCTTGGGGGATAAACCTTCTAATGGGCATTTTTAGGATTTTGAGTCCCATAGGGTCTCAATAGCTCATGGTGCTTATTCACAATTATCTTGTATTACGAATTCACAAACAATAGGTATTTAAAACCCAATTGTCAAATAGATGCTTTTCGAGAGCATTTTAAACATAACTTCAAAGTAGATCATTTTCAAGAGAATTTAAGACAACTTCGCAGTTAAAATGGACATGCTGAAGTAATAACTTATAAACAATTGACATTTAAAACAAGAACATTTGCAGTTCATGATAGTATTTGAAAATGGAAACAAGTACCATATTTAAAAAATGAATCATGTAAATACAAGAATTGGATTAAAACACTTCAGGAATGATGGAGTTAAAACCTATACTTCAAAGTCTAGGATTACTCACCTTGATTTCTAGGGTTGGCGCTATTATTGGGCTTTTCCCTTTCCTTTGTAGTTCCAAAGAAAAATTCATGGAAATCTATTAATTCCACATTTACTTTAATCACGACCTATTTGGTGTCCTTAATTTACTCTTAGACCCGTTGACTATTAATTTCCTAGTATAGGCCTTATCCCTTTTTAAATCGGGCTATTCGTAGTCAAGTCAGACTCTTAGGGGTAGTTTAGTAAACTTGAATTTCCATGTGTTTTATTTTTCAGTACTTAATTTGACAATGTGGACCTCACCTTTGGGTCTGAAATGTTGAAGAAAGTCAAATTAGACCCTCTCGAACTTCCATTTGGCTTCGGGCACCATTAAGGGTAAAATGCTAATTTTTACATTTTATGTGTCCTAATTTCTGGGATTCCATCTCGTAAAAAGGACCTCGCCATTGGGTCCATAATGTCAGAAAAAGTTAGAATACACTTTCTTTTTATTTTATTTGGGAAACGGAACATTTTATGATAATTAAATTATTTTAGTTAATATATATATATTATTCATTTTATTACACAAGTGCCACAGTGGCATGGTGGTATACGCGTGGTGTTTAAGTTCCTCACATGCCTGAGGTTGAGGGTTTGAACTTGGGGAGTTGCGGCTTCCTTTTTTTTTTGTTGATTTTTGATTTACCAAACAACGGACAAGGGTTAAACCAAGAATAGGTTATCCCAATTCTTAACTGGGTTATCAAATCAGGGGCTTTATCCGTGTTACTAAAGACCAAATTCGTTTACAATTAAAACCTAATGCCCAAAGCGACATAGTTTTACTTAACCATTTTTGTGCCTGAGCGGGTTCCAACCCGAACTCGAACCCAACCCGATTGACTCTACCTGTTTACTGTTCATTGTCTTCCCCATCGTCCCGTCACTGTTGCCCTAATTTTTGAAACTTTTAACTTTGATTTTGTGAAGTTTGAGTGGGACGTTTGACATGCTTTCTGTTCCTATGGTTTTCTAGGGCACATAGTAAGGTTTCTCTCTTGGTTTGAGGGGTGGAAACAAGCTCAAAATCTCTATTGAAGTTTCATGGCCATTCTGGATATTGAGTTCGTTCATGGCCATTTCTCCATGAAATCAAGTCAGGCTTAGCTTTTTGTGATCCTAAGGTCAAGTTGATTTTATTCCCGTTCTGAACATCAAGCTTGGTGCTTGATTCGTGAAGTTGGATTCTTGGGTCGTGACCTGCAAATCGACCTTTCTTTCTCATTTTTGATCCATTTTAGAAGATGGTTAGTGTTTTGAATCCTTGTGTAACAGCCCGACCCAAATGAATTAGAATAATTTCATTTATGTCCTACGATCATATAATAATACCGAGATCAGATCAAACCAATGAGCATAGTACCAAAAGTAAACTGAGACCAACTAAGACCGAGAATAGTAGACCTCAAATATACCAAACTATCATGATGATTAGTATACAGTAATGGGTATGCATACCGAGGTAAATAGTAGAATCTGTGATCTCAAGAAATTACGAGATTTAAAAAAAGCCCAAGTAAGAACAGGCCAAGCCAGAAAATGTAATACCCCTAACCCAAAATGTGACTGAGGAACGATGTGAAACCCGAGCTGTTAAGGCTCTATATTACGATATTGATTGAAATGAATGATTTCAAAAAATTAATAGTTTTTATATACAGACAATGTCAAGCGATGCTTGAGCAACCCAGAACCAAGTACCGAAGTACGCATACGTACATATGTGTATATATATAAATATATGTACATGGAATCTTATGTATATGTGTACATTTATATATCACCAAATATTACTGTTATATAATGACGTATATATATATGTATAATTATATGTATACATACGTATATACATGACCGTATAGGTGTATATAAGGAAGTATATATATATATATATATTATAGTATATTTACATGTATTGTACAAAATGGAGTATACATATATATATATATAGGGCTGCCTTGCATTCAACATGTGCTTGTGTATGTGATTAGTGTGTGTCTAGAGTGTTGGGAATGTGTACATTGCGGCTGCCGACATGAAGAAGTGAGTCGTGTGCATATAATGTGTATTATATTATATATATGTGTGCGTAAAAGTCTTGAAGAAATAAATGTAACTAAAACCAAATGAAGAAAAAGAGGGAAGTAGCCGAAATTAGAGAAAATAAAAGTCAGAAAAGGGGAAAGCAAAAGAGAGAGAGAGAGAGAGAGAGAGAGAGAGATGGCTGAAGGGGAAAAAAGAGAAAAAATAGGTGGTGGAATTTTGTTTAAATAGAAACCAAGAAGCTGAGGCCAAGGAAGAGGAGTTCTGCGATTCAGAAGGAGATACTGCAAACAAAAACGTGAGAAGTAAGGTAAGCCAAGTGAATTCTGTTTTTAAATTTTTTAAACATGAAGGTTAGGTTTTATTACTAGGGTTTGAATAAGCATGAAAAATGGGTTAATTAGCAAAAAGAATGGGAAGAAAAGAGTTAGAAATGAGAAATTTATGGGCAGTTGCAGGTTGTGATAATAGGATCAGGGTTTAGAGTTTTTATGCATGAAACTTGATTTAAATGATGAGGAACTAATCCTCTTTGGTGCAGAAAATGATTAGAAAAAGAAATGGGAGAAAATAATGGAAAAAAAGGGCATGAAATAGAGAGAAAACTAGTTGGTCGGATCTACAGTTTCTCCTTATTTCATGAAGATCCAATGCTCCAATCTAAAATTGAGATTAGATATGAGATCCTCATGAAATATAGGTTCGAGTCCCATTGAAAAAGATAAGAAAATCAGTTGCCGACAAGTCGCCGTTGTCGGAAGAGATGCCGGAAGATCATCGAAGAAGACGATCAACAGTCCTACCAAATGGCGTTGTGTTGTGTTAATTTGTGGAGAAGCTACGTCGTTTTGTGTATAGGATTGTTTTAAATTAAAAGCTTAACAGTGGAGGCTTATGAGGCCAAATTCATTGCATTGGCCAGGTTCGCTCCCACTTGTTATAAATACAAAATATATGAAAGCCCGCAAGTTCGAGAATGGGTTGCGATGGCCTATTAAGACTAGGCTTAGACCTCCTCAATTAGCCACTTACGATGAAGTGGTGGCTACAGCAAGGATTATTGAGCAGGATGGAGAAGAGATCGCCAAAAAAAGGGCAAATCAAGGGCCTGAGAATAATCGAGACAAAAGACAGAAGCCTTTACCCACCAAGTCAGAAACAGGGACTGGGAATCTAGGACCCAGTCAAAGCCGAGGCAATTAGGCTAATTGAGGAGTGACTGATTCTAATTGGGCTGTGACTAGATGTTCTAGCTGCAATGGATTTCATAAAGGACAGTGCAACAAGGGTTGCTACAATTGTGGTCAGATGGGACTTTTTTAAGGGAATGCCCTTAGAAAAACCAATCTATGGTTAGCACCACACTTACTACTCCTGCCCTACCAGGTCCTACTACTAAATCACGGGCACAGAATAGTGAGCCACAGCAGGCAGGAAGGGTTTATTCACTCCTTCCAAGGAATGTCGAGGCTACTACATCAGCAGCCACAGGTATTTCTCTAGTTTGTTAGCAACTTACTTATGTACAGTTGATCTTAATGCTACACATTGAATTATACCCTGTATTTACTAATGTAGTTGGGATGTAGAGAATTGAACCCTTAGGTTACACATTTACTGTTACGACTCTCTCAAAGGAGAATATTACTGGACGAATAAGTAAGAAGGGATGGTATTTCTTAAATTTTGAGCATCCGTGTTTGAGGACAAAACTCAATTTATGGGGGTAAGAATGTAATACCCTGACCCGGGATATGACACTTATACCGAGGTAAACCTAAAATATGACACGTATACCGAGGCAAGTCGATTGAATAGTGTAACGTGAAGTGGTTTGCTTAGTATACCTAGTGTCGGGCAATACCCGAGCACCTTAGCACCCAGTATCATAATGCGTGCCTACACGTAATTTCATGCACATCTATATTCTATGAACATGTAGTGTACCTAAAATAAGTGTATGTGCGCGTCATTATAAATACATTTACATGCATATGTATTTTATATATATGCATTGGTATAAAGGGATGTTGTATATAGGTATGTGTATAAATACAAGTATAATAATGCATAACATATAAATAAATATATATATATATATATATATGTGTGTGTATGTCACTGTGTGTGTGTGTGTGTGCTTGAGTGTGTGGGAAACAACACCAAGGCAGCCGACCTTGGTGCAAGTGAGGGCTGCCATATATTGTATACATGTATGGTGTGAGATTGAATCAAGGGTGGAGGATGAAGGAGCGGTGGAGTGCAGTCAAAGATAACTGCAAGTAGAGAGAGAGAGAGAGAGAGAGTAGAGAGAGAATCAAGGGCGGTGGCTGCTATATATATATATATACACATATGTATGCTTTGAGTAAAATGGAAAGAAAATAAAGGGGATAAAAACTAGGGGCGAATTGAAGTGTTGGAAACAGAAGTGGAGGATACCGCAGCAAGAACAAACAGGGAAAAAGGTAAGTCAAGTGAAATTTTGTTTTTAAGTTTTAAAGCCTGAAAACTTGATTTAATGCTAAGGACTTATAAGGTATGAAAATTGGAACTTAATGCAAAAAGAATCACTTAAAATGGTTGAGAAACTAGGTAGAAAAATTGAGTTACAAGTTTGTGAATAATTCGGATTTCTTTAGATTTTATGTATAAAACCTTGATTTAGTTGCCTAGAAATGTTTCTATAAGGTGCAGAAAGAAAATAGAAAGAGAAATAGGTCAAAACAGTGTACAAACCCGCATGAAATGCAAAAGTTACAGGTCATCGGAGTTACGGGTTTGGCCATATTCGTAGGGAAATAGTGATCCAAATGAAAAACTAATGTTAGATTCGAGATCCTTATAAAAAAATAAAGAAAACTACAAAGAATTAGGTTGAAAAAATGATCAGAATCCGGTCACTGTCACTGGAGATGGAGATGAAAACCTACCGAAGCTACACCGAAAAAATAAGGAAGATGATACTGTTGAGTTCGGGTTCGGGTTTTGGGTCACGGGTCGGATCCGGGTCGGGACCTAACCGAAAATAAACGGGCAGTGATACTGTGTCGGTTTAAAATTGAAATTTAATGGAATTTGTCTTGTTTGGCTAGTAGGGATAGGAAATTGAAATTGGGTTTGGGTGTAACCGAACCGTGGATAGGGTAGACCAAGGGGATATCTTATTCCGGTTCTTAGAGGGATGCTGAATCGGTTGGTTCAGAGGAGGATCGGACCGGTTTAGGGTTTCTAGCCGTGAACCCACTGGTTCAGATCGAAACTTAGGGAAATTCCACTTTGACCCCGGGAAGTTTAGGAAATTTCACTAAGACCCAAACAGAAAAATTTATAAAATATAAATTTTTACAATAATAACCCTAATTCAAATATAGGTCAAACGAAGTCCAAACGATGCAAATGAATAGTCAATTTTTATTATTTTGACGATTCCAAACTCAACCATAGAGTATGATTTGTGAAAAGAGGTCTTGAGAAGTGAGAACTCGTAAAAGTGCAAAATGACCATTTTGCCCTTTTTAGTACAGAAGTCCGAATTGAATTCCGCGAAAGCGTAAACTGGCTTTCTTCAACATTCCGGACTCAATAGTAGAGTCTAGATTAATGATAGAGATACTTATGATAATAAGGCATAAAATTTGATGAATAACATTAATCCTGAGACGGATCTATTGATATATAGGGAACTCGGAAGGGAAAGGAAAACTCACAGATTACTGAACTAGGATCATGATTAAAGGTAAGTAAAATCTTATCCCTATACGTGGCAAAGACCTAACTGTGTTATGCATGTGTTGCTTTTTATTGTTGTATTGTGTTATGCCATCAGATGTTATTGAATTACATTGATGCTTGTTGTAGTTCGTAAAGATTATTGAATCTGATATACCACAAACAGACACACCAATCACTTTGAGACACGTGTGCCCATCAGATTAACAAATCTCGATCCTACAGAGCTCATATATTTCGGACATACAGAACAGCCATAAGCCTTCAGGGTATTCTCATATATGTCTATCATACAGAGCAGCCACAAGCCTTCGGGGCATTCTTATTTATATACCATTCAGAACTGATAATCTCGGTCATACAGTGCAGATGAAGCATTCAGGATATTCTCGTGTACATCTTCCAGATCTCCTGTTCTGGACAATATTTATTCAACACTGCATATATGGTTTCCTTAACAACTGTTAAGCGGGGAATAAGGAAACAGCCTTCAACACGGAAACTACTATCTATGATTATCTCCATTTACGACTCAATGCTCCACAAGGTAACTGCAAATCTCCGATGATCAAATCCCTATATTCGTGGCGGCAAAACCTAATCAAATTAGGAGAACCACGGCTTATATATTAAACCCTAGAGGTACGCTTTATTTTTTCCTTATGCTCATTCTTTGGCTTTCAATACAGTCTTTCAATTCCCTTACTTACTTAAGCATCGGAGCGGCTACCGCCGGAGCCAATTCGGTGGTCCTCTGATCATCTCTCTGAGTGTTCTACAGGTCACGGAGTCCTCACGTGTTGCGAGTCAAAAAGCGCAGCATCAGTTTGGCGCCGTCTGTGGGAAACGACTAATCTCTACGTGCTTTATTCTTAAACTCATCTTTTTCCCCACCGGAAAACCATGGCACCAAATCTCCGACCACGACAGAATACTCAGAATTCACAAAACGCTCAACGTCAGCCGCCTGCTCCCCGCACTAAGGGACCAGCGGCCAACCCTATGCGACAAGAGATCAAAGCGATAAAGTGGCACAATGAACTGGTGCAGGAGCAATTGCTGGCCATCACTAGAACGCTGGCAACGCTCACGCAGAACCAAGCCGCGGCTTCTCCTAGCCGGCCGGTCAACTTCGTTGCAGGAACGCAACCCCCGGTTGCCACGGAGAATGAAGAACTTCGTGGGCAGGCCCCCACTAACCAGTTTGGGCACCCCTCAGGCGTTGCTCACACTAGCCGAGATCCACAGCCATCAACAGTCCCTGGCTGGGGAACATCTGCTTTTGTTCCCGACGTGCATTACCGAAGCACTACTCGAGCCCCAACTCCTAGGGTTTTGGGAGCACCACCGGCACCGCAGGAACCTTATCATGCAGCACCAGTCCCTCCGGTTCGGATTCCTCCTCCATCCGAAGGGCGTACTCCACCCTACTACCCTGAAGCCGAGGCTGTCAGGCAGGGTTCACAAGTTGCGAAGGGTAGAGGAAATTGCCGAGTCTATGGACCGGACAATCGGCTTAAGAGGACCTCAGAACCCTCCAGAGCAGGACGAACTGGCCAGGCTGCTCGGAAAACTAGCCACTCCGTTCACTCACGCCATCATGTCCGAAGAGAGGCCCAGAAAGTTCATGGTGCCCAAGTTCACTCTCTACGACAGATCTGGAGATCCAAGAGATCACCTATCTCATTATCAGCATACGATGGCCCTTCACGGAGCCTCAGACGCTTTCATGTGCCGAACGTTCATCACTAGCCTGAAGGGAACAGCTCTGAAGTGGTTCCACAACCTCCCTCCGAACTCCGTTACCAGCTTCTACGAGCTCGGTAGGCAGTTCTTGGATAGGTTTATGACCAGCAGGAGGCTCAGAAGGGGGCCAGAATTCCTGCTGAATGTTAAGCAGACTAGGGAGGAATCCCTCCGAGCCTACATTGCCCGCTTCAACAACGAGCTCACTAAGATCACGGATTGCAGCCCGAAATTCCTCGTTGCAGCCTTTACTGCCGGGCTTGCCCAAGGCGGCTTCAGAGATTCCTTGAGAAAGAGCCCTCCAGCCGATATGGCGGCATTGATGGATCGGGCCAAAAAATACATCAACCTGGAAGAGGCCAACCTGCTCAGCCCAGAAGGGCAAGGATCAGACCCAGAGGGATAATCCGAAGCGGGAGGATCACAAGAAGGAGGATCACAAGAGAGACCCCAACAAAAAGAGGGCCAGGAGCCCAGAGAAGAGAACAGCTCCCAGAGCTGTGTACAACTCCGCACCAAGGGAGTTCACCAACTTCACGCCTTTGAACACCACTCCGAACCAGGTACTCCGGCAGATCAAAGATCGGGAGAACCTGAGGTGGCCAGAGCCAATCAAAGGAGATCCCAGCCTACGGGACCAAAGTAAGTATTGCAATTTCCATAAAAATCATGGACATACTAGTAACACTTGCAGGACCCTCCGATATGAGATAGAACAGCTCATAAAGAAGGGACGTCTTCGAGAGTTCAGTCAAACAAGACGGAAGGCAGAACCCCTAAGAAGACAAGCCTCAGCAGCGGCCAGATCAGAGGCATGAACAGAGGCAAGAGCAGTGGGAAGGACGAAACGAGTCTCAGAGGCAGAACAACCATGTTATCTACGTCCTCCATGCTGACTCCCCTGTTACAGGAATGTCGAACAGGGCAAGAAAAAGATATGCTCGGGAGGCTAGAACCGCCCCAAACATCTTGCAGGTCTCCAACGTCGAAAAGAGGTTCAAGCCAGGGCCGGAGATCCAGTTCATCGAGCAAGATCTAGCAGGGGTACACTGCCCTCACAGTGATGCCCTTGTTATCACCCTTAGAATCGCCAACTTCGAGACTAGAAGAGTCCTGGTCGACGCTGGCAGCTCAGTCAACATTCTATTCTATAAACCGCTTAAGCGGATGGGCATAGACCAGGACAGCGTCAAGCCCACCACTGCCGTAATGGCAGCTTTTGATGGCAACCTCAGCACCCCACTGGGGAAAGTTGACCTTCCTACCACTGTAGGAGAAGGTGAAGGGCGGAAGACCACCATCTCTGAATACATGGTGTTGAACATGAAGTCTCCATACAACGTCATCATCAGGAGACCTTGGTTACACCAGATAGGGGTAGTCACTTCGACCCTTCATCAGTGTCTGAAGTACGTCCACAATCAGAGTGTGCACTCGGTTAGAGGATGTCAGCCAACCTCACGAGAATGTCACGCTATTGCCCTCAAGGAGACAGCTCCGAAATAGCAATTACAGTACACTCGGGACTGTGCAGATCCGGTTTTCACTCAGACTCCCGAGGTGGAAGATTGCCCATCCGGCATTGAAGAGCCCCTGAGCCCAAGGGGACGTCACAGCCGAGCCAAGCCTGTTGGCGAGCCCATCAAAGTACTGGTCAGTTCAGAAGCAGAGGAGTGTTATTTGTACATCGGCCCGGACCTTACGCCCACCGAGCAGGAAAAGATAGTCAGGTTTCTGAAGAACAACCTCTCTATCTTTGCTTGGGAGACCAGGGACATGGAGGGAATAGATCCTAATCTGATAACTCACAAACTGATGGTAGATCCGGATCACCCCCCAGTCAGACAGAAGAGAAGGCCGATCGCTCCCGAACGGCATCGGATTATAGACGAAGAAGTCCAGAGGCTGCTGGACGCTAGGATGATACGGGAAGTTTTCTATCCCGAGTGGCTAGCCAACACGGTGCTTGTCAAAAAGAAGAACGGCAAGTGGAGAGTCTGTGTTGACTATACAGACCTCAACAAAGCATGCCCCAAGGACAACTTTCCATTGTCGAGAATAGATCAACTGGTTGACGCCACTGCAGGGCATGAGCTTATGAGTTTCATGGATGCCTACTCTGGATACAACCAGATCCAGATGTACCCTCCAGATCAAGAAAAGACTGCCTTCATAACCGAGAGAGGACTCTACTGCTACAGAGTGATACCTTTCAGTTTGAAGAATGCTGGAGCCACTTACCAACGGTTGGCGAACAAGATGTTCAGCCCACTGCTTGGCAGCACCATGGAGGTATACATCGACGACATGCTGGTAAAGAGCCTTCAGAAAGGCAGCCACCTCCAACACTTGGCCCAGACCTTCGATATCCTCAGACAGCACAAAATGAAGCTCAACCCCTCGAAATGTACCTTCGGAGTTACGAAGGGAAAATTCTTGGGGTGCATCGTCTCTCAAAGAGGTATCGAAGCAGATCCCACTCAGATCCACGCCCTGATTGGACTGAAGTCGCCAAATACCAGAAAGGAGATTCAGGCACTGAATGGCAGAATCGCCGCATTGAGCAGATTTATATCCAAGTCTACCGATCGTTGCCTACCTTTCTTTAAAGCTCTAAAGGGCAGCAAGGCCTTGCAATGGACAGAAGAATGCGAGCATTCCTTCCAAGAACTAAAGGAGTATCTAGCCTCTCCAGAGCTCCTGTCAAAACCAGTACAAGGAGAAAAGCTGCTCCTAGTACCTTGCAGTCTCCTAGAACGCGGTCAGCTCCGCACTGATCAGACAGGACAGAGAAGTACAGAGGCCTATATTCTACGTCAGTAGGGCACTACTTGACACTGAGAAAAGATACCCAGAAGTAGAGAAGCTGGCCTATGCCTTGGTCATATCAGCCCAGATGCTTCGACCTTACTTCCAGGCCCATCCAATTGAGATTCCAACTGCCTATCCTCTAAAGTCAATACTGAGGAAACCTGAGGTATCGGGAAGATTGGTCAAGTGGTCTGTGGAGCTAGGGGAGTTTGACATAGCATATGTACCCTGAAACTCCATTAAAGGGCAGGCCTTAGCCGACTTTATAGCCGAGTTCACCCCGGCACTACAGAACAAAGCACAAAGCGCCGAAACTACGGGAACCTGGCTGCTGTATATTGATGGATCGTCAACCGATCAAGGATCAGGGGTAGGACTGGTGCTACAGTCCCCTGATGGACTCACATCGGAAAAAGCAGTCAGCCTAGGATTTAGAGCTTCTAATAATGAAGCCGAATATGAGGCCCTAATCTTAGGGATGAAGCTTGCCTTGGAATGCGAGGCTCAGAACCTCGATGTCTTTTTTGACTCCCAACTGGTAGTAAGCCAAGTTTTGGGAGAATTTGCAATTAAGGATGACAGGATGCTTCGGTACTCCGAACTAGTGAACCACTTAAAGCATTCCTTCCAGACATTCACTATCCAGAAGATTGAGAGAAGTCAGAACTCTAGAGCAGATGCTCTGGCCAACATGGCCTCCCGCCTCAAATCTGAAGCAGACTCCACAGTTAAAATCTCCTTTCAGCCAGGATCCAGCATTAAGGAAGCCCAAGTTGCCCAAATCGACGAACAGCCCCAGAACTGGATGACCCCGATCCTCCTAGTATCTAAAATCCGGTCTCCTCCCAGAGGACAAAAACAAAGCCAAGAGAATCCGAATCAGAGCGGCTCGGTACCTGATCCTGAATAACAAGCTTTACAGAAGGTCGTATTCTCAACCTCTGCTAAAATGCTTAGCCCCAGACGAATCACAATATGTCTTGGCTGAAATACATGAAGGAGTCTGCGGGAATCATAATGGGGGCAGGACTATAGCCCACCGAGCTCTATCGCAGGGCTACTACTGGCCCGGCATGTTGAGGCAGGCTAAAGAATATGTTCGGAAGTGCGACAAATGCCAGAGATTCGCCTCGTACCAACATCAGCCTCAGCACGAGCTTATCCTGATTCCTAGTCCTTGGCCCTTTGCTCAATGGGGAATGGACATTGTGGGCCCGTTACCACGAGCACCTCCAAACAGGAAGTACCTCTTGGTGGCCATCGACTACTTCTCTAAATGGGCCGAAGCCGAGCCGTTAATGCATATTACAGAAAAGGAAGTCGAAAGCTTCACCTGGAAGAACATTGTCTGCAGGTTTGGCATACCACGTGTAATTATCTCGGACAATGGGACACAATTCACTGGTAAAGGCTTCAAGGCATTCTGCGAAAATCTCAACATCAGGCAGCACTTTGCCTCTCCAGGCCATCCGCAAGCAAACGGGCAAGCAGAGGTCACCAACCGAACAATCCTTGACGGGTTAAAGAAGAGGTTGGAACAGGCCAAAGGAAAATGGGCAGAAGAACTCCCTAGAGTCCTTTGGGCCTACAGAACAATCAGAAGAACTCCCACCTCTGAAACTCCCTTCTCACTAGCCTATGGAACAGAAGCAGTAATTCCGGTTGAGATCGGTATGCCAACTCTGAGGACTGAGGCCTTCGAGCAAGAATCCAATGATCAGCAGCTGATGGAAAACTTAGACTTGCTCGAAGAGAGAAGGGATCAAGCCAGCATCAGGATCGAAGCTTATCAGCAAAGAATGGTCAACAAATCCAAGGTAGGACTCAAGACAGTCAACTTTCAAGTTGGAGACTTCGTCTTAAGAAGAGTCTTTCAAAACACCAAGGATCCTACCATGGGAAAGTTGTCACCAAACTGGGAAGGCCCCTACAAAGTAACAAAGGTCATTCGACCTACCACTTACTGGCTTGAAGACATAACTGGGAAACCTGTTCCTAGGCCATGGAACGTAGAACACTTGCGGAAGTACTATCAATGAAGATTTCTTTTCTTTTACTTCCATGAAACTGTTCATCTATAAATGTACAGGCTTCCAGAGCCTGGTCCATCTATTAATGCACAAGTCTTATGACTTGGTCCGTCTATTAATGCATAAGTCTTATGACTTGGTCCATCTATTAATGCACAGGCTTCCAGAGCCTGGTCCATAATGTACGAGTTTTCACTCGGTCCATCTATTAATGCACAAGTCTTATGACTTGGTCCATCTATTAATGCACAGGCCTCCAGAGCCTGGTCCATAATGTACGAGTTTTCACTCGGTCCATCTATTAATGCACAAGTCTTATGACTTGGTCCATCAATAAATGCACAGGCCTCCAGAGCCTGGTCCATCTATTAATGCACAAGTCTTATGACTTGGTCCATCAATAAATGCACAGACCTCCAGAGCCTGGTCCATCTATTAATGCACAAGTCTTATGACTTGGTCCATCTATAAATGCACAGGCCATCAGAGCCTGGTCCATCTATTAATGCACTAAGTCTTATCACTTGGTCCATCCATAATGCACAGACCTTCAGAGTCTGGTCCATGCTATACAGATCTTAAATACTTGGTTCATAAAATATGCAGGCCTACCGAGCCGAGACTACTTTAATGCACAGGCCTTCCGAGCTTGGTCCGTCTTCAATTAGCAGATTCTGTGATCCAGTCTATCCAAAGGCAGAAGTTCCGAGCATCTATAAACTAAAGTTTCCTAACACCTCGGATCTGATACTTATATTATTTGGCTTATTTGCCAAACAAACCAGTACTATGGTTTCAACCAAAGGTAAAGTACTTTGATTTTGGCATTTTTCTAAGTTTTTTGATTTATTTTCAGAACAATCAAAAATGCATGAGAAGGCGCTTAAGCTTTAAAAGAGCACATTCACAGAAAATATCAGATCTGAGAAGAAGAAATTCAACTTTATTGATAACTCAAAAGATTTACATCAGTACAAAGATACTATTACAGAAGCTACTACAGAAGCTACGCTTGGCAACATAATGGCTCTTTTCCTGGGATGATAAAGGGGCACAGGAACCACAACTTCCATAACCGCCGCCACCGGCTTCATTTAAAAGGAAGGGGCCCTGAACCCCAATCTGCATCAAGAAGTGCTCAGGCCATTTCATCATCACTATCACTGGTCCCGTGACCAACGGATGATGAGGGCTCTGAGCCTCAGGAGACTTTTCATTCTCCACCATTGTAATCGGCATAACGCCTCAGCCAATTGAAGCAAGGGTTCTTGCCAAGTCATAAAGGGGAGGAGGCGGCCCCCATTCATCTCCCTCAGAGCAGTTGTCACTGCCAAGTTATAAGCGGGAGGAGGCAACCCACCTTCAATCTTCTTCTTCACACCGTCTGTTTCACCCCAGCCACTTAGAGCAAGGATCTCTGACAGGGCGCGAGGAAGAGGAGGCAACTCACCTTCGTCTTCATCACCAACGCTCCAGGCCTCGGTTGAATCAGGGAGGGGCCACCACCAATCGGAGAAATCTCGACTAGATACCAGAGGAAACAAGAAGACTTGTGCCTCCTTCAATCCTTCCTTGGAGACTGAAAATAGGGGAGGGTTAACTTTTGGCCACAGTTTAATTAATCCTAACTCAGGCAAGGAATCATCCATCATCTCCGGACGAGTGGAAGAACTCCGGCAGCATATAAAAATCTCTCTTACAAATAATTCGGGGAGCAAAAGGGTTGAGCACAACCATATGCCCTCGTTTCCATATATATAGACACCAGAAGACCAAAGGCCACCCAGTTGAACCGTCACAACGGTTAAGCGAAGTGCTAGCTTCGAAATCCCAAACGGCGGAGGTGCAATAAATGGAGTATTAAACCACCCTCTCGGGAGAAGCAAAAGGCAGGGCCATACACGTAATACACAGGCTTTTAATCTTTTCCACGTATATGACGTGACGGTTTCTCCATGTCATTAACACTTACAGGGCCACGTATACAACAGAGGTCCATCAACTATGACGTTTCTTGATTTCTAACAGGTCTGGAGACAGAAGTTCTGATCAACCAAACTACAATCACAAGGTATCCACTTATTATTATGTCCCCGGATTCAGAACGGTCAGCTTTGAAATACTTCAAAAAAAAAGTCTCCAATTACTGACCTAAGGCAAGTAAAGAAGTTCGGAACACAGCTACCTACAGAGGAAAATCTGATCTGGTATACACTAAACTCCAGAGCAGTGCTACTTGCAACGATTATTACCATCAACTACATGTTAAGGCACTACAGAGCCACACAACTCAAAGATATGCACAAATGCTACAGAGCAATATAACCAAAGAGGCGAGCATTAACCAAAAGACTGTTCCATTAAACAAATGTATGTTTCAAGTACATTGAAAGATAACAAAATATAGATCCTAAGCCTGATCAGCAGGAACAGAATCAACGACAGGAGAAGGTTCGGCAGGTGTGGTATCAACCACCTCAGTCGGTACAACCACTTCCGTGGGATCGGCAGGGAGGACATCAGCCACTTCATCCTGGATAACCTCTGAAGGTTCAGATCCAGGCGGCACAATTGAGGAGACATCAAGGTCAGGAAACTTGGTCAGAAGCCGGGAGCGGAAGTTGTTAAACCCAAACGTAATCAATTGATGAGTCATTCCCTCCAGCTTTGACTTCATCTCCTCCTCATTGTCCACCAATGCCTGCTCCACAGCCTCATCAATCTGTCTACGGTACTGATACCGCATGCCATTCATCTCCACCTGCAACCTCCTTGCCCGCTCAACGGCAAGGTTCTTCTCTGACTCCATCACGATTAAGGAATTCTGACACTCCTTCAATTTCTCTGCGGAGTGCTGTGCCTCCGACTGAGCAGTACCGAGTTGAAGCCCCAAGTCATCCAGAGCAGCCTTTAGTTGGTCTAACTCCTCCGCAGATGGAGAGACCTTTACCAGAGCAGAAAGGGTGTGCAGGGTCTGCATAATACAGGGAAAACAATTCAACACCAGTACAAACGCTCGAAGAAAAGGGAAATAAGAACCCGATGAACTCACCTTGACCTGAAGGGCAGTCAAATCAGCAAGAAGCTTCCCCGACGTCTGAGGCTTGATTTTGACTGAGCCTTTGGCCCAGAAGTCACTCAGAATCTTCTTGGCCCCCTGATCAGCAACATCAGGAGCCACGGATGATGACGCCCCCTTACCCGCTCGACGAGACGGGACTGAGGGAACCACCGTAATAGGGACAGGAGCCTCTTCCTCCCTCTCAGCAGGGTTAACAATGGAAGAATGATCTCGGCTGCTGGGCTTCAAAAGCTTCTTATACTGCTTCTGAATCGCGGGAGAGAAATCCGGTCTCTTCCACGCACTTCTAACTACAAAACAAGCACAGAAATTGATCAGTTCAACAATTGGCAAACAAAACAGAATCAACACAGCCACAGAAAAGTTGAAACCTCACCCCTTGGCCCAGTGGTCTGAGGGAATGTGGAAGGTTGACCCTCGAAGTTCTTGAATTCCCATCCACCTTTAATAAAAAAGTACCATTTCTTCCAAGTCTTGTTGGAGGAGGGCACAGAAGTAAGGGGTCTGAACCCACTATCAAAAGACATATAATAAAGGCCCTCCGCCTTTTGAAGTTTTAGATCCATATTGCTACGGATCAGGTCAAGTGACACCTCGACATTATTCATATGCCCTAATACAATAAAGCTCAACAGATGTCTCCAACTGTTAAGGTTCAGGTCTGCGGGGCAAAGGTCGAACCAACAAAAGAATTGTTTTATTATATCTGGAAAGGGGAGTGTAAGACCCAGTTCAAACCAGGCCAGATAGGCACAGATTTCCCCATCTCTAACATCGCCCGGGCGATCTTGAGGATCTGGGACCCTGAAAGTAACATTTTTGGGAAGTTTGAACTTCGCCCATAACTCCTTCAACATACTTTCAGTAATTACACTCTCACCCTCCTCTCTGCGACCAGACCGACCAGAAGTCTCGTCAGCCCTGTTCGGGGGATCATCAAAAGCATCGACAATCCTAACCCCCGGACTAGAGGGAGGATCTACCATTCTATTTTCGTCAACATTCACTAATTGCATTTGAGGATCAGTCTCAGAAGGACTTCCCAAACCAGAGTGTGATTCTAAGCCAGACATGGCGAACAAGAGAAAGAAATTAAACAAACGAGAAGGAATGAAGAAGGGGACTAAAAGTCGAACCTGAGATCAAGAAAGGGTTATGAACACTGGAGATCCTCCAAAACTCCAAGATATGTCAAATGGCGGTCTGGTACTGTAGAAGTAAATGCAGAAGAAAGGTATGAAAGACCTTTCCCTCTCTTTATATACACGTTCGAAATATGAGCCTCCCAAGACTGAGCCGACACGACGGTTGAGAATAATGATGGATTCTCAAGTATCGGCTGCACAAGAAATGACATGTTAAATCGACGTCTCGAGAAGTGGGAAGGCAAAATGTATGACTCTTTCACAAAACCCTCAACCCTAGTTAAATCCCTAGCTTTTAACAAGGGCTCGGGGGGGGGGGGGGAGTAGCTGATATACCACAAACAGACACACCAATCACTTTGAGACACGTGTGCCCATCAGATTAATAAATCTCGATCCTACAGAGCTCATATATTTCGGACATACAGAACAGCCATAAGCCTTCAGGGTATTCTCATATATGTCTATCATACAGAGCAGCCACAAGCCTTCGGGGCATTCTTATTTATATACCATTCAGAACCGATAAACTCGGTTATACAGTGCAGATGAAGCATTCAGGATATTCTCGTGTACATCTTCCAGACCTCCTGTTCTGGACAATATTTATTCAACACTGCATATATGGTTTCCTTAACAACTGTTAAGCGGGGAATAAGGAAACAGTCTTCAACACGGAAACTACTATCTATGATTATCTCCATCTACGACTCAATGCTCCACAAGGTAACTGCAAATCTCCGATGATCAAATCCCTATATTCGTGGCGGCAAAACCTAATCAAATTAGGAGAACCACGGCTTATATATTAAACCCTAGAGGTACGCTTTATTTTTTCCTTATGCTCATTCTTTGGCTTTCAATACAGTCTTTCAATTCCCTTACTTACTTAAGCATCAGGAGCGGCTACCGCCGGAGCCAATCCGGTGGTCCTCTGATCATCTCTCTGAGTGTTCTACAGGTCACGGAGTCCTCACGTGTTGCGAGTCAAAAAGTGCAGCATCAGAATCAAATGCTATGTCTTGAGCATGTGATTATTATACTGTTGAATTATGATGCCTGAATGTTGCATCGTCATATGTTATACTCTGAATGAGAGTTATGATCATTTAATACATCAGTAAATAACTACAATCCACTATTGTTATAGGAAGTAGGTCGGGTCTACATGAGCAAGTCAGACGGTAGTTTCTGATTGCAAAAGGGTATGGCTGGACACTACTAAAGCGAGTAGGCTGGGTATACATGAGCAAGGCAGATAGAGAGATCTAGTTACAACAGGGTATGCTGAGTCCTACGGTAGACTGGGTATACATGAGCAAGTCAGGTGGTGAGACCTGTTTGCAACAGGGTATGCTGAGTTCTACGTGTATATATATATATATATATGTATATATATATATCTCAGACCATGGGATCATTCTGCATATCATCGCATTTGATTGGAAAATCATTGTCATTGCCATCATCATATGATGTGACTTATTGTTGATTATTATGTAATGTGACTTATCGTTGTTGATATTGTATCATCTTGATTGGTTGTCGTATTACTATGAACTGTGTATTTTGTTATGTGAATCCCCATATGTTGACCTGTCCCTGATAGAGCAAAGGAATACTTATTGAGTTTTCATAGCTCATCAGATACTACACAACATTTTACAGGTAACGATGCCATTGTCGAATGTAGGGATTAGAATCCCGAACAGGCGTAGGATTGCTGCAGAATTGATGTACTGTAGGGATTATTTTTGGTAGTAAAGTATAGTGTTTGTCTTATATTCTACCATCACTCCACGTCCTGGGGGATAATTATGTTTGGAAGTTTTTGGGTCTGTAAAACTATATAAACTTAGCGTTATAAATGAATGAAAATTTTATTCAAGTCTTCCGCTGCATATTTAAATTCTGATTGTTTGTTAATAACTTACCTATAAATGTTGACTTAAGGTAAAAAGGAAAAATCGGGTTCAGCTGTCGGGTCAGATGGGCGTCGCGATGCCAGATCCGCATAGGGTGGGTTTCGGGTCATGACATGGCATTTATATACAGGAGTTTATTGGGGGTATGTCGGGCCCCAAAAGACCGAAGGCTCTGCCAAGCTCTAAAATAAAGTAAATGCATAACTTATATTGACCTATATCACTTCGTTTATTGCATGATATTTCTTCCAATGATATTGAGAGTTTACTCCTTATTCTGATTAATTGTTATCGATTTATTGCGACAGTACATGTATATTGACAGATTTCTACTAAGAGTTCCATATTGATATGATATCCATTACTCATAATTGATTATTGTGACCCCTACTGTTTTATTGGCAATTGTGGCATTTTATCCTTATTGGCTATCACAACATCTCATTTCATCATTGGCTATCATGTTCATATTCATGGATTCATATTCTTTTTATGATAACCCTAACCAGTGTCAGAGATGGGAATTTACTTACTGAGCTTCGTTTAGCTTACTCTGATTTACTTACCATTTTTTAGGTATAGACGCTGCAAGACCCCAGTAAGAGTCTGAAAGCGTAGAAAGACATTTGAGAAAATGTACTAGTTTATGATATAGTTCTCCCATGCATTCACTACCTACAGGTGATGTCATGTCTGGCTCTTATTTTGTCTAAACTTCTCCCACTAGTCCCTAGGTATTCGAACCTATGCTCTGATACCACGTTGTCACGTCCCGAATTCCCACGAACCCGGGGAGTGAGTGAGAAACAAAATAAGAAAGGAAAATAAAAGACAATTTAAATGGATTCAATTAAACGTACATTCATTCCTTCAACATATACTCACGTGAGGCGTATTCACTAAATATATCTTACATGTCATTTGGGCTTAAGCCCTTACATCAAAAAATGTGCCCCAAGGGCCCATTATCCTTCTAAGTTCATGTCCCCTCTACTCTGTAAGACTTCCTCAAGTCTCAAGTGCTGGGAGCGTTATCTGTAATATGATTTCCCACGAATGGCTCAACGCAACTACTGGTATGACACAATGCTAATGCTAGGAAAAAAATTAAGGCGTGGCATATGCAAGTGTACGTTTATAATCTACATTCCATCTAATTCATCAACATGATGCAAAGGCGGTATGCGTGACATACCCATGCAAAGTCTATGCCACATCTATGTCTCGTTTACGGCCCACGTCCGATGGATCCCTGAGTACCAATGCAATGGCCAATTTTAGGTTTTCCACCACAAGATCTACACCCTCATAATGTATAGCACCACTGTGCTCAACCCATACTATGCTTTCAAGAATCACACCATGCCAATATGCCTTGATTCTACCATGCAATCATGCAGTCTCAATGAAGCATTTTACCAACACATGGAGCATGCTTTAAATAATGCATTCCACTTAAAGCAACAATAATATTCAAATCACCAAACCTCTTCCACATGTATGTATGCTATATATAATCAATTTAAACATGTACTCATATCACAATCACAATCTTAACTTAATCCTATTCCTTACTTAGCAAAATATCATACCAGATGGGTTTGTCTCAACCCTAGGAAGTCGTGCTCACTGGGTAGCCGAACTAACCAGTGGGAATGCAGTCCCTTCACTGTATCTTATCAAGAATGGTCAAACTGCCCTCTCCTTTCCTTTCGGTATTCTTAAGATTCACAAATATATCTTAGTGTATCGTTACATGAATTTATGCTATTCATAAAATTTTATGTCTCTTTACTATCTATTTTACTTGAATAAACTCTACCATTGAGTCCGGAATGTTGAACAGAGTTAATTTAGGCTTTCGTGGAATCCAATTTGGACATCTATACTAAAAAGGGCAAAACGGTCATTTTGTACTTTTACGGGTTCTTACTTCTCGTGACCTCTTTTCATAAATCAGACTCCACCGTTGAGTCTAGAATGCTCAAAATAATAAAAATTCACTATTCTTTTATTTTAATCAGAGTCCATTTGACTACTTTTTGACTTAAGGTCATTTCACAATTCACCGTAAATTCTAGGTTACGATTTCTAATTTCACAAAGTTCTATTCTAATTTGAAATAGCTAAAAAAAATTGATTAATTCTAACCTTTGGAGAATTTGCAGTCAAGTGTCACAAGTACCCAATCATGTCTTGCTCCAATCTCCAACTGGGTAGCTTATATACACCACGTACTAGTGTTAAATCTTTGCATTTAGACCTCAGGTTTAATATAAATTCTATGTTCCTTGATCTCATTAAAATATTTACTGGCTGCTTATTTCTTGGATTTTAATATCAATTCTATGCCCCTTCAGTTTAACTCCTAGAACCAAAACCAATATCAATGCTACGGTTGCTACTTACTCCTTTTTCTGTGATTATGCTTCGGCTGTGGGGATGAATCACACTCGAGAAAGTAGATTTTAATGCTGTAGTAGGGGTTATCATATTTGAGTTTAATCATGCTTAGGTAATTACATAGGAGCAATCCACTACTCGGACGTGATTAGGGAACTTCCTTAATAGGTTCAGTTCAGATCAGTTCACCATTTGGGTGTGATCTAATCAAAACACTGTACAACACTACATCTCCACACATAATTTCACTCCTTTAAATCTCATGCTAAATAAGGAATTCAACATATCAGAATATAATGATCAACCCATCTATACACTGAATATTACCAATGCATTATGTTTTTCATCCTACTATTCCATTAAATTCTATAAACTTGCATCTGCTTGAAATCAAATCAATTCAGCCATGAAATCAAATATCAGTTGCTTGAGATCAAATGTCAGTTGATCAAACTATTTTATCAAAAATCAATTCCCCTTCTATTTCGGTTCGGTTCAACCATGATAAATAATGGCCAGCGTACTATGAAATGCCAAGTAGATTGGCAGAAAACCTCAGTTTCTGATCATTAATCATCTATAATATCTCAATATAGAGTAGCATATTATTTTAAAACTAATATACATATTAGTTTTACCATTGGGACGTGGCCTGATTAGAGTTGCTGCACTGCACTGCACCACATTTCCATTCATGATTTTATATATTAACAGTGATGATTTGTAAAATAAAATATAAATACACTTTATGCCACATCAATATCTAATTCCAAAGATAAATTGATTTGAGGAACTTACTCTTGCTACTGGTTTTGGTTGAATCATATTTTCTTGGTGAGTTTCTCTAGCAATCGGCGGCTACTATTTCTATTTGTGTGTGGTTTTATTAACAGAAGGCAGGTGAGGATCAAGAGATACAAATCAGTTCATAGAAGTCTGGAACCAAAATTCTCCCAAGCTTCGATCAGTAGAAATCCATAGGCAGTGGCTCGGTGTAGGCTTCTCTAGAATTTTTTTTTCCTACAAGTTCCGTGTTCCAGCAGTTTTTGCTGCGCTAATCTCTCTCTCTCTCTCTCTCTTTCTCAGCCCCTTTCACTGTTTTTCTTCTGATGTACGCCATCTCTTTGCTCCACCGCTACAACACGCATATATATAAATATATATTTTTTCCTCTGTTGCACCATCCCTTACTCTCTCAATTTCCCTTGCTATACGCTACCTACTACACACACCTATATATATATATATATACATAATTTGACCTACTACACCACCCCCTACTCTTTTAGGTTGCTCACTTTTTTTAAAGCCCCTTTATTTGACTTTTCTTCTTGATCTTTTCTTTCCTTTTCTTTTTCTTTTCTCTTTCTTGTTTGCTTCTTCACTTGATATTTATATATATAATATATAATACATAACACACAGACTACCCAACTCAAAACCTCACTTGCCGTCACTCTCTTTTTCCCTTTTCTTTTTCCCACTTTAAACATACACCACACGCTGCACACTGCTCACTTTCCCATTTTTTTTCTTTTTCTATTTTTTTTTTTCCACTTGCATGCCTTTTGTATGCTTATATATATATATATATATATATATATGTATAATAATTTTGCATTATATATATACATACATTCACACTAATACTTATATTTGTACAATACATATACATACTCAACTGTATATATTTTTATACTTGTATATATATATATATAATTTTTTTTTTAGATCTTTACATCCTTTTTCTCTTAAAGAAATTTTGTCCCGAAATTTAAAAATATACTTCTTTGACAAAATCTAGGAAGATCAATACAAAATGTGTTGTAATATGGAGACGTGTAGCCTTACCCATGGATCCTTCACCTCTCCCTCCACCAGGCGATGTGGAATGCATTACCCTCTCCACCCCAAAGGAACCTCGTCCACTTGGGCGGGTGTGCAGCGGTACGTAGATATCTCCACACTCCTTGCTAAGGTCTGGTTTTGATCCCATCTGTAACAGTCCACTCCACATGGCACAATGCATAATGAAATCCTCAAACATGTAGGCTTATCAATGCCAATTTTTTTTTTTTTTTTCCAAATCTATCCAAGCATCATGACCCACCTCAATAATGTAACATCATAATAATAATAATAAAGAAAATTATCAATGCTCACAAGGATACCTCAAAGTCTCTCACACATGTGATGACCATCTAACTAACCTCAACTTCAGCTACGTAATCATCTAGTAATTTATCACTATGGCATCAATATATCCCCTGTACCTCAATGTAATCCAATAACCTAATATCCTCCAAGTACTATAATCATCCACAAGACATCAATAACATAATCTTAAAGTAAAGTCATCATCGTCCACCCTAGTCTATATATAACCGAGACTAAGTCTCATGCGTTAATAAATATTAGCCTATTCATTTCAAGCATACATATGTTAACTGGATATTCGAATGTAGGCAATGTAGTCAACGTATTCCAATCGTGAAATGTAAAACAATATATCAAGGTTCAAGGAAAAACAAAACATTAGAGAAGGTAAAAAAAATATCTCAAATATTTTTTTTTCTCAAAGGTTATTTTTTTTTTCATCACTATTCTAATCAATATATCAACTAAAGTCTCATAACAATTGAAATTCTTAGTGAAACTCTTCACCATTCTCGACTACGAATATATACATGAATCCTTACACATATGTATAAAAACACACATACATATAAACATGTTTAAACATACTCTTATACACGCATTAATAACAATCAGTCTGTATGAAAATCATAGTCGTAGTGCTATAACGGTTACTAAACTAGCATGTATACATAGAATCAATAAGCAACATTCAGTAGCTAACACGTAGCCTACCACATCAGCACCCAAGTATAAGATCCCTCCCAAGAATATACATATACATAAATAAGCATACAACTTGCTATATAGGTAACTAGGTATACGCCCAACCCTATGGATATCTAGGCTTATAGCCTACCTCACAGACAACAAGCACATAGTCTACCTCTTAATCTCACTCGGTCTACTACATAGATATAAGGATCTAGTCCCAGTTCATCAATAACTAAGCATACTACATATTGTACAATTTCACACACTAAAGCAATAAGCACTCATCTAATCACGTAATCCAAACCAACCCAATCAACTTAAAGTCTAACGCCTCCTAACTCATAAGAAAGTCCATCCTAGAAGGATCCACGAACACTCCGTGAAATAAAGAAAACATTTCCCTCAGGAGTACACACCGTCTCTTTCCCCCTGTAGTAGTCTATACTCATCCAAAATATAATAACCAATCTATCCCTAATGTAATATCAAAACTAGACATGTCAAATAGAATGAAGTCAAAAGAAATGATGCAATCATCTATTTCTATCGAGCAATCTCTAGAGATCCTCGTTAGTATCTCACTAACCCAACTGGTGAACCATACAATGGTGGAACAAGGCAATCATCACAAGCCCCTAAAAAAAAAAAAAATTCTCCCAAGTGTAACATTTATTATCCAGATCCAGACAACACAAACATTTATAACTTAATCCAAACCAATCAAACTCATTCATAACTTTTACCTACCTATTTCTAAATGACAAGTGAAAACTACAATTCACTTATAAGTTGTATAACAATCCAAACTCTCAAGTTCTAGTGCCTCAACCACAATATTTTCACTCCAAGTACATTCACACAATTTGCATCTTAAACACAAGATTCATATTCAAGAAATTCGTATCATCCAACTCTTAACTTGATATACAATTTCCTTCAAAGCAATAATCAATGCTTACCTTTTATTCAATCATAATTCTAGAATCAATATTGGAAACTAAGCTAGAACTAAGTTCATAATTCACAGCTCAATTGGCTCAATTCATGCAAGTCATTATTTTCACAAGGTCTACATTCATAAGTTCATTAAATCAACCCACTATTCTTATCATATCTAGTATTGATCATTTTATAGAACTAGGTAAGACTATAGCATTCATCACTAGGTTATTTCCATAGTCCACCACAATATAACTGATTCTAACTCAATAAAGAAATTATTACAACCCTTAACTTTCAGATTCGCTTTCCCATTCCAATTCAATATTCATCCTAAGCATGAAATCAAAATCCAATTACATCATAATCTGGATTTATCCACAACAATATTCTTTTCAAACTATTCATGTTTATACCATTTTCCTTAGACAAAAGATCATCAATCATCATCTGAGAACCTAACACATCTCATAGACATATTCGCTTAATCAACACTTATATAACTCACGTCAACCATCTCCACCCGTTGGTTATACTAAACACTTAACACCGAGTTCTAACACAGCCTTTCGCAAGGAAGGAATTTAGTTAGACAATACAATATATGCATACTCAAGTCATGCTAGTATTCAACTAACCTACCAATACTCAACCCTAAGTGAATGCTATCCAAAAATAATACACCTCTCCGCAACAGAGTTTAACACAAGGATATCTCCAAAATCTTAAGTACAAATACTCTCAGTATCCACTATCTAGTCCATACACAAAAATCTCCATAAGTCTCAATTCTTATGTTAGTATTTTAAGGTCTCATGTGTCTTTTTATTTATGGTTTTCTACCTCATTCGCATTTGTTCATTTAAGGTTTTATAATTCTTTCATTATTTCTTATTTTTATAGCTAGGTAGTAACCCTTCATGGATTACAACTCCTTTTGTTACTGGCTGATGGGGTGCCATCCATCAACTGTAATGCAAGACTTGAGACCAATCCAGTCTGTATAAATATCATAGTCATAGTACTATAATCCATGAATTTCGGGTACTAACCTAACATACACATACATATATATGTGACCACATTCGGCCAGGTAGATAACTAGGTCCATAGTCTATCTCATAAATAACTAGGCATACTGTCTACCGTATAGATAACTAAGTGCACAACCTATATCTCAAATACTAGGCATACGGCCTATCCCATAAAATATACTGTCTATCACATAGACATGAGTTTCTAATCTTAGTCAACCATTATATCAAACAATCACATACTCTCAGTCAATCAGAAATCAAGTATAGTGCATACTCGTGCAGACCTATACAACATGTGCACATAAAACATACCACCCAAACTAGCTCAAAATAACTTAAGGTCTAAACTTCTCCCACTGTCCCTAGGTATTCGAACCTATGCTCTGATACCACGTCACGTCCAGAATTCCCACGAACCCGGGGAGTGAGTGAGAAATAAAATAAGAAAGGAAAATAAAAGACAATTTAAATGGATTCAATTAAACGTACATTCATTCCTTCAACATATACTCACATGAGGCGCATTCAATATATATATCTTACATGTCATTTGGGCTTAAGCCCTTGCATCACAAAATGTGCCCCAAGGGCCCATTATCCTTCTAAGTTCATGTCCCCTCTACTCTGCAAGACTTCCTCAAGTCTCAAGTGCCAGGAGCATCATCTGTACTATGATATCCCACGAATGGGTCAGCGCAACTGCTGGTATGATACAATGCTAATGCGAGGAACAAAAATTAAGGCATGGCATGTGCAAGTGTACATTTATAATCTACATTCCATCCAATTCATCAACATGATGCAAAGGCGATATGCGTGACACACCCATGCAAACTCTATGCCACACCCATGTCTCGTTTATGGACCGCATCCGATGGATCCCTGAGTACCAATGCATTGGCCAATTTTGGGTTTTCCACCACAAGATCTAGACCCTCATAATGCATAGCACCACATGCTCAACCCATACTATGCTTTCAAGAATCACACCATGCCAATATACCTTGATTCCACCATGCAATCATGCAGTCTCAATGAAGCATTTTACCAACACATGGAGCATGCTTTAAATAATGCATTCCACTTAAAGAAACAATAAGATTTGAATCACCAAACCTCTTCCACATGTATGTATGCTATATATAATCAATTTAAACACGTACTCAGATCACACATTCACGATCTTAACAACTCTCCAAGAACATAAATCATGTACAGTACTAACATATGGAACAAAACATAACTCCAAAGAACAACAAAGAACACCCAAGCATATAAACAATCAACTCTAGGTTTTTGTTTCAAAGCAACCATTCCCTATGTGATCGTTTAACATCAAATAAACATATGATTCATTCAATCAACATGTAAATCATTCCTAAACTTAATCATATTCCTTACTTAGCAAAATATCATATCAGATGGGTTTGTCTCAGCCCTAAGAAGTTGTGCTCACTGCATAGTCGAACTAACCAGTGAGAATGCAGTCCCTTCATTGTATCTTGTCTAGAATGTTCAAACTACCCTCTCCTTTCCTTTTGATGTTCCTAAGATTCACAAATATATCTTAGTGTATCGTTACACGAATCTATGCTATTCATCAAATTTTCTGTCTCTTTACTATTGGTATCTCTTTTACTTGAATAAACTCTACAATTGAGTCTGGAATGTCGAACAAAGTCGATTTAGGCTTTTGTGGAATTCAATTTGGACATCTGTACTAAAAAGGGCAAAAAGGTCATTTTTGTAATTTTACGGGTTCTTATTTCTTGAGACATTTTTTCATAAATCAGACTCCACCGTTGAGTTTAGAATGCTCAAAATAATAAAACTTCACTATTCTTTTATTTTAATCGGAGTCCGTTTGACTATTTTTTGACTTAGGGTCATTGCACAATTAACCGTAAATTCTGGGTACGATTTCTAATTTCACAAAGTTCTATTCTAATTTGAAATAGCTAAAAATAATTGATTAAGTCTAACATTTGGAGAATTTTCAGTCAAGTGTGACAAGTACCCAATCATGTCTTGCTCTAGTCTCCAATTGGGAAGCTTATATACACCACGTACTAGTGTTAAATCATTACATTTAGACCTCAGGTTTAATATAAATTCTATGTTCCTTGATCTCATTAAAATATTTACTGGCTGCTTATTTCTTGGATTTTAATATCAATTCTATGCCCTTTTAGTTTAACTCCTAGAACCAAAACCAATATCAATGTTACGGTTGCCAGTTACTCCTTGTTTTGTGATTATGCTTCGGCTGTGGGGATGAATCACGCTCGAGAAAGTAGATTTTAAGGCTGTAGTAGGGGGTACCAGATTTGAGTTTAATCATGCTTAGGTAATTACATAGGAGCAGTCCATTACTCGGGCATGATCAGGGAAATTCCTTAATAGGTTCAGTTCAGATTAGTTTACCATTTGGGTGTGATCTAATCAGAACACTGTACAGCACTACATCTCCACACATAATTTCACTCCTTTAAATCTCATGCTAAATAAGGAATTCAACAGAACAAAATATAATGATCAACCATCTGTACACTGAATATTACCAATGCATTATGTTTTTCATCCTACTATTCCATTAAATTCTATAAACTTGCACCTGCTTGAAATTTAATCAATTCAGCCATGAAATCAAATATCAGTTGCTTGAGATCAAATGTCAGTTGATCAAATATTTTATCAAAAATCAACTCCCCTTCTATTTCGGTTCAGTTCAGCCATGATAAACAATGGCCAGCGTACTATGAAATGCCAAGTAGATTGCCAGAAAACCTCAGTTTCTGATCATTAATCATCTATAATATCTCAATATAAAGTAACATATTATTTTAAAACTAATATACATATCAGTTTTACTATTGGGATGTGGCCTGATAAGAGCTGCTGCACCACACCACATTTCCATTCATGATTTTATATATTAATAATGATGATTTGTAGAAGACAATATAAATACATTTTATACCACATCAATATCTAATTGCAAAGGTAAATTGATTTGAGGAACTTACTCTTGCTACTGGTTTTGGCTGAATCAGATTTTCTTGGTGAATTTCTCTAGCAATCAGCGGCTATTATTACTGTTTGTGTGTGGTTTTATTAACAGAAGGTAGGTGAGGATCAAGAGATACAAATCAGTTCATAGAAGTCTGGAACCAGAATTCTCCCGAGCTTCAATCAGTGGAAATCTATAGGCAGTGGCTCGGTCTAGGCTTTTCCAAATTTTTTTTTCCTACAAGTTCCATGTTCCAGCAGCTTCTGCTGCGCTAATCTATTTTTCTCTCTCTCTCTCTGCTGCTCTCTCTTTCTCAGCCCCTTTTCACTGTTTTTCTTCTGCTGCACGCCATTTTATGCTCCACCGCCACAACACGCGTATGTATAAATATATATTTTTTTTTCTCTGTTGCACCATCCCCTACTCTCTCAATTTCCCTTGCTGTACGCTACCTGCTACACACACCTATATATATATATATATGTACATAATTTGACCTACTGCATTGCCCCCTACTCTCTTAGGTTGCTCACTTTTTTTCCAGTCCCTTTATTTGACTTTTTTTCTTGATCTTTTCTTTCCTTTTCTTTTTCTTTTCTCTTTCTTGTTTGCTGCTTCACTTGATATTTATATATATAATATATAATACATAACACATGGACTACACAACTCAAAACCTCACTTTCCGTCACTCTCTTTTTCCTTTTTCTTTTTTCCACTTTAAACACACACCACACGCTGCACACTGCTCACTTTCCCCTTTTTTTTTTTTTTTTCTTTTTCTATTCTTTTTTTTTTTTTTCACTTGCACGCCTTTTGTATGCTTATATATATATGTATAATAATTTTGCATTATATATATACATACATTTACACTAATACTTATATTTGTATAATACATATACATACTCAACTGTATATATTTTTTATACTTGTATATATATATATATATATATATATATTTAATTTTTTTTTTTCAGATCTTTACAAGTCAGGCAACACTTCTACTAGGAATGTCTGGATCAGAGGCTTTAGCTGAGCAGATCTTCAACTTGTTCGTTAGTTTTGAAAGTGTCACTTCGACTTGTTTCTTAAAAGGAGACTGTTACTTCGGCAAGGCTTCGGCCTTGAGAGAAAGAGAGAGAGTTCATGTAAAGAGAACTCTAGGATTATACTAACAGCGTGCGGCTATGGAAATTGTGTCTTTCTTCATCCCCTAAAAGGGATGGCCAGGGGGTTTTTATTTATAGGAAAATATAGAGTTTTGATTTCAGGGTCTAAGATGAAACCCTAAAATGGAAGGTTATGATCATGTCATAAGTGTTAATTATCTAATTAAACAAATATAAAACTAAATAAAAAAGATTATTCTAACTAAATGAATTAATAGATAATTATGACAATGGATAAACCAATAGAATTGGTGTCTATATGCAAGAGCCAATGTGATAATAGAGAAACAGAATTTAATTGGAAACTAAACTCTAAAATAAAAACCTCTAGGTTCAATGTATCTCTATTTAAGAAAATATCAAGCAACTAGATTTATGAAAAATCTAAAAGTGAAAAGTCCTAATTAAGCCTAAATAGACTACTATCACTCAAGATTACCAACTTGCCCATAATTTGGTAGAGAATCTCTAGATTGCCACAAGACATGTGAAATGACCAAATTACCCTTATTTTGTCACCAAAGGGCTGAAATTACCAAAATACCCTTATTTGGGTAAAATGATGTAAAAATTACAAAAATGCCCCTTAATTGACTAGGAATTCCTAATGAAGGTAGGATTGTGCCAAAATTACCAAAATGCCC
The DNA here is from genome assembly GCA_008638375.1 of Nyssa sinensis. NCBI lineage: Eukaryota > Viridiplantae > Streptophyta > Magnoliopsida > Cornales > Nyssaceae > Nyssa > Nyssa sinensis. Next base: position 24,912,903 of record CM018046.1, read on the forward strand.
TTAGTTGGAAAAAGGTGCCAAAATTATCGAAACGCCCTCCGATGGGTAGAAGAGTCATAACATGAGTGAGACTCTGTCGGGAATAGTCTTGCTTGGACTAAGACTCTGTTAGGAGGAGTCCTAATAGGAATAGGACTTTGTTAGGAAGAGTCCTAACGGGAGTGAGACTCTATCGGGAAGAGTCCCACTTGGACTAGGACTCTGTTAGAAGGAGTCCTAATGGAAATAGGACTTTGTTAGGAGGAGTCCTAATGGAGCTGGGACTTTGGCAGGAGAATCCTTGTGGAAATATGACTTTGTCAAGGGAAGTCCTAATGAGAATAGGACTCTGTTAGAACGAGTCCAAATGGAACTGAGACTCTAGTAGGAGAGTCCTAGCAGGAATAGGACTCTGTTAGAAGAAGTCCTAATGGAACTGGGACTCTACTAGAAGAGTCCTAGTGGGAATAGGACTCTATTAAGAGAAGTCCTAATGGGAATAGGACTCTATCAAAATGAGTCCTAATGGAAATGGGACTGTGGCAAGAGAGTTCTAGCGGTAATAATACTCTATCAAGAGGAGTCTTAACTTGAATAGGACTCTCTCGAGAAGAGTCCTACTTGAAGTGGGTTTCTTGGTATAATTACCAAATTGCTACTACTTAATTAGGGGTCATAAAATGAGGTGTCTACATATATATATATATATATTTAATTTATATAATAATTAACAGTTACCATCAGTGGCATGTTGGTAGCTTTGGCTTAGGCTATGTGTGGTTTAGGTTCAAACCAGCGTAGCAACTCTTTTTGTTTTTTTTGAATTTTCTTAAAACCAAATAGCAGATAAGCCTCAAAACTGGGATAGGCTATCCCTGTTCCGATTCGGCCAATCTATTACTTCATAACCAAACACTCCTGATCCAATTTTAACTAACCTCAAAACTTCACTGTTCAACTTATTGGTTTCAGCGCCTAGACAGGTCCCGACCCGAAGTTCGTTGGACTAACCCAAACAGGGTCGTCTTCCCCGTCGATATGCCTGATGCTGCAAAAAACAGCACCAGTCGATTCGATGATTCGGCAAAAAGGACCTGCAAAAAAGAGTAGGAGGACCCTCCGACGATCAAGTCAGTAAAGAGGGAATATAAAAATATGTGTAAAAGAGAGTGATTGTATATGTGATTGAATCTGAGATTGAATATCTTTTGAGCATACCTGGCCCCTTTATTTATAGGGTTGAGAATCATTGATTTTAGCAGTTTCCTATATTGAATAGAATTCCTTTCTTACTTGATAAGTTTAAGAGATATGTAATAACCTTCCTGATCGAGGTAGGATTTCTTTCCTATCTGAAAGATTTGAATTCCAAGATATATTCCTTATTCTGAGGTGGGAAGTTTATGGAAGGCGATGACCAGTTCGGAACTCTTCTTACTCTGTAGGCAGCTCTGCTCTAGAGGCCTGCTGGTAGCTGCTTTGGAGGTAGCTCAACTCTGCTAGTAGTAGCTCTGTCGGAGGCAGCTCTACTGCTCTGTAGGCGGTTCTAGAGTTATGTAATGGAGGCAGCAGCTGTCACGACCCGAAACCCACCCTATGCGGATCTCGTATCGTGGGGCCGACCCAATGGCCGTCCCTACTTTTTTCATTCTTTTACCAATGATAACAGTAAATAATACAAACATGACATTAAAGTGCGGAAGCTTTATTACAATTATTGTTCAAAGACTAAACTTCAAACTAACAATAAACTGATCCTAAACCACTCTTAGGTGGTGAGTACATGGGAGAGACTTCATTCATTACTATTATGTTCCTCAACTGTCTCCGTAATCTCCTGATCTCCTACTGTGGTTCAGTAACATTCTCACCTGAAAAAAATTTAGTAAGGGGTGAGCTACAAACTCAGTAAGTAGAAGCCTATCCCCAATACGGGTGGGGATGACATAAATGAATACAAGTCAAGGTAACATGATAGCCAGTCATGATAACGATTCCAGTCAACTATAAAATGCCACAATGGCCAATGAGCGACAAGGTACAATAACAGTCAAGAGTAACCGTACAATAACCGTCAAGAGTAACAGTGTAGCATGAATATAGAATAGGCTCGATGAACATAATCAACATAAATACTGCCATAATGGAACGGTCGCAGTCAAGTCCAATGAATCAAACCAATCAACATAGAACAATATCAATTAACATGGATGATGCCTTTACTCTGTTCAGGGTTTGGCAGACCCTCGGTCTTTTGGGGCCCGGCATACCCCCCATTAACATAAATGCATATAAAATGCCCATTATCCTTAATGCGTAAAAACGCCATAATTGCCATATGTCCTTTTTGACCCGTAGGTCCCATAAATTGGCCCGTAGGTCCCAGTCAATCAGATAGCATCAGATAGGTAGTGTGACTGAGCACAAAACCCGGCATTTAACATAAATTAAGATTCTATAGTATTCCATATGAATGTACAAAACATGGAACATCATAACATAACATACAGTAAATAGACATCAATGGAAGGAATCAGTCATGCAACATCAACCAATAGACATCCACCAGGTAGAACAATATCCATGGTAGGAAACAATGATAGTGAATACTTATATGAGTACAAGATTGGCAGTAATGAAAACATCGTGGCTTGGAAACCACGTATCAAAGATAGGAATCCACTTACCTCATCAACGTCTTAATATCCCGTGACTTTCTCCTTTCCTTTTGACTTGCCTATAAATCAATAAACAAGTTTCAGCTTTCATATCATTTACCGAATTTATGCCTCGTTACTCTAAATACCTCCCTTACTAATTTATGTTTTATGATTTCCATTTTAAACTTAATTTACCCAAGGGCAACATGGTCATTTACGTGTCTCTACTTTTTGGATTCTGTTTTCATAATTTGGACTCCACCGTTGAGTCCAGTAGGTTTGAATTAATAAAAATTCACTATTTACTTAACTAAATCGGAGTCCATTTGACTCACCTTTGACGTAGGGGTATTTTGGTCATTTTGACATTCTACGGGTATTTTATTTTTTTGGGACTCCGTCTCGTAAAACGGACCTCACCATTAAATTCAGTGGGTCCAAAATAGTAAGTTTTCATTATTCATTCTACTAATTTACGCGTCGAAATTAAATTTGAAATTTATTCATTTAAACCATTTATTTACATTAATTAATCTAGCTAATACATATTAGTATTTGAGCCCAAACAGACCACATGTGCCTTGGTGGCACAGTGGCTAAGCTTCTCACCCTTTCCCTTTTGGTCACAAGTTCAATTCGCTGCCCATACCTTTTTTTCATTTCCTGTTAATACATTTTTCATTTTTTTTTTCATTTCCGGTTCAAGTTTAAGCCAACCATTGGATAGCTCTCCTTTCTAACCAAACACTATCTAAACTCAAATTTAAAAATTTACCCATGAAGTACAAGTGTTGGGCAGTCATCTGAATGGGTGGGTCGGGTCAGACCCGACCCGGTTTGGCCAAAATAAAATCGCAAAGTCCAGCTGCACAGCAACACTTCCAAGCGTGTTGGTTGTCTTCTCCGTCAATGGCGGCTCGCCGGCGACGAATTTTCTAGCGTTTTCCAGTGGGGTTAACACCTACGAGTTATGGGCAACTCAAATCTACCGTCGGATTTCAAATCGGAGTGCCGGAGCACTCCCAAAATGACCGGAACAGTAGCGCACCAGGGGCTGTGCGGTTTTCCGGCAGCCCCTTTCCCTTCCATTTTTCTCTGTTTTTCTCCTACGGTTTCAACCCCAATTTGATTCTAAAATTTCCCTACACCCAAGAGAATCAATTACCCATGATCTAGCCCAATTATTCGCAACAAAATCAACCCATCTGATCGGTTTTTCACCTCTGTTTTCTACCGTTTCCCACGTTCGGTTCTGTTCGGTTTTTTTTTTTTTCTTTTTGTTTTTTCTTGATTCAATTCCAACTCCAACTATATCCATGCATATCAAATAAATTCCCATGCTTCACAATATATATATATCAAACAATAATTCATGTTTTGAACAGAATCAAGCACAGAAAATTAAACGCACTCACCCAATCGCGCGTACAGAGCGACCACTGATTTCTCTTCCGAATCCACTGCTCAATCTGATTTGTCTTGGCTCGTTTCCTCCTCCGCTTCTTTCTCAACTCACGCACGGTGCCTGACTTGCCTCTCCCTTCTTCCTCCTCTCTTTTTTTTCTTCCTTTTCTTCTCCCTGTTCTAGCGTCTAGCCGTTTGCTCTGTTTTTGGTTTTCCTCTGTTTTTTTTTTTTTTTTCTTCTTTCTTCTCTTCTTTCTCTACTTCTACGGCTGTATATACAACCAAGAGAAACCGCCCCCCCCACTCTCTCTCTCCCCCTTTCTCTCTTCCCTTCTTCCGTTTTTTTTTCTTTTTTGTCTTTTTCATGACTTTGTGCCCGTTTTCCCCTACTGTCGATCCCCTTTTGTGTTTTTTTTTTTTTTTCTTGTTTCTTCAGTTATTTACTTATACTCCACACACATATAATATATGTTATATATATATATAATGGTCTCTTTAAGTATTTAGCAGTTAATTATATATGATCCAGTCCCATTTATTAGTTGTATATATATATATTTAATAATCTTATTCCTCATTTTATTCCAATTCTTTTCTTTTATCTTATTTTCCATTTTGTTTTATTCCCTTTTAATTTTAAATTTTATTTCTTTATTTTTATTGTTATCGTTTATCGTGACCTACATCCTTACATTCCCCATTATTGAAAGTCAACAAATTTTATTTCGTTATCGAGCATAGGCCATGTTGGCTCGGTTTACATGGTAGGGTTTACAGCAGCTCTGAAGGCAACTCTGCTATCTAGATCTGGAGGTGTCGTTTTATGGCCTCATCAGTTACTCCCCCCCCCCCCCCCCCCGAGCCTCAGTTCTGTAAGATCTGGGCAGAGCTAAGGTTAGGATTTTTGAAGAGTCACACGTACTTAATGATTCATAATATACTGTCCTACAACACTTGGACATAAAACAAGGTTTTTATAAAGGTTGATAGAGTGAGAAAAATGGACCAGACTAGAAGGTCTGACATTAGGTGGACTAGACACAAGGTCTGTACATTTAGTTGGACCAGATACGAAGTCTGTACATTTGATTGGACCAGAAATAAAGTCTGTACATTTTGATGGACCAGACATGAAGTCTGCATATTTGGTTGGACCAGGCACGAGGTCTGTACATTTGGTTGGACCAGACATGAAGTCTGTACATTTGGTTGGACCAGACACAAGGTCTGTACATTTGGTTGGACCAGACACGAGGTTTGTACATTTGGTTGGACCAGACACGAGGTCTATACATTTGGTTGGACTAGACATGAGGGTCTGTGCATTGAGATGGACCAGATCTGGGGTCTGTGTATTAAGATGGACCAGACTTGAGTCTGTGCATTAAGATGGACCAGACCTGAGTCTGTGCATTAAGATGGACCAGACTTAGGGGTCTATGCATTAAGATGGACCAGACTTGAGTCTGTGCATTAAGATGGACCAGACCTAGGGGTTTGTGCATTAAGTGGACCAAGCCTAAAAAACTTGTAGTAGATACAAGGTTTTAGGGGTCAATAAGATGGCAGAATCGTAAAAGGATCTGCATGATTAGCATGGTAGACAATTGATAGATCAGTAGTAAGCAGTCCAATAATACGGGTGCCTGTTGAAATAACTTGAGAATGCTTGTGAAGTCCATTGCACTCGTACTCCCTTGGTTCACCAGTGAGTGCACTGTAGCAGAGATACATGCAGTATAAAGATATAACTGAAGCAGGCAATGTGCTGCCACTTATTACAGGGTGCAACGTCACATATCTGCCCTGAAATTCAAGTTTGCCTTGTAGAAACTCCAACTCTAGGTGAGTTGCCAAAAGTTCTCGAAGCACGGCTTTGAGGTCAACCTGAGTGAGGCATTTGAGATCCGGCTGCTTTAAGATTGTAAATATTTGGGTTGCTAAATCCTTCGTCAACATGTTGCCACTGATCCAATAATCAATAAATGCATCCCAGATATCTTATATACCAATCTGAGGAATTGGAATAAATCAATGGCCTTTTGACACCAATTTTTCTTTCTAATCAACTGCAAAATTCGTTGCTACTGAGGAAGCCTCCATTGCCACTTGTGCCTCCGCCTCTGCCCACCTCGATGTCAGCCTTTTTTTGAGCGCATCAGTATGAGCAGCCATCAGATTCTTCGGAGTGACAATGACGGTGTGAGCTCTGTTGGAGGTCGAAAGAAGCTCGTGATACTGATCTTGGAGTTCGTCAATAAACTCAGACCTCCTCCAAGCACTTCTGACTGCACATAAACAAGAAATGGCATTTCAGTTCATCAGCTCAGAAGGCATAACAAAGCTAAAATAACCTAAGGAAATAAGTCTCACCCTTATGACCCGTGGTACGAGGGAATGTCGAGACATGATCTTGGAAGTCTTCACACTTCCATCCTCCTCCAACAAAGAAGTTCCACTTCTTCCATGTTTTATTAGAATTGGGTACAGAGGACAGAGGTCGGAACCCCTTCTCAAAAGACATGTAGAAAATGCCCTCTGCCTTCATATACTTCAGATCCATATTACTACGGATCAAATCTACAAATACATCTACACTATTTTGGTGCCCTAACACTATAAATCCTAAAAGGTGCTGCCAACTATTGAGGTTAAGGTCGGTAGGATAGAGCTTGAACCAACAGAAAAACTGCCTAACCAAATCAGGCAATGGAAGCCTTAAACCCATCTCAAACTAGGCAAGATAAACACAGATCTCCCCAGCTTTAACATTATGGGGGCGATCCATTGGGCCCAGTACCCTACAGGTAACATTTGGGGGAAACTTATACTTCACCCTCCACTCGTCCAACAAGCTCTAGGTAACAGCACTTTCGCCCTCTTCTCTATGGGAAGACCTGCCAGAGGTTTCCCCAGCCCTGTCTCGGGGCTCTATGAAAGCATCAACTATCTTAGTCTCAGGATTGTGGGGAGGCCCGACAAACCTCTCCCCAACATTTTCGGCGGTAAGACTACCTACATTCTCTACATAAGACGGCATAACTGTCTCCAAGGGATTTTCTACCCCCTCACTAGCGTTAGAAGATTCAGAAGGAGTAGACATTACTCTTAAACTTAAAGAGGAAGAAGCAAAAGAAGAGGAAGATCGGTCGAACCAGTTCTAAACCAGAGCCTCAGACAACCAGTATTCTTCAAGGTCGCACAAACCAACAATGGCGGAAAAAATCTTCTGGCACAGTGAAAATGATAGGGAAAAGGTCATTTCAAATCTCTCCCTGTATTTATAAGTGCAGTATCAGAAAGGACCCACCAAGCCAAACCGCCATGACGGTTCGGTACAATGATGGCTTTGAGAAACCCAACCATCGGTTCAGTACAATGATGGCCTTGAAAAAACCCAACCTCCGGCTGCGCAAGAAATGACGCACCAACAGTCGCCTTGAAAATCGAACAAACAGGACGCATAACTCTCCGAAAAGGCCCAACCTTAGTTACTCGTTAAACATCGAACTAGGACTTGGGGGGGAGTAACTGATATACCACAAAAGAGCAAGACTAATCATTACTTGACACGTATGTCTATAGTCCAGCTCACGCTCAGCTAACTCAGCTCATGCTCGGCCAATGGCTAGCGCTCGGCCATTCAGGACAGGCTGAAAGATCGGAAGTGGCCGAGCACATGCCTCTAGAGCACATACATATCCAAATAAGGGTCACGAAGTTAATCATAGGACTCCAGACCAACACTCCAGAGCTCATCACTGCCTTAACGGCTGCCGAGTAAGGAATAAGGAAACAGTCTTCAACAAGGAAACTGCTACACATGTTTATCTCTATCTATGGTGGAATGCCCAACCAGGAAACTACTATCTCCGAAGTCTTCAAATCCCTACTTTCATGGCTTCAAGTCCTAATCAACTTAGGAAAGCCACGACCTATAAATTAAACCCTAAAGGTACGCTTTATTTTCATGCTCATTCTTTGGCTTTCAATACACTCTTTTCAATTCAGTTACTTACTTAAGCATCGGAGCGGCTACCACCGGAGCCAATCCGATGGCCCCTTGATCCCCCTTTTTGAGTGTTCTATAGGTCGTAGAGCCCAGATTTCTTGCGAGCTAAAAAGTGCAGGATCAATGCCGATCACCCATTCCAGCAATGGTGGCTGGAATCTACATTTTTTTTCAATTTTTAACTCATTTTTCATATTATTTTCAAGCCTCTTTTCAATTCTACTTCGATCCTTATCTTCTTAGGATTGATTTAGGACCATTTTGGTCTAATGATTCTCGATGAAATAGCCAGTTTTGCCCAACCCGCCTTTCCGGTGACCTGATTTTTTAGTGTTTCTCCCTTGTTTGGTGACTATGTTTTGTGATTCTTGGGCCATTTTGATCCTTATTTAAGTCTCTACAAGTCTTGGACTTTAAAAACATGTTTTATCACAATTTCCCCCAAGTGACCGACCATTCTATAGACCTACAACTAACCATTAAATGCTCATTTTCTAGTCATTTCAATCTATTCTTTCAGTGTTGTGAACCATTTTCCCCCTGGTTTCAGTCCCTGTTCACTAAATGGGGTTTTGGTATGGTCTGAAAACTTGCTTCTGTTCAAGCTCTATTAGTGGTGAGTTAAGTCAGATTCTTACGATTCTCAAGCCTTTTAGACCCTCGAACTTTCCTTTACTTGACTAAAATTTATACGGAAACTGAATAGAGGAAGAGAACTGTGAAATATACCTATATTCGACTTTCTCTCTCTACTCGCAGTCTTCTCTTTCTCCTCTCTCTCTTTACTCGCAGTCTTTTCTTTTCTTTACTTGCTTGCTGTCTCTCTTATGATAGCTTACAACCTCCAAACCTTAATCTCTCCCTTCCCTTCTCAATTTTCTCTCTTTTATTTCTCTCTCTCACTCTCTCGGTTTCCAAACCAATAAGCCATGTGATCTCTCTCTTCTAGCTGCAACAGCTGGCCTTTCTCAGCCTTCTCTTACCATAACAACATTGTGGTGCTAGTAGCTGCTTCGGTTGATTCCTTGTAGGAGTTTCTTTGTCACTCCACACTCTTTCACATTATTCCACACACACACACACACACACGCGCACATATTTATTCATACATTAATACACACACAACATGGTTGTATCTCATTTTGTGTATTTCTATACATTTATCCTTATGATTTTCTTGTATACACACACATACACACACACATATATATATATATATATATATATATTAATGTATACATACACTTCTAATGCTTGTATCTATATACAAATTATTTAAGACATATATATAGGTGTTCATTCGACACATTTCACCATTCACGTATATAACATTTTTCTTTATTTCATGCGTACACTCCTAGTAGTCTGATTGTATACAACCACTGAATGCAATTGGGTCCGATGTTACAACCATGGTCTTCTAATTTTCACTTTGAGGATCTATGATCGAGGTATAGATAGACACAATTGATCGGGGTTTTGATGAGAGATATTGAAGGGTCTCACCCCATGAATTATTGAAGGCGCAAGTCCACTGAATGAAGAGAGTATTTATGTGATGCGAAGCAGAGAAATGACAAAGATGGTGACTCATCAAATGAATATGATAATTGAGTTCATGTCAAAATTTCACTATTTTTTTTATATATAGTAAAATTCAACAAAACAATTAAATTTTATTATTTGTTGATTCTTTCTGGTTTACTCTCTTTACTGTAAATTGAACTCCACTTTAGGTGAAATTATTTGCTTAACACAATGAAATTTTACTGTGTTATTGCTATTCTCTAATCATTCTCTCCCTCTTGCATTTTTTTTTTTTTTTGTGTCAAGTCTTAATATAGTAAAATTTCACTATTTAATTTCATTGTTTGAAAACAATCAAATTTAATTATTTCGTTGGGGCAAAATTTCATTTTTTTTTTTGTATTTTTTATATACAATATGGATCTTATATGATAAATTGCGATTCTTAAAGTACAAATATATAATTTTTATTAAGAAGGGTTTATAATTTGTGAGTTTTTGAATTTTAAAATATAAAAACTTTTTTGAATATATTTGGCAATTCACGGAGGAGCCTGATTTAATTATGAATGGTATTTTAGTTACAAAATAAGTGAGAGACTTTAGAGGTTAAAAAGCCTAAACTTGATTTCCAATTTATTTGGGAACTTCCACCAAATTCACCAGAAAAAAATAAAAATAAAAATGGTGAAATGGAGAGTGATGCAATCATGTCTATTCTTAACTGTACAACCCATCAATAGATTTTCGTTTTATTTTGTCGATTAGAGAACTCCAATCATACAAAGTTTCATTCGCTGTTCCAATCCAATGACTTGTCATTAACATTTTTATTTTGAAAGGATGTGCGTATCTATAAGTAAGACTAATGAATGAGTTTAGATACGCGCATGCGTCTGACACAGGTACGTGTGTCTCATGTAAGAGAAAGAAATGAGAAGATTCCGTGGTCAATTATGCAACTAAAGAGGGCCCTAGCCTAGGGTATGGAGCCCATATGCTCCGGACAAGCTTGAATATGTAGGCCCCTGCGATTGGAAGACTTGTGCCTTGCTCGTGTACTACTTTATCTCTTTTGATTGTGTATACAACCTTTCGTCCAACAGAGTTACAGAAGAATTGACTACTTAAAAGTAATCCCCGCCAGATTCACACGGAAAATTCTTGATTGAGGTGGTAACGTACACGTCTAATTTTATCTGTCATCTACAGAATGTTCTTGAGAATTATAGTCAATATCATATATATATATATATATATATATAAAAGCAGTAATTTCAAATTCAGAAGTTAATCTAACTCTGTATTATGAATTTTATTTATTTCAGCAAAATATAATATATATGATAAAGTATTATTAAAAACAGACATTGACACATCACACGATATATACCAAAATCACGTAAAAATATCTGATTCACACAGAATAATGCCACCACTACCACATGCAAGATTTCATAATTTTTTTTTCTATTACTATTTTATGATTCCTATTGTCCCGTACCTAAATTTAGAGTCTTGCATATTCACATTTTGATTAAAGGCAATTAATGTAGCAAAATTAGTACTATAAGAAGTGCATGTGACAGAGAGAGTAGGGGTAGAGCCACGGAGGTTTGGTGCTACCATTTCTAAATATATGAAAAAGCTCATTATAATAAGGAAGCCGTCGAGTAGTCACAACATTGTTTTTTTTAAAGTTGAATGTTGACTTGGCGCCATTCGACTGATCTTAAAAGTTTTCACACTTTAACCTTCTTTAAATTTTTATTTGGTCCCTTCATATTTGTTATTCTAAACTATTGTCATGTGATGTTGTTAAAACGTGAAGAATCGTCAGAGACAACATGACACTTTTACTCTCTTAAAAATTTTTACTTGTTAAATTTTAAACTAGTAATCAAGTATTAAGACCAAAATTTGCTACCCTGTCCTCTCCGGTTAGAATGGAAATTTGGGATGGCTAGCGATGCCATTGTAGAAGACAACTCTGATTTTCTGGTAAATATATATATATATATATACATACATATATATATATATATATCCCTTTCTTGCTTTTCTCCTTGTTGTGTCCCTTTCTCTGTTTAAGCAGGTCTTGGAAATCACTCGCTTTCTCTGTCTTCTTTATTATTACTTGATGAATCTTTGACATTATGTGAAAAACTTACTTGCTTAGGACTTTAACTATGAAACAAAGAACAACTACATGATTGGGTTATTATACCATATAAATATAAATATAACAAATAAATAAAAATACAAATCATTTGGATTTAAAATTTTGGATCCACCCGTGCGCCCACCTCTTGTTAGAGAGGTGGGACATAAAACATTATCCGAATTTTATATAATTGAAGTAGAATTATTGTGAATGAAAAAAATTACGATATAATAAGCACATAAAATATCGGGTCATTCGATTATAGGTTGTTAATTAAGATTTTAACTATAATAGATTCCAACTTTAATTCTTATAATTCAAGGAGTCTAGTTGATTTTTATGGACAATATAGTCTTCAAAAAAAGTTATCAAAATACAAAAATAATCCTCTGTAACCGCGAAACAAATGAGAGATTTTTATTACTCACAAAGGCAACTACGATCCAATCCACTAATCCTTCCAATCCACAAAGCGTAAACATATGTATGTTTATGGTGAAATATGTGAAATATAAAAGTATACAATATAAAACTATGAAATTATACATTAATAAAAAAAGATAAAATAAAATAAAACATAAACATATGTATTTTTATAATAAACAAAATACTGACATGTAAAATTTTACAGAATATTTAATGAAGAAGTGAAAGATCAATAAACAAAACACCAACATGTAAAAATCTATAGAACATTAACAAATAAAGACAATAATGTAGTCACTATAAAAACAGATAAAAAATTTATAATACAAAATAAAATTTTAATAATGACTAACGAATAATTTATATAAACTAAAAAAATGAAAAATGAGCAAAATACTATGTAAATAATAAAAATATTGTATGAAAAAAATATGAATATAATTAACATAAAACTAATATGAGAAAAAACATATAATCACATGCCTAATTATGAATGGAACACAAAATGATTCCAATTATGAAAGAAAATCCAGTAAACAATTTTTAACATAAATCAAAGCTGAGATAGCATTAAAAAAGAAATAAGAAGATAAGGGAAAAAAAAGGGTGCTAAGGTCCAAATAGATAAGGAAATTCGTAGTGGAGAAGAGAATAGAAAAAAGAAAAAGAAAAAGAGGTAACCAAGTCCAAGAAATTTGCAGTCAATGATACCAAAATTAGATATGGAATGTATTCAAATTCAAATAAAAAAATCTAAAACTAACTAGAAATAATATCATTCAGTGAAGAAACAAATAAAAAAAAGTCAATCTAGGAACGTAAAAGGATAATAAATAAAAAAGGTAAATTAATCATTGAAAAATATATAAAAAATGACTCGTAATTCATAACTTACTTTACGATGAAAAAAGGGAAAAATATGTCCTTTACAACAAAAATGTAACTAACGTGGATGAACTAATAATAAAATCACTACTACAGGGATTGGAGGCTAATTAACTTTAAAATATATCATTTTTAGTTAAAAAGAATATTAAATTATAACTTAAAGTAAAATATTATAAATATATATATATATATATATTTTTATGAAAGATTGAATAGTCATTGAAAATTTTTATATAAGTTTTTTTTTAATACCCAATGTCATATACATACAAGTAACATTTTTTTTATTAACAAAAGTATAAAAAACTAAATAATTAATGAGGTTTACAAGGTCTTTCATGTTGACAGTGCTACTAATATTTGTCACTGTTAAAATAGAAATAAATAGTGAAACAAGGGCATAACTCAGGCAAAACCAACAACGATTACCGCCATTGTATGTATTTCATCGGCTTCATTTCAACTGCTAATTAATGGAAGTCCTAAGGAATTTAAGTCTACTAGGGGTATTGTCACGACCCGAAACCCACCCTACGCAGATTACCGGATCGCGACCGCCACCCCGAGACCCGAAGGCCTCGGAACAAGGCTCATACATAAGCAACAATATCAGACAGCGATGTGACCTGTGGTTGCGGAAGCGTGAAAATTTTTTTTCTTTTCTTTTAAAATAAAACATCTGCCGCATATCCATCTGATACTGCCGCTCTTTATAGCGGTACACATAAAGATAATAATCAGAGCATAATAATATTAACTAAAGGTTCTACATAGTACATATCCATGTGCCCCTCGGGCTTAGGTACATCATTGTCCAAGATTCCCATTACAAAAGTTTGACTGATAATGGGTCCTACTACTACCAACATATCTCCAAGGACCTATTGGAGTTGCCATTCACTGCTCCCCAAATTGAGCAAGTGTCCAACCTTGATCATCACCTGAAAAATGTTAGGGAGTGGGGTGAGCTTCAAAAAGCCCAATGAGTAATTCCTACATCTGTCATGGGTTTTCAATTGGTAGAGGTTTCGTACATGAGAGTTTATAAAATACTCAACTACCAATTGGTCGTATACTTGAACATAGAGAACATGCATTCTTAAAATATGTAGCTTTGAAACATTCAAGGTATTCAAGCTAGAACATATATTTCCATAAAAGAGTATGTGTATTTCAGAACATGTAACTTAAAATCATGTAAACATGTATAGTGAAAATAGGGGATAAAACCTGCTTCCATTTCCAAAATCGTTTGTCATATTTTCTCTCTAATTAGGTGGAATCTGTTTCGAACCAGACTCCCATTTTACGTATACGTGGAGATATCTCATTTGCCTAGGGGATTAGATCCTGCTACCAGACATTACACATGACAGGTCAATTGAGTTCCGTATGACCCAAAATCCTGACTATGTGTTGATGCACATGATAGGCCCATTGAGTTCCATACAACTCACAACACTACCTATGTGCTTATTATTTATCTTGTAAAACATTTGTCATATGACTTTCATATAAAAGCCTTTCATGAGTATTTAAAACATGTGACGTATAACTCTTGCAGTGATGCTTCAATACTTGCAGTAATCAAATTCAGGATGTTTGAGGAAAATCAGACATGCTAACTATTTTGAAAAGAAAACATTTACGGATATAATATGTAAATAATCATGAAGCATGTCATGGCAGAATATTTAAGAAAATAGAAATCATGAATACTGAATTTGACATATCAATGCTGTAAATATTTGAACTTAAAAATATCCGTTGAAATCCGTGGAGTTAAAGCCTCCACTTCAAATGCAAGATTACTCACCTTGGTCCTTTAGGGTTAGTGCTAATAATGCGCTTTCCCACTTCCTTTGTAGTTCCTAAGAACAATTCATAAATAACCTCATTAACTTCACATTCATTTCAAACATCACCTACTGATGCTTCTTAGCTTATGCTTAGATCGTATTAGATCCTAACACGATTTCATAAATTTCTTACGCACTCATTCTTAACCTATGACACATCTTAATGTATTAGGAATTAAGTTTATTTTATTTTATACTCTTATGGGAGTTCCATTAACTTTAACTTAAAGTTATTTACTTCACATAATTACGTGTCGTGTGTTTTCGTATTTCTTTGCCTTAGTTTAGTACTTTGGCAATATTTCAGTTCATAGTCATCTAACAGATGCTATTCATCAAATTTTATGTCTTTTTATTTTAGACATTTCTTTTGGTCAAATAGACTCTACCATTGAGTCCGGAGTGTCCAAGAAAGTCGGTTTAGGCTTTCGTAGAATTTAATTCGGGCTTTTGTATGTAAAAGGGTAGAATGGTCACTTATCGTTTTACGTGCCATATTTTTTCGTACTTCGTTTCGTAATTTGGACTCCATTATTGAGTCCGGGATGCCAAAGAAAGTCAATTTAGACCTTCCTTGGTTTTAATTTGGCTTTCGGTGTACTAGGGGTAATTTGGTCATTTTACCCCCCTTACGTGTCTTTATTTTTCGAAACTTCATCTCGTGTCGTGGACCTCACCATTGGGCTTAGAAGGTCCGAGATAGTAAGATTACACTAATAACTTGTTAATTTTGGTCAAGGGGTATTTTGGTAATTTATACCTTAACGTGTCTAAATTTTTTCAGAGTCCCACCTCGTGAAACGGATCCCACCATTAGATTCAGAATGTTTGTAATCGTTAGAATCCACTATTTATTTATTTTATTTGGACCTCGTTTGGCTTATTTATGGGGCAGGGGCATTTTGGTCATTTTGACATTCTTTAGGGGTCTTTAATTTTTCGGGACCTCATCTTATGTTGTGGACCTCACCAATGGACTCAGAGGGTCCAAGATAGTAAGGTTACATATATAACTTGTAATTTTTGGTCAAGGGGTATTTTGGTCATTTACCCCTTTATGTGTCTTTATTTTTTTTTCGGGTCCCGTCTCGTAAAACGGACCCTACCATTGGTTTCAGAATATCCGAAATAATAAGGATATACTGTTCATATGTTTAATGTGGACTTTATTTGCTTAATATTTGAATTAGGGGCATAATAGTCATTTTACTTTATTTATTAAATAATTAAATTAATTTTTAAATTATTTAATTATTTTCCAGGGGTCAAATTAAATAAGTTTTCCCTTAGTTGGGCCCCAGTAGAATTTCTTAGAAAGTTTGGGGTCAATCCGTAAATAAGAAAAGATTTGGTTTATTTAATTTTTAATTAAATTATAAAACCAATGGGTTCGGTCCAAATTCAAGTGAACCGGTCTGGTTCACCTACAAACCAACCGGTTTAACCAGTTTGCCATGTAATGCTGACGTCTCGATGGCGTCAGCCCTAATGGTTAAAATTAAAAATTTTGAAACCTCTAAACGTCACCGTTTCAATAAACACATAACCGGATTTGACCCGAACCAGTAACCGCCCCGTAGACCGACCCAACCCGAACAGTGTCGTCTTCCCCATCGAAGCCGACTGAATAACATGATTTAGTCTACAATAATCCAAGTTTCCATAATTCAGTGCCATCAAATCCTTGCTTGGGATGCCTCCCAGCCTACTGGTTTCATTTCTTTGTGCCTTTTAAGCCAATAGAGATAAATCCTGAAAAATGTTCGACAAATAGAATGAGCTTAAACAAGCTCAGTGATTAACATAGGTTACCTGCCATAGGTTTTAGAACCAGTTCTTATATACATGGTATCCAAATAAAATGCATGATTAAATACAACTCAAGTAGAACAAGACAGATTAGGTCAGAATAGAACATAACAGATTAGAATAGAGCCAAAATAGAATAGAACAGAACAGAACTGAACTGAATACCAATATATCAATCAAAAGGGCATATCATCAAGTATGTCTGAACCTCTCCCAGTTTCCCATAAGCGAACACTCATGGGGTTTCTACCCTCTAAGTCAGATCAGAATAGAACAGGACAAAATTGAACGGAACAAAATAAAACAGGATGCCAATCAAGCGTATGAGCCTTTCCTAATTGCCCATAAGCGGACACTCATGGGGCCTCTACCCTCTAGATCATGCTCTGGCATAAACCATACCGCTAAATCCTATAGTGGGCCTAGAGTAAGACACAACATAACAAAACAGAATAGGAACAAACAGAACAGACCAGAACAGAACATATCAAAAGGGTAAGATAGAATGAAATCATGCTAGGTGTAATGTAATATAAAGAGTATGCATTAAAGGATATGCATTTAAACAGAACAATATATAAAATAGTACAATATATGAATCTAGATAATACAGTAATATCACACCAAGTTAGAAGATCCGAGTTACTCACAGTATATGAATCTAGATAGTACAGTAAATGTCACGACCCGAAACCCACCTTGTGCGGATCCCGAATCGTGACCGCCGCCCTTCGACCGAGGCCTTAGGGCAAGGCGAAACATAAGCAACGGTATCGAATAGATGTGCGACACGTGGTTGCGGAAGCGTGAAAAACTTTTTCTTTTCTTTTCTTATTAAAAAAATTTGCACATCCGTCCGGTACTGCCGCTCTTTGCATTGCGGTACTCATGATTATACATTCAGAGCGTAAATACATTCTAAAGTTTTATACACAATACATATTCGTTTGTTCTTCAAAACTTAACTACATAATATACACAACCAAAAACGACTAACTACTAGTCCGAGTGCTTTTCCACATCCGCTAGTCCTGCAATAACTTCCTACGCCCTTTCACAAAATGAGCATAGATTATACACTTTCTTGATCAAAGTCAGAGCTTGCCTCCTGACACCTGAAAGGGGGGTCCGAACAAAGTCCGGGTAAGCTAATCTAAGCTTGTGAGTAATTCGGGCATTTGTCATGGGGTTTCAACTGGCAGTGGTTTAGCACATGAAAGTTTATAAAATACTCACTACCAATTGTTCGTATGCTCGGAATACAGAATATATGCATTCTTCATAAAGATAGCTTTGAACATTTAAAGTATTCAAGCTAAATACACATTTCTTCAATAGAGTATATGCATTTTAAAACATGCATAATCGAAAGAGGTAAAACCTACTTTCATGTTTAATAGTATGATTTCAAATGATAGCTTAAAAACATTTATAGTTAATAAGCTAAATACACATTTCTTCAATGGAATCTATGCATTTCAAAGCATATAAATGTACATAATAAAATGGGGGTAAAAACCTGCTTCCATTTTAAAAGTGTTTGTCATCTTTTCTCTTTGGTTAAGTGGAATCTGTTTCGAACCAGACTCCCATCTTACTGCAATGCTACAATGGGAGATATCTCACTGCCTGGGAGATTAGATCCTTCTACCGGGCATTTACTGTTGAATCCCGAAGGATTTCAACCTTCATGGGGTGCTTATGCACATTTGGATGCCTTTTTAACGAGCATCAAAATACTGCTTCTTCAATAAATGGTTTTTGTTTAAAAACATTTACAATATGACTTCTTCAAACATATGCATTTATAGCATTTGAAATATGACTTCTGAACAAGAACTTCAGAATATGTAGACATGTCAACTACTTTTAGAGAAGACAGTGATAGAAATTATTCATTGAGCATGTCATATCAAGATTTATAAGAGCACAATGAATCACGAGATATTTGAATTTAATATTCAATACTTCAACTCTTTTGGAAGTTAAAACTTCTTCAAATCCGTGGAGTTAAATCTCCACTTCAAATGCAGGGTTACTCACCTTATACTCCAAGCTCGGCGTTTACTGCGACGCCTTCCTTTTTCCTTTTGTAGTTCCTAGAACAATTCATAAATAACAGTCTCATTAACTTCACATCTACTGCAATAACACCTGTTGATGCTACTTAGTTCGTATTAGATCCTAACACGATTTCATAATTTCATATGTACTTAATTGACTCGTATTTTTAACCTATAACACAATTTAATGTGTTAGGAATTAACTTCATTTTAGCTATACTCTCCTGGTAGCTCCATTAACTTTAAGTTAATTTATTTACTTCATATGTTCTCGTGTACCGTACCATTTAGTTGGTATTTCGAGCAGTGTACTAATTATAGCCACTGGACTTATGCTATTCATCAAATTTTATGTCTTTTTATTAGACATTTCTTTTTGGTCGAATAGACCCTACCATTGAGTCCGGAACATTGGAGAAAGTCAGTTTAGGCTTTCCTAAAATTTAATTCCGACTTTTGTATGTCAAAAGGGCAAAATAGTCATTTACCCAATTACGTACCGTATTTTTCCGTACTTCGTTTCATGTTGTGGATCTCACCATTGGACTCAGAAGGTCCGAAATAGTAAGAACACACTAATAACTTGTTACTTGCGGACAAAGGGTATTTTGGTCATTTTATCCCTTTACATATCTTTAATTTTCGGAGTTCCATTTCGTAAAACGGACCCCGCCATTGGATTTAGAATGTCCAAAATAGTCAGAATCCAATATTGGTTTACTTTATTTGGACTTCATTTACTCTATTTATGGCCTAAGGGTATTTTTTGGAATTTCTTTTATTTAAATATTATTAAGTTATTATTAATTAAATTTCAACCGGGCCATAGTAGAATTTCCCAAAAGTTTTGGGGTCAAATTTCAATTTTGAACTCTTCCGGTTTGAACCAGTGGGTTCAGTTTCAATTTAACTGAACCGGTCCGGTTCTCCTTAAACCAATCCGGTTCAACACCTCATGCTGACGTCACCATGACGTCAGCCCTGATATTTTAAATCTTTACAACATAACCAAAACGTCACCGTTCTCTTAATGCGGTGGACTTGCCCTTTCTTGACACGTGTCCCGAGTTAACTCGGGTGACTCGATTCAACAGCGAGTCGACCCGTCGTCTTCCTCCTTCGTTACCCACTGTAACCCTAATTTCCGAAGCTTGAAAGCTTCATTTTCGAGCTAATCTATTCACCTAAATTCTTCTGTTTTTACACTCATCCATCTCTAGAACATTTCCCAAGAGATTGGCATTCATCTAAGGTTTTAAAACCAGTTCATGAGTTCGGTTTAACTTTTGATAGCCGAACCTGTAACTACACATTAAATCCTCATTCCATCACTATTTTTGATGAGGTTTGGCCCTGTGTGATCCTTATGACATGGGGATTACATACCCATTCTCAAAACTGAGTTTAAAAGCGTAAAACCGAATTTGGGTTCCACGACTTAAACCTGCAACTAATATTTTAGGTTTCATTTCTTGAGTTTTTGGATCGCGGTCTACCATTTTTAAGACCTTGGGATGATCTAGAACAGGTCCTAATACTCGGATTTGGATTTGGTTTCTCTTATTTCAGACCTGCACCAGAATTTTCTGATTATTGTTCCAACTGAAACTTGAATTTTCTCAGTCGATTCTTGATCATTTCTTGTAATTTCTTTTGTAGTTTACAGCTTATATTATGCAGAATAAACCCCTACTATTACATGCTTTAAATTTGTACACAATTTAAACAATTTCCAAACGAAATCTTACCTGTTCAAGTTGCTTACAGTTTCCCACTTTTCTCCTACTTCAGTTCCTATCCTTCAATTTCTTGCTACTGCTTGCACACGTCTCCTCTTCCATTACAAGTTCTCTTTTCCTTTTATTTCCCCTTCATTTACTCATGCAATCGGTGGCCTTGCCACCTGTTGGTATCTGAATTTGCATGGCACACAGCCATGGCTGCCACCTCCCTTCTCATCATTATTTTTCACAAGCAGCTCACATGGGAGAGGCATGGAGAGCAGTGCCCACCGTCTCCCTCTCTTCTCAATTGTATTATATTAAATACAATTTCTTTCTTTTGTTTGTAAGTATATATATATATATATATTACACCCAACTTTAGATTCCTATATAAATAGGTATATATATATATGTCTTATATAATCATATTATATATATAATATGTCTTTATATGAATTGAATAGTCACTTATTAATTTAACATGCATATTTATGTATGCATATACATCAATATCTATATTTCACAATATAAATATATTTATATATTTATATATATCCATGTTCATACTTTGATAATCTACCCGACGTAGCAATCTATTTTTGTCACGTCTCAATTCGAGGTTGGCTTCCAAAATGAAAGTGTACAGTCTCAATGGGATTAATAGAAACAAGTTGGTGATTGAAAACCAACCTTGTTACTTCAAGTTTCAATCACTGGTTAATATTTAGTGACTTGCTAATTCTTCATCGGGTCGGGGTGTTACAGTAAATATACACCAAGTTAGGGGTTCTGAGTTACTCACTAAATTTTATGCTCAGATATCTCCCAGATACATCCTTAGGCACATCCTTGCATATCTTAAATAATTATCATCAATCACAGAAATATAAGGATTCATCTATTCATAAAGTATTCATCATCTTAGGAGTATATCAAATGTCCTAATTAAGTTCATTGGCCAATTACCCATTTATTGGGTTTCATCTTGGGCTATTAATTCCCTAATTAAGCTTAGTAGCTTTCAGAATTATAATGTAAGTCATTTGAACTTCATTCATTATCAATTAATCATGTATTTAACCTTAGGGGCAAAATGGTAATTTGTTATTCTTGCCCTGGACCCTATCTTGGCCCACAAAGTATTTCACATGTCTTATATATAAATTTTTAAGTCTTTTGAACTTCATTTGGTATCTGTTTTAGATCATTGGGACACATCGGTCATATCCCATTTTATACTTTGACTATTCTAGAGTCTTATTTAGACCCTCAATTTTTATAATTATGCTTATGACAGTCAATTATATCAGATTAGCCCCCTGTTAGAATTTATTCGGCCTTTACTTTGCATTTTCTATGCTTAAGGGTAATTTGGTCATTTCACATTTTATAAAGTTTAGACCCCGAATCATTATTTAGTCATATATACGAGTTCACAATTATTTAGGCCTCCATTGGTATCAATTTCGTCCCATTTGGGCTTCGTATTGTATTAGGGGTATTTTGATCATTTTACATCTTATGGTGGGACCACCCTAGAGTTCTCGGATGTCCAATTTGACATTTTCATTATGTCTGAAATGTTCGAAAATGTTAAGATAGCCTTTTTCGAATCTCAATTTGTAATTTATTTGCTTTATTTAGGACCCAAAGGTAAAATAGTCTTTTAACCCTATTAATAAAATAATTTAATTATTTTCCATGATTTATTTGCATTAATTTCTCAAATGTTGGGCCAGAACAGAATTACTCAGAACTTTTGGGGCCAAACCGTAATTTAGACAAGTTAGGGTTTTCTTTATTTTCATTTAAACTTTTGAACCAAAGGGTTCTCGGTTTAAAACCCTAGACCGGCCCAAAGACCTTGTGAACTAGCTGGTTCAAGTTATCTAGAGAACCGGAATAGAATATTCGCATTTCTTGCATTATCCACGGTTTGGTTATCCTAAACCTAATTTCTAATTTATTAGCCTCGCATCCAAACAACTTGTTTTAAATTTTAATCAAATCTTTCACCCTCAAAATGACATAATACAACTTACCCAGTTGTGTTCGGTCGGGTTCCAACCCAATCCGGCCCAAGTCTGACCCAATAGACTGAAAAAGACCCTTCTTCCCCCACGATTTTTTGGCCACTATTCCGGCATCTTCTCCGGTGTTGGCACCAGCGCTGGAACTACAGATTATTTTTCCATTGTTTCTTATGATTTTTATGTCCATTTTTACCGATTTTTACATCAAATCGATTCTAGGGAACTCAACAATCATCTGGGACTGTTTTGAACCCCAAATAGCTCAGTTTTCAATACCCATTTAATTTTCTGGCCATACATTGGTTGGCCATAAAATGGTCATTTCTTGACCTTTTCCTTAATTCTGACTATTTTATCATCCCGACACAATTTCCTACTAGTTTCTATTCAGAAACCAAGTTTGGTTTAACTTAAAATTTTACAAATTTTGGCCGTGAGTAACAGAGACAGGTTCTTGTGTTTTTTTTTTTAAAATTTTTTCCTACTGTTTTGGTTTGTAATTATCTACAGAACACAAGAGGAGGAATTAGGCACATACCTTGGTCTCAGGCCCGACCTTGGAAGCTCTCCTCTCCCTCCATCCATGGCAGTTTTACACTACTGCAGCAGTTACCCTCACTCTTTCTCTCACTTTTCTACTTTCTCTTTTCTTTGTTTCAAAAGTGGGTTGCTTAAGAATTTTTACTGCAGACTAATATATATATATATATATATATATATATATATATATATATATGAAAACGGGTTTAGAATTCTCCTGATTTCCCTCAATTGGCTGTTACTAGCAACTTCCTAAGTTGCTAGGAGCTTCATGTATCTCACATATATAGCCTTTGTCAACCATTTTGGGATGGTTGTAGAAGCTTCATGCTAGAAGCTTCAGGGTTTTCTCCTGTTTTTCTTTTATATATATATATATATATATATATATATATATATAACACATAGGCTGATAAGGCAGCCCTTTTTTGGCCAATGTTGGCTGCTTATAACCCTTCCAACAACTTCTTCTTGGAAGCTTCATGAATATATATATGTATATATGTACGTATAGATATTTTATTATACATATACATATAATGTAGTTTAGGGATACTAATTGGCGTACATATATACGTATAGAAGTACTGCATACACGTGTTTATAGGGTAATTTCTGGTATATATTACCGTCTTTGATATTATTTTATTCTATAAAATATCACTTTATGAAATGCCAACAAATTTGGTATAAAATCGGTGTTCGGTATCATTATTACTTATTTTACTGATTTTGGGTCCCCGTTTATGCCTTATTCATTTCCACATAATTTCGATAAATAAATTCTTTGCATCGGTTCCATTTGTCTATCTCGGTACTCGTTGACTGGGTTTTCTATTTCCCGGGCATATACCCTCGTAGGATAATTAATCCCATTATAGTTCATTGTATTTTTTAGCCATTTCGATATATTTTGAACATTATTGTCACAGAGCTTACTTTTATTAGATCGGGGTACAATCTGAGTCATTTTGGATTTTTTGGGGTATTACAATTTTCATCTATTCACAGTTTTATGCACATTTATGCTAATCAAAACTCAAAAAGTAACATTTAGAGAGGGAAACTCTAGTGAAAGAAAGCTTACCTTCAATGGCTTTTCTCTCTTTCTCTTTCTTGTACTTGCATGCTTTATCTTCTGAGCTGCATAAGCTGCTAAAACTCCTCTTCTCACACCACTGTGCACTGATCATGAGCATACACACATATGTAACACAAATCTCTCATTCTCTCTCTACTTTCTCTCTCTATCCGAACACAACTCACATATGCATGTCTATTTTTTGGACTCTCTTACATCATGGACTGCATTTGTATCATGAGGGTTACTGCATGTCTTGTGATTGTTCAAAGTGTTGTACTAGAGTGGTGACACCTCATCTTTTTTTTTCTTTGAAATTTCCTACACACCTTTATGTTATATACATTTTGTGTGGCTAACATAGCACAAAAGTGCTGATAGCTTAGTGGCTATTCGTTTTGGACACTAATCATTTTCTTATACAAGGTGCAAGGTTCAAGGTTTAAGTTTTGGCCAACCTCTTTTGGCCTTATTTCTCCTATTTTCTCTCTTTTTATTAGCGTGTCTTAATTCTTATTGAATAATTTTTTATTTTATTTATGCTTCAATACGGTCATATTTTACACACTAGTTTCTCTTAACTTTCATTAAGTAACCCCATCTAACAATTTAAAGTGTCGGTATGATATTTTCCTTAGATTATGTCTTGGGTTAATGTGTCAAGATATCATCAAAAGATTCATTTATGATAGCATGCATTACAATGCATTAACTGCTTATTTAATCCCGTTGTTTACTTCAAGCAGTTTACCCATCGTTCATTAGCCTTAATTGTCCCATTACCCGTCAAATTACTTCAAGCAGTTTACCCGTCGTTCATTTAAACTCAATCTTGTTAATGGCTACCATTAGCCTTAATTGTCCCATAATTAAGGTTCAGGGTGTTCCATTCTCCTCTCTTTAAAAGTAGTTTTGTCCCCAAAACTCAACTAATCTTATGTGAACTATTTGTATACTTGTGTCATTAGCATGTTTCCATTGTACCTCCCGAAAAGATTTGACTTCTTGTTATTTGAATAGGAGCGGTCTCGAAAGTTAAGTGTGCGGTCAGATAATTCTATTTTTACTATCGAGGTGCATTGAATTTCTTTTATTCAAGAACTTCTAGTTTATTGAGGACCAAGTATTTGATTAGTCTGCTTAATTTTGTGTTTTTATTGTATTCTCCTCTAACTATAGTTCCTCTACTCAAACTGGTCTAGTTTCATTGAAAATTGAGTTTCATCTTTGTTTACTTAATGCATACTCGCATTGAAGTTTGTGATCTCTCTTTCATACTTAATTCGTTGTGCCAGTCTGTTTGTCTAGTCTTTTAGGTTTACTATTGGTGCTAGGAAATTGTGTCTTTAATAAGAATTCTTTTAAACACACTTGCCATTTTTTATAGTTTTACTGACTCATTCGATAGTAGTTTTGAAAGTCAAGGACTTGACTTTCTAATTCTTACTTAATGTTTGAATTTCTAGGTTATGGTCTCACTAGTGTAGATTCATACTCAACATTCTTTCTGTGAATCTTGAAATCTGTCATAAGGAATTGTTACACCTTACGTGTCTTATTTCAAATCCTTTCTTCATCATTTTAATTGTTTCGTTTAACCCATATTTTAGTAGGCTTCATTTTTAGTCATTACATTTACTTTCGGGGAGTAAGTTGGAATCATTTTACTATTTAAGATTCTCAAGTTCTTGATAGTTTTACGCGGTAGTCCTTGAAAACCAAATTGGTGGCTGGATTATTATCTCCCTGTTGATCAGGAACATTTAGTGTTGGCTATCTCGATATTTTATTCTGTGCTAAGGATGAATTCTTTGAGTAATTCTTCGTAATTTCTTCCTTAGCCGTGAATCCCTTTTTTTGGATTCACTTTATAGCTTCGATCATTTCCATAAGCAAACATTTTTTCCTTTTTAACTCCAGAAGTGAGTTTTTATACGTTTCATCTTATCTTTATGTCACAGGTAACCTTTTAGTCTTGAAGCTTACTTGGGTGTTGCCTAATGATAGGCCTTACTCCTATTCGATCCGCAGATCTTATTAGAATTTAAAAGTCATCAATTACGTGGTAGCCTTTCTTATTTTTTTTCTATCATAATTGTAATTTTCTTTAACATCGCCTTTGGTAGTGTTTGTTCACAGTAGTTGTCTTTCACAGATTTTATCCGTGAACCCTTGATACTCAAATTGGTAAGCATCCCTGGGTTATGGCTAGTTATTCTCATGATTTCTTTGTGTTAAGTTTTTCTTAATACAGAAGAAACTTTTCTTTCGCCTCTCATTGGAGATCCATGGCCATGTGCTTACTTCATGGGCAAATCCCTTGTGTCTTACTTGGGTTGATTTTTTAGGCAAGTATCTTTTGCCTGATTTTAGGTCCATATGTTCCCATTTCATTATGGGTCAGAGCATAGTAGGGGTACCTGACTCCCTTCATTCCTAGAGTTTAATTAAGAAATTCTTCATAGCAGAATTGTGCTTGTTAATTACAAGCCTTTTTTTATTTGTTATCGTTTGTAGTTTATTGTCTCATACTTGATTCATTCTAATAGTTGTTGATTACTTCAAACTACCTCTAATTATAGAGTTTTATGTTTACTTTTATTGGTGATCAATTCTTGACCATCAAATCCTTTACATTTTTTTATTCTCACTATGTCAAACTTAGTTCGACTATCTTTTACTATGCTCCTTAGAGCTCATTCCTGTACTTCGGGAGTCATTTGTTTGTAAAAGAAAATCACTCACCTATTTATGTCATCATTGCTATGATCATGACTGAATCATTAAGTTACATCAGATGTGCTATTTCTTCTATCTTTATTGAGCTTATTCCTTTGAGACTTTAGCTTGTGGATTGGATAGGGAATGCTAGGCATATTTTATAGCTCTAAAGTCACAAAATAAGGTGCCCAACTAACCTGTAATTAAAGATCTATCAACACTCTAGCATGTGTCACTATCCTCTCAACTTTCCTTTATTTGGAAATTCATCAATAATTTGAACTCCTTCTGCACCTAGGCGTGTATAATATTCTTATCCTCGATCAAGGCTTTGAACTTAAAGCTTCTTAAGAGTGGAATTGTCGCAAGGAATCACTTACGGCTTGTGGAAATATCAGTTGTCAACTTCATCCTTAAGTTACGTAAAATGGATAATTTAATTGACTCCAAGAGTGATTTGTATAATCACCTTACTTTCATTGCTCTACCATGATCTTATCCCTCAAATGCTCTATATTTCTTAGGAATCATTCCTAGTGGAGCTGTAACATTACCCTTGGCAATCATCACAAAGACTTATGGGTTCCGAATCTGAAACTCCTCATCAACTCATTTCTTTATAACTGGTGTGCTGTTGCAAGCAACCAAAAAATAAAACCTAAACTCCTAAAAATATATGTACTAGGGTGAGTAAGAATCGTTCCCACAGAGAGTATCTAGCCTAATTTTATGCTACGTGAACAAGAATAGGGGGGTTTGAGTATAATGAAAACAATGTAAAAAAAAAAAAAAAACAACTAAGGAACAATTCAAATTAAAGTATCAAATTCAATCAAAAGAGCAAGCATTGGTCTAAGTCAACATCCACCATCGAAATTTTTTCAACTGATCATCGATTCAAATATATATTAATTAACACTTTGAATATTCACTGTTGGAACTATTTTCCTATCTCTCTTTAGTCGCAGTTAATAAGAAACAAGCGATCTCATTAACCCTAACTACTAAACAACCTAAGACAAGCACTAAAGGTTTAATCTAGTAGCAGCCTTAAGAATTAGAAGGATTGATGAAGCTAAACAACACAAGCACAAGCGGTTGTATTTAATTTAGTTGAGCGTTCTTCCTAAGATTTAGTAATTTCTGATGCAGCAAATCATTAAATCTTAGTTGCATCACAAATTAGAGGGTCCAAACAATTACGGATTTGATATCTAATCTAGTAGTAGATTGCAACGAATAATAAACTAATAGGCCTTTTAGTAATTAAATGAGACGATCATGAAAATAAGCACAAAAGAACATCTGATACTCAAAGCATAAATTAAACAATAAAAACAAATTAGATCTCACAGTTTTATTGATTCCGAGACTTCCGTTTCCTTCAACCAATTATAAAAGTTCAGCCATGCAGGGCCATGAAAACTCGAAAGAGAAATTAGAGAAGAGGGAGAGAGAGAAAGAGAGAGAGAGAGAGAAGAGAGAGAGAGAGAGAAAGAGAGAGAGAGAGAAGTCAAATCTAATCTCCTTCTCCTTTTACATATTAAGTCAGTGTTGGAAGCCTACTAGAACACCTAAATATATTCAAAATATTATCCTAAAATAAAAATACCCAAATCTAACTATAAAAAGGAAAATTATTAAAAATAAAATAAAATCCTAATATAACTAAGAAAGTTGTGTTTTCAGCTAAAATTTTCGCACTAGATATGGAATTTCCAAAAAAAAATCGTGTGGACCTGTGCATTAGAATTTTGCACAGCTAAAAACACTCATAGTGCAAGTGTAACAACTTCAAGCCCAATTATGACCTTGGTGCTGCTCGAATCTCACAAAACGCAAAACCTGTAAGTTATAGAATGTTTACTTTTCTTTCCATGGCATCTTAAATCATCTCACTTGGAGCTCGTGTGCGAGAGTTATGCCCAAATTACAAAGCAATGTCGAAACTGTCCAGAATCACTCAATTAGCTTCGTTTTGCACTTAGCACCTCCATTTGCATCCTAAATCAAAATATAAGAATAATGAGTACATTTAGGCACCAAATAAGTATAAAAGACTAAACATTAAGGGAGAAAAATATTACATTTTGTATTCTCATCAAATTCTCCCACAGTTAACTTTTGCTCGTCCTCGGGCAAAACTCAAATTCACTTTCCCAAAATACCAAGGTTGCAACGCCATCAACAAAGAAAAACCAAGCTTTTCAAAACTCATAACATATGTCACGCCCCGAATTCTGACCAAACTCGAGGCGCGACT